>JAYKKI010000009.1:16967500-17642500 GCA_039881145.1 Druceiella hillmani | reverse complement strand
ATTCACATTAATTGAAAATTGCGTATGTCGGAACCCAATTATAATTAAGTAGATGTTAACAAGTTATTAAATCTGACTAAGTGATAAGTACGAATATAATTGTATTGACTCACCTAACAACTTATTACAATTTCTCACGTTCGGACTCATTTGTAATTATTTTAAACTAATCTCTTTAAACATTCTACAGGTTTCAGAATTATGATATTTTTTGCATAATTCTGGAACCTATCGATGAAAAGTGAAAAATACATTTAAATGTCTTACAGCCATAAAGAGGAGGAAGTGCGTCAGATATTATTTGGGAGTTATATGTCAATAGGTTACTTTTTAATCCATCTGGAATCATGCTATGAGGTTAAAAAATACTGATATTTTAAATTATTTGTTTAATAGATTTATTTCGTGGTATAAGCCACATATTTAACTAAAACGTAATTTGACTTTTTCGGAGTGTAACGATAAAATCTAAGTTAAATAATACATCATAAAGAACATTCAAGTACCTACACTTACAAAAATATCTACGATAAAATTGTTCAATGAAAATGAAGCAATCCATGGCTTATTTCGTCCTTAAATTTTAATCTAACCCTTTTATTGCCAACAAAACGACTAAGCAGAAATGAGAAAAAAAGTACTCGGGCACATGAAAATATTGATAATAAAAAGGAAAAAATTAATTCACTGAATCGATGGCGTACAGTTATTATAAATAATTGAGAGAATATATTATTTTCATTGCTTTAAAATATATCACTTCTTGTTTATATGCGATTAAGTATTATACGGACGCTTAATATATTGTTATAAACTTATACAATAACCATTGAAAATGTAATTTTGTTTCTTTAAATAAAATTTATTTTAACATTAAATGACTATTATTTATGTCTATGTACATTCCCACGGCCATAAGATCAGATAAGTTGCCTAAAATATTACTAGCAAGTTTCTTGAATAAACTGGACATGGAACAAAAACAGAATTACAAAACATAGTTAGCTAGTTTTCTTGGTTGAATAATTATTGTAGACTGAAAATAATTTAAGTTATATTATTTATAATAAAGTCTAGGAACATAGAAAAATTATCAGTCATAATTATTTTACTTTAAAAGCTATATAAAGATATTACGATATACAATTCTAGAAGAAATTAAAATTAAATACGTTTTTGTTTAAGATATGAAAAACAGTTATCTATATCTCCTTTTCTTCTAATCTTCCTTTTTTGCAAATTAAATCGCTGTTATATTTTAAATAAGGCGTTCGAAGCATTAGACATTTAAAATGAAAAGCAAGCATACTAGTGGATTGTTTACTGACTGCTCTTTAAATATAAGTTCTTATGTTACGCAATGTAATTCCATTGCATTAATCTAAATCAAAACGTCGCTTCCATTAACATAATTCCTGTTAATTGTAAGCAAAATAAACAAGGGCTGAAACCACATGCACTCGTTCGCTCTTACGGCCTAGTTCATTAATATATTCGGCACCGCAAGTTTGCAGCTATAGGGCCGAAAGAATATAATGCAGATGAACTAATATAAAATAAGAGCAAATTAGACGGCGAAGAGCTCCTCGCCTTCACCGGCGGCTCGTTAAAACGGACGCCACATTACACCGGGGTTCCATTCAGAATTATGTCTGTCCGTATTGAATTACGGGAGGACACCGATATTTTATACATCATGTATACACAGCGACGACGAAATATTCTGAGCTGTTTGTTTGCAATTTACTTGATGGCTTCTTAGTCTGTGGTTTTTCGTGTCAAATTTAGGCTAAGAATTTAGCTTTATGGTGTCTTTAAGTTGTTATATTTATGAACGTTCAGGTTAATGGAAGAAACAGTAGTTTTATAATTTATTCAGTTTGTGTATTAACGTAATTAGATTATTATATTTTTTGAGTTAGCCGTGGTAATTAATTATTTAGTTTGAAAGAAATTATGAATATTTTTAGAGTGCTGAAATGAAATAAAAAATCCTCATATATTGTCATGTCCGTTCATCTATCCCTCGTGGTCTTAAAATTTCTTCCCATTTAGCCGAAAAGATATGCCTTTTTAAAAGTAAATGCTTTAGATGGGGATCTCAGACATACTAAAATGTTTAAAAAAATTTACAAAAATTACACGTAGAAATGATTTTAATACCTCACACATGTGAAGTAGGGACAAATTTTATTTTTAAAATTAAGCATTAATTTACTTAGAACGATTTTTTTTAATATCAAATTTTTAAGTGGCGTGCAATAGAAAAATCGTGGAGAAATTCCAAGTATTGAAAGTTGATTAGAATTTGAAAAAGTGTTGTTTAGACAACTATAGAATTCTCTGCCGTTTTTAAACATTCATACAAGCTCATTACGTAAATTTTAATCTCTCAACCGTAACCAAACTGATACTAATTAAAATATATAATGTCTAACAAACTGTAGTCCTGTCTATGAAATGAGAGTAGACGCATATATTCTAAATTCTTATATCTGCATTTATTTCAAATATTTAAATTTAAATAATTTTACATACGTATGTAGTTTTTGAAAAAGGGGACTTATTTATCATCGAGAACTTCGTATCAGATTGAGAAGGATTAATGCTAAAATTTGAGTATATGAAGCCTAATACCATAAACCTGAAGCTAAAGAATAATGAACAGTTGAGTTTATTTAACATTTTATAGAAGAGGAAAGTAAGCAAGTAAATGCGATGGTCCCTATCCAACTGAGACTCGTTTTATACAATGAACAAACATTTGAGAGGCCGATTTGCGAATATATAAATTTTAAATATGTTTTAATTTACTTAAATGCAGCTTAGTAAAATGCGAATAACATACATCGCCCATTTTGATTGGTATGAATTTTAAAGTCGCGTATAAGAATCAGCATCATTACACTAGAATGCTAAATAAGACTTTATTTTGTTGATTTAAATTAATCTAATCCAAAGATTCACATTTACCAAGTGGTAGAATGTTTAAACAATTGTTTTCGGATTATCAACACCAACAGGCTTAAACTCCGAAAACAAAAATGTTACACTGTAAGTTCTACAACTAATATTAACCAAAAAATTTGGAATTCAGGTATCAGCATAGGTATTAAGGTTAAATTACGTATTTAAGCCAAGTGAGACGGGTTTGTACTAGAATTAGAACATAAACTGGATTATACTTTTTTATAAGAAAAATAACAATTGAAATACACAGTGGATATAAAAATAGAATAATTAAATCATTTCTTTTTAATTTTGCAGGAACAAGTATCTTTCGTATCATAGCACAGTTATTGTACCAGAAATAAAACCTTCATTAGAATGTAAGATAGTCCAGATTGGTTCAAAATTTGCGCGGCGCATTGGCGAGGCCACTCATAACTCGTTTATATGGTCTTCAAGTCAAATTGAACCATTTATGCATGGACTTCATCAAAATGGGGAACAAGCTTGGTTGTTAAGTTTGTGATTAAATGTTATTCAAATTAATGTCTTTTAGAAAAAATCTAACACGTGTGTCCTATCTCATAGTGTATAATTTAATTATTGGATCAATTGTTTATTATGGCAAAAGTAAAAGAATTTTTTATTTTTCACAATCATTTGATATTACTGAATATTATAGATAGCAAAAATAGCATTTAACATGCTATTGATATTTCGCAATTAACGCTAATTTGCTAATGATATTGAGCATTAACTGTAGATGACCGTTAAATTGGGAACAGCTTTATTTCTTTACCGGCCGCTCAGTATTTATAGCATGTAGAAAGCTGTGTGCGGGGTATTATTTCAGGCTGCTATAACTGATAAATATTGTTTATTAAGTGATTGATATATAAATAGCATAACATTTAATGTAAAAAATCTGGTGATTTTGTTGAGGGGGATGTATTTGCTCTATACAATTAACGTTGTATATGAATCGTGTTTATAGATAATTCTAGATTAAAAGAAATATTTATAATAAAAGATAGTGTTTTAGACAATTATTTACAATTTTAATTATTGTTTATATTTTGTTCGCGTTTTAATTTTTGTAATTAATGAAAATGATTTTTAAAGATCTCTTAATCAATAGTGGTAGTATTCACAGTTCTCATGGACCCCTATTAATTATATTTGTTGATATTTTCTAAACTTAGAAAAGAGTCATCAAGGGTATATATCTTATATACTTGTGGAACTTACACGAAGGCATCTCCAATGAGTGTGCCGCATGTTTTCTTATAAATCGTCTGCGACGAATTTAAAAATGCGTTTAAAATATAAGCATCTTTCAGCATATAAAACACTTTAAGTCCAATTGCAAGAGTGCGTACAAAACGATAGGTATTCGGAGCAGGCGTCAATATACACCAATATTAATCTTATTATTTTTGATTATTAACTATTTGCGATAGTTATGAATGTTTTCATATGATTCGTTTATGTACTTTTAAGAGTCAAATACAACATTTATGACATATTTTGATGTGTATATTTCATGTCCCTTCTCGTTGTAAACAGTGTGCTCGACAGCCACAAACTCGCTGCACGCTCTCTCGAGCTGGCGGGCAGTGCGGCCGAGGGGTGGTAGCGGCAGATGATGGCGGAGAGGTTACGGCTGGTGCCGGCGGAAGGCGAGCTATAAATTTCTTTAACTGAATATGCTAAAGAATTAAGCCTGTCTGCCAATTTTGTAATTTATGACTAGTAATTAAGAATACTCTGTTACCTACAAGGTTCAATCCTTGGTTTTGCATGAATATGTTTGTTTTTAAATGTTTCAAGCTAAGTAAACTTTACAATTTTGTTTTTTTTTCGTTAAGGAGTTTGATTGTAAAACAATCAACTAAATATGTAATAGCATCTTTTCCACAGTTTACGTCATCATAATTGGACTGATGATTAATTTTGCATAATAGAGAAGTAAAATAAATATTTATGGTTATATAGGACTTTCAGCGAGTAGGCAGTAGGTTACATTAAACTATCTTCATTATTATAGTTTGAAATTTCCTACAGTTCACATGGTTCAAGTGAAGTGGGCGGCTTAAAAAATTAGGAAGGTAAGGGCTGTTCTGATTGACCCTAAACATATAAGAGAAAATAAAACCAACTGCGGAAGAGTCATAATCATCTTGAGTGTGTATTGTGGCGATATTTCTGTGATGATGTTTTTATGTTAATGTCTGATGTATTATGATAATGTGTTTTCTTCTCTATTCATTTTTAAAAATTACATTAATCGTTTGCCCTTAGAATACACAGTAGATAAATAAATACTAATGTTTACTATCAACAAACCTTGTTCCTCAATTATACCTTGACTAAAATCTGATAATGGACAATACTCTCTCTTCCAAATGCATTAAAGAGAGCTTGCAATTCAGACCTCCACCAGAATCTTGTATGGCATCTTATTTGCATAGCCTTTTATTTGGCTCCTGTTTTGAAGTTTGCTCAAACCTAAATTAATGCAAACTGCAATTATGAGAATACGAATAACTGTTACGCAAAATTAATGTTATGAGAAGCAGTGCATGAATAGTAATTTAAAAAAGAAGATCAGTTTACTCACTTCTTTCCGAATATCTAATGATTTTTGTCCATCACCAACAGAATTTTTCTACCAATTCTTGTCACAATCGGTCGGCTCTTATGCGCCTTTGAGGATCTTTAGGGATCTTGCAAGGTCACCCTACCTATAACGTAAACCAATAAAGTGACGCATTGTCATTTTATAAATGGAGTGGTATGATATAAAAGAACATTTTTTTCATAAAAAATTAATATCCATGTGACATACCTTTCCATAAACTCAACAAGACTTGCAAATTGCTCCGTGCACGTCCTTTGTTTTAATGCCATACAAAACAAGTTAAACTTATAAATAAAAGATGTGAAAACTTTATGGAATGTTTTACACGTATTCATCAATTTAAAGAATAGGAATGTCGCGTATAATAACAACCACTGCGCATTTTAACAAAATACAATAACTTTCTTATTTACCCGGAATAAATTAAACTTTACATAAGTATATATTTTTTTGCTAAAATTTCCATCAAATACTCCACACGGTATTATGGCAATGAACACAAAAAACGAAATTGTTTCGATATTATTTTGCCACCCTTCCAAACATTTATATATTCTGACATCGTTAGCTCAATAAGCCGACCGAATAAAGTAGCGACTACACCACCAGCTCCCTTTAGGAAAATGCTGCGGTAAAATATAAAAAAATACCATAATACAGTAAGTTATGGCATATATGGTCCACGGTATGCAATGACTGCGTTCACGGTATGCAACAAAATTATTGCATAAACCCTTTTGCGGGTCGGTTTTCTTATGCTCTGGAAATTGCGCATAATACGGGCGTCTTACTAACAAGCTGTTTTAATTTGCTACGCTCGTCTACGTTGGAACAATCATAAAGCTCACGATTTACGGAAAATATATATTTATATTTTTAGGAGTTATGATGAAGAAGCCTTCTTAAATATCAGAATGTCGTATCGAAAATGATAATGAGGACCAAAAATTATAATAATTTAAATTACGTTCATAATACTAATATTATTATCATCATGAAGAAAATGGGAATGGGACAACTATTGCATATGTCATATTTCAGGATTAAAAAAAAATCATTTACAAGGAAATAGGTCATTCGCATTGAAAATGTAATTTGTTGTTCCATACATTTCATTCGTCTCTGGAAGCTTTGTGTTTTTTTAAACTTTTGATGTATTTATAACTGGATACTTTTTATAAGATGATTAAATAAAACGTCTTAATATTGTTAAGTATCTTTCAAACCACTTTTTTGGTTCAAAATTTAATAAAACGTGATATTTACTCTACATAACCATTAGCCTTTAAAAATCATGAACCGAAGATAAAACTTAATGGAATAGTTTTGTTTGTTTTATGTCCATTAAACCTGTCTTGGGGACGCTATAAATATAAAATCAGCTACGAATAACATTGTTCGGCTTATTAAAATTTACTGAGATCAGACTTATTAAAATTTACGTAGATACGTTCCAGTTATTATGATTTAATATAAATGTAATTATTTGCTTTCATTAATTAAATTTTCATTACGTATATAGGGTACTGGTTCCTTTTTTTTTTTTTCACAGTAGTTATAAAACTAAATGTTGTTTAATGGTAAAAATATCGTATCAACAATTTTCAAGTGGATAATTGTGTCACACTTTTAATCATATTCTAAATCATTTACTCCCAAATTTACGATATGCAAATAGATACTTTACAGGGTTACTTAGTTACATACAAGTGTTTCTTTTATGAAGGTTTATACCTTATAATATAACAGCTGATATTTTAATGTTCTGTTTTGTTATTGAAAATTAAGGAATATTAAACGATTATTTATGTAGTGAATTAAATTTTCGTTTATGAATAGATTATTAAATTAAAATCAATTTTCTACTCTTAGGATCAAACATTTTCATAGTGCATAAATTTTGTAAATTTATACGTAATGATCAAATTTCAGACTGATGAATAGGGTTTGTAAAATATGAGAAGTTATAAGGACGCTCATCTTCATCAACGTATGATAGTTGAAATTTGTGCGCATATCTCTAACTAAATATTAATTTTTTCAAGTCTGTATGTAATAAAAATATATTGTGGTGTAGGATTTAGAATAAAAATTAGCTGTATGCTAATTTTCAATCAAAGTTTCTTCGAATTAACTTCTAATGAAACTTACTTTCCACAAACTTAAGAACATTTTGTAACGCTACATGGTAACTTAAAAGAATACAAGAAGAATTAGGGATAACCATGGATAAATAAGTGCGAGATAGTTATGGAAAAGTTGAAATATTTTTACTAACAATATATTTTGGAAATATATTTTTGGTAATTTTTAATCCCTTAGCTATCATTGGCTCAACATGAATCAACGAACCATTTGCTACGATATTAATTCCTGTCGGTTAGCCTAAAATTTTGTAATTTCAAAGTCAAGAGGATTCGAATATTTTAATACGATAGAAGAGAAATACTAATCCCTCTAAACGATAACACTTAAGTAACGTAACAAAACCACAAACTAAAATATACAGCTTGTCATGGAATGGAAAACACTATATTACCCAATTTATGGTGGATGTGGTAAATACAAGTCACAATTTAATCATGACAATTATTATCTCGTGCCATCCGAGATATAAAAAATATGTAACAAATGTAACTCCTCTTCACCGGGTAGGTGTTATCTCAGCTTCGAATATCCTACGGCACTTTGCCGAAATGCATTTGTATTTGATTAACTATGAATCGTCCTTTTTCTGCTCGCTCGGGCGGCGTCTATTCTGCCTCTGTTATAAATATGTACATGTACACGTATGTTGCGATAACGTTAAACTATTACACGAAATAGAAACCAATAAGGATGTTTAATCAATATCTACTAATATAAGGACAGAGGGAGCATCGATGACTGAATAATATGTGTCTACAATATGTTGTAGAATAGTGAGATAGGAAAATGTTTTACTGGGTAAATTTAAGATATGTTATTAATTAATTAATTTATTAACATAGTAATTACTATTATATTTTGGAGATTTCGCTTACTTTATTGGTTGGCTATAATCCCGTTTGGGTAAAATGTTATTTTGTGTAGAAAGCAACAAATTTACCTGTTTTTTTAAAATTTAATGCTGACTAACGAGCTAGTCTTCCGCCTAGCTAATTAATGCAATTAATATGGATTACAATATTTTAATACTCAAATTCCAATAAAGGGAATGAATTTTGATGGCTTAGTCGCTATTTCCAGTAATAAAAAAAACAATTAAAAATCATAAGGACGTTTTACTTGCCATGATGAAAAATTTACACCTGCTTTACTCTTAGTTTTATTTTACTGATTCCAGAAGGTGCTAGTAATTCTAATTAAATTTCAGGTAGTTTTCCGTCCAATTAGTATAAGGCAGAGATTCAAATAGTGTAGTAAAATATACTAAACCCATGGGAAAAGTATACGATATGGATAAAATTATACATAACAGATGAAATTTTTGTTTACCGACTGATTTTAATGTTTGAAATATTTGTCCTACAGACCAAATTAACATACTTTATTTCTCATTTATAGGTACTGTATTATTCAAACAATAAATTCCAAGAAGTATACAATACTTAAACAGACAGATATTATTACGATTTGGGTTAGTGTAAAGCAGTATAATTTAGTTTTAAATGAAGCCATCGCAGCTGTCATCTCTCTGCTATGTTTTTTTAAATGTTTATAGTGATGCAATCAGTTTCAGGAAAAAAAACGTAATTCATTATAAATAAATAATACATTTTAGTTATCGTATTAATAATTTATGGAATGTTAAATTAAGTATTTGCATAAAACTAATAACAAAGCTATAAAACTACACGTCACATAATCTAGTATTGCAACAAACATTTCATAATAATTATAAAGGAACAAAGTTTAAAACAGAGGCCATGTTAAGGTAACGTATTATCTTAATACGATTGAAATCTGAAGTTATCACGTTATAAAGGAAAAGATCCGTCAACGTGCCGACTTCCCTGTTGCAATGGACGAACAATATTGCTCAGTTTGTATTTACTTGATTAACTACGGATCATTATCCTGTTTCTGCAAGGGCGGACTTCGAGAACGGTGTTGTGTCCATCTCCACTGGACATACGTTGCGATAATGTTAACGTATTATTGCGAGTAAAATACAACAGAAATGTTCTATTAATAACTGCCAATACAAGGGCAGAGGTGGTATCGATCGTTGGGTACTTTGTTACTGCAAGAATTATCTTGTCAGTATTATCGTTGTCGACACCTAGACAATGATAATACTGACAAAATGTTGGCCTTGCAAAATTTTGTGACATTAACGTTCGCTGCTTACGTAATTATGTTTGTTGCTGAAAATATGAAATGAGTAATAACATTTCGTATTGTAAAATGAGCGATTACAAGTTGGTGTTATCGAGGCGCTATTATCTGAAACTTCACCATAAAAACTTATCACATTGTAGGAAATTTGTTTGCTCGTAACTAGGATCATATTTATTTCATATTTTATATTAGATTGATCCTTCTAATCATAACGTGATGATGGATTAGCTTTTGTTATAAACTTGTTTAAAATTACATAGTTTGTGTAATTTCCAACAACTTTACAAGCAGATTAATTTATGTAAATGCACAGTATTATTTCAATTTGCTCCAGAATTTAGCTCCTCTATTGATAAACTCTATCCAACAATTTTAAGTATTCGTCTAACAGTTAGTGGCATAACAACATATGGGTTAGAATTGTTACAAGCAAATTTATCTTAGTATATTAACGTTATATAATGCCAATAAATTGTCTAGTTCCTAGCCCTTCACTAATTTCTATACACTTTGGCTTAAGTATCTTTGTTGTTTTCTGCACTGTAGTTACAGAATGCGTAAAAGACATTCCAAAAACACGATAATATGTTCTATTAGCGTGGTAGACGAGGACACTGTAACCCTATCAGAAATATTGCTGATGGCCTCGGTCGTTCTGAGTAATAAAAATACTTACTAAGAAACATTTTTTGATTTACACATATACGAGGCGACTATTGTATAACTTATTTTCTATGTTTTGGGATACGCGCATAAAAACACTGTATAGAAGTGATCCGCACGTGTAACATATAAATATAATAAATTTAAAGTCTTCGATATATTATGGGCCACACTCTGCTTTATGTGTTAACATAATCGTTCTGTTTCTTCGTTCCCTTTTTTTATGGTATGACTTATACGTTTCATCATAAACATTTTTACAAGACAGTGTGATTTATTTGTGAGAATATGAATATGCAAGGGCGATCGTTTTTTTCTTCTTATTACGTCGGCTGTTTTTTGAAAGGATTTTTTTTGTTGTATTCCAAATAAAATTCATGACCACATAATCCATCCGAAAGAAATATTTTCATCTTCATACCAGTAATTTCTTGGGTTTGAAAATGATTTGGTAAAACTTGCTTACAAATTTGGTCGTCATTACTTCAATTTTCCAAAAATATTTTGTGAAAAATGGGACAAATAAATTTCAAATGAAAATTGGCTTATGTATAATCGATAGAAAAGAAAAGTTATTGTAAGCGTAACTAAAGTGTCATTAAAATTAAGTTTTGTGTGATTAAAATTAAGTAAACAATATTGAACTTAAGTAAAATTAAGTAAGCAATATTAAGTTATTGAAGTACGGTCTAAATTTCACATAGCATAAGGTAGCTAGGAGTTATTCAGCACTGTGTATTTCTCCTTTAATGTCGATGCAACAGTGAAGTTACCATAAGCTAAATTTTGCTTTTACTACCAAAGATAAGGACTTTAATCCATGTTCAATATAACAAAATGAATTCTTGAACACTGTATGCGTATATAATTTTATTTATGTTCTAATAAAATTAACTGTCCTTGCGTAAGAAATGACAGCGCATTCCTTTCAGAAAATAAATAACTCTAGTTGTATTGGATCTTCATATTATCCTTCTATTATTCTGCGATGATTTTTCAAAGTTTGAAAGAGGGCATTGTTAAGGTAAGTAAGATATACTTTTCTGCAGAGTCAATAGCTCTTTTCAAATACTTGAATTTTCTTTGAATCCCAAAATATCTTAGAGTTTTAATCAGCCCGACCATTAAATATTTATATAGAGGCATATATACGAACATAAATTAGCACAATGTACTAGAATACATCAGAGGAAGTGAAATTCTAACTACTTTACTGTTTTATAGCTTAATAATTCAATTTCTAATTAAAGATTTCTCCTTTGTACTATTCTTAAACCAGCAATGGTTCAATTCATCTCACGCCATTTGAAGATGTCTATCTCAGGAATAACTAGAGTAACTTTGATGTATCTTTTGTTTTTTATAACAGTTATAATCTAGTTTAAATAATTTTTACCAAAATATTTATCAAATCTAATATATTCACAGTTTTGGATTCAAAAATAAATAATATAAAGGTTTCCCTGTTTCGTGCCAATGCTTCAATTTTTTACCAAAAAATATAATCAGCCTTTTTAATATGAATTATCCACCATTTTTGAAAATAAAATAATGTTTCTTTGGACTTGAACAGTTAAATTAAATAAAATAGACGTAAATGTTATTTATAATTTATTAAATACTATTTATAATATTATAAAATAAAGAATTTAATTTGTAATATTATCTTTTTATTGTGGCTGAAGACTAATCTTTATTTTTTACAACAGCCTCTAGTTATATAAGTTATATAATTAATAATGAAATCATGACGATTTGGGTTACAATATTAAATAAAGTCGGTGAAATTAGAGTTAAATTTTTATATCAATCATTGGAATGTAGATTTTAAAATATCAGGATTATTTCTAATTGATATTAATTTTTAGGACACGAATTTTCTTACCAGGTTAATTTTAAAACGATGTGTTGTATAATTTCTTTTCATTTTCAATTTTAAAAAGAACAATCTTCTATTCAACGATATCACTGTAATTATGTTCAATCACAAGTTAAGAGGATATTTTTATTTTTCGATCAACTCCTCATATAAAGGTGATACAACTTCAAAACATTCAAAACAAGAAACGGTTTCCATATTTTATTTATCAACTGAGATGAATTGGGCGCAATACTCGTAGATATCGTAGTACACCGTAACACCGTAGTTGCCATGTGACAACTTAACCACTGCCACGTAGAAGGTAGACCCTGATTCCATCAGATTGAAAATAAACGAAAAAGCACGCTATCATAAGCCATCGAACATATTTATGACCCTCGTTGGGTCTTCCAAGAGAGCAAATAAAATTTTATTAAATTCGACCCGCACTCAACATCGAATTTCGCGGAACAGTGGAGGGTGCTACGGAATATTGGTACGCTCTCGTCGTCGTAGACACGATATATATATGTAAGTATTCCAATAGCGATGTTTATTAATATTATGCACAATCATATACAAGAACAAATTTGACGTATTGACTTGCTCGAAAAGTAATCGACAAAATAATTTAGAATATTTTTATACGGATGTTTTTAATTGTCACTACAAATTCTAGTGGCTTTCTTCATTTTGTAACTTTAAAATACTTTGGACCAGTTAGCGCAGCAATTCGCCATTCAGGTTCATATTCCATAAGTTTTAAATTATAACCAATGTAATTTTAATAGAATACTTCTCATCTCAAAATTGTTATTATATTATACACGTGAGCTACATTTATAATTAAAACACCATTTTAGTGTTTTCATTATAAATATATATATATATATATATATATATATATATACATATGTATATATATATATATATATATATATATATATATATATATACATATATATAAATAGAGAGATAAATGTAATTAAAATATAGTACAAACTTATAAACACTGTTTCTATCACAAATATACACAATACTAAATGTTTTTTGTTATATGGAACATTATTGATTTTTAATTACAAAACACAAATGTAATTTAAACTTTTATAAATATAAAACACGTGTTGTGTATTTAAAAACACGTGTTGTGCCTTAATAACTATCACAAACATAGTATCATTCACTACAAGCATGTAAATACATATCTAGTGAGCAATTTCATGGTGTCGATTTTGTTGCATCATGGGCGTGCATCGTAAAATTTCACGTAAAATTCTGCGTCTGAGAAGTATAACTTCAATAACAAACATAACAGAGAACCTCAACCCTTACATCATGCACTACGGTAGTTGTGCGTCGACAAGGATATGGAAGATATGGGGGTTGAAAATAGTCGACCTCGAAAATGTGTAACTTCCGATATTCAGGTCTCAGTTTTTCCAGAAAAGTCTACGATGTGCAGGAACATTATCAAATTCTCACACGTGTTCATCATCCTCAGTCTTTTTTTTCTTCCCGCAACCCACCCCTTCTCATTTCTTGTGTCATTTCTTTTGACAATAATAATACTAGACAATGTTTAGAATGAATTTGCATAAAACTATTTAATAGATGCATATATATATATATATATATATATATATATATATATATATATATATATATATATATATATATTGAGAGAGAGAGAAAGACTTCGTTTGGAAGATACTTATAACATATATTTTTATCCAAACCTAATGTATGAGATGTGAAACGTGTACAAAAAACAAGAACCCAGCGAAGTGGGTATTCGCTGCTAGTAGTTAATTGGAAGGATTCGTTTCCTCGTTGTTCTATCTGTTCTTAAATAATTTTTAAATTTAAAAAATTTTAAAGAAAATTTACTTAGGATAATTTTTTAACGAGAAGGATAAAAAAATTAAATTAAATTTACAAATATATATAAAATCATTGAACAGACTGAAGAGAATAAAATTAATGTAAACAAATCTTTTATCATTCAATGACCTTCAAATTTGTTAAGTTTTTGGATTGGATTGGAAAAATACAAACAATTTATAGTTATTTTTACTCGGGTATATAATTTATGATATCTATTATTATTTATTGATAGACTTTTTTTCAAGGTAAAAATTAAGTGTAAATGAGTATAATGTGTAGTTTGTCATATAGATGTCTTTTTATTAATCTTTATATAGGATAAAAAAGATATGGGATTAAGAGGCATTGGAATAATTTTTTGTTGCAAAATACAAACACAAGGAATTGTTATGATGGAAAAATGCACATTTACGTTGAATTTTTATAATAAACAGTATTAAGTTAAATGCTAAAAAGGTTTTCATAAATCAAAGCATCGCATATTCCTTTGCTTCCTTCTAATAATATAGAATAATCAATTTCGATTTAGAATTAAAATTTGGAATATTTCAAATGATTACATGCGGTATGTTTTTTTCAATGCAATGTAAGTTCAAATCTTCTTGAAATTAAAAAAAATATAGTCCTGTACGTTTTTTTCCGTTAAAAATTAATGTTATTTTAACAATGTTGTGTATAATAAATATATTTATTTTTTCCAATTTTCTACTTTCTTTTACATACCCAGTATGCTATTTAATCTGTGTTCATTAAAAAAAGAAATATCTTTCTCTCTTTTATTATCCATTGTTTTTTATATTGAAGTAAACGTGCAGCATTATTGCATATTTATCAAACATTTTCGAAGTATATAAGCTCTTTCAATGTCAGTTATTCATGCATCTACATGCAAATTGTCAAACAAAATATTCCGTACAATATTAAGCATGGGCTCTCTTACTTTCCTTCGAAACCCCAACAGGTCTGCGCCAGCGAGTGTTGACGAAGGGCACTTCGAGGTGCTTTTGAGGTACTCGCGGCTCACACCAAGCGACGAGAGATGAAACAAGGGTTCATTGTGTTGACTCCACGGAGGCTGTGGAGACGTTTATTATAATTCGCTTTTATCCCGGTCGGAGAATATGAGATTTGTGTGACTGTTTTATATTGAGGAGGAAGTCAAGGCAAGGTTACATTTATTTTTACGCCGTTATGATTAAAATTTTAACATTTAAATCAAAAAAGTTTGACGAAAATGATAAGTTATTGAGCCATGTACGTACGTGTAAAATATTATTGATTGCTTAGTTGTATTTCACTCAAATTAAAACATTTTCTACATACGTGCGTTATTCAAGCAAGATGATGTAAGTAATAAAAAACACTAATTGTATAATTGAGTAATAAAAGCATAACAACAATGACTCGCTAGTATGCGGATTAACCGTTAAAATAACATTAATTTTTAACGGAAAAAAACGTACAGGACTATATTTTTTTTAATTTCAAGAAGATTTGAACTTACATTGCATTGAAAAAAACATACCGCATATAATCATTTGAAATATTCCAAATTTTAATTCTAAATCGAAATTGATTATTTTATATTATTAGAACGAAGCAAAGGAATATGCGATGCTTTGATTTATGAAAACCTTTTTAGCATTTAACTTAATACTGTTTATTATAAAAATTCAACGTAAATGTGCATTTTTCCATCATAACAATTCCTTGTGTTTGTATTTTGCAACAAAAAATTATTCCAATACCTCTTAATCCCATATCTTTTTTATCCTATATAAAGATTAATAAAAAGACATCTATCAGACAAACTACACATTATACTCATTTACACTTAATTTTTACCTTGAAAAAAATCTATCAATAAATAATAATAGATATCATAAATTATATACTCGAGTAAAAATAACTATAAATTGTTTGTATTTTTCCAATCCAATCCAAAAACTTAACAAATTTGAAGGTCATTGAATGATAAAAGATTTGTTTACATTAATTTTATTCTCTTCAGTCTGTTCAATGATTTTATATATATTTGTAAATTAAATTTAATTTTTTTATCCTTCTCGTTAAAAAATTATCCTAAGTAAATTTTCTTTAAAATTTTTAAAATTTAAAAATTATTTAAGAACAGATGGAACAACGAGGAAACGAATCCTTCCAATTAACTACTAGCAGCGAATACCCACTTCGCTGGGTTCTTGTTTTTTGTACACGTTTCACATCTCATACATTAGGTTTGGATAAAAATATATGTTGAAAATTTTCGCTTTTTTATATTTTGTACATAAGTATCTTCCAAACGAAGTCTTTCTCTCTCTCTCAATATATATATATATATATATATATACATATATATATATATATATATGTATATACATATATATATATATATACATATATATATATATATATATGTGTATATATATATATATATATATATATATATATATATATATATATGCATCTATTAAATAGTTTTATGCAAATTCATTCCAAACATTGTCTAGTATTATTATTGTCAAAAGAAATGACACAAGAAATGAGAAGGGGTGGGTTGCGGGAAGGAAAAAAAGATTGAGGATGATGAACACGTGTGAGAATTTGATAATGTTCCTGCACATCGTAGACTTTTCTGGAAAAACTGAGACCTGAATATCGGAAGTTACACATTTTCGAGGTCGACTATTTTCAACCCCCATATCTTCCATATCCTTGTCGACGCACAACTACCGTAGTGCATGATGTAAGGGTTGAGGTTCTCTGTTATGTTTGTTATTGAAGTTATACTTCTCAGACGCAGAATTTTACGTGAAATTTTACGATGCACGCCCATGATGCAACAAAATCGGCACCCTGAAATTGCTCACTAGATATGTATTTACATGCTTGTAGTGAATGATACTATGTTTGTGATAGTTATTAAGGCACAACACGTGTTTTTAAATACACAACACGTGTTTTATATTTATAAAAGTTTAAGTTACATTTGTGTTTTGTAATTAAAATTCAATAATGTTCCATATAACAAAAAACATTTAGTTTTGTGTATATTTGTGATAGAAACAGTGCTTATAAGTTTGAACTATATTTTAATTACATTTATCTCTCTATTTATATATATGTATATATATATATATATATATATATATATATTTATAATGAAAACACTAAAGTAGTGTTTTAATTATAAATGTAGCTCGCGTGTATAATATAATAACAATTTTGAGATGAGAAGTATTCTATTAAAATTACATTGGTTATAACTTAAAACTTATGGAATATGAACCTGAATGGCGAATTGCTGCGCTAACTGGTCCAAAGTATTTTAAAGTTACAAAATGAAAAAAGCCACTAGAATTTGTAGTGACAATTAAAAACATCCGTATAAAAATATTCTAAATTATTTTGTCGATTACTTTTCGAGCAAGTCAATACGTCAAATTTGTTCTTGTATATGATTGTGCATAATATTAATAAACATCGCTATTGGAATACTTACATATATATATCGTGCCTACGACGGCGAGAGCGTGCCAATATTCCGTAGCACCCTCCACTGTTCCGCGAAATTCGATGTTGAGTGAGGGTCGAATTTAATAATATTTTATTTGCTCTCTTGGAAGACCCAACGAGGGTCATAAATTTGTTCGATGGCTTATGATAGCGTGCTTTTTCGTTTGTTTTCAATCTGATGGAATCAGGGTCTACCTTCTACGTGGCAGTGGTTAAGTTGTCACATGGCAACTACGGTGTTACGGTGTACTACGATATCTACGAGTATTGCGTCCAATTCATCTCAGTTGATAAATAAAATATGGAAACCGTTTCTTGTTTTGAATGTTTTGAAGTTGTATCACCTTTATATGAGGAGTTGATCAAAAAATAAAAATATCCTCTTAACTTGTGATTGAACATAATTATAGTGATATCGTTGAATAGAAGATTGTTATTTTTAAAATTGAAAATGAAAAGAAATTACACAACACATCGTTTTAAAATTAACCTGATAAGAAAATTCGTGTCCTAAAAATTAATATCAATTAGAAATAATCCTGATATTTTAAAATCTACATTCTAATGATTGATATAAAAATTTAACTCTAATTTCACCGACTTTATTTAATATTGTAACCCAAATCGTCATGATTTCATTATTAATTATATAACTTATATAACTAGAGGCTGTTGTAAAAAATAAAGATTAGTCTTCAGCCACAATAAAAATGTAATATTACAAATTGAATTCTTTATTTTATAATATTATATATAATATTTAATAAGATATAAATAACATTTACATCTATTTTATTTAATTTAACTGTTCAAGTCCAAAGAAACATTACTTTATTTTCAAAAATGGTGGATAATTCATATTAAAAAGGCTGATTATATTTTTTGGTAAAAAATTGAAGCATTGGCACGAAACAGGGAAACCTTTATATTATTTATTTTTGAATCCAAAACTGTGAATATATTAGATTTGATAAATATTTTGGTAAAAATTATTTAAACTAGATTATAACTGTTATAAAAAACAAAAGATACATCAAAGTTACTCTAGTTATTCCTGAGATAGACATCTTCAAATGGCGTGAGATGAATTGAACCATTGCTGGTTTAAGAATAGTACAAAGGAGAAATCTTTAATTAGAAATTGAATGATTAAGCTATAAAACAGTAAAGTAGTTAGAATTTCACTTCCTCTGATGTATTCTAGTACATTGTGCTAATTTATGTTCGTATATATGCCTCTATATAAATATTTAATGGTCGGGCTGATTAAAACTCTAAGATATTTTGGGATTCAAAGAAAATTCAAGTATTTGAAAAGAGCTATTGACTCTGCAGAAAAGTATATCTTACTTACCTTAACAATGCCCTCTTTCAAACTTTGAAAAATCATCTCAGAATAATAGAAGGATAATATGAAGATCCAATACAACTAGAGTTATTTATTTTCTGAAAGGAATGCGCTGTCATTTCTTACGCAAGGACAGTTAATGTTATTAGAACATAAATAAAATTATGTACGCATACAGTGTTCAAGATTTCATTTTGTTATATTGAACATGAATTAAAGTCCTTATCTTTTTAATTCTGATGTTAAAATAAGTAAAAAATTGAAGAGAAAAAATATTAATTTTAATCAAGAAGAAAAGGAATAATTTCGGCTCCTTGCAAATTTATTTCCATTATTCACATGATGTGAGCAAAAATGGATTATCGGCGAATTAGTATCTCCAGAATATCATACAATTTATTTTTTGATGTGGTTCTCGAGAAGTTGACGATTATGTTTACACAAATAGAAAGTTTATGCCATAAACCCATGCCATAATAGAAACAGAAAGAACTGAATTCCGATAAAGAGATAAACAGTTGAAAATGTTTTTAATATCTTAATAAATTCAATAAGAACGGATATCGGTGTATATCGTTAAAATGCGATAATAACTGTTCTTAATGGCGGATCATTTAAAAACAAAGGAAACATGAACAATTTTGCAATTTTCTTTCGACAAGGATGAAGTATCTGAGAAGGCGGTGTTAACTATTATTGTTATTTGTAAATATTACAAAAGTATTAAAAATTATTACGAAGGGAAAAAGGGTGCTAAACACCACAAAGGCTTACGAAGACCTACATACGTACATTATATTTTTAAAACGGGTAGGAGATACATAAGAGTTACGACATATCATATAAGCAACAGGTAAACATTGATATATGTATCTATTTTTAAATATTTTTAGCATATATCACTTAAAATGCAACCGTTTCGATAGTTAGCATTATGTTGCAGCTTATTTTCTTAGTTTTCGGATCTCATTGCATTTAGTTATCCTATATTAATAAATCGATGCAAATGATCAAATGTACAGGTACATCCATAAGATTTGCAAGATATGATGCAAAATTTCGAAGTCGTCAGTGTTAAAAACCTCTGACTTGCTTAATTTGTTACAAATCATTTCTACTTTTTGTAAATTTAGTTATAAAACTAGCTTTTTGCAGAGTCCAAAATAACGTCATTATATATATATATATATATATATATATATATATATGTGTGTGTACATATATATATTTATATTTATACATATATATACATATATACATATATATATATATATATATATATATATATATATATATATATATATATATTATATCAAGTCAAGGACCAAAGGGTGGCCCTTCCCATGTGTTACCGCCATTATCGTATATGTACGTCGTAAATGTGCCATCATCGTCACTGTCATAAAATATGTACGATGCCACTGTCGTAAATATCGATATAATGTTATTCCAACCAGGCTCCATTGGTTCTAACTTTGAAATTTTTTTTGACTTTGACTGGATTTCGTGGAGACCTTTTCAATTGCACATATTTTAAGAAAATGAAAATAATTTTTTTTATCCGCTTTCAGTTAAAAATATATAAGAATATGTTTAAAATGAAAAATGAAAGTTTTTATTTCACAAAAATATTGAGAGCTTACAATACTTATGGATATTTGAACATATAGTATGAGACTATTATAAATTTTTAATCGTTGTTATTTAACAAATGTGATATTTACTGATTCCTGAGACTGGGCTGGGTAAATCTCAAGTTTTCATTCTCTGTTGAAGTGAGTTTAATGGACCAGAAAAAAATGTAACTAAAAATGGGAGGTTTTTCCACTTTTTATCAAAATTATTTGGAAGCATTTGAAAGCATTGAAGGAAGCATCAAATCAAAAAACGGGTTTAATAAAAAGTTATAGATATATTTCGGTATAATAGTACCAATGTAAGTATATTTTTATTAGAGACGATGCCCGAAATCAAGCCATAGAATACGAAAATTCAACATTTTTGACTAAAAGACAACAGCATATTTTGTCATTTTTTTCTCTTCCTTTTTGTTTTTTTTTCAGAATCTTTAATAATTTTTCAGAATTTTTTACAAGACAATGAAAAAAATTGGAACATTTAATAAAACAATAAAAAAAATTGGAAACTAAAAAAACATAGGGAGTCATGTAGACTACCGGCAGAAGTAAAACCTTAAAACAAGAAGATAACAGTTGTTTTATAAAACTTCTTAGGAAATTTTTTTATTTAAATTTTAAAATCCGCGACAAAATATTATGGAACAACTAGAAATCCGTTTCACTATGCTTGTAAGATAACTCCTAAGCCATTATGAAATAATAATTCCAAGATGTATTGAAGAGGTCAAATATTAAAAAAAAAAAACAAAAAATAAATAGCATCAAATTTTTAAACGAAAATGTTGAAATATTGAATATTTAAAATATTTGAAAATAAAAGGTTAGCGCACGCGCAGCGTAGAATATATATATATATATATATATATATATATATATATATATATATATATATCTATATATATATATATATATATATATATATATATATATGTTCACTCGAGTCGTCTTCTTCTATTTCAAAGACCTGGTCATCGATATCTTCGTGTTCTGTAGTAATTCCTATATTGGCTTCAGACATGACATTAGTACGCAAACCGGCTTTGCAGTTCACACAATTCTTTGACCAATTTTATTCCCGCTTTTCTGCAATTAAAATGGGTTTTGCACCTTTACTGTGTGTAGAAAACAGAGTTAACAAATACGATTTGAATTGCAGGTTATTTTATTGCTTTGACTAAAGCAAGCCATGGAGCATTATGCGCACTTCTATTTAACTCTTTTTCCAATCAAGTTCATCGGATTTGGTTCCATAACCACATTTGAACATAAGAGGTTGTTTGATAACACATAACTCTAACAAAAATAACCAATTCAAAGATTAATATTTCATTAATCGGCCCCTGTACCCAAAAAGTGTTCGTGATATATTTTTGAAAGACCAATGATATCTTACGTGATGGGACATGTAAACTAAAAAAGAATTACTCCCATTTGAAACTGAGGAAGGTAAAGAATTTTTTTTAAATATATTATTCATAACTTTATATTATACACATGTACAATCATATTAAATTTCTTCTTTATAACACTAACAGTCTGCGAGTAAAACGTCTATGACATATAGACGTGCAGTCATATGGGCATTGCGAAACTATAAAGTTTTCTTGTTTGGTTACGGAAAAGTGAGAAAATAATCGCATGCCGCGGATTTGGTAGTTTGAATTAATGACAGCAAATATTTGACAAAAATCTCATTTTTTCTGGAGCACAATTAAATTTATTCGTCACAGTTTATTTCGGAACATATACTATTCAAAATGATACTGATGTTTTCCTGTAAAAAATTCATTTTAACTTCATTTTTACCTACTTCGGAAGTGTAGGCATGAAGAGAAGCATTTTTATTACGTTCTTAAAAAGAAACATTACGTTATTAGAAAAAGCTTTTCAATAAATCCTAAAGCTTTTAATAGTATACATAAAAACTTTCCGAATTCCAAACTATGGGCCGCAAAATTTACAAGAAAATATTTTTTATAAGCTTTAAAATTATGTAAAATTTATAATGGTTTTTAGACAAAGTTAACTATAATAAATACATAAAAGATAATAAATTCAAAGAATATAATCATAACGAAAAAAATAGTTTAGCGTTTTCTTATTCACAATTAAATGTGACTACGTGATTTAGTATAATTTCTATTTTCGTTATATTCGTTACCACGACCTAGGTTTCGTTATATTACAAGATCTTCAGGTAGGCTATTAGCAAATATTATCTTCTATCTTCGCTAATAGTCCACCTAAAGATGTTGTAATACAACGAAACCTAGGTCGTGGTAAACAACTTAAAGGAAGTAGAAGAAATACTACGTCACGTTGTATTATTTAATTGTGAATAATGAATTTCTACAAAATTAAAATATTAAACGTTTCCCTATTGTTAAAATACGTAAATTAAAGTTTCATTAGCAGAAGAAAACAAGGTTCGATTTTGGCCATGATAAAATTTAATCTCCAAATAAATAGTTAAAGCCTATAAAAACATATGAAGTAAAAAATACTTTGAAATTGGTATTAAGCGAATTGATTTTTCTTAATAAATATCAATTTCTCACCAATTTTTATGTTTTTCATACAGAGCAAATCATTTTAGAGGTTGTTATACGTAATGCTGTTGGAATAAGGCAGTAAAATTAACAAAATAAACATAGTATCAGGGGACAGTCTTAAATTTCTATACAATAAATGTATTGTATTAGGATCCAGGGCAGAGTGAAGAATTAAATAGTAGTCAAAGCTCAGCTTACTACGGGATCAAAAAGCGATCATTGATAAAATTTCAGGCAAATCTGATCACTTTTACCGATTAAAATAAATGTTTGTTATGAGAAGCCAGAAAAATCTAAACGGATATTTTTAATATTACACTATTTTTTTCATAATTTCAACAATTTTAAGTTTGTTGGACACTTATTCGTTTATATATTATTTATTAACATTAATATTAATTATAAAATTATTTTGTCAGTACCATAGTTGTTTATTGATTTAATAGGTGTAGTAAAAATAAATAAGTACAGAAAAAGAAAACTTATACAATCACTCATTGATTTCTGAGTTCAATTGCGTATAATTGAGGAAAAACATTACAAAAATCAGGTTGTGATATAATGAGCTACGTCAGAATCAATATGTATTTGAACAATCCTCTTTATTCGGGGACAAAAAACATCTGAGATAATTTTCATTTGTCATAAAGCAAAAATATATTTTCTAATTTTGATATATTTTTCAAAATTGCACTGTAAATGAAGGCATTTTTTTATTTAAATTTCATTTCTCAATATAAAATTCCTTATGAAGTATGAATCTACGATAGAAGGTTATTCGGACCACAAAGATATAACAGTAAATCTAAATAAACATTTTTACCTATTCAAATATGAAATCCTAAAGCAAACAGGTCATTTGATAACATTTTTTGATTCATTCATCCTCGATAGAAGCCGTTTGTGTATTCTACCCATCATATTAATATTCACCGTACGCAATTTACGTTTTCAGCATGATTTTTACATTCAACTCTACAAATATTTACCGAAAATCACGTTTTCCTTATATAGTATTCGAATTGGCGACGTTTATAATCTACATCGCGCGTAAAGCTTTCAAATAGACTAGAATTTTACAGTCATGCACGCCTCCACTATATGGAATACACATACAGAGGATATACCATAAGCGAAAGTTCTTTGAATGATGTAGAGCCATAGTTTTCAACTTTGTTAAGCTTTCACAAGCTTTCGCGAGCTTACGAGTTATAGGGAAGGGGGGAGGGCGAGTTTATTGTAAAACGTATTTTACGAGACACCGCCACTGGCGAATAAGTAATTACATTAAAAAGTAATTACAAAAACACATTAGGCCGAGGCATTTTGCGGTTGATCGCTAGCATAAGAATGAGGTGTGTTTGCTATATTCTGGATAAAATTTCTGAATGTCACAAAGATTTTAAAAATAATGATAAGCATCGAGCTGGTTTTATTAGATCAGCTAGATGTTGTTCGAGCTGATCTTATTTGTTCACATTTATAAAATAAAATAGAGATTTGGATGTCAGTGGAGCAAGTTTAATACATATTTGAACTAAATTTGAAGAAAATTTGAGACAAGCTTAAGTTGGGAAAACTTTTTAAAATTTTTATAATGATAGTATTTGCATGCCCATCTAATAGGGCATTGTATTTCTATTTCGGTATCCCGAATCTTCTGGATTGCAATGATTTCAAGGACGTTTTGGTATTGGGGTCACATTTTTGTAATTTTGAGACTTATATTGAGATTAGTAAATATATGTATATTTATATTTAATCATTATTCAAATTTAGCACTCAACTTTAGAATTGTACAATTGCTAGTTTTCCATAAGGTTACTCTGGGGGCCGGAGCATTATGTGCACTTCTATTTGACTCCTCTTTGTTCATTAGTGCGACCGAAAGAACTTGCATGTATTTAATCAGCAGAGTGTCGTGATGATTGATGTTTGTTCTTGTTTCCCCCAAATATTTGATTTTTATTACTTACTAAATAGGTAGAAGCTTATGTGCGTCTTTCTTTATTTTATAGTTTATTCATTACTTCATTTCAAATGGTTGCCAAATAACATTAATAACTTATGATGATATATCCCTCATATCCTAAATATATATTTATATAAAAAGAAAATTTTTTCACTAAATTTGGTACTTATTTATGTTTTAATTATTTGGCAAAAAGTAGATATTAAAATATGAAGGAATATTTCATAAAATCACGCACAGGTCTCTCACTCTTTGGTAAGCAATGAAAATAAAATAATTCGGAAGCAATCAAATGACCAAAATTGCGTTATGTTAATTTTTTATGACAATTTCCACCAAGAAAAACTCCCGAGATCAGGATCAGTACTTACAATTTCCGAACTTTCGTGATTGAAATTTAAAGAAATGTACTGTTCTACCATCCACGCTTTTTTTTGCAAAAAATATTTATTTGGAAAATAAATCTCAAATTTTTATCTTTAGAGGCATACAGGAGTAATATTTTTGGTTATTGTGAGTAATTTTGCAGAAAATGTCACCAACTTTCGATAATTAATCAAAAAGAACATTACTCTAGTATATTTTATTTATTATATTGAATTTCATCACGGGAGGAAAAACAAAATAAACAGTGCTTTTTATATGAAGTATTCAATGTACGAGTGTTCTATTTTGATAAAAATTTATTTTCTTTATTTCTTTCTTTTCTATATTTTAAAACAAGAATGAAAATAAAAAAAATAACGTGTATATACATATTTGTATGCACATAGGTGTATATATATATATATATATATATATATACATATATATATAACCGAATCGATCGTGCTTCACAAGTAAACTAATTAAAAATTTACTACTCACTGTTTTAATTTACTTAACTGTTTTAATATCATTAAATGAAGTATTTTTCAAGTGCTTTTCATCTTAGGTCTAAAATTATCTTATGTTCAAAGAAATATCAATGTGTGTAATGTAATTGGACACACATTTACATACAGGTAATTTTCTCATCTGTTCTCTTCCCTATTTCGCTAGAATCATTGAGGCCACCGAGAAAAAAATAACACAAAGGCTGTGTATCCGACTGATACTTCGACAAATTTAATCGCTTCGGCCTTGGAAATGGAATAACAATGCTACGAATAAGTGCATAATAATTTCGCATTTTTATACTCTGGTTCAGAATATATCCTCGCACCCGGACCGTAATCTCTTCTCCTATCCAATTTGGAACCTGGATCGCTCCCGCCAGAGTACTTGTGAATAATTCCGTCAGTAAGGTATCCCCTCTTTAACTTTACTTTTAATAATAAATGAGAACCTTTTTGCCGCTGGTAGGTCCGAATGATGGTGTTTTTTGTAAAACACGACCACGTATAGGCAGCCGCGTGGCCTCGAGTCTGGCTATTACACTTCGTGACATGATAATATATTCAATTTGGTCGCAGGCGCCTGGACGCTTGAATATAAAATGAAGGGAAGTTTATTGTTTCTGCTTAGTATTTGCGAATTACGAGAATTTGGGGAACTTTGTTGTCGCACGTTGAAGCCATTGGTGTATCATTTGTTTTGTACAAATAGTTCTTTACGTATTCAAGGTTCTGTAGTTTCGTAATCGTAAAAATCTATCTTTATACCGAACTGATTTATGCTACGGGTATGCATAGGCTTTTTCCTCTTTCCATTGTCTAGGTACATAAAAATGTTAGTTATGCTGACTTAAAATTATCCAAGTTTGAGAGTTTGAATGTAATTCATGTTTTATATCCACTAGGCCCAGGCGAAATTATAAACCAATAATATATTCAATTAAGAATATTTGGAAGACATTTCCTTACACATAATATTTTCTATTATTTTCTCCAACAAAAATATGTTATATTCACGAGAGAAAATAAAAGAAAATATTTACAAATACATTACTATCGAATGTTTCCTTGAGAAAATGCAGTAATAGTGAACTTTCAAAAATAAGATTTTGTGCTTATGATAAATCATGTTGTCTTCTACTTATCAGTGTCAAAGAATTCATAAAGCTTCGGCATTGAGATCCCTCCTTCGGTAACTCTGTAACTAGTAGTAGTTTGTTACAGCGAGATTCAAAAATTTTCACAATATTTTTGATATAGTTGTAGGGTAGCCTGCCATGTAATTTTATCCCAGCTACCCGTACCGCTAAGCCTGCTTCAGCAATATCACAAAGTGTCTTAGTTGAACACGAGTTGAAGGAATATACCTATTTTTTTTTAATAATTATATAAATATTTTATGTGATGCAAGTTTCAGGCCACCGCAGATCATTCAATATACGTACAAAATTATTAAACATGAATAAATAAAAAAAAGTCGCTGAAACAAAGCTTACAAAACTTATCGCTTATTTATGATATTAAACTAATTGATATTAAATTAAAACTTTATCTATAATATACCAATGAAGCCATTAAGCTTCAGTTGTTTTATGTATAATGGTAATATTTATGTGTAACAATAGATTGGGAACATTCTAATTGACAAAACCACAAAGAGATAGAGCTGACACAAGCCTAACCGTCTATTATATATCTTGATAATCAATAATGAAAACCTTACGATATTTCACGAATAAATATTTCTCTGCGACGAAATTTAAAAATTCGCGTACGGGCGCCAAAAATTCCTTAAAATTATGATTATTATTTTATCATCCTCCATGATGCTGCAAACATGTAAAATGGGATAAATAATCCCTACCTGGGAGAAGACCTTGATAATCATAACAAAAATATTCGTTGGAAAGGAAGTCGATTATATATCAACTTTAGACCGATAAACAGTATGCTTTTGATAAAGTCTAAACACAATGAATTTTCAACAGTAGGTAAAGAGAACGTAAACACAAATTGACCACGTTACGAATTAAAGTTTATAGATCGATGTACGTAGTACGCAATGAGAGTGCGTATTTAAAAATATAAAAAAATAGATCATAAAGTAAAACTTAAAGAAAAGAAACTGCCATAATGTCATTTTAGGTCTGTGAGTAAAGTAAAATTATGGCAATTTATATTGTAAATATTCATTGCTACAGTGCTTCCATATGCCATTTATTTTCTAAGCTGTTTCACATATTCCGTAAGTTATGAAAAATGTCAAAATAGATTATAGACTACAGTTAACATTTGTTGGTACACGAAACATATATTAAGTATATATACCAATGGTAGTTAATAATTTGGCTTACTTTCGAATGTAGCAAATATAGGACTTTTGAGATCAGGGAGTATATTTATGGGATATAGTCATTTCCAGTATGCAATATCGAAAGTTGTAACGGTATAAGCAGACTTAATAAAAAAGAGCGAATGTTTTAAAAGGGTTTTTATTTAAATTAACTAAAGATAGTTTTTTTGAGTTCCGCAGCCTAACTATGAATCGTTTTCGTTTCACACAGGTCTTTCTATCTGTATATAACAGCCATTTTGCTTCCATACTACGAGTGCAAGTGCTATAATTTTGGAATTTATACATGTTTATAACGTCTACAACGTTATGAAATAAAATTCGCAAATTTTTTTTATTGTACCTTCCCTACATATAGTGGGTGTGATTATTTTTATTTACGTGCCTCATTTTGTAAGTTTTTTAAAACATAATGGGAGTATTTCATGAGCACTTTTTTGATGCAGAAATCCTTTTACTAAATATTAAGCTTTGACGTAGTCATTCCTGTAAAAAGTTCTTAGTTATGGGGTTATGCATACAAATAAATTAATACTGATGTTTATAAATTGTTTGGTATATTTTTTATATATGTATTTTTTTATAACGTATATTTTCTTATAAACATAATTTTTTATATATGTATGGATTGTTTTATATATATAAGTATATCCGTACAATTTGTAATGCGAGTTATATTCTTATTTATCAAGCTTTTATCTGTAATCTCCCTGTCGTTATTTACTTTATTTTTTGGATATACAATTATTTACATTATGGGCAAATAAAATTAACGCATAAGAAATTTAATAAAATATTATTGCACAGACGTCGGCAACTGTACGCATACGCACAAACGATACGCATTCCCAAACATTGTGCTCCCGGTGGCGAAGTAAATATAAATTGAAGGCCATACCCACTTACACATCTGCTCCAGCGCCGCCCTAATAAATATGATTTGGCTTAATGAGACACGCCGAACATAAAGGGAAGAAAGCGGGTTTATGTGCATCGCACCTCGTCACCCCGCACTGACTACGTGGCGCTTGATGACACGTTGAAACAGTGCTCCGTTTTATCAAGTCGATAGTGAAAATGTTTTTGGTAAACATTTTTGTGGCTTCGTTCGGAGAAAAGTTTCGGGTTTGATGGGACGTGTCAAACAATTAAGTTGAACTTGGTAATGTATGCCAAATGCAGAGTTAATGTCAATTAATTGTTTAAATAAATTATTTATTGAAGCATATTTAAGAATATTTAAATGCACTTTGAATGTTGAATATAAAATTATGTGGACGAAGTTTCTCACAATGTTCAGCATTTCACTTTCTTTCGCTATAATAAAAATTAAATGTGTTTCGTTTTAAACACACGAAGTTAACACAATTAGAATATAATAGCTTTAAACATATATGTTTGTGAAAAAGTGAAATGTCTCTCATTTGAGCCATTCACAAAATTTTGCTAAAAATCGAGAAATATCTCTTATTTATCCGTTGACACAAATTTGTTAAAAACATTGAAATATTCTCATTTGACCCGTTGATGTCAATTTGTGTAAAACATTGAAATATCTCCCAACTTATCCATTGCCATATAAATGGGTAAAAACTTTGAAATACCTATACTTTCTGGCTCTTTCCAATTAAGTCAAAATAAACAATTATGTTTTTCTTTTCCATTAGACTCCCACGATTAATGATTCGCCCGTTCTGATGCATTTCAGTTGAATAAAGAAAATCATGACGAATATCTCCAAACATGTATATATCCTTATTTCAAATTAACTGATATTACCACATTCTGTTTCATAATGAAAATAATAAAGCTATATAATATTTTCATTTGGTTCCATAAAAATCCCTCGAATGTTCTTTTATTAAATATCAATCTTTATTTCAGTAACGACATAAATAAATTGATATCTGCCTATTTTGATTTTCTCTTAATAAAATTTATTTCTCATATTTTATATATACGTTCCAATAATAAAATCGTGTTAAAGTTACTCTTTTTTTATCTAACATATGATACTTTTTGAATATTAGATTTGATTTAAAATCACAGCGCTATTCGTATTCAATTAAATGCGTCTTATGGAATATTGTTTATAAAATATTCCTTCTTTCACCTAAATGTATATGATTACGTATATCAACTTAGTAAAAATACAGATGATCTTAATTTAATTTTATTTTTAGCATGTCATTGAGATAATGTTACCAGTTTATTTATAAATACCCGAAGTCATTTGTTATATTTTGCCCCTTTGTCTTTATTCTTTATAGGATTATATTGGATCTAAAACCTTCAGACACGTGTATGCACTCTTAATAGCTTACTCTCATAAACAAATCTATTCATCTTCCCCGTTAGTGTATAATTTTTCTCTCTAAAATATTTGTATGGGATCTGCTTTAGTTGGAACGGAAACATACTATAACGTATAGTATGCCATACTAGTATATTTCCACTTCGGGGACATGAGGATAGTACTACGTACTAACGTGCTATGAGGTATACACGTTTAGACATATGTAATATTTAATTTTAAATTATTTTGTGATATATTGATATTTATAGTGTTTTTACAGTGTTGTTTCAACTTCATCGATATTTACTATTACGAAGTGTTTTATTTAGTGGGCGTTCATAACATAACAAACTATAGCTTTTTTTCACACCATTAATTGTTTTTAAGTTTATGTTATTATTATTATTTACTGTGTTATTTTTTAAAGATAGCAATCTTGAATTTACTAAGGACACATTTGATCCTGAATCATAAATACCAAAATTTCCAAGGCGTCTTTTAATAATAACATAATTTTGATTAATGGTGGAATTACTAGTTTTTTGGAGTGAAATCATTTAATTCGGTTTCTAATTCAGAATTATTCACATTTTTTATCTGATCTCTATTTGGTCTTTCACTACTTTTATTTTTAAACCAACATACTGGTTCAGGGTGATATCGATTTCCTTTGTTTTCTTTTTCACAAATTCTTCATGGTTTGATATTTATATTTCTTTCTTTAATACGATTTTGGAAAAATTTGGTTTTCTTTTTATTTACTAAATGTTCTAAACCTCGGATATCATTAAATAAATCTTCTGTATCCTTTAGATTATTCCTGTCAATTTTATTCGCTATAAAATTTCATAAACCCGTAGCGACTAAATGAATTTGAGTAGATTTATCCATTGATTAATTTATTTCCAATAATAATCCTTCTTTTTTTAAGGCAAATTCTACTAATGGGCCCTGTATATATCTGAATAACATTGCATACCTGACTGGTGAACATCCTTTGTCTGCATACGTTTCACACAAGCTTTGTTTAGTCAAGAGCAGAGCCTCAAGATTCATTCGTTCACTCAAGAGCAGAGCGCTACATACAGTACATGTTTCAAAAATAGTCATTCACTAAAAAGAATCGCATATTTGCGATTTTTTTTATTAAATTTTTCTGACAAATGTCTAATATTACGCAATTTAAATGTATCCTTCTTAATTTTAGTAAAGTTTTCCAGGATTCCCATTAAAGCATCTTCTGAAATTTCTGTAGAAGGTCCCACTTGTGGTGTTTTTGATTTTTCTTCTGGCAAATATCCCATAAACTGCATGTTTCCATCTTCGTCTATAAAATATAAGCACTATTTATTTCTGACATTACTGAAATCCATACTTGTTTTTTCTCGTATCTCCTTGGTAATGTATTTTTATTTTCTGAAACGCTTGAGTTTTTATAAATGCATCATACAGTTTTACTGGGTGGTATTGTTCCGGGATTATATATGTATGGTGATTGACATCAGTTATTGAGGTTATACAAATTAAATTTGTTATTGGGTCTTCACTCGCCTTTACTATTAAGCCAAACTTTAACTTTTCCATTGTAGTATATAACAGCTGTGGAAATGTTGTTTTATAATATGTTATACCTTATATAATATCGGGAGTGGCGAAATAAGAAGATATTGTGTTGTTCTAAAAAGAATAAAGGTTTTTATTAATCGCTATTCGCAAACCATGTTATTTTGTAAGCCGTATAACTAGACATCTTACCTGAAAAGAGAAACCACAGTAAAGGTATTATTTCACACATCCTTTCACTTCTTATATTAGTTTTTTGTAATATATATATATATATATATATATATATATATATATATATATATATATATATACATAAACAAAAACATACATATACGTGTGTATAGAATTTAGGCTAATTTCTTAGTAAGTCTCTTTAGGGTAAAATAATTCCGGAAACACCTTTTCAAACTTTTTTTTATTTAAATATAGCCATAGTATTATATAATTTAAACATTGTTAGTGACAATGTTTAAATTCTTTATATCCCAAAACAGTAGACCAATTAATGAGCGGTGGAATCTCGTACAGAAGTTAATGATAAAAAAAAACTTGTTTCGTTGCCAGCGAGCATTGTTCGGAGACAAAGTTGTTTCAATTTATAAATGACCAACTTATCGCTTATAACCGAAGTTTAAGTCGATAGCTTAAAGATTGAGTGTGTACTGTATTTGCTACCGGTAGAAACCGAGTGCAACTTTTCTTCTGTTGATGTTTCCTTATTCGATATAATTTGTAGCGTTTCCTATTAGCGGATGCTTAAATGATACGAAGTGTTTTTTTTATTTTGTATCTGTCTTCTGTCTATAAATATCTAAATTATTTTATTTATTTGAAATTCAATTAAACTAACTTTATGTTTTAAGCAAATTTTTATATTCTTCTTTGGCAGCTGCAGAATGCGATTGCAAAATTTTCATTTCTCGCTTTTCTTTTTATATTATAAAAGAGTTTTACGTTTTTTTAAACCAATATCACACGTTTATTTTAAGAACAGCTATATTTATTATAAGTAATCGATATAAAAGTAATATGAGTTTATGAATTTATCTCCGATAAATTTATTAACTCATATTTTTTTAACCATATTAGTGTAGATTTAAAGATTAAACTACTTACATATATTTGTAATTCTCGTTATATTAATTCAAGCATCGACATAAAAGTAGTTTACGCCATTATTTGTGATAAACTCATAAACTAATTTTTTTTAAATCATGTTAATTTTTGTTTAATCATTGTAAATTTAAAGATTGAACTAATTATGAATAACTTTAATTCATGCTTTTTATTTAAATATTAATAACATCGATATAAAATTAGTTTACGCCATTATCTTTAGCAAATTTACAAATTAACATTTTCTTTTAATTATTTTAGTGGAGATTAAAATATTGATCAACCTGTTCGTAATTTGAAAGAAAATGCATAAGGTTAAAAATTTGTTAAGTTTTCTTGAATAAATATGAATCCTAATCCATCATCGGTGGCTCATTTACCGAACATTTTATCTGGTACGATGGGAAATAATTTTTATGCCGTGTAATTTGCCTAATATAAATAAAATACAGCTGTAAAAATTAATTCTGCTAATTCGAAAATTAGTTGTTTCTCTATAAACTGTGATAATTTACGAAATAATTGTTAAATGTTATTTTTTTGATGCTGTGTTATTTAAAGCCGTTCTCCGAAATATTTAGTGCATGGCAAATTTTTTAACATTTTTAGCCTTTTTTATCGAAATATTAATAATGCTCTGTAATAATGATAATGTTTGCGCAGCTTGTTAATTATTAACAAATCTTATTACATATGTTTGGCTACTTTGTATCACTAGTTTCATTTATGATTAACGTCTTGAAAGTAGTTGTTGAGGAAAACAGGAAAGTTCAATTTGGGAGAGCCTTCAATAATTAGAGGATCAATTCGCAGGATCATACTAAACATAAAATTGAACAATCTTACACATTTTTGCCCTTTACCATAAGGCGTACAAACCAGCTACGGTCAACACTGGAGCAAGTTACGTCAGTATCGTTACTCCCAATAGTTACGTATTTCGATATCAATACTTACACACCTCCGCGGAAATAATAATTCACCGCAGGAAATCTGTGCAAGCTAATATTTCCTCGGAAGACTTTCTCTGTAAGTAGAAAGTCACGTTGCGACGGCCAAGCAGTGGGTAATATCAAACTTTATTTTTGTATTGCGGAGAGAAAAAAACTGTTTTTTTTTTAATCTTCGCGTTTCTAATTTCACTGTTATGTATGTAACCTAGTTTAAGGAAACGTTACAAACGCTTATGTGCGATTACGTGTCTGCGTGTGAAAAAAGACGCAAAAATACTGATTAAATTTAATGATATTTAAGAAGTTTTAGGACAAAATTCATGTTAATTTAAGACGATAATCCGTCGTTTTGAAAATATGATACTGTAACATTTTCAAAAATAAATCAGGAACTATACGTGAAGGTTTATTGAGAGTACATATTTTAGAAAAAAAAATAGTAAATTTTATAAACATAATTTAATTAAAAACCAAATAGCCAGGTACAAAAACGTCTCGTCAGAATCCCTCTGGACATTAGAAAAAAAATTCCCATATGTCGCAATTAATTCTACTCCATCTTGAATTGTATGTAATCCAGCTCATAATTACGCTCCCGAACATTTCTAAGGATGGACAAACCACCTTTAACGGCACATTAATTGTCTTAAAATACTAATTGTTTTGTTGTGTTGTTCGATTACGTTGTGATGTGTGAATTTCGCTATAGCAACTTCTTAAAAAAATTATATTTCAAAAAGCAATGATCGCCACGCCTCAAAATCTGTACTGATGTTTTGATCTGTACTGCATTTAATGGGTTCTAATTTGCCTATTTTTTATTCTGTGACATTACGGCTTAAGACAAAGCTAATATAGTGACTTTAGTATAAATATACAGGCACACACACATAATCAAGTGTGCGAGCATAAATGCACGCACTTACCCACGTATACATGTACCCATGCACGCCCGCATGCACTCACGCGTGGGTATGCACAGGCGCGCATACGCGTGCATTCGCAAGCAAGTAGTAGGTATACGTGCACATACAGGTATAAACACTTTCACACTTACAATTAATTTCTTACATTATTGCATCAATACAGCGTCTTTACTGCTAGATTCCTTCGGCAATTGTAAATAAAGTCAAATTGAATTTTAAATTAAGAATATATTTTCTAAAACAGAAATATCACAAAGACAATAAATGTATAAAACAGAAAGCGTCCTGTTTATAAAGGGTCAAATAGTAAGAAAGATATGTGATTTCATGTTTTCACAATAATTATTCGTCTACTTAATGGAAACAGTTCAAAAAAAAATTGATAGCTTTAAATTATCCCAACATCAGATGTCACTTCACAGCAGTTTGTTTAGCGTTTATTAATTACTGATTGTTTTCAAATATTCCAATTTATAAAATATGTCAGATATTAAATGTCTCTAAGCAATAAATTTTTTACAATTTATGAGTATTTTGTTTCAAGTGGAAATTAAAGTATTATTATATATTTGAACCTATTTTAAATTCTGTAAAATATTCATCGAGTTGAGTTTGTTTTACGTGATGTTCATAATAAATAAACTCATATAACGATGTTGAAAAATTTGTTAATTAACTTATCTTTTGAAGCTTACAAAGATTTATTAATTTGATAATTAACTTCTATTGTCTGTAAATGCTCTCAATAATATGGGTCTCGATGGTTTTTAGTTGAAAATGAATATTAAAACTGTTTTACCAGGCAAACAAGAACAAATTGCATAACGTTCTGTTATTTTTGGATTGTTAAAATATTTAGTAAATTTTACAATTAATACCAATATCAGCATAAGCTCTTTTAACTTTGTCCGTGTACTCGTAGACAATAATTTTTGAAATATTCACAGGATTAATTTTTTTTATTAATATTATATCATAATGAAATATGTTATGGTCAGTTTTGTATTAAATTCATTATAAATCGTTACATATCTTGATCATTATCAATAAGGACATTATTATTGCTACAACGTAAAATAATAATTAAAAATGATATTTACGGGAACATCTTTCTTAGAATTACTACTTTTAGTAAAATTATCAATATAACACTTTTCCAATTAATACGAAAACATTGAATATTTTTGTTATTAATATTGTATGTTATTTGTTTATACTTAATTTAATTTATTTCTATACAATATTAACTTTTCAGCCATATATTATTGAAGCTATGAACTTGAAAAAGTCAACAGAAGAAAAAAGCAGATGTGTATTAAACGTATGTTATCACAAACGAAATAAAAATGTTGCTTCGCAATTTCAGTCACGTTTTTAGCTAAATTAACAATTGGAAAAAATGAGAAAATTTCCAGTGAAATTTCAATAAAAAATTCAATGTTAATTTTACTTTGATAGAAGCACTATATTTTTTCTTCCGATTCTCTCATACTTCATTATAAAGCAACCGCACATACAGAGAATAAGGCATGTATATTTTTAAATTACTCTTCTACTTCTATGATTTTTCGGGTTACTGTCATTTTAAACATAATTTATTATGACATGTTTCATTCCCCGCTAAAAGCACTGTAATAATATTTTATTGTCCAAACATTTGACACGATTAAACAATTTCAATATATCTAACCACAATTTCTTGGGTTTCCTTGATTATTTCTCTTCTTATTCATGTACCATAAATCTATACCTTTTTAGTGATGATAGTGAGATAGAAAATTTCTAAGCTTTCTATGTGCTTAGGTTTAATGAATCAAATTATTATTCCCTTTTAGGGGAGCTATCAAATTATCTTGATGGTTGAAATGAATGAAAATTAAATTTAAACCCTTCTCACTGAAATATTATACCTTTAAAAAAATTAATAGAAATGATCACACTTTTATTCTTATGTAATTTAATCATGACTGTTTTTGCCACCGTTCTCCTATGAAATATACTAATATTTTTGTCTCATGTTTATGAAATATAATTTCATGAGTTGAACTTTGCTCTCAATATTTATTTCTAATCAGTATCTTTTTAATGATACTGATAAGAAAATTTTATACAAAGCTGTTATTTTACATTCCATTTATTTTTAATAATACTATTTTGGTTAAAGTAATGTTGGTATTACTTAAAATTGCATCGATATGCAAGGTACAAGATAACATTATGTGTTTTGATATAAACAGACACGCTTCTCAGTTCCATTAATTACTTACCTTTTTACGTATGCATTCTGTAATAATATCATTACAAGTACATTTAATTTAATTTACTTTAATACTTCATACTTTTGGAAACTAAATTTTGAAAATTACCTACACATGCGTTACTTGTTACTACAAAAGATTTTTACTTAGGATATCTAATTAAATTAGTATATTTAACTACAACAAGTTCATAAATTATGCTGATAATCTCCTATGAACAAATTGTAACTAGTGAGTTTTACGATACAACGGGTTTAGTCAACTTCCTCTGTGAAGCAGGGTAGAACTTATACTTAGGATATCCAATGAAATTCCTTAAATATAAAAAACTTAAAACTTAGGCTAATACACTTTCTTGTCTGAACAAATCGTAATGAGTGAGTGTTAATATACAGTACGTTCAATCGAGTTCCTATGTTAAGCGAGGTTACTACACGCGAATTTAACTTAGTACATCTGATTAAATTAATTTCTTTAAATATATTTAATATAAAACTTATGTTAATACACTTCCTCGTCTGAACAAACTGCAACGAGTGAATCTTACGATACAGTATGTAATCTAGTAATTTTTTTTCTATTTTTACATATACATTTAACAAAAAAAAAAAAATATTATTAAAAACAAAATATTAGTAACTTCACACATTTGAACACGAAAAATATTGAGCGGCATAAAGGGATATATTGAAAATGAGTTTTTTTCCTGATGAAGTAAGTTTTCTTTATTCTGAAATACCTATTTAACCACAAATTTTATTAAACAAATTTAATTTATGTCTTCTCAAGTGTTATTTATTTGTTGTATACTATAGTCGAGTCTACAAAGTCTCGTCGCAGAGTCTTCCTACATAGACACGCTTATAAAACAATTTATCATAATTAGCTTTGCTCATCCTATAACTTTTTGTAGATTCTTATTATCTTTACATATAATACAACTGCAACAGGTTGAATTATTTACATAAAAAATTTGATAAAAAGTGGTCCTTTATTGAGGGTAGAGGAAAATAAATAGAAACCCGATAATCTGTTTTGTTTGTTTTTTAATTCGTTCTTCAATCATGAAAAATCTACTAGACGGGTTTCTTGAAATTTGATAGTTTAATAGTTTATATATTCGATCAACATAAAGAATACTTTTCTCTAGATATTGCAGATTTCTAAGAAACCTCAACTTCGTGAATACTACTATATTGATACTGCCAAAATCATTTATTGGGTTTTAGTGTAGTTAATGCTTATATTGGTACTGCAAATGTGCTCTATTAGCAAAAAAAATAAAATAACAAAACAATTCTTAATAACTTTCCTTATTGCAAATTCCATGCGAAAGAAGCTGCGGTAATTTGGAATAAGAAAAGCTAGTCCACACACAGCTGTCTACAATATTTTCTTAAGTTGTTTCGATGTATCGTTCATACTAATTTGTTGATTATAATAATTTGTTGATGATAAATTAAAATAAAACGTCTTTTATAATTCACAAAAAATTATTTGATACTAATTAGGAAAAAAATACTTTTCAAGTAACTTGTCTAATGGCAGCCACACACGATACAGTATACTTTCGCAAGTCTGGACTTGCGCAAGTATACTGGTATCGTGTGTTGGAAGATAATTGCGCAAGTTGTTCACTTGCACAAGTTCTTTATAACGTTCCAAATTTCAATTTTCAACTTGTGCAAATTTGCGTTTGCGCAAGTTTACATGAACGTGTGTGGCAGCGCGCGCAAGTTTCAATACTGTTCTAGCCACCTACACGTACGCACGTATTTTTGGCGCCAAAATGAACGAGATTTCCGAGCGACATGGAGTTCGCGATATTATGGAGGAATTTATAAATATTTACAGAAATGAACCATGTCTTTGGCAAATAAAAAGTAAAGACTACCATTACAGGGACCAAAAAAATGCTGCTTATAATAAATTAATTGAACAATACCGAAAATTAGAACCAAACGCCAACCGTGATGCAGTTGTTAAAAAATTGAATGCTTTGCGTACGAATTACCGTAAAGAAAAGAAAAAGGTTGAAGAGTCAACTCGATCTGGAGCAGGTACCAGTGATGTGTATGAACTTACATTATGGTACTACGAATTATTAAAATTTTTGGATGACCTCCAAGGGACGCCAAGATTTGGTCGTAGTAACATCGATGGAGTTGAAAGTTCACAAGTAAGTACCTACTCGTATATCTATCTATAGTAATAAAATAAAGCTTAATATTTTGTTTATAATTATGAATATTGATATTGAAAAGCAGGTGGTACTCATTGTATTTATTTATTTATTGTTGGTAAATACATATTTAATTCAGGTAATTAAGACAAAAAATAAAATGTAAAGTATCATGTAAGGTTAGTACGCAGGAGCCAGTGTTTCCTCATTCTGATTAAAATCACCTTATGGCCGGTCGGTTTCAATAACTTACTATATCCATAACTGGAGATTGTAAACAACAAAGACAGGTATACTTTAAATCTCCAGTAACGGATTATAGTAGGTTATTAAAACCGGCCGTTAATGAATAAAGTTATCTTGCCAAGGTACACTTCCTTCATTATTAAAGTAGTGTACATACTGGTTTCTTATATTTTTGGCAACAGTTGGATTATTTCCAGAGCTTCTTCGTAGTAAAGATTCCATGTTCGAATCAATTGAATTTAAAGCTGGAGTAATAATTCCATCTTCTCTGTTTTCATGGTCGAAACATTCTGCAGAACTATATGAGTTCGAAGATACAGACATTAAAAAGTTGTGCAAAACACAGCTAGCCATTACTACCTTCTCAATACTTTTTGGTTCTATATTAATTTGAGTTTTATATATTCTAAATCTAGAAGACAAAATGCCAAACGCATTCTCAACAATGCGTCTAGCTCTAGAAACTCGATAGTTGTATATCTTTTTTCCCGTGAAATTAAATCAGCCTGTCGAAACGGCTTCATCGTGTCACTTCTCAAAGCAAATGCGTCGTCGGTTACAAATACATATGGAAGTACTTCAGAACTTCCTCTGATAGGTTCATCTATAGGGATATTTAATTGGTTTGTCTGAAGCTTTTCGAAGAATTTAGTAGTATGAAGCACGCCTCCGTCTGATATTCTGCCATTAACTCCAAAGTCACACATTGTGAATTTATACTTTGCATCCACTATTGCAAGAAGTACCATACTGTGTCAACCTTTATAATTATATAAATATGAGCCGCTTCCACTTGGGGGAATAATATCTATGTGCTTCCCGTCCATATCTCCAAGGCAATGTGGGAAATTCCATCTTTCTTCAAAATGTATCGCGATGTTCTTCCATTCTTCTTCGGTTTGTGAGAACTAAAAAATAAAAAAATATTTATGTTATTGTTTCAGGAACCCGAATCAGCTTTACATTCACAAGATACACATGGCAACTCTTCGGAAACTGATTCTACCTCTGAACAAACATCAAGTCGTGCTAGACCTCCCAAAAGACAAAACTACAGATTCGACAGATTTGTCTAATGAAGTATTACATTCCGTGAACGAGCATTTTAAACGTCCTTTGTTAAAGGACGATCGATTTGATATTTTTGGCAAAAATGTCGCAATTAAATTGCGTGAATTACCTAAACAGCAGAGATTAATTGCTGAAAAAATTATAAATGATACACTATTTCACGCGGAATTGGGCAATTTGACACTACCACAGTACATTCATACAAATCCAACTCCTAGTCCTCCACCACACCAAACACAACAATACATGCGTAGAACTCCAACTCCTAGCCTTCCACCACACCAAACACAACAATACATTCGTACAACTCCAACTCCCAGTCCTCCACTAGACCAAACACAACAATACATTCGTACAACTCCAACTCCCAGTCCTCCACTACACCAAACACAACAATACATTCGTACAAATCCAACATTCAGTCCTCCACTACACCAAACACAACAATACATTCTTACAGCTCCAACTCCCAGTCCTCCACTACACCAAACACAACAATACATTCGTACAGCTCCAACTCCCAGTCCTCCACTACACAAAACACCACACTAAACACAAGAATACATTCATGCAACTCTAGAACCACAAGAGTTAATTCATTTAGAATCAACTCCATCTCCTTCCACTCCGGTAGCAGATAATCAACAAGAATATGATGATACTTTTTCATTGCAATATAACTCAGACTCACAACATTCATCTGAAAATATCACAGTGCAATTATCTAGTCCAGAACATTCTGTTGGAACATATTTATCAAACTTCAATGCATGATTGCACTATGAACGATGGTACGTTCAGATGAATGTCGTGAGTCCAAAATAAACAGTGTAACTTAGTTTTTTAGCTATAAATACATATTGTGTTACCTACATAATTATAATTTTTATTAATATGGAAAACTTGTATTTTTATTACTCACCTTCAAATACTTTATAAATGGCGTCACATGTTTCCGGAATAATTACACCCAAAGCTTGAGGTGATATAATTGTTGTAAATTTCAGGTCTTCGTAGCTCCTTCCAGTTGCGAGATACTTTAAAGTGGCTGTTAATCTTTCGTGCGGTGATATGGCTTGCCTCATAATAGTATCTCGTTTTTTGATGTATGGTGTTACCATAGACAGAAGTTTTAAATAAGTTTCTTCGTCCATACGCAGATAGTTATGCCAGACTTTGGGTGCAAATTTCAATTCATTTAACAAATTGATGTGTGAATAATGGTTTCTTTTTCTTAACCACTCTTTACTCCAAACTGTTTGATTTCTCTTTTGAGTTTTCAGTTTTTTCATAGCTACAATAAAGCCAACTAATGCCACTGCATCATCCATATCACAAAACAACACAACCAGGTAGCTCACTTTCAAAAAATGATATTGTTTTAAATGGAGCAGGTACGCACGCTTGTACGAATATCAGTGAAATGATATTTGTGCAAGCATGCTTGAACCGTTTGTGGTCGGCTCCGAAATACGTGAATTTGTACAAGTCCAGAATTGCGAAAGTATACTGTGTCGTGTGTTGCTGCCATAACGCTGAAAATAGACAACGGGAAGCAGCTACTGATTGACTGAAAAATAAACAATTATTTAAGTATTCATTAAAATATTTCATTGAGAATATGTCTTCATTAATTTTAATTTCATTCTGCTATATTACAATCGTTAGATTAGTTATTTAATTAATTTTTTTTTTAAATTTGCACAATGCCTAACTTGGTTTAATTTTTAAGGTTGCACTTACTGTTAGAGTGATTATAATGGAACACGTTTTATGATATATGTGACACTATAGTAGGTGCATGTTACAATAATATAATACGCAAATTTGCTCAGCCAAGAATCAGAATTTTCCTTTCAGGTAATATCTGTAAAATGCATTCATGTTTCCACTTACTCTTTTGTGGCACGTCTCAAATCTATGGGATGCTGAAAATATTTGCAAACGGGCCGTTTTAAAAAGAGACGTTTCATGTAATATTTGCTTTGTAAATGTGTCAAAGATATTTCCTTGACTCTTTATTAGTTTCCTATGAAAAATAATATATATCCTTATTTGATTTTAATGAATAAACAAATATTTGGTACTTTGTAACACCCGTAATTTTTATTACGACTATCTAATATTGAGAACGTCTATTTAATTATTCGTCAGTTATGCTGTGTCAAAATTATTTTCTTTTGTAATCGTACTCTTTAATTTTACTGCTACATATTAGTCTTGTTCTATATGTAGCAGTAAAATTAAAGAGTACGACGATCTACATATTGGGAGTCTGTTCAACTAAGTATATATTTGCTTATTACGAATGTACAATCCACATATCCATTTAGTGCATATATAAATAACTACAGGGTTTAGATTGTTAGACGAAACTTGATTAGTTGTAAAGACCAAGAACTGATTTAACGTAAATTTTTCTCCACGTAAAATTATTTGGATTATTGCAGTCGATCCCCGAAAAGAAAACAAATGTATATATCATGCCCGTCTGTCTGTATGTCATAGCTTGCCCATCTATATGTATTTAAGATATTCCAGTTTAATAGTGATTGTAATAAAATTTATAAAATGTGATTGAATAATATAAGAAAAAATGAGGTTTAATTTTTTTCTCTTGGTTGGAAACGACGAACCTGTCTACAAAGTAATCTTCTAAAATTCAACAATAAGATATCTTTTCGCAAGATCTCCAAAATATCTTGCAATGCATCATCCGCCCTATTTAACTATTTAATCCCGTCTGTTAAACCTTTCAAAAAGTCTGTTATATTAATTTCAATTAGTAAATACCAAAGGATTTTTTTAATTATTCAATGCTCAATTTCATTGCTTACATTAATAATGTAAAAATATATAGAAATATTGCAACTTCAGACATTGAAAAATAATATAAACATTTATAAACAAATTGAAAATTCGTATTTCACCAAGAGCTTAAAAATTAAATATCATATTAAACTGTGGTAGAATACGATAATGGTGTTCCTCTAACCTGGTGGCTTCTTAACTGCAAAATCGTTATTTAGAAAGTAGCTTAAATATCAGCTTCTTAATGTATAAAATACTTTTCGGCAAGTAGTTTAAATAATATGTTTTTTATCCGTCTGAATCCTATTAGAATTTCACTCATGAATTTTTGAACAAAAATTATTTTTGTGGTTAATTATAACCGCCAATGAGTGCCATTATATGACAAATAATTGCAAATATGTTTTAGTTTGTGTTGGAAAAGAGAGATCTATAATATTAGTAAACGACTTTTAACGTGTTTGTATGAGCATAAAGATATTTTGTGCTAATTTCCAAAGTATAAATATATTGTAAGTTTTGAACAATTTTGGCCTCTACCAAAACTCTAAAATACAAGTAGCAAACAAATCAAGAGATAATTAGTAACGGTCAAGGTAAAAATTGTTATTGAAAAAATGATCCTTCTATTTTATTAATTTGTGTAGTTTTTGAGTTTTGCCTTATTATATACTATAGTTCCTTTAAATAGAAAAAAATACTTAATGTAAAGTCATGTTTCCGAGATATTTCCCAGAGATGCAAAAATTAATTTGTTTTTTGCAGTTGAATCGTAAGGCTAAAATTTTGTTACTTATAATTTGGCATACAAATAGCCTGCGTCCTACATATCATTAGCACTTCGGAGTCAAAAATCATTTAGGACTGGCGTAATAACAAAAAGAAAAGAGGCGTTTGTGTATTTCAGTAATTTTTTTTATAATCCTGCAGATTGATTTGTTTCCACCTTGTTAGGATTTAGAAGTATTTTTTTCATTTCTTTTTCTACTTACTTTTCCTAATTACGACTTAGCAAAGAGAGAAATATTATCGCTAGCAAGCGAATATTAAGATAGAATACCAGCCTACGTATTAATATAAGGCAAAGAAAAGCTTACCATCATAAATTTGTCTTTACCCCACAACATTAATTCAATCCCTAACTCTACAATCTCTTTATCTAACGTGCACGAGCTAGTGGAACATTTGTTAAGCATCCAATGCCAGCCAGAATCGCTACCGAATATCGAAAATCAAGTGAACATACTTATCGTAAATATGAGTATATTACATCGACATCGATAGGACAGAGAAGCGCGCAAAATATTTTTAGGAAGCGTAGCACGAAGCCGTCTGTAGCCTAATAAAATATAATAATATCAATAAGTTTTATCGATACGATAGGGTATTCATACTTGCTAAGTCGTCGGCTGACCCGCCCATGGTAAGATTGGCAGCATATTGGCGCATTGGCGCTTTATTACTATTACTGCAATATTCACATAGTATTCCGCAATATGAGTGTTGGGTACGATATTTGGTTATAATAATGCGCAACGTATTTTTAACCGACTTCAAAAAAACGAGGAGGTTCTCAATTCGTCGGAATCTTTTCTTTCTATGTATATTATTACATATATATTCAGCAATATTTTTTGATAGAATGGATCGATTTGGATGATTATTTTTTTTATTAAAAAGAGAGTATTATTGAGGTAGTATCATGTAAACATGATTATCTGTTGATGAGCTCTAGAAATGAACGATCGAAGTCCTTAACGAATGGGAGTAAATAAACTATGATTTAATACACTACTTACCAGATCAGGGTCTGATAATAAGTTTTGGAGATGGATAATGAAACTCCTTAACTGATATTAATAAATCAACCGTGATTAAATATATTTGCTGCTAGTAGTTGTTACTTTGCAAAATAACTACCCCGGTAATCAGGTCTGGGTTTGGTGATGAGTTTAGGAGATAAACAATGGAACTCCTTAACGGATGGTAGTAAATTAAAGGTGATTAAAGATATTTGCTACTCATAGTACTTTGCAAAATAATTACACCATCGACTATGCCAGAGCCTGATGTTGCGTTCTAGAGATGAACAATGGAATTCCTTATCGGATGGTAGTAAATCAAACGTAGTTCAAAATATTTGCTACTAGTAGTATTAGATCAGATCAGGAACTGACGATGAGTTCTGAAGATGAATAATGCACCTCCTTAATTGATGGTAATAAATCAACCGTCATTCAATATATTTGCTAATGGTTAGTTGTTACTTCAGTTATTACTTTATAAAACCTGATAATGGATTTCAAATGTGGAGAACGGAACTCTTGACGGTTAACAGCTGATCACAGGCGGTTAGTAGTGTCGCTTCATTTATGTGTGTTGTTGATAATGTACTTAGATAAAGAGGATATTATCTATACTAGTGGTCGCCAGTGGTCGAAATTCGACCGTAATAAATTTAAATTATAAGTTATTTAATATAAATTATTAAAATATAATGCTCAAACATTATTAGTGTTCTATTGCCAAAGACTATATACTACTATAACCACAGATTTAAAATAAATTATATGAAAAATAAATTATATGGAATTCAAAAAGGATAAAAATAAAGAATATCTACTATTAAACAAAATTATTGAAACGGAACATGTTGTAGGATGATGCGAAATAAAAAAAATTATGCGGTAAAAATGCGTTTCATTGAATAGCATTTTGTATCGCATATTGCGATAATATAATTAACGATTTAAAAATTTTTATAATTAACGATTTAAAAAAAAAATGGTAATGATGAGGTTTTTTCAAGAATTCTACAAATTCTATTTCACTTGGTAAAGCTCTCATATTTCGAGTAAATGTACCTTTATGAAAATTAAGAAATTCATGCCAACTTGTAACACAATTTTCAATTAAACTTCCACGTGATCCATGTGGGATTACTCGTAAGATTTGCCGAAAATCACCGCACAAAAGTATAGTTTTTTCTTCAAACACTCTATGTTTATCGTTCTCATCGCATAGATCACGCAATAATCCATGATTTTCAACACTTGGAAAGGACACATAGAAACTTCATCAATAATTATCAATGATGATGAATTTATGAAACTACCGTAGCTACTATTTGCAGTAATATTTGATACAGAATTTTCTAAAATGGATATAGGCAATTTAAACACATTGTGTAAAGTCCTACCTCCAAGTAATAAAGTTGAAGCTATGCCAATGAACGCAGTTGGAATACAACGAAGATTAAACGAATTTAATTTGTGAATTAATGCTGTTTGAGTGAATGTTTTGCCACAACTAGCGTGAGCGGTTAAACAAAAAACATTGGATCCAGTATCATGCTCATCAGTATCCAGTATCAATAGTATTTTCTTCTTCTATTCTCTGCGAGTATGTGAGAACTGGTAAACCAAGAATTTGACAGGACAAATTATGAACATTCAGAATACCATCAATTTCTAATAGAGCTCTATTAAAGTATACTTCTTCGTTGTAAAGTCTTAGAAAATCTTCACTAAGATATACTTTAAATCCATTCCATAACGCTAATGCATTGGCTGGCACATTTATTGCACAAATGTAACCAAATAAATTTGTTTTGGGGAATGTAATTCTTTTGATTCATTTAAACATTCCCGCCATTCATTATCATTTGAAGCTATTCCGCGAGCATGGCACGCTTCAATTAAAGAAGGGTATAAAAATTCATTGTATGTTCTAACATCCTCAAATGATTTCGGGCTACAGATATGCAATAAAAGCAATCGTAAGAGAAAAAGTTTGATATCTTTTGGTGACACTACATATATGTAATGATTTTATCACCTCCACGGCTTCTCTTCTTCCATTTATTTCGGGAATCTTCCCGCACATAATGCATAGGAATTTCAGTATATTTATACTCTCGTGTTGATGGATCTGATCGATTCAACTCAAAAAATGCTAATAATTTTGTTTGTCTTTCATTATCAATTATTTGACGTTCTTGCCCTTCTCGGAAGTATACATTCTGTCGACGCGGTAAATGAATATCAAGTCTGATTATAGTATGTGACTGAAAATGCATTGGTAATTCATAGATGCGTCATATGGCTTCTGTTGATCCGACATAACGACCAATTAAAAAATTGGTAACTTCACTAATTTTTATATTTTGACCTTGTTCATTTCCACCAGACTCTAGTTCAACAGACACACTGTCATAGCCTTTATACACATATTTATAAATGTATTTGACACTTTTGACTGTAGTATATACTTCAACATTTATATGGCAATTATATTTAGCAAGTAAATATGGATTGTATGGTACAACATACCGATTGTCAAGGCAACTACCACGAAGTTCTGCATTAATACCATTATCAAGTCTTCTGTATAATGGATACCCATTTAGCGATTCACATGTAGTTTCATTAAATCGCTTTGGATATTCTTTTATACATTTTCCATCTCTCACACATACAGAATTAGGATTAAGTACTCCGCATGGACCATACATCATATGTTTTACAACATATTTATGTAATGCTGGGTGTGTTTCAATGTGAGGAATCTCCGCAGATACAACTTTATCATAATCTATAGCATTAACAATTTTATCTTGCTCATTTAAAGTGAGTAAAATGGGAGCATGAGGCAATCCTCTTTTTTGAAATTCAATTTTATAAATGCTTCAACTTTACCAAAGATATTATTTTGTATAAGGCCCTCTATGAATGCTTTCAACTTTGACTTGAATACACGCACAATAATATCAGGTCTAAAATTAGCAGCTTCACCTACACCAATGTTGTTAACTATTTCTGGCCAACTTGGATTGCTCATTGTAATAAATAAAGACGGTTTTCCGAAATATTATACAATTGACATTGCATCTAAATAATTCTGATACATATTTCTTGGAGATCCATTGAATGAAGATGGTAAAATTACTCTACGACCAACATTTCTGCCCTCCCGACCAACAATGCAATGTAATCTTGAGCCCTCTATTCTCACATACATATCAACTATCCACTGCAGAAATATTTTTTTGTGAATGGTGCTACATGCTGAAATCTTCTCTAATCGCAAGTCGATAGGCTGCATACTGAAGCATGGCTAATTTTTTTCTGGGTGCTCTTGAATTAGATATAGTTGGTACGTTATGAGGAATATTGATATGCCACCCAGTATCACCATTTGGAAAAAGTAATGGATGTGTGAAGGGTCTAATGATGAATTTAAAATTGAGATATTTTTGATGATACTATTAACTTTTGAAAATGAAATCATATTTCGTTCAAAGGCTCACCATCAACTGTATTAAATATTACTGCTACATCAGTTTGAACTGCATCATTGAAATGGCATTGATTTAAATCATGATTTACTTTAATGAGCATAAAAATTTCTTTTTTTTTATTTTCAAGTCCGTGACAATGATGTTTCATTGCAATGAATGACCGAACCAAAGGATTACTGCGTTCCAATTCATGAGATATTTTGCGCATTATATTGTTATTGCATGTTTGATTAAAATGTTGTTGTAATCTATAATTGATAATATATAATTGATAGTGTCGACATCATAAAAATCGAATTGCGCACAACATGGTGAGCGACCATATGCCGCATTCATTGAACCTGATCTGTGATAAAAGTATCATGTTTTTGAAATGATACACTCTACTTGTAACTGCCCCGCAAATTTTAGCTTCTGAGCTAACCATAGCAAATGATGAATTATATTTGCGAATGTTTTCAAAATAATTTTTTGCCTTACTTTTGATTGAAGGTTCATTTGAAATAAGTCCATAATACAATGATTTAAAATATTCATTTTGACTTAAGGGCGGTAATATTGCTTTACCCTTATGATAACATTAAGTGAATTCAGACCTGTCACTTAAAGTCAATTCAGATTCAAAACGTTTCCCATTGCAAAACCTGCGTTGTAAATCCATTAGTCCACAATCATAACTATAGAAAAGTCTTGGAATTACATTTAGTGCACATTTATATGTATCTCTAAAAATTACTTCTTCATTTGTAAACTATTAATATTATTTAAAATTGCGTTTGGTCTATTAATACGTGTATGCGAAACAAACTATGAATATGACATTATATGTCTGTAAGACTATGGAAAAATAATATTAATCTCAATTTGACCATAGATTTCAACCATAAACAAAATAGTACATATGTGTATGTGTCAAACGGATGTATTTCTAATAAAAATCTATTTATCTCTTTCTATGTAAAAATATTAGCTTTCAGCACTCTTCTCCATTTAAACTTTAACTGTGCCAAATTTCATACTCCTCCGGACGCGTAATTTTCGTAAAAAGGAGTATAAAGGTTTTGCTTTGCATATTAATATTTTGGTTATTATTAATCTTTAAATTATGGTTATCATTAACCTTTAGAAAATTAAATAATATTTTATTAAATCGTAATAACTCTAATTTCAGATAAAAGGTCACTTTTTTAAACTACTATATGTGGGAAAATAACAAAGTTAAAGCACAGTAACTTAGAAACTGTCTGGCAGATAAACTACAATGGAAAGCCAGCGGAAAAATAAAATTATGGACAACTCATCTGTCAATATGTGGATATATACATATGTGTGTGTGTGTCAAACGAATGGTAGTATGTGTAATGTTTTTTTTATTAATTTAATGTGTTTCTAATGCATTATTATATAAACATTTTAGCTCTCCGTACTCCTCCATACAAACTTTAACTGTGCCAAATTTCATACTCCTCCGTCTGCGTAATTTTCGTAAAAGAGGTACAACGTTTTTGCTTCACGTATTAAAATTATGATTATTTTTAATAATATTACATTAAATGATAACAACTGTAATTCAAGATAGAAGATCAATTTTTTTACTATTATATATGAAAAAATAACAAAGTTGAAGCACAATAACTTGCGAACTGTCTGGCAGATAAACGACAATGGAAAGCCAGCGGAAAAATAAAACTATAGACTACTCATATGTCAATTGTATGTATATACCTGTGTGTGTCAAATGCATGGTAGTGTGTGTAATGTTTTATTTATTAATTTAATGTACTTTATAAGCATTATTATGGAAAAATATTAGCGTTCTGCACTTCTCCTACATATAAACTATAAGTATGCCAAATTTCATACTCCTCCGTCTGCGCAATTTTTGTAAAAAGGGGTCCAAAGTTTTTGCTTCACGTATTAATATATAGATACTAGCTTTTGCCCGTGACTTTTTATAATTATACAATATTCTAAGAAAGAAAATAATTAATTGTTAGTTGTAGTAAAATGATTAATATTATTAATCACTAAAAATTCTAAAAACTTTTTTTTTTAAAAAACCGATTTCAAAAAAGAAGGTACTAAAAAGTAAAAAATAATTAACTCAAAATGAGTACATACTTATTCGCAATAAATAATCAAGTTACTTATTTTAAAGTTGATGATAGCACTGCCAACCAACTTAAAGAAATGTAAAATTTTATATTATAAATATGCCCTTTATGCATCTATTTCATACTGTGAGTACATTAGAAGTTAAGATTTTTAATTTATATTTTCAATTAAATTATTAATTGGTTTAAATTGGTCAACAGTACTGGCGCTGACTTCAAAAATAAGTAACTTATTTATTCATTGCGAATAAATAGGGAACTATTGTGGGTTAATTATTGAAGAATTCCGGTTGACAGTAACGTCCATTAAATACACTTATCCGACTTGTAAAGCTTTATTTATTCGTAATTTTTTTCGATCTTTCTGTAGTTTTATATTTGAAAGAATCTTCATAAATATTAGAATTTCTAAAGGAACTTAGTTCTTAAAAGCAATAGAGAAAAATTTAAAATTTACATTAGAAATATGGCGTATACTTCGCGCGTTATACCTATTGATAAAACCGGTTCCGGATCTGAGGTAAGAAACTAAACGTCCTTATTAACATTTTCGTAATAATACAAAAACATACATATTTACATGCAAATTCACACCTAACTAATGGATTGCTAATATTGTTTGTAGTCCCTGGAAGTCCCGCAGTGGCGAACATTTTGTTATTATTACATTTATCGCTGCTTGCAAGGCAGGATGAATCCGTCTTATGATAAATTATGAGCCACAAACTTCATTTTAATATAGGCCAGTGTGAATTTATAACTAATTATCTTCCTATAGTCCCAAATATATGTCGGTATAAATTTACATATTTAAATCTCGCCCGAATGATCATGAAAGACTGTCTCTCTTCTGATACATGCACTGTAATGTAAATATAATAAATACTCAGATTTGTAATGCGGCACATTGTTTCATAACATTACCTACTGCAGTTACCCCGTTCATTGCAAATTGGGAATTGATTGAATTTAATATTCTTGTCTCTATATGGAGTACACAGAGAACAAAAATACAGAAGACTGATTCGTTGTCATGAACTTTTTCAAAAGATGAAGAAATAAGCTAAGTGCTTTTATCATTTAATCACTAAGCTAAATGCTTTTATTGAGATTCCCTTTACCGAAAAACTAGGTACATAATATATTCAATATATATTTAAAGATTTCTTCAAAGTTGTACGATTTAAAAGATTCAAAGTTCCTATTTCTGCGCTCGATTAAACCTCTGAAGATTATTATTGTGTCCAAGACAACCTTTATATTTGTTGTAAAATAATATGATGGCGAATGAAAAAGTTACCAGATAAATTTTATTTTATGTATTTTATAATTAATATTACTGATGTTAGGTTGATATTAAGTACAGGTTGTCCAGTGGCAGATTTCAAAGTTTGAACAAACATAGTTTCTGAACGCAATACATAAGAGGGGCGCGGGGGGCGTCGTTAGAAGCGCAAGCGGTGCGAATGTTTTAGTAGCCATGGAACAGTGGAGTGGAAAGCACCGCACTTTTGCCGTCGAGGCATACATTTCGAGTGGATTTTCGCTGTCTGTAGCACGCCGTCGATTTAATAATCGTTACAGTATTCTTCGATTACGTGATGGACCTTCTATCAACCTCATTCAGTCATGGGTAGCAAGGTTCAGAGCTACAGGATCAACATTAAATAGGCCCAGGCCAGGACCTACACCATTGGTAGCTACGGATGAAAATGTCGAGCGTGTTATGGTTTCTGTCATTGAAAATCCCCGTTTATCACTGCGTACACGTTCATCGATATTGGGAATTTGGAAATAAACTTTACAGGTAATAATGCAAAAAAAGCTCAAGTTCCATCCATATAAAATTCAAATTGTTCAAGATTTACACGATTCTGACTTTGAATTAAGAAAAACTTACGCGGAGGTGATGTTGTTGAGATTTCGTACTGCTACCCGGATGGGCAACATATTCTTTAGTGACGAAGCTCACTTTCACATTGGAGGATATGTGAATAAGCAGAACTTTCGTTACTGGGATGTCCACAACCCAAGACAAATGCATCAAGAGCCTTTACATAAGCCTAAAGTAACAGTCTGGTGTGCCATGTCTGCATCTGCAATAATAGAGCCTTATTTCTTTGAAAATCAACTTGGCGAAACTGTAACTGTGAATTCGGAGAGATATGCCCAGATGTTAAATGACTTTTTCAAAGTAGAACTACAGAATAGTCCATCCTTCAACCAAAACACATGGTTCCAGCAGACGGGGCCTCAGCTCACACTGCTAATGCGTCCATGAATGCAGTGCGGCAGTTATTTCCAGAAAAAAATATATCCCGAAACGGTACCGTACCGTGGCCACCTAGGTCACCCGATTTAAGCCCATGTGACTTTTTCTTATGGGGATACTTAAAATCCGTTGTTTACAAAACAAATCCGAGCATTGTGACACAACTTAAAGGAAATATTCGAGCCGAAGTCAGTAGGATATCCCAGTCGCTCTGCAAACGCGTTTTTGAAAAAATGCGTGCCAGACTCGAAGAGTGTGTCAGACTCGAAATCCGCATTTGTTATTATAAAGTTAAAATTAACCTACTTTGTATTAGAGGTGTAGTTTCTTTTTACAATTTTTCAAACATTGAAATCTGCCACTGGACACTCTGTATAATCTATAAAAAAGAATATACACAGATATTTCACCTAATCCTCGTTGCTTTGTACTTTTATAACATTTTTATCGTAGGTCACTAGTCTCTTGATTTTTGTAAATGACACTCGGATTTCGAGTTGGTCTATTTAGTTATTATTAGATACTCTCGCACTACTTGTAGTGTTAAGGATGCCAAATTTATAATTTGGTCATACATACTCCCATTTTATCAATAACTTGTCAAAGTCATAATTTTTTTCTTTTTCTACTGTAGATGACGGGAGGTTGGATGAAGGGAAGATGAATTTTTAGAAATGATTAACCGTTATTACAACCTATTTTATGACATACTTCTGATACAAAAACAAGATATTAGACACAAGTATAATGGAATTTAAAAATAAATCTGGCAAAAGTTACAAAGATATTCAAAAATAATATAACACGAGATAAGTATTACGCGCAAAGTAAATACTTAATATGCCTTATTGTCGAACTATTATTTCAAAACAACTGTCACTCACGGTTTCTGAGAAATTGAGCATAAAAAAACGATATGCTATAAAAGCTTGCTGATAATGCACCTAACTTTAAGTTGATGCTGACAATAGCTAATAATGTAATAAAATATAGGACTAAGGTGCATTTACTCGTATATCTCATGGTAATTTTCCCATATCACTAATTAGACACTGTTTTTTTATAAATAACAAAATATCATTGGTATAAATCATATTTTTGCAATGCAGTATACACATGTAGACATATTTTGGTTATAATGTTGTTTATTCCATGCCAACTTTCCGATAGCATCGGCACAAAACTGGAAGGATGAAGATTTATTTGAAAATTATATTGAGAATGCTAAAAATAATAAGCCATCCAACTGGAAGTATTTTTGTATAACTTTATTTAACACAAGATTGTTAAATAGTCATAATAAACTAAAAAAAAACAAAGCAAAAAGCTACACCATAAAGTGGGGAAAATTGTCACTAATTTTGGAATAGAAAATGGACGTGAACCATTTAGATAATCGTTGAATTCGTTTTGGAAGTCGTATATGGGACATCAACTAACAGCCTAGTGTTAGTAGTCAAAAAACATCAACGAGCACTGTTTTTATGTACTCACGGAGAAAAATATTTGAATAATTTTATTAATCTTTAAACTGGCGAAGCAAAGTTATATCCGGTAGGAACAGGATATAACTTTTTATGAATACGTTTTAAATGTAACAGAATAATTTCAGTGTTGCCACTTGTTTGGCAGTTCTAGGGAATCCTTATGTTGACAGAATTAATACCTTATTTTAAAAAAGCTAATAATGAAATATCAATAGGCAGGAGGTGTACCCTTGTCTCCATGTTCTGATTTGGCAGAAAAATATTTTTTTGAATACAACTTGTTTTCATCTATCCAAATATTACTTAGTTTTGTTAGATAGTACTTACATTAAGTAAAATTGTGTGAATAAATAGTGTATTTAGGAAATTATAAACATACCTTTTTTCCCTGGGTATTGAGTATGAAATGTTGTCTTATACATCGCATTGTTGCGGCCGCCGTACCTTAAAATATAGATATTGAAAATATAGATTACACAGTGAATCGATACGATATCATAGAAGACCGGAATTAGGAGAAACCAAATCGTACGTTACAGTTTTGTTCATATGTTAGATAATACAAAAAAAGATGAATCGTTGCTAAAAATGTTGCAGAAAATAATTTAGTTTTGGAAAATGTAGCTACAAAAAATAAGAATTATATTTAACCACCCGTGAAAGAGTTAGTTGATGGAGAGATTGTGTAGTGTGCATCTTTTATTCATAACTATATGTAGATTATTTTAATAAACTAATACACAAAAATAATAATGAAGCACATTAATAATAATAACGAACAACGAAAGAAGTACTAGCGTAATTGTATATTTCACTTATATAAATAAGGTTCATGGATGGTATGAGGTTTCAATGATATTTGATAAATTGGGTATCCATTTTTTCCATCCACTCATATTTTTTAAATGATCACCTTATCCGATTCTAGACGTTCTTCGTTCAAAGCAAAAGTGGTAGTAAATAGCGAAGTATTTGTGGTAGTAATGACAGGCACTACCTTTTCATACAATCATATAATTTCTTGATAAAAGAATCACATATATTGATCAGTTAGATGGAGCTTATTGATATGTTAGAAGACACTTAGGGAAGTCAATCTCCTTGTTACTGCGTATGATTATTATTATTACATAAAAACAACTTTATATGAAATATTGACCAAACAAAACTCTTTATAACAAAGGGGTCGGGTTAGGTTACACTATAGATTACAGACAGATATAGATTTGCCAAGTTCTGTATTATATAATATAAATCACACAATAACACTTTTCTTTAATATATTTTCTATTTCGGCAAAGAGTGACATGGAAACTTTCTAACTTCTTGAGGAGAATTGCATTTAAAGATAACAAATATTTAGCGTATAATTTGTTTTTAGTGTCACGATATTTAAAATGCCCTTAATTTTAAACAGGAAAAGTAATGTTTGAAGTAATTTTTTCTTGTTAACTTTCATATGAGTGTTTTCTCCTCGAAATTAATTAAATTTATAATTTTATTTTTCTAATGGAATATTTGTATATAACTTTTAATTTAGACGCATACTTTTATTTGGACGTATTAATTTTTAAAGTAGACCTCAATCCTACTCCACAAGTTATTTTTAAATTTGGTTAAAATATTTTACCACATGAGTTTCAATATTAACATTGAGCTAGCAAGAGAGTTATAAAACATTTTGATATTAAAACGTTCTAGAACGTTAAAGTTTAAGGTAATACCAGCAAGTTGTAGAACACTCTAAAAAATGTTACATGAAGGGTATATAACCACGCACAGTTCGGCAAAAGAATAAAATGGACCAAAAACAAGTTCGAAACGACGGAGACTAACAGAGATACACTTACTACACGACAACATTCGACCGCATGTTGCTTCAGTTTCTCGCTGTCAACTGAAAAGACTTGACTAGTATTCGTTACCTCACCAAGCTTGTTAACCAGACTTAGTACCATCAGACTATCATCTCTTCTGAACCCTCAAGAATTTTTTACGCAAAAACATTTTCACGATTTTAAAGATATTGAATCCAACTTTGAAATATTTCTAACTCCCATGCTCCAAAGTTTTAGTCCGATGGTGTGAATACCATCGGCCCTCGAGATGGTTACAATTTACTGATGCACATGGTGGCCACATTGTTGATTAAAAATGTTAAATGAGTTAAAAAAATAAATAGAATTTAAACTTTTTAAGTTTTTATTATTTTCTTACCGTCCTATTATATTTAAATACTAAAATATGATATATTACGTTCTAGTTCTAAGCATTTTATTACCCAATTTGGATACGCCTTTAATTTTTTGTTTGTCGTCTTATATTCTTTAATTTATTAAGTATTTTCGTTTGCTGTGCAATTTATATTCATTAATTTATTTAAGTGATAAATAAGAAACACGAAACATATATTTTTATTTACTTAATCTATGCGATTTCTTATTCGGTAGTCAATATGTAAATACGGAAAAAAATTTATTATCTGCTCTAAAATGACCTTACTCTATAAGAGAGCTTTTAGCGTTCGAACTTTTTTTTTAGGTTTTGATGTGCGTACTCCTATGCCAAGCTCTGTGCTTAAATAATTTTTAACTTTGTTTTTCCACATCAGCCGCGAACTTTCCACGAGAGACCGTGCGTTGCCATGCAACTTTGGATTGCGGCTATGAAGTGTAGTGGCGATTGGTAGCTGATTTCCATAAGACGAGCACCTCGATTATTGAATTACATTTTGAAAAAAGTTGGAAAATTGGTTGGAAAGAGAGAATGGTTAAAAAGGAGAAAAATTTAGCATTCGATGTAATTCTAATTTAAGTAAACCAAATTAGGTGATTTACTAACGCTTTAGCTTTGAGGTAAATGTTGACTTTAACAAAAATAATAAACACAAAATATTTATGTTTATTACAACTTTATTTTTAAAATTGGGTGACATATAATTAAAAGACCAAACAAAAAGTAACAAATTTATATCAAAATATTTATGTACATTAATTGTAATAATCATCAAAATGGAATCAATGTCAACTTTTATGTAAACATTGGAAAATATTTTGATTTTGGTTTTGACCTAAAACAGAACTATAATTGTGTTGTTTTTTTGTGACACAATTTGACCTAATATTTTTCATTTATTTTTATTATTTATGAGACGTAAGTTATACAAAATTTGTTATGAATAATTAGAAAATTTGCTTCGATTTCATCTTGTCAAAATAAAATGGCAAAATAAAGTTTTAATAGTACAAAATAATAGGTACATTATACCTCAGACCAATAGTTGGACAGACGTAAAGATGATTTGCACTATATAACACAAAAAAATTTAAAAGAATAAAAATATCCTAACAAAGAATTATATCACGTTTGAGGAAGAAAGGCGCTGGCGTTTAATGGAAAATTACTGATATTGTTTTTTTTTCATTGTACTTGCCTTTATTCATTGTTTTCTCTTTTTAATTACCATGGTTAAAAACAAACTTTTATCAGTTAGTTTCTAGTAATGATGATTTTCATCACGTGCTGGGTATATTTTTCCGTTGAAGTCTCAACAAGAGATACTCAACAAACCCGAAGCGAACAAATCCTTATTAATTCGCCCAGGGGCCGCTTTTTGTTCGATAGGCCAATCCTTGTACTTAATTAAAGGAACTCTGTATTTATACGTGAAATTAAGCCAAAGATCCTTACGATACAATAGGTTGAGGACATTAGTAACGCGAAGTTGGCCGGCTTTCTTTGGCTCATATATTTTATTGACGATCGTCTTGGGCAGTGACAGATTTAGACCTTTACTTTCAGGCTTTTATATATTTTTTACGCAATTTTCGTATTGTGTGGTTAATATTATGTCCATTTGTAACAACTTAATCGGTTATTGTCCATAGACACTTGAATTTACTAAGGATTATATAAGGATTGTTTTTTTATGACAGTATGTTTTTATATGTTAATCCGCTATTTCGAAGGTTTGTTTCACACCAAGCATAAAAAATTAAATTAAAATTTTGCTCAAATTTGTGTGAGCAACATGGTATATAAAAAAACCTATTAGGCATGAGTGGAACTCGCACTACGATTACAGTACGATATTACGACATTGGACATAAGTAAATATTTAAAGGTACATAATATTCCTATTAAATTATTTAAAAATTTGTAATTTTTTACAACGAAAATATATTTTCATTCTCATACGTGTATTTAAAAGAAAATATTGTTTTTAAGTGATATAACTACAAACTGTCGATTTTTGGGTTTTTTTCCTTTACTTCTGTTATGAGACCTTGCTTCTTGCTAAATTATTTGATTGATGATACGCTATGGGTTTTGATTTAAATGTCAAAATATGCAACATAAATGATGGTATTTTTAGGGTTACTCTTGACTGCATTGACCTAGAAGCTTGATTCTTTTACAGCTCCAAGCGACTGTTGACGCAACTATTCGATATTAATTTCATCTTCATACCTCAACGTGTTCCTGAAAAAAAGGGTCTTAACAGACAAACAGATGGACAACAAAATGATTCTATAAGGATTCCTTTTTCATTTTGAGGTATGGAACCCTACAAAATGACTATAAATAAATAAAATTGGTATAGATAGAACTGATCATGGCTTCTTTCATAGTCAGTGTGAAGTCGGCGTACAACCTGCTTGGGTTTCGAATTTAGTTTAACTTTAGACTTGATTACTATTTTGCTTTATAAAATAATTGATTTCATATAATTATCAAGATATGGCAGCTAAATTGATGATAAATGCAACGATTAAAAAATGTAATACGTGATACATTAATATAACACGTCTGAGGAAATTTATTTTCACGCCTTAAAAAGAAATCATACTCTGACACGACAGATAATTCCAATGTTATTCAATTCTAGATGCTTATGTGGTGGAAAGATGGTGACTACGCGAGTCGATGAAATTATTAGGTAAGAATGAAGTTTTTTCCAAAAAAAAACCAACGCTCGAAATGTTTCAATTTAGTAATGAAAAATTAATATCATAAGTAAATTATAACAGTATACTTAGGAGAAAATAAGTAGGAAGTAAGGAAAGGGATGGCCGTACCGTTTCAAAAGTAACTTGGACCAGTTCAGTCTTTATTTAATTTATGTAACTTGCGACAAATTACGTGTTTTGCTCTTTTTATATGTAACAAATACATTTTTATAAACAAAATATTGTTTAATCGATTGTTTATTTACTTTCTATTTATTTATTTATCCCCTATAGGTAAAAACAGATACAAATCATTGTGAGATACAAAAAGTGAGTTTTTTAGTATAAGGTTAACCTATTTACACGCTTAATTATTATATATTGAATCAATTATATGAATTCATTTCATACTTCACATCGAAAAAACGACCTACATGAAAGAATTCTTACTATCTAAGTCCATAATATGAATTTATATAACTAACCAGTTACGAATACTTCTAATTTTAGATTTACTATATAGAGATATAAACATTATGCTCCGTAAAATATTGGTACTAACTTTCCTATAGTCAGTGCATAAAGAGCTGTTCAGACTGATTTTAATAATCGTGCGTTTAATAAAAACACAGTTGCTTGCGCCATAACTAAATTATGGAATAAAAATACTAACATACAGATTTTAACATTATATCTCGCATTTTTCAACTAAAAAAAAAACACGATATAATCCGCAAATAAATATAGTCGTAGATAATTTTATCGCAATCCCTTAATAAGAGTATAACCACGGGCTGAACTTATTTACATCGATAAAATCTGGACAACGTCTAATTTAATTTAAAACTTGTAATTAACTTTAAAACAACTACAAAAAAATAAATAGGAAATCAGTGATCAATTACAATTTCAGACCCTGAAATTAATTTCATGAAATATAGTTATTAAAATTTATATAATAAATATAGTAAAATATTTTTGTAATTATTTTTTTTAGGTTTCAAAAGTTTCTATTTTTGTGACGCTAAATCGATTTCTTGTGAAACATTTGCACTTGGCTTTGTAATCATTCATATACACTAACTTAAGTCATGTAAGCATAAGGGCGCTGAGTTCGAGTCTGTTAAAAAAATTGTTCATGACGGTATAACTACGAGATATGTTCAATAAATTCTAGGTACAGGAATAAAGAATATGCTTGTAGAATAAATTTTTGTTTTTCGCTTCCAAAAGTTTGCGTTCTTTGATTGCTTCCTTCAATTAATTATCCTCGTTAAATAGTTTTTGCCGAATTTTAAGAAAAAAATTTCTAAATAGGAAAATACACCGTGGATGAGATACAAATTTTCAGCCGGTTGTTTATCTCTTCAAATATAAAATCGCATATATAAAAATTGACTATTTATGTTTCATAAATAAGTTTACTGTCGCGCACAAAGAGGATAACTCTTGTTAATTTCCATATCACTTTTCATCAATTTCTCCTTTTAGCTGGTTAAGCATGTAGGACTAATATTTCCTAAAGGTTAGTATTTTTCTCATAGACAATCAATATTACTTTCTCATATAATCAGAAATATATGGCCATAAACTTTCTAGTAGATAAAATTTTGTTATATGGAAACTCTTTTAACTGTAGAGCGTTAGGCGTTAAAAAATACACTTTGGCTATCTTTCGCATGCAGTAGGATACATCATATATATTATAAGAATGGAAGTAAACAAAAAAAATAGATAATTCCTCAAAACAGTATTAAAAATAATGAAAGCGAAATTAACAGTTACGCCCTATGCCCTCATAGGGCGTAACAAGTTAGTTCCATTTATATAGGCAGTACATTGTATCGTATTTTATTTCGAAAGTTCTTCAGATCTTGAAAGAATTCACCATTGGCCGTTATTCCTTAAGTATTTCAAATAATATTCTATAAAAAGTTTTATTTTATTGATTTAGTAATTAATATTAAGCAAAAATTATTTTCTTGGATGCACCCTTTTTACTTAATATTTTTGTGATTTGATTTGACAAAAGTAATTTAATTCAAATATGACCGATCTGATAAATTTCCAATTTAGGTTATGTTTGACCACATTAAAACTTTCAGAAATAGCATTCTAACATGAATTCAACCCTTTTGTTTTTCCTTGATAGTATTCGTACAACTTGTCAATTTACATTAGCAGCAGCATTATTTTATTTTGTTCTGAATAAATGTTCGATACTTGAAGGAAGAAAAATTATTATAATATCTGGTGTGAATTTCTGAATTCAGTTTTTTAAATTTTGTTATTTTATGAATTGAAATGGAATTGATTGACCTCATATATAAATTAATAGAAAAAAAAATGTTTTATAATATTAAACACAGTAATATCTGATAAAATACGTTGTTAGTAAAAATTTAATAATGTTTTAACAAATTTCCACACTACAGTTTTATTAACATGAAATGAAAAAATATTGCATTAACATCTAATGTTTATTTCATAATATTAAGAAATAATTTTCTTACCAGTGAAATATTATATATAGGTTTATTTATCCGGTTTTCTTTTCTTTTAACAAATGTTTCTAATCATTTTTCTTTGAAATGAACTTTTATTTGTAAAAGTAAACGACAATATTTACAGCGAAAACTATTAAAGTATTATCTACAATCGTGTATCTCCTAAAATATTATTTTCTATTCCACTCATATCATAATATCCTCTTTCCTCTTTTTCTACTCACATACTCTGCATAATGCTTATTAGACAAATATTTACGAGGCACTCCAATAAATTGATTTTTAAAAAATGATGTTACAAAAAAAAATAGCTATTATTTGAATTACAATATTTTTTTCCAGTTTTAGAAGTTTACTTCTTATAATACACATCTCGACCTATCAAAAATTTGATTTAACATAAAATGCGGAAAACTCCTCAACAAAATACAGAATAAATAAAAATTAAATACCTAACAATTCAGAATAAATACCCAAAAATATCTGGCTTTCTATAATTTGACGCAAACGCCCTTAATCTAAGAGTATTTGCTATCTAATGTTAGATTATATCTCTAGCTACAGCAGTTCTGTAGATTGACGAATAATTTCACTCTTTCTGTATATTAATGCCTTTATATTTAAATGAAATTACTTAAAAAGGCGATTCTTTGTTTAAAATTTGTCCCAGAAATAGACGTTTCTTCCTTCTTCATAGTTCCTTTTAAACAACGTTTGAATGATTTTTGGTAGTGGTTTTGTAAGTATTTAGATATTATATATTCATTACTCACCACAGCCGGGTTTTTTTCCAAGTCTCGGCCATATGGTTCACCACAGTCGAGTTTTTTTTTTTCTGAGGCTCGACTTTGATAATTTCTAACACAAATTATGATTCTGTTTTTGAGAAAACAATTGTATTTAATTTATTGTGAATGAAAATTCTATTAGAATAAAATTTCATTCCATTGGATAACACGAAGCCGAATATCAGATTCATCGACTTTGTTTTTTGTTTCAAAATCAAGTTCAAGATTAACATAGACACACACGTGTATGTATATACACAAAGATAGTATTCCTAATTGTTAACAAAGTCGAACTATTTTCTATTCTTTTACAAACCTGGAACATATTACATAGCGTTATGTAATTTGTAGAGGAATGGATCAATTGACACATACTGATAACGCTCACACTAATAAATACTGATGTGCAAGTCATATGGTTTCACTTATTGGTATGTACTGTGCAGGATATGACTTATCAGGATATTTAAGTGCTGGGAATGATTTCGAAGTATGTATATCTTTAGGTATAAAAAAGTTTAGTTTGAGAAAAAGAAAAAGGACCAATACTGATTCATCTTTTAAAGAAATCTCTTCACATTTATCTATTTAATTTCTTTCGAATATCGCATTTCTGTTTCCACTTTTATCTTGATTATCTGATAATAGATTCCACACTCAAAGTCCAAATTACATCTCAAAGTTTCAATTTTATCCGTTGACAATAATTAATATTAATAGATGTATTATACATTACATTGTATCTAATAAAATCTAAACGGACATTTTATATAGCATTTATACAATCATTGCAAGTAGTCGGTACAGAAATTACATATCTATAAAAGAACGAATAAAATTCATTTGGCTGAATTTGTTAATGTTAATAGTTATGATCTATTATTTACACTAAACAAAATTTAAAAAAAAATGTGGCCAGAAAGTTTTGATAGCATCGCACAGAAATACCCATGCCCCATAAAAGAAATGCATGGGCAGTATATAACATTTTACTAGACTCACTTTATCATCTATTTAAATATCTTGTTAAAATTTCTTAATGCAATTATTACTTTAACTAGCGTGACCCGTACGAAGTCTTCGCATTATTTATTCTATTATGAAGCTCAGATGACAGATCAAACAAATATTTTACTAAAATTGACATATAGAGGCGCAAGTATCAAAAGCATTGAGCTAAAGCGCCACTTTATTTATACGTGAGTGGATTTGAAATTAAACAAAAATTTTACCGACCGTCAATCATATTGACGTTGAGCCGTTAGATGGCAGCATTGCTGTTTTGTGTATATAATTTTAATAATTAATTAATTTGCAAAAACAATAGCAATAATAAATTGTTTAGTTGTGGATGCCGGTAGAGCAAGCAATTATCTATAAAATGATATATAATTTATGCCTACAACTAATCCAGTTGTGAGGTTTTTTCTAAAAAGGGAGAGTAACATCTAAACCTTAGCGTATTAATATATATGATGATGATGATATTAGATAAAAATTAAAAATACCGTATATTAGATGATTGCCAAAATACATATATCATATATATATAACGTAATATTCAGTCGTCATTAAATTAAAACTGTGGGACCCAATGAGGGTTAAAAAATAGATTACATTTAACCGTTTTGAAACACATGCGACATGTAAACAAATAGGTATATGTATATTGTACTGCAAATATCATAATTTTAAAACTTTCATTGTTTCAAAATATTTTATTGGAATAAATTGATGGACGAATAAACGGATTAAAGTAGTACGAATACAGACCGCTGGTTACGGGATGCGAAAAAAAAAACAATTGAATCGATTAGAATATGCAACAGCAAGAAAGTGAAAAAGATACATATTTCAACCTAATGTAATAAAGTTCGTAGTCGAATTTCGATTCTGAAAACTCATTTCCATTTTCTTCGAAAGCTAAGTAAAGCCATTCAGTTGGAAATTGCCTGGGAAAATTGATTTTAAATGAAGACGATATGAAAGCATTGTTTCATAAATAGATCGAATAGACTTCTGAATATTTTGTGAGTTGACTATGTAAATTTTATTATGTAAAAGGTATTCCCTTCAGTATTATATACATGAGCACTCGAAATAACGACAGGAATATTCTTTTTTCCTGGTTATTATGCAATTTCCACTGCGATAACCGAAAAAAAATTAAGAAACGGTTTTGTATAAAATAACGATAATGTACTATAACGTATTGTAATTGACGTTTGGTATCAGTAAAGGCCTTTAATATTGATATATAATAGTTTATCATTTGATCAGAATATAAAATTACTTTGATAATGCGTCAAAATCTACTTAGAAAATGTATCAATAAGTTTAGTGTTATTAAGAGTTTAGGATGGGTTGACTAATGTAATAAATCGGCTGAAATGTTTTAATTCTAAAGTAATCAAATCTATCCAATATATACTGTATGACTGTCTCGTGATTTAGATATTTTGTAATAACTACTCAAATTCGATGAGAATCTGAGAGTTAAGTTGGATTAGAAATATTCATCTTTATAAGAACTTTTCCGTCCTGTATCATATTGCCCAGCAACGTATCGATTCGAAGGAGGAATTTTGTGGTTAAATAGTTTAACAGTACTTATTTTGAATTATAAACTAAATCTCATCAAAAGCCAAAGGAGTAAAAATAAATCGATAAATAATTTTGAATGGTTGAAAATTCGTTTTACTTTTTACTTGACAAAAAAATTAACACTGGTTTTAGAATCTGACTTGGTTGAAAATATGTGTTTAAAACCATAAGTACCATCCATCACGCGCAACCAGCAACGAGGACGTCGCTATAAGAAGAAACGAGAATGACAGACTATGTCTATTTCGCTATCTCATTTAGCGCCTTCTTTCTCTGCTCGTCGTGCCAGATTATTGTTGCAGAAAACGCTTTATCATAATTTACCTAATATCTTCTTTTCAATATTCTATGAGATTTTCAAGTTCCGGTTTTAGCTTCTGCATAAATCAAAACTCGATGATAGTTTAGGTTCTTATTTCTCCGTATTCTTTTCCATGAAATATATCACTTTCGTTAATGTACCCAACTTTATTGTTTTTGCTGTCATATTTTGAAGTTTAAAATTACATAAACATCGTGTATAGCGCTATGAAAATTACTTATATAGTTAGTACATTTGTCGATTATCGTACTGGCTTAATTAAAATTATAATAATGAAAACAAGCAGAATACTAGAAATTCCGTTTTTTAAATACATATATGAACCCCAATAGAGACGCAGTTTAAACATTTGCTGACACTTAACTCGAATATCTCAATACCACTATTTTTAATCATTTTCATTTAAATATGATTTTGATACACAGTCTGAATCAATAAAAAATATTTAATTTAAAAAGGGATGAATGTTAAATAATATTCACATATTTTTTTAATTGCCGCCATATAATTTATTATAATCAACTCTGTTATAATGATTTAATATTGTGACAATGAAATATGTTTCCAAGTTTAATAGGATAGAATATGCAGAATTTTAATGAAAGGACAATAATTACAAAAATATTTTATTTTGAACTCAATATTTTCTCTAGACTTTTCCCTGAGTCGAAATGAACTAATGATGATTAAACTTCCTTCTTAAATTATACTACAATGTTTCTGAAGGTCATAACAAAGGACAACAATAAATGGAAACGTTTGGAAACATCTTGTGTAAAATCAAAATCGTATGTATGACGTTTACATCGATACTAATATAACTAATACATAATTTATATAATAACATGATTATATATTTTGTCATTTATCCAAACACTGAAGGGAAATGTTGAACAATTCTCGATCACTTTCAAATAAAAACTTTCAAAAGGTTCTCGCTTCCGATATTTATCGGTTAGTAATCCCTATTGACGTCGGTCTCGGCGAACCTATATGGAAATTTGTTTTGAAATCTGGTAAGCTCCGTAATATATTTCCCATGTCGCGAATGTCAAAGTGCGGCGGCGGTTCGTTTTCATGAGTAATAAGTAGAGTAATTTATGCAGATTCGAGGATAATTTCAGTTTTATCGTTTCCATAATATTCTTGTTTTGATATTAATTGGTATTATCCTCCCCGTATTATTTATTTTCTACGTCACTTCTCGTGTCTCAAGTTACTGTTTATTTATTATTTAACTTAATTAATGCACGCAAAGATAAAATCATGCAATTAGTGATCTATCTTTGCTGTTGCCAGAAATTTTGTAAAGCTTCAAGGTATTAACGAAAGTTTAAATTATAGAAATCTTCTACAGATTTTTCGGTATACTAAGTAAATAATAAGTAATTTGTATTTTTGTTTTTTACTACTGTGGATACTCATAGTTTATAAGTTAAATAAATATTAAAGGTTTACAATGACAATACTTTCTCAGGTTTAAGCAATGCTCCAAATTTTCATCACGTTATGCTCTCAGAACAGATTTTTTTTTCAAAACTCTCAGATTTTACTTTGGTGCAGGTTTTATTCATTCTAAATATATCATTAAAAACAATAAGATCATACATATAGAGATACATTGTTTATATATATATATATATATATATATATATATATATATATATATATATATTACGGCTATCGGTAAAAAAGTTAGCTAAGTCATCGGCGCGGCTGTGGATGTTTAGCGTATCAATGTCTATATAATATTTATTTTTATTAGAATTTCAATTATATTTTACTCGGAGATCTAAAGGAAATATTTTCGGTTCTTTTAAAAAGAAGTTATTGCATGAAATGTTACTTTTTAAGAAATTATTTTTAAAATATTTTCAGTATTCCAGGGGTTTCAACATTTTTTTTTATTTTTTAAAAATTTGTTATTTTTTGCGTACTCAATTGTATCTGCTGTGGTATATAAAGTAGGCATATTTTCGACGACGTCCTTTTTTAAAAAATAAAAAGTTTGATACATTAAAATGGTACCCAGAACAAATCACTTTCCTAGAAAAACAAAGACTTTCTTAAAAAATACAACTACAACTCTCTGTTAAATACAAGAACATCTCTCATTATTAGCAAACCGTACCCACTTAGGCACATATTATACAATTATAAGAGTGGAGAGTGTTTTTATTAAACTAATAATAAATAATGAAGTTCAGTTTATTTATTTACATACACATTTTTCAGTACACTACCAATAATGTTTTCGTAATTATACAGAAGTGGCTTAACAAACTTGATACTTACAGATTAAATCAGAATGTAGAAAAAAATATACTTCAACAAATTTATTTTCACTCATCACAAAAAAAATATTCTGGTACGATGATGAGCAGGTAGTTGAGCAATTGAGTACCCGGAAAATTGAAGGGTTCCGATACAATACGATTCTATAGGGTGGTATATCAAAAAGGTGATGATTGCGTGAGCGCAAAAATTGTCATGTACGGAGAACGAAAGCTTGTTCAAAAAAATGTTGCTTATGATTTTTCCTTTAATTAGCTGGAAGGCAAATTTCATAAGGGTTACTTTTCTTGTGAGGTGCAAAGAATGGAAACCTGGCATGCCTAGGAAGAAATCGTTAGGAAATAAAAAAGGTAGTAACTATACTGCTGTACCGTGTGTCATATGCAGGTGTCAGAGGAACGTATTTTGCACAGGTTCAATAAATAAGCTGTTATGTCCATTTTAGTATTATGGCTAGTATTCCTGTCATAAGCGTGGGACAAACAGATTGGACGCCTATATCACTTAAATTTGTTAATGATAATTTTTGGCTACGTGATTAAACATGTTAGGTAATCTTGCAAATAGACATCTTCGATGACACTCAATGCAACAGAAAATATGTAAGAAAATACAAGAAATGTAATGTGCTTATGATAAATGTTAGTAAATGTGTGAAAAATATTTTCATCATTCTCGTTTTTACTAGTGGCATTACACTGCTGAAATTTGGACGGAAGGTCTCTTCTATGAACCGCTATACAAAGAAGTAGTGGAATTATGAAAACAATAATATTAGGAGTAGCATACAATACATGCAACTAGAGGATGAAAAAATTCAGTGCACAAAGGCGTGGAGAGTATTGTTAGATAGGTCTTAAAATGATATAGATGTTCCTCAATAACTTTTTTATTTAAGCCAATAGTTGGTGGGATATTCACTTCCAAAGTCCAAAAATGTGTGTCCCTTCCCTCTCTAACATATGTAAAGTTCTAAAAAAAATTAGGGTATAAGAACTTAAATTCAATTTTCAATGAAAATTGGTTCGAATAAGATATGGTGTGTTGTTTTGAGATAGGGAATATTTTTGGTACCGATCGCATGTGTAACTTTGTTTTTCACGGTATCTTTGAGAAATATAAACTTATAAGTTTAATATTGCTTGGTTCTACGAAACACTTCGTTCGTGGGTCTGACTAGAATTTAGCCAGTTTTTTTTAATTATAACTTTGGGAAAGTGATTATTTTGGATGTCGCAAATTAAATCAAATCCTTATATTAGCCACAGGTAATGATTTTATTACCCAATAATTCTTCCGTTAAATAATTTAATCGTTTAGTGATATCTATATATTAATACGTGAAGCAAAAACGTTGTACATCTTTTACGAAAATTACGCAGACGGAGGAGTATGAAATTTGGCACAGTTAAGTTTGTATGGTGGATTACGGAGAGCTAAAATTTTTATATAATAATGCATTAGAAACACATTAAATTAATAAAAAAAACATTACACATACTATCATTCGTTTGATACACACACACATATGTATATATCCACATATTGACAGATGAGTTGTCCATAATTTTATTTTTCCGCTGGCTTTCCATTGTAGTTTATCTGCCAGACAGTTTCTAAGTTACTGTGCTTTAACTTTGTTATTTTCCATATATAGTAGTTTAAAAAAGTGACCTTTTATCTGAAATTAGAGTTATTACGATTTAATAAAATATTATTTAATTTTCTAAAGGTTAATAATAACCATAATTTAAAGGTTAATAATAACCAAAATATTAATATGCAAAGCAAAACCTTTATACTCCTTTTTAAGAAAATTACGCGTCCGGAGGAGTATGAAATTTGGCACAGCTAAAGTTTAAATGGAGAAGAGTGCTGAAAGCTAATATTTTTACATAGAAAGAGATATATAGATTTTTATTAGAAATACATGCGTTTGACACACACACATATGTACTATTTTGTTTATGGTTGAAGTCTATGGTCAAACTGAGATTAATATTATTTGTCCATAGTCTTACTGAATGTCAAAAATAATCATAATTATGATAATGTCATATTCATAGTTTGTTTCGCATACACATATTAATAGACCAAACGCAATTTTAAATAATATTAATAGTTTACAAATGAAGAAGTAATTTTTAGAGATACATATAAATGTGCACTAAATGTAATTCCAAGACTTTTCTATAGTTATGATTGTGGACTAATGGATTTACAACGCAGGTTTTGCAATGGGAAACGTTTTGAATCTGAATTGACTTTAAGTGACAGGTCTGAATTCACTTAATGTTATCATAAGGGTAAAGCAATATTACCGCCCTTAAGTCAAAATGAATATTTTAAATCATTGTATTATGGACTTATTTCAAATGAACCTTCAATCAAAAGTAAGGCAAAAAATTATTTTGAAAACATTCGCAAATATAATTCATCATTTGCTATGGTTAGCTCAGAAGCTAAAATTTGCGGGGCAGTTACAAGTAGAGTGTATCATTTCAAAAACATGATACTTTTATCACAGATCAGGTTCAATGAATGCGGCATATGGTCGCTCACCATGTTGTGCGCAATTCGATTTTTATGATGTCGACACTATCAATTATATATTATCAATTATAGATTACAACAACATTTTAATCAAACATGCAATAACAATATAATGCGCAAAATATCTCATGAATTGGAACGCAGTAATCCTTTGGTTCGGTCATTCATTGCAATGAAACATCATTGTCACGGACTTGAAAATAAAAAAAAGAAATTTTTATGCTCATTAAAGTAAATCATGATTTAAATCAATGCCATTTCAATGATGCAGTTCAAACTGATGTAGCAGTAATATTTAGTACAGTTGATGGTGAGCCTTTGAACGAAATATGATTTCATTTTCAAAAGTTAATAGTATCATCAAAAATATCTCAATTTTAAATTCATCATTAGACCCTTCACACATCCATTACTTTTTCCAAGTGGTGATACTGGGTGGCATATCAATATTCCTCATAACGTACCAACTATATCTAATTCAAGAGCACCCAGAAAAAAATTAGCCATGCTTCAGTATGCAGCCTATCGACTTGCGATTAGAGAAGATTTCAGCATGTAGCACCATTCACAAAAAAATATTTCTGCAGTGGATAGTTGATATGTATGTGAGAATAGAGGGCTCAAGATTACATTGCATTGTTGGTCGGGAGGGCAGAAATGTTGGTCGTAGAGTAATTTTACCATCTTCATTCAATGGATCTCCAAGAAATATGTATCAGAATTATTTAGATGCAATGTCAATTGTACAATATTTCGGAAAACCGTCTTTATTTATTACAATGAGCAATCCAAGTTGGCCAGAAATAGTTAACAACATTGGTGTAGGTGAAGCTGCTAATTTTAGACCTGATATTATTGTGCGTGTATTCAAGTCAAAGTTGAAAGCATTCATAGAGGGCCTTATACAAAATAATATCTTTGGTAAAGTTGAAGCATTTATAAAATTGAATTTCAAAAGAGAGGATTGCCTCATGCTCCCATTTTACTCACTTTAAATGAGCAAGATAAAATTGTTAATGCTATAGATTATGACAAAGTTGTATCTGCGGAGATTCCTCACATTGAAACACATCCAGCATTACATAAATATGTTGTAAAACATATGATGTATGGTCCATGCGGAGTACTTAATCCTAATTCTGTATGTGTGAGAGATGGAAAATGTATAAAAGAATATCCAAAACGATTTAATGAAACTACATGTGAATCGCTAAATGGGTATCCATTATACAGAAGACTTGATAATGGTATTAATGCAGAACTTCGTGGTAGTTGCCTTGACAATCGGTATGTTGTACCATACAATCCATATTTACTTGCTAAATATAATTGCCATATAAATGTTGAAGTATATACTACAGTCAAAAGTGTCAAATACATTTATAAATATGTGTATAAAGGCTATGACAGTGTGTCTGTTGAACTAGAGTCTGGTGGAAATGAACAAGGTCAAAATATAAAAATTAGTGAAGTTACCAATTTTTTAATTGGTCGTTATGTCGGATCAACAGAAGCCATATGACGCATCTATGAATTACCAATGCATTTTCAGTCACATACTATAATCAGACTTGATATTCATTTACCGCGTCGACAGAATGTATACTTCCGAGAAGGGCAAGAACGTCAAATAATTGATAATGAAAGACAAACAAAATTATTAGCATTTTTTGAGTTGAATCGATCAGATCCATCAACACGAGAGTATAAATATACTGAAATTCCTATGCATTATGTGCGGGAAGATTCCCGAAATAAATGGAAGAAGAGAAGCCGTGGAGGTGATAAAATCATTACATATATGTAGTGTCACCAAAAGATATCAAACTTTTTCTCTTACGATTGCTTTTATTGCATATCTGTAGCCCGAAATCATTTGAGGATGTTAGAACATACAATGAATTTTTATACCCTTCTTTAATTGAAGCGTGCCATGCTCGCGGAATAGCTTCAAATGATAATGAATGGCGGGAATGTTTAAATGAATCAAAAGAATTACATTCCCCAAAACAAATTTATTTGGTTACATTTGTGCAATAAATGTGCCAGCCAATGCATTAGCGTTATGGAATGGATTTAAAGTATATCTTAGTGAAGATTTTCTAAGACTTTACAACGAAGAAGTATACTTTAATAGAGCTCTATTAGAAATTGATGGTATTCTGAATGTTCATAATTTGTCCTGTCAAATTCTTGGTTTACCAGTTCTCACATACTCGCAGAGAATAGAAGAAGAAAATACTATTGATACTGGATACTGATGAGCATGATACTGGATCCAATGTTTTTTGTTTAACCGCTCACGCTAGTTGTGGCAAAACATTCACTCAAACAGCATTAATTCACAAATTAAATTCGTTTAATCTTCGTTGTATTCCAACTGCGTTCATTGGCATAGCTTCAACTTTATTACTTGGAGGTAGGACTTTACACAATGTGTTTAAATTGCCTATATCCATTTTAGAAAATTCTGTATCAAATATTACTGCAAATAGTAGCTACGGTAGTTTCATAAATTCATCATCATTGATAATTATTGATGAAATTTCTATGTGTCCTTTCCAAGTGTTGAAAATCATAGATTATTGCGTGATCTATGTGATGAGAACGATAAACATAGAGTGTTTGAAGGAAAAACTATACTTTTGTGCGGTGATTTTCAGCAAATCTTACCAGTAATCCCACATGGATCACGTGGAAGTTTAATTGAAAATTGTGTTACAAGTTGGCATGAATTTCTTAATTTTCATAAAGGTACATTTACTCGAAATATGAGAGCTTTACCAAGTGAAATAGAATTTGTAGAATTCTTGAAAAAACCTCATCATTACCAATTTTTTTTTAAATCGTTAATTGTAAGAAGTTTTAAATCGTTAATTATATTATCGCAATATGCGATACAAAATGCTATTCAATGAAAAACATTTTTTACCGCATAATTTTTTTTATTTCGCATCATCCTACAGCATGTTCCGTTTCAATAATTTTTTTTAAAAATAGATATTCTTTATTTTTATCCTTTTTGAATTCAATATAATTTATTTTTCATATAATTTATTTTAAATCGGTGGTTATAGTAGTATATAGTCTTTGACAATAGAACCTTAATAATGTTTGAGCATTATATTTTAATAATTTATATTAAATAACTTATAATTTAAATTTATTATGGTCGAATTTCGACCACTGGGCGACCACTAGTATAAATAATTATGTGACACATCATAAATAAATATATGTCTTTAATCCCCATTTTACCTTTCCTTTCATTAAACTATTCAAAATTATTTTAACAGTTACCAGTTGAGAATTCTCATCACTAAACTATTAAGTTTAGCGGAATGATATATGTAACCTTTTAGTTTCCGAAACGCATATTGCTTAAATGTAGAATTGCTTAGATATATTTATGAACTTAATAGCAAAGATATATAAACTTAGAATTACGAGTTACAAAACACATATTAATTTTTCATCACGAAATCGTAAAATCAAGTAATAAAAATTAGTTAAAATTTCAGAATATTCCACAGAAATGCACTACAATGTGGCCCTAAATTTATGAATAAATGGCTAAAAATGCTGCTTTTTATATCAGCCGGAAAATATGTAATACAATAACTATACTCTATGTATATATATATATATATATATATATATATATATATATGTATATATATATTTGTATATACATATATCTATATATATATATATATATATATATATATATATATATATATAATGCGATTATACAGAATGAACAATTTATATTTGAATAAGGTTCAACTACTAAGAAGTATATAAACATATGTTAATTTTAATTTATCCCCTAAAATGTGAGTAATTGTAAAGATCCTAATGATAATTAACTGTGTTACTCAAATAGATTAACGGAAAGTCGATCTGAAGCGTAAATTTCATAAATATCGTATATTGTTTCAAATATTTCCTATAAAATACATAAAAATCTACGATGATACATTAAGTCGAAAGCAGATCTACGATTTGTACGCCATTGCTACAGTCGTTTAGAGTATGCAACAGATCTACGATATGCCTATCCAATTGCTACGGTAGTCTGGGATAGAGCTACAAGAGATTTACACCAATCACCTGTCTTTAATTAAAGTACCGTGGGCGAGTTTGGAAATTTTTATATAAAAATTAATGTGCATGCTCATTGTAGCATAAGCATAACTACAATTTTGTTCGAAGGCGGCCGTAAATAGTTTTAATATTATGCAAATTAATACAAACAGTAGTTTCAAATTATCCCAGGCAAGTTTAGAATATTACTGCACCTTCAGCGAGTAGGACTTACGAAATATTGCATATTAATGTGGAATATTTGTGTAATTACATGTCTCGTCTGCAAACTTTACTGTTTGCAGACAGACCCGTAATTAAATTGGAGGTTATTTTCAAACTATGTAAACTACGGATAATCGGATAGGTAAAATCATGGAATGAGAGAACTATACTTAATTTGCACATAACGTAGGAAGTGAGGCGGTTCAATTCTATTTCCTATAGTGCCATTTTATTTTTAACTTGTAAAGTGTACCATTGAAATGGATAATTTCCGGTGAAGTAGATTGAATAAGTCGTCGATGGTGTACTTAATGAGTTATTTTCTTGAAGCATTTATGCCAGAAGTTATTAGTTAAAATGTTGGGAATTTGAAAATTTTATTAATAAATATTTCTATTAAAATTTTTAGCAATTTTCATAATCATTAGTCAAAACTTCTCAATTTTATTAATGGTGATAAATCATATTGTTTCCGCTTATATTTCAATAGTCAACACTAAGAAATAATTATATTTAAATTTTGAATATGACAAATGAGGTCATATTCAAAATCATTTAATAAAAATCATTTATTTTTATTAATTTCATGTATTTTATGAGATTTTAATTGAAGTAGCATGTTATAAAAACATTCATTTTTTTTATATAACAAAATAACTCTACAGATATTGGTGAAAATGTTCACACAAAAATTGTCTTCCGCCATCTCCAAAATTTATAAACTAAAATTTAGGAATCTATCTTAAACCGGTTTTTAAGAAATTATTGATATTTTTAAACTTGTGAGTCATATACAAGTTAATGTATTTTATTTTTCAAAATATTTTTAACATCTGTAAATAGTTTATTAGAAATATTATGTAATCTTAAAGGTTAATATATACCTAGGTGTGTATATACACATTTCAGGCTAAATTCTATTGGACCATTTTTTTAAGTAAAATAACTTCTTAAAATACGAAAAAAGGTAGGAAAAAAAATTCTAATACATTTGTAATAACATAGTTATTTTAAAAGGAGTTCACTGAATGTGAGATTTAAATATAAACCAGACAACTTTGATTTTTTCGCAGCTAACAAACATAAAATTATTTTTTTAAAAGAATTTTCACATATCCGACCAGTTCATTATATAGAGCAAATATAGGTTATGTTTTATTAAATATAATATTAGTGTGTCTGCCTATCTGAAGGTTTAAACAATAGTTTTGGTATTTTTTTTTCTAATTTTTTATTGTTCTAACTGATTCGTATTAGTTTTCGATCGGTAAAGATAGAGGTAAGTAATGACAATAGGGTAGTGAATTCTCTTAAATTGATAGGTTTAGTAAAATGTAATAAAAATATAGATTAATTAAAAACAACAGTGAAAAAATTAGATAAATTGGTCAAAAAATAGGCGAATAATGAACTTTTAATCTAATTGTAGAGATTAAGTGGGTAATCCCCCTATCGCATTTGCTCTCTTAGCAATTATCATTACTAATGGTGACGTCATAATTCAGTATTTCGTCCTTGTCATCGCATTAAACATTTTTTTGTACTTCGGTGACTTCTTAAATTTATCACTGATCCTATGATTAAATCATTATGTACAAAATAAAAAACAATCAGATAAATATCCTAATAGCCTGATAATTAGCACGCTGAATAGCTACGTGATTTTATGTTTAGGATAAAATATACCCTTGCATGATTCCGACTGGCAGTTGGTATTTGTACGACCATATGAACATTAGTCATGATTTAACTTAGTATTTAATTAAAATGGTTATACAACTTTAGCAACGTGATAACTAGTTATCCGTTTGACGTATACGATTAGTATTTGGAAAGCTAATTTTGTATCTTTTGAATTTGAATCCATGACTACACCATGAAAAATTCAACATCCAATCGCATAATGCTTTTAAAAAGTTTTTGTAGCCCATTTTCAAATTAATTCTCTCAAGTGTTATGGTATAATGCGGGAACACTAATTTAGGTTTCCAATGAAGAATATGCTATCCTGTTTTAATAAATCATTGCCAATGTACCCACGTGGTGTTTATTTTAAACATATTTAATAACCTAAATATTACTCTCCGATTGTTTTTAAGAAATATTCATTGGCTTCAATTTAATTTTAATAAGCAATGTTCCCCTGTTTACGTAACCAGTCTCAACCCACATACATAAAATTTACAACATAAACTGAGATATCGATTTAAATTAAACCTATTTTTAATAAACGATGATTCGAAATAAACTATGAAAGGAACACGGTTATTATTTTTTTTTAACAGGTAATATTTTTTTTTATAAATTATTTTAATTAAAACTTCTGATAAACACAGATCAATGTTTTAGCCTTAATCACGATAAAAGAAGTGTAAAAAATAATTAGGTAGCTCATGAGTTAGCATTGGAAGTGCATTGAAAAGTGAATAATATTAATTAAATTTTCGATGAGCCGGGAATAATTATAAAGTTGAATTCAAGTATCAAATGTGTCATAAAATGTAATTTGATTGACAGACTTTTAAAAATAAACGCTAGTGTGAAACAGTTTAATTTTGAAGAATATGAAAGATAAATAATAGAATTCCGTTCTTTTTATGGTTCCGTACCTTAAAAGGAAAAAAAAAATTTAATTAAAACTCCTGCACTAACTTGTTATTACCGTATAAATTATTAATATATGAAATAAAGTTAGTGAGGTATATACTTTCATACCTGTCTGTCAAGTCAACTGTGTCCACCTTCGATATTACGAGGCCTATTCATAACAAGTTAACAGTTGAATAAACGAGTGATCAATGAAAAGTTTTAAGTAGTTTGAGGCATGTAAAGGACGTAAAAGTCCTTGTACATGAAACGAAAATTTTTCCATTTGTTGCTCAGATAAAAAGGTTGGTACATAAAGTTAAAGAGAGAAAGTAAATAATAAATGTATACCGATACGAAAATTTCTTGATGTCGCCGCATTGTATGAGTTCAAGTAAAATATTCAAATTTGATCAAAAGTTGACAATTTATTTGGCGTATATATGACAGTCAGTTAGGAATTCAATATATTATTTTTATGGAGATAAAATAATTTAACGAATTTGATGTGTTTAAAAACAGGCAAATTAGCATTATTTAAACTTATAGTGCAAATTGGATTAAAAAGGTCAATAAACCATTTTTGCAATCTAATTTTCAACAAAAACGTTAGATAATAAAATACGAAACAAGAATTTGGAAATGAGTAGTAGATATGATCGATTATTACTAAAGAACTATTCACTAAAATTTTTCAATTAAAGCAAAAATTAAAAAAAAAGAATATGAAACGAATTCCTGAATTTATGCACGAAATGAACTAATAATAATTTTAGAAATAAAATGGAAAATATTTTTTACGGTAGTATTGCTTTTTCCATAGACGAAAGCCTAACTGCTTTATACTAGCTGTAAAAATGAAACTTTTTTACCAAAAAAAGCGAACCGACTTGGGATCAAAGCCGAATAAGGAGTCCACTGATAAGTATAAAATAATTGAAATACGAGTACTTAGTTGGCACATTTGCAGTACAGTATCGTTTCCAAATATAAGTAAATTTGAAAAATGATGCTGCTTTTAGAGAAATTTGTAATCGGTAGCAACTCGTCGACTCTCTTTTCGTACACACAGATGAGTATTTCACTTTCACTCCTCCCATCACTCTCCGGTTCCATCTTTGTATACTAATTTTATTAAAGAGCAGAATAATGTCAACTGTAATCGTCTCCAAATTTTAGAGACTACATTATTAGATAATCTTTAAACCTATTTCATCCAAATTAGATCAGGGCATCTATTCATTGTTAAGGAATTTTATGGTCAAGCTCTTACCAAATTATTATAAGAATACATTGTGAATATACCTTTCAAATAAAAAAACATCATCCAAACTGGTTGATGTGTGCATGAGATATGAGATAATACAATAAAAAAAAATGTTTTGGAATTGAGAACCGCCCCCTTTTTTGAAATCGGTTAAAAATAGATCTACTTTTATGTATATATATATATATATATATTTATATATATATATATATATATATATATATGTATAAAATTATCATGAGAAATATTTTCCATTTTATGGTTTTTAATTTTAATGTGTCAAACTTTTCTGTGTAAAAACTCGTTTCATTTTGGTTTAATTGCAATTTTTGTATCATAAAGATAATTATAGTGGCCAGTGGACTATATATTATATACTTATATGGCCTAAGACATTCTTGATAAGCATTCCTAATATACAAATCCTTAATTTTTTTTAAATCACCTGTAATGTTCCATCCCTTAATTTTTTAAAATTAAGGATGGAATATCTGTACCCACACACTCACAGACTAAGACTGCAAAATTATAAAATTTCTTTCTTGACCTTGCAGTCAGTTAAAATACATTTTATCCAAATGGCAAATTTATTTTCTTTTCCCTTCCAAAGATATCTAATATGTACATAAGTAAATCATGGTATTTGGGTTAGTTCGAGTAATTTTTTTAAAACGTTCAACTAGAAAAAGTTTCGAATCTGCAGCATAATTAAATAAAGGAAGGAATATGTGTTACTTGTTATATATATATATATATATATATATATATATATATATATATATATATGTTCCTTATGCGGCACAAAAAATATGCATTATGTTAAGAAAATTTTTGAGCTTAATAAACCGAATATCAAACAGAAATAAAGCTAGCAGTTTGTATTATAGTAATTATAAAAACAATACTCCATTCACAACGGAAATTCCTCAAAACCCTTTGAATCAACATTCCCAAACTCGTTCTTTTTGATAAAGCTCCGTAATTTTCCCATCGGGCGGTCGACAAATAAATTCATATTTTTTGTAACGACTTTCTTCATTGATAAATATTTCAATAATGAAGTGGAGCGGTCGCAGCACCGCAGACCGGGATCGTCGGTCGGAGTCCTCGCGTGGACTTTATTAAATTTGTGGACAATTTACGGCGTCCGCAGCGCTAAGAAAAATGTCCGCCGGAAATTGGGAAGTGTAATTTATATACGTTTTGTTTAAAAATTACAAGATCCCGGTAAAGTTCCACCGCGATGTATGGAAGTTTCAGCAGAGTGGAACGTTTGCCGCGGGCAGCGGGTGTGTTTTACTCGTGTTACATTCAGTGCAAGGATGTACATGAATGTTTCGAGGGTTTCTCAGTATTATACACTCGTATGTCACGTTGTATTTTAAAATACGGTCGGAAATTATTTTAAATGAAATTGTTTGACGGTACGAAATTGTTTGAATTTATTTTAACTTGACATTATTTAAAATAATCCTTTTTTAAAATTTATGTAAATCAATAATTTAATCCAATTAGTTACTCATATTTTATGCTTTGTATTTAACTCTTGTTCAAATATTGTGAGATATTTCTTTTAATTACCGAATCTAAGTAATTTTTTTATATTATCTCGAAATCTGGATTGATTAAGGTTTACATTAATATCGATCAGTAATTATAATTTCATGCGACTTAGGTACACAGTAAATACATTTTAAATTCAATAATTTGTGATGAAAATATAATGGAATACTTCTAATTATTAACCGGTTTTTTATTTATTTCGCAATCGTATCAATAATAATATATATGTATATATATATATATATTTATATATATATATATATATATATATATGTGTATATATGTATATATATATATGCATATATATATATATATATATATATATATATATATATATATATATATATATATATATATATATATATTAAATCGTTTCATAAAGACATCCTCAAAACTACACCGTCCCTAAATATTTATGGCATACAGAGTTCATAAAACTTGCCATTACTCATGGTATATGAGAATTATTCATATAATTCCCAAGGTCTGCCTCGAATTAATTGTGTCCTCTCTTGAGACCCTCGTGCTTACGATAAGCTTAATTAATCATTTATCGCAGCAAAATAACGAAACCAAGAACATTGAATGTTTGACTCGTTTGGGTGTTATTTAAAATAAATTATATTCCATTCAAAATTAGAACTCTACAGTACACGGATCAATGTATTACCCTTAATAACAATAAGAGAATTGTGAAAAAAAGTTAAGTACCTCGTAATTTAGCATTGGGACTGCATTGAAAAGTGAATATAATAAATTAAATTAGGAATAATAGTGAATATAATAAATTAAAATAGGAATAAATATATAAGGAATAATTAGGCTAGGAATAATTATTAAGTTGAATTCGAATTTAAAAAATGCCTTGTAAAATATAATTTGATTTGAAACGACTTTTATAAACAAACACTGGAGTACATCAGTTTGATTGTTGGAACATGAAAGGTTAATAATTAATTCTATTCATTTTAGGGTTCCGTACCTCAAAAGGAAAAAAAATAATCCACATAGGATCACTTCGTTTTCTATCTATCTACTTGTATGTCAAGACCCTTTTTCTCAAGAACGCGTGGAGGTATCAAGTTTAAATTAATATCAAATACTTAGGTCTACAGTCCCTTAGAGCCGCAAAAAAATTAAGCTTCTAATTCAACACAATAAGAAAACCCCAAAAATACGGCCATTTATGCTGCATATTTTTACACTCGCAATTAAATCAAAACTTATAGGATGTTTCCCACTGACCTAGAATCATGAAATTTGACAAGAAATAAGATCTCACAGTACAAGTAAAGAAAACAATTATAAATTTATTATATCATATAAAAAATATTTTTATAAATATGAGCCTGTGAAGGTCATAACGGATATATCCCGTATTTTCGTTCTAAAATATTAAAATTTTATAAATATGAGTAGTTTAACAAGAATATTATGCATTAATTACATGTTTATAAAGTCCTATGTTAAATGTATAGAAACTCTCGCAGTGCGAGTGCCACTCGTGCCTGACAGGTATCTTTGAAGTACAGAGAGAAAGTATTCTGCTCTTTGAGATATGAATAAAAGCCACTTATAAACTTTAGAATTTTCGATGGAATCCATGCTTGATTAAAAATTATTAAGAAATTTAATAAAAAATAATAATTGCGACGGTTATGGTACTCTTTGCTACAAGTTGTAATAAAGGAATTAAAAATTTAATCACATTTCTTAAATTTACCCTTTTACAACTTGTAAAACTTGAAGTGCGTCTCATTTTATTTTCTAAATTCTTTATAAATGCATTCATAAATTTAGGTCAACATGTCTCTAATCCCGTAAATCTTTACTAAAGTAAATTCTAGCTACGCCATAATCTCACTGAAAAGTTTCCTCTAAATACAAGTTTAGATTATAAGCCTCTTCTGTACTACGGACGTTTATCGCCACGTCCGTCTCGGTGAACGTTCCCTAACAAAGTAGCGCGTCCTCGCTACGGCCAATAGAATGGATGATTGCCAATAAAGTTTGAATGAAATTTAGTGCCTGCTATGAAAAATTAATTCTTGGCGGTGCCAACCGTAAGCCTTGTTTGTTGTCGACTATAAGTTTCTAAATCGTTAAACTTCGGCGACGTATTGTGACGTCACCTGTTTTATTGCCCCGCTTTATAACGTCCTCAAAATTTTCCGAATACAATAAAGTTCGCTTTTCCGATTTTGAATATTTTTTATGCTAATTCCTTTCGGCGTCTGTGCGTTGCAAAAGGGAGATTGGGGCGTTTAATATGGTGCTTATTTGACTTAATATCTTAATACACATAATATTTTGCGCATTTCAGTTTCATATTCATCGTCAAAAGAAAACGAAATAACCAATAGACTAGTGATACTATCTCTGTAATGTATAGTTATTTTTGCCGCCATAAATAGTGTGTGACACAATGTCTTGTTTTGAAACTTAACGCTGGAATAAATTTTTGTTAGGATAAATGATTTAATTTTTTTTGTTTACGTTTAATTATTGTTCTTGCTTTCTTGGGAGTAACGAAAATTTAATTCTACAAAAACTTTTTCTTCACAAATCTTTATTTCTTACAGAAACGTGGTTTTTTTTTCGTACTATTCATTATTTTTTAAATTCGTAAGTATAAATATGGTACAAATACTTCGATTATGTTGTCATTACATTTCTTCTCAAAAATTGAATTATAGTAAAATCAATACTTTTAATGATACACATTATTTTATAACAACAAGGTGCTTGTGTGGATGTTATATATATTTTTTTCGCTACAGTTAACAACTTTTTTACAGCTTAGATTTAAATCATTTAATCGTTTGTAAAAACACTTTTGCTGCGTGTTCTGTGTTGATAATTTATATTAATAATAACCTCGCTAATATTTCTCATTCATATTACCGTCTCCGGTAAATACTCCGTCTTTAAATTGATTTCTGGGATTTTTAAATTAAAAAAATATAGTAGAAAATTATATTTTTTTAAAATCTACATTTTTTCCTTGGATGTCCAATATAAATGATTTTTTTTAACCTTCTCTTACCGTTACAACCATCGTCAGATGAATTGACATTCTTAGCTATGATTTCTGTAACTGAGCCATAATTTTATACAATTCTGTCACATTTCAAGGTTTTAAATAGTATTCGAGAAATATATTTGACCTATGTGATTCCAGTAATGTTAATTTTCCCAATTTCATACTAAAAAAAAATTTAATAATAAAAAGTTCATGGTTGGACTCTATTATCTTGTCATCAGGTAAGATTGTATTAGTCAGCATTATATGCGATAGGATAAATAATTCGATTTTGCAAGAAATTCGATATTCTAACATTTATTTGGTAAAAAAGTAAGTCACGCTGATATATCATACTCATTCACTTTCAAATTCTGAAATATTTGCCAAGAGTATAATGGTAAAATAAAACCACTGATACTGCTAAAATATTCTTTCTTTGAAACTGCTAAAATATTCAATAGTTACACAAGTATTATAAATTAATTTAATGTGCAATAAAATTGTGATAGTATCCGAGTCATAAAAGTCATCTTTTTAAGTCACGGACAAAGTTATAAAACTCTGATTTTGTATCATTTAAAATAATAATAGTATTTTTCTTCGACTCAACAAAATTCAAGAATTGTACCTTATTCTAAATGATACTCCAAATAAGTACTTTATTTGCTTCAATTAGAGTTGATTGAATTTTGTAAATTCTTGATGTTTAGATCAATTTTCACTATAAATTTCTATATTTCACTGTGCGACTGTGAAAAAACTGTATATGGGAATTAAAAGTAACGATGTAAAGAAAAATACGAGATTTAAAAATCTTCTTATACATGTGTTTATTCACGAACTTAGCAACATATTGTATTAAAGGGTATAGAATATCGTATTAATTTATCGTATTATTTTACTATACCTAAAAAGAACGCCCAGCGCTCTTGTTACGGTTAGAACAGTTAAAAAAATTAAAGATAAAGCAAGTACTTCGCTTATTCACTGTTAAATGTGAAAAAAAATATTGCTTCCCTTGAAGTAATTTAACCTTTCATTCTTGTTTAAACACGGATATTAGTTAAGACGTATTTAATTTTTCTTATTTCTAAATACAATTAGTTATTTTTAATCGATTTGAAGAAATCATTATTTACAGCAAACACAATATTGTTTGCAAATTATAAAAATGTGATATTTATAATTTTAGTTGTTTCTTTACTTCATATAAGCAACTTTTCGGGTTTATGCTCCAAAATGAAAAAAAGTAACAATTATAAGATCATTCATGTATGGATCCGACATATATAAATTTTATTTAAAAAAAATTTAAGGAGAAATTCCGTGGATTCGAACATAATTTACTCAAAATTTTATGAACATATTTTTGTAGATATTTTTAAAAATTTCCATATACAAAAACTCTTGCCTTCAATTCCAATCTCCATAATTATTACAGTCAAAATAGAAAAAGAAATGGGAAAGAGCGTCACTAGCAATAAACCAGAAACTATAGCGATTATTTAAAATCCCGTAGATTTTCAAAAATTCACAATATTTTTCAGCCTGTGAAAATATTTTTCATACATCAATATATTTACACAATGGAAAATTAAATTAAAAATTACAAATGATATGTACGTTAAATGTTTATTCGCTTAAATGTGCGCGGAATTTGCGTATACCGATTTTATGCATATAATAAACATTATCGTAAATTTGTTTTGTATAATCTAAATATCGTTGGACATAATTCTGAACTGGCGTTATTACGATCACAAAGCATTTATTATCATTTTGGGCTACGACTAATAAATCAGTAACAATTAAATGAAACTACGTGATGTGGTATTATTTCCACTTTCTTTAAGTTATTAACCACGACCTAGGTTTCGTTGTATTACAACATCTTCAGGTGGGCTATTAGCAAGAAGAGAATATTTGCTAATAGCTCACCTGAAGATTCATCTTTGCTAATAGCCCACCTGAGGATGTTGTAAATCAACGAAACCTAGGTCGTGATAAAGAACTTAAAGAAAATAGAAATAATAATACATGACGTAGTTTCATTTAATTGTGAATAATGAATTTCTATAAAATTAAGGCCAAATATATTCAATAATAATTCAGTATTAATATCTCACTAAAAACAATTCACATTTTCTTGCTGTACACTTCGGAAAACTGTATTTTTTGGAAAATTGGTAATAATTTATACACAGTAGAAAATTGTAATTCTTATAATGCTTTCTTTAAAATACGATCTACGAAGCTTTTCACTTATAAGTAATCCCACGACACAAGTAAAAAAGTATAGAAAGAAAAAAGACGATTCAATTGTTTAAGTGTTGTGCCGGGTTCGTCTGCGGTGCGAGCTACGTCCTACCGCCAAGCAAAAGCCCCAAAAACCGCCGTTTCTCTTTTGCAAAGCCGAAATTAGATTAAGCTCGCATCTTTCCCGCTTCACCTTTCCACTGAAACTTTGTGAAAGTTTCAGTTTATCCGCATCTTTTTTTGTCCTATAGGCCAACGATGAAAATATTATGCTCCCATTAAAATACATTAGACGTCATATGATTCTTTCGTATAAACTTGGATTATATATTTGTCATGAAAACTTAGTAACAAATAATACTATTTTAAAAACACAAATAATATATATATATATATATATATATATGTATATATATACATATTTATAAATGTATATATGTATGTATATAACGATAGTAATATTTTAAAGAACTGCAAATATTTAGGAAAACATTTGTTTAAAATTAGTGTTTTCCTTTACTTGAAGATCTCTTTCCGAAGTATTTAAATGTTTAAACATGAGATCAAAACGAAGATATCGCACATATTTTACATATCATGTAACGCGTAAAAAATGTTTATAAATTACAAACAACTTACATTCACTCAAATAAATTATTGATATTTTTGTGTTTGTACAAGAATGTTCACACATTAAGTTTTAAATTATTTACTACACGCGATACAGATATTTTTGTCTTAACCACACTATTTTATTTACTCTTCTAAACTCCTTTCTTATCTTCAAAGTTTTCTTTCAAAATTATTTTCTTTTTCGAAAGTATAGCACTTGCAGCTGACGGATGTATCGACACGAAAAGCTCTTTATGTCGCCGCATTAGTGGATTTCAAGTCAAATATTCAAATTTGACCAAAAGTTGTCAATTTATTTGGCGTATATATGACAGTCAGTTAGAAATTTAATATGTTTTTATGGATATACAATAATTTAATGAATTTGATGTGCTTAAAAATAGGAAACTTATCATTTTTAAACTTTAATTCAAATCGGATTGAAAAGATCAATAAACCATTTTTGCAATCTAATTTTCAACAAAAACGTTAGTTAATAAAAGTTTAAAAATACAAAACAAAAATTTGGAAATGCGCAGGAGATGTTATCAATCTATTACTAAAGAACTATTCACTAATATGTTTCAGTTAAAAGAAAAACCTAAATACGAACATGGGGAAAAAATATGAAACGAATTCCTGAGTTTATGCACGAAATGAACTAATAATAATCTTAGAAATAAAATGGAAAATATTTTTTACGATAGTATTGCTTCTCCATAGACGAAAGCCTATCTGTTTTATATTAGTTGTAATAATGAAACTTTGTTACCAAAAGAATCAAACTAGCTTAAGATAACAACCGAATAAGTAACGCACTGATAAGTATAAAATAATGAAAATACGAGTACTTAGTTGGCACTTTTGCAGTAAAATATCGTTTCCAAACATCAATAAATTTGGAAAATGCTGCTACTTTAAGAGATATTTCTAATTGGGGCTAACTCGTAGATTTTCTTTCCCGTACACACAGATGAATATTTCACTTTTACTCTTGCCATCAGTTTCCGGTTCTGTCTTTGTACAATAATTTTGTTATAAAGCAGATTAATGTCGACCATAAAGGTCTCCAAATTTTAGAGACTATATTATTAGATGATCTTTAAACCTATTTCATCCAAACTCGATCAGGGCATCTATTCATAGTTAAGGAATTTTATGGTCAAACTCTCACCAAATTATCTAGAGAATGCACTATGGATATACCTTCCAAATAAAAAAAATCATCCAAACGAGTTGATGTCTGCCTGAGATATAAAGTAATATAAACAAACAAAAATGTATTAGAATTGTGAGATATTTCTTTTCACTACGGAATCTAAGTCTTTTTTTTAAATTATCTCGAAATCTATTTGTCTAAAATTTTGTTTCGTTAGTGTGAGTACATGTAGAAGAAATAATTTTGGAACGTGTACATATGAATGAATTAAGATTTACATTAATATCTATGAGTGATTATAATCTCATACGACTTAGGTATACGTTAAGGATATTTTTATTTCAATAATTCGTAATGAAAATAATTACAAAAATATAATGGAATACTTCTAATTATAGATTAGTAGGTTTTCTTTTATTATCAATATTAATAGGTTTTTTTTTCGTCCACCTAAAGACAACCTCAAAACTATGCTGTCCCTTTTTAAAGGGAAATATCTTAACTTTGACATATTTATGGCACACCCAGTTCATAAAACAGACAAATTCTTAATTTTAACATATTTATGGCACACCCAGTTCATAAAACTTGCCATTACTCAGATTATATGAGAATTATTCATATAATTCCCAAGGTCTGCTTCGAAATATTTGTGTCCTGTCTTGAGACCCCCGTACTTACGATAAGCTTAATTAATCATTTATCGCAGCAAAATAACGAAACCAAGAACATTGAATGTTAGACTCGTTTGGGTGTTATTTAAAATAAATTATATTTCATTCAAAATTAGAACTCTAACTAGAGTACACGTATCAATGTATTACTCTTAATAACAATAATAAAATTATGGAAAAAAGTTAAGTAGCTCGTAAGTTAGCATTAGAAGTGCATTGAAAAGTGAATAAAATAAATTAAATTTTCGATGAGCCGGGAATACTTATTAAGTTGAATTCGAATATCTAAAATGTCTTGTAAAATAGAATTACATTTAAAACGACTTTTAAAAACAAACACTGGCGTATATCAGTTTGATTGTGGAGAATATGATAGGTTAATCATAGAGTTTTATTTTTTTAGGGTTCCGGACCTCAAAACGAAAAAGTAACCTACATAGGATCACTTCGTTTCCTGTCTACCAAGACCCTTTTTCTCAGGAACGCTTGGAAGTATCAAGTTGAAATTAATATCAAATACCTAAATCTACGGTCCCTTAGATCAAAATCAAGCTTCTAATTCAATGCAATAAGAAAACCTCGAAAATACGGCCATTTATGCTGTATATTTTTACACTCGCAATTAAATCAAAACCAATAATATACTTCCCACTGACCTAGAATCATGAAATTTGACAAGCAGTAAGGTATCACAGTACAAGTCAGGAAAACATTATAAATTTTTAGTTATATCATACAAAAAAATATTTTTAAATATGGACCTGTGAAGGTCATAACGGGATATATATTTTCGTTCTAAAATATTTAAATTTTGTAAATATGAGTAGTTGAACAAGATTATTGTGCATAATTAAATTTTTTTATAAATGCCTATGTTAAATGTATAGGAACCCTCGTAGTACAAGTGTCACTAGTGCTTAACAGGTTTTCTTGAGGAATAGAGAGAGTATTCTGCTGTTTAAGATATGAATAAAATCCACTTATAAGCTTTAGAATTTTTGATGGAACACATGCTTGATTGAAAAATTATTAAGCAATTTAATAAAAAATTATAATTGCGACGGTTATGGTACTCTACCATCTCAAGTTGTAATTATTACAAATTTAATCACATTTCTTGAATATACTCTTTTATCACTTGTAAAACTTGAAGTGCATCTAATTTTATTTTCTAAATTCTTTAGAAATGCATTCATAAATTATAGTAAACATGTCTCTAATCCCGTAAATCTTTACTAAAGTAAATTCTAACTACGCTATAATCTTACTGAAAAGTTTTCTCTAAATCCAAATTTAGATTATAAGCCTCTTCTTAACTACGGACATTTATCACCATGGCCAGACGGCCATGGTGATAAACGTTCCCCAACAAAGTAGGGCGTCCTCGCTACGGCCAATAGAATGGATGATTGCCAATAAAGTTTGAATGAAATTTAGTGCCAGCTATGAAATATTAATTCTTGGCGGTGCCAACAGTAAGCCCTGTTTGTGGTCGACTATACATTTCTAAATCGTTAAACTTTGGCGATCGCCCGAATCGACTTCGGTATTGTCACACCTGTTTTAATGCCCTGCCTTATAACATCATCAAGATTTTCCGAATACAATAAAATTTGCTATTCCAATTTTTAATATTTTTTTATGCTAATTGTCTTCAGGCGGAGTATGTGCGCTGAAAAAGGCAGAATGGGGCGTTTATTGTGGTGTTTAACTGACTTAATGTCTTAATACATATACAATTTTGCGCAGTTCAGTTTCGTATTCAACATCAAAAGAAAACAAAATAACCAATGTCGTATTCAACATCAAAAGAAAACAAAATAACCAATGGAATGGTGATACTGTCGTCTGTGCCGTATAGTTATATATTGCCGCTAAAAATAGTTGAAAATATCGTGTGACACAAGATCTTGTTTTGAAACTCAGCGCTGTAATACATTTTTGTTAGGATAAATGATTTCTTTTTTTGTTTAGGTTTAATTATTGTTTATGCTTTTTTGGTAGTAACGAAAATTTCATTCTACAAAAACTTTTTCTTCAGGAATCTTTGTTTCTTACAGAAACGTGAATTTTTTTCCCCCTTTTCATTATTTTTTACATTCATAAGTATATAAATATGATTTCATTGTTATTAAATTTCTTCTCAGAAATTGAATTGCGGTAAAATCAGTGCTTTTGGAGTTACACATTATTTTAACAACAAGGCGCTTATGCGGATGTTACCTATGAGTAACCTGCGCGCTCGATTGGTTAATATAACAAATATATTTTTTTCGCTATAGTTAACAACTTTTTTACAATTTAGATTTAAACCATTAGTTTCTAAAAAAATCTTTTGTTGCGTTCTGTTCTGTGGTGATAATTTATAGGTAAAATAAACATCGTTAATATTTCTCATCTCCCGTAAATACTGCGTCAAATACTCCTCTGTAACTGAGTCATAATTTTATAAAACTCTGTCATATTTCAAGGCTTTAAATAGTCTTTGAGAAAATATATTTGAGCCATGTGATTCTATTAATGTTTATCTTTCCAATTTTATGCTAAAAAAATGGAACAGCAAAAAGTTCATGGTTAGACTCTATTATCTTGTCATTAGGTAATATTGCGTTAGTCTGCATTACATGCAATAGTAGAAATAATTCGATTTTCAAAGAAATTCGATATTCTAACTTTTATTTGGTAAAAAAGTAAGTCACAATGACATATCATACTCATTCGTTTTCAAATTCTGAAATATTTGCCAAGAGTATAATGGTAAAATAAAACCACTGATATTTTAGTTTCATTGAAACTTCTAAAATTTTCAATAGTAATACAATTATTATAAATTAATTTAATGTGCAATAAAAATGTGATAGTATCCGTGTCATAAAAGTCATCTTTTTAAGTCACAAAGTTATAAAACTCTGATTTTGTATCACTTAAAATAATATTAGTATCTTTCTTCCACTCAACAAAATTCAAGAATTGTACCTTATTCTAAATGGAATATTAATTTAATACTCCAAATGAGTACTTTATTTGTCTCAATTAGAGTTCATTGAATTGTGTAAATGTTTGGTGTGAGTATATGTTTAGATCAATTTTCACTATAAATATATACATTTCACTATGTGACTGTGAAAAAACTGTATATGGGAAGGAAAAAGTAATGATATAAAGAAAAATACGAGATTTAAAAATCTTCTTATACTTGTGTTTATTCACGAACTTAGCTACATATTGTATTAAAGAATTTAGAATATCGTAATAATTTATCGTATTATTTTACTATACCTACATAGAACGTCCAACGCTTTTGTTATGTTTAGTACAGGCAAAAAAATTAAAGATGAAGCAAGTACTTCGCTTATTCACTATTAAAAGTGAAAAAAATATTACTTCCCTTGAAGTAATTTAACCTTTCATTCTTGTTTAAACACGGATATTAGTTAAGACGTATTTAATTTTTCTTATTTCTAAATATAATTAGTTATTTTTAATCGATTTGAAGAAATCATTATTTACAGCAAACACAATATTGTTTGCAAATGATAAAAATGTGATATTTATCATTTTAGTTGTTTCTTTACTTCATATAAGCAACTTTTCGGGTTTATACTCCAAAATGAAAAAAGTAACAATTATAAGATCATTCATGTATGGATCCGACATATATAAATTTGATTTTAAAAAAATTTAAGGAGAAATTCCGTGCATTCGAACATAATTTACTCAAAACTTTATGAACATATTTTTGTAGATATTCTTAAAAATTTTCATATGCAAAAACTCCTGCCTTAACTTCCAATCTCCATGATTATCACAGTCAAAATAGAAAATGAATTGAAAAAGAGCGTCACTAGCAATAAACCAGAAACTATAGCGATTATTTAAAATCCCGTAGATTTTCATTTTGCAGTCTGTAAAATATCTTTCACACATCAATATATTTACACTATGGAAAATTAAATTAAAAATCACAAATAATATCTACGTTAAATGTTTATTTGCTTAAATGTGCACGGAATTTGCGTATCGCCATTTTATGCATATAACAGACATTATCGTAAATTTGTTGTGTATAATCTAAATATATAAGCAATAACTGGCGTTATTACGATCACAAATCATTTATTATAATTTTATGATATGACTAATAATTCAGTATTAATATCTCACTTAAAACATTTCACATTTTGACCTGCTGTACATTGCGGAAAACTGTACTTTTTTGTAAAATTGTTAATAATTTATACACAGTATAAAATTGTAATTCATATAATGGTTCCCTTAAAATACGATCTACAAAGCGTTTCACTTATAAGTAATTCCACGATACAAGTAAAAAGTATAGGGAGAAAAAAGACGATTCAATTATCTAAGTGTGGTCCCGGGTTGGTATGCGGTGCGACCTACGTCCTACCTCCAAGGAAAAGCTCCAAAAACCGCCGTTTCCCTTTTGCAAAGCTGAAATTAGATTGAGCTCGCAACTTTCCCGCTTCGCTTTTCCACTGAAACTTTGTGAAAGTTTTAGTTCCTCCGCATCTTCTTTTAACTTAGGTTATATATGTTAGAATTAATATCAAAATAATGTATTTAATATACTACTAGCGCCTTCTATGTGGTATCGTTTGTAACTACCTACCTAAGGTTAATATTAAGAAATAAATTCAGTCTTTGATCAACTACCATACACGTTTTATTAGGTTATGCGCCCAGACCCACATTTGCTAAAATCTTTTTTTATTTTCTCTTGCGAAAGTAACTATGTCGACGTCGGGGTACTTAGTAAATGTGCCGAAACTCAAAGGACGCGAAAATTACGACGATTGGGCGTTTGCAACAAGTAATTTCTTGTTACTTGAAGGCATTGACATTGAAAATGTACCGGCAACTATCAGTGAATCTGAGAAGAAAAAAGCTAAAGCAAAACTCATTATATGTGCATATAAAAAGTGAAACTACAGTGAACGGTGTGTGGAAGAAATTAAAACAGTTATTTGACGACATGGGGTATCAACGAAAAATAAGTTTGCTTCGTACATTGATTTCAATACGCCTCGATAACTGCGAATCCATGACATCCTATGTATCTCAAGTGGTTGAGACAGCACATAAATTGAAAGGGACAGGTTTCGAAATCACGGACGAGTGGATTGGGTCATTACTTTTGGCGGGACTTCCAGATAAGTATTCACCGATGATAATGGCAATAGAACACTCTGGAATAGCCATTAGCGCTGACGTCATTAAAATAAAGTTACTTGATATGTGTGCGGAGGTTGGCACTACTGGAATCGACTCTGCCTTTTGGTCAAAACAGCGAAATAAAAAAGGCAACACTGACAAGCAAATGTCAAAGTCAACCAGCAGTAAACAAATAAATTGCAAGAAGATCGGCCACTACAAAAATAAGTGTCCTGAATTAAAAGCAAATAAACAATTGAATGCTTTCAGCGCGGCGTTTTTCAACGGTTATTATAACACAGAAGACTGGTACATCGACTCAGGCGCAAGCGCGCATATGACGCCAAACCAAAAATGTTTACTCCGAACTCGACCAGTACACGAACCTAAAGAAATCGTAGTGGCAAATCAAATGACGGTGCCTGTAGTTAGTGTTGGTGAAACACAGATAACGACATGCGTGAACATTTCTCAGTATGACGTGATTGTGAAAGACGTATTGTATATACCGAATCTCACGGCAAACTTATTATCCGTAAGCCAACTTATAGCTAAAGGAAATAAAGTTGTATTAAAAAAAGATACCTGTTTGATATACAACCAAGTGAATGAGCTTATTGGTACAGCAAATTTGATAAATGGAGTGTACAAGTTAAACACAAAAAAATTCGAGAACTCGTTATCGGCAATGTCAACATGGCATAAAAGGTTAGGACATATAAATAGTAAGTCCTTACAAAAAATGAAAGAAGGAGCAGTAGAAGGAGTTTCTTTTCACAAGAAAGCTGACCACAGAAACAGATACAGAATTGTGAAGTGTGCTGTGAGGGAAAACAATCACGTTTCCCTTTCCCATCAGCAAACCATAGAAGTGAAAAACTACTGGATGTAGTACACTCAGATTTATGCGGGCAGATGGAGACCAAGTCAATTGGTCTGGCGAAGTACTTTCTTCTGTTTGTGGATGATGCCAGCAGAATGACTTTTGTCTACTTCTTGAAGGAAAAGAACCAGGTGTTCCAGCATTTCAAAGAATTTCGAAGTTTAGTTGAGAATCAAACTGGAAACAAGATAAAAATACTGAGAACCGACAATGGAGGTGAATTTTGTTCACGTGAGATGGAAAGTTACTTAAAACAAGTAGGTATTGTCCATCAGAAGACCAATCCTCACACTCCAGAGCAGAATGGACCCTCAGAGAGGTTCAACAGAACTATAGTTGAACGGGCAAGATGTTTATTGTTTGAAGCAGGTCTCGACAACAGTTTTTGGGCTGAAGCAGTTAATACTGCAGTTTACCTAAAGAACAGAACACCAGCCGCCAGTTTAGGCACGATGACACCATTTGAGAGGTGGACAGGTGAGAAACTAGACCTCAGCCATGTTAGAATTTTTGGCAGTAAAGTAATGGTGCATGTTCCCAAAATACAACGACAAAAATGGGGTAAGAAGGCTGACAGATTAATTTTAGTTGGGTATCCAGATAATGTGAAAGGATATAGATTGTATAACCCAAGAACTAAAAAAGTTACTACGAGCAGAGATGTCATCATTATGGAGAAAATGGAGTTGGACGAAGCTCAGATTGTAGTAAACGATTGTGAAAATAAGTCAAAGAAAGATGAAAACTTAGAAGAAGATGAAAGTTTAATAGAAAATCCAGGTTCAGATCCAAATGATTCAACATATATTTGTGAATCATCGTCTTCCCAAGATGACTCGTATCAATCTGTTACTGAAGAAGAGTCTTTTGCAGAGAATGAAGTTCAAATTGAAGCTAAGCGTAAAAGAAAGTCAGTAGAAAGATATGGGATGACCAATATCTGTCTTCTGGATAATCTGGAATAATGTGATGAAGAACTCAGTTATGAAGCAGCAATAAATGGACCAGACAAGGAACAGTGGAGACAAGCGATGGAAGATGAACTGAAAGCTTTCGACGATAATCAAGCATGGACGTTTGTAGATAGGAAAGAAGCTGATAGAGTGATACAGTGCAAGTGGGTATTCAAGAAAAAGTACGAAAGTGATAATAGTGTGCGATATAGAGCAAGACTGGTGGCAAAAGGTTTTACCCAAAAAGAAGGTGTGGATTACGCTGACACATACTCACCAGTGCTTCGTTACTCTACACTAAGGTTTCTATTTGCTTTAAGTGTCAAACCTAACCTTGAAATTACTCACTTAGATGTAACTACAGCATTCTTAAATGGTTACTTAAATGAAAAAGTGTATATGCAAGTTCCCCCTAATTTAGATTGTAAAGAAAATAGTGTTCTTAAATTAAATCGTGCAATTTATGGTCTAAAACAATCAGCCAGGGCTTGGAACGAAAGAGTAAATAATTCTTTATTAAAATTAAATTTTGTTAAGTCAAAGTTAGAACCATGTCTGTATATAAAAAATTGTGAAAAGGAGCAGATCATAATAGCATTTTTTGTTAATGATTTTTTCATTTTTTCAAACAGTAGTAATATGGTTAAGGAGTTAAAAACAAATTTAATGTCAAAATTTAAAATTAAGGATTTGGGCCAATTAAAACAATGTTTGGGTATGAGAGTAAAAATGTATCAGAATGGTAATATTTCCTTAGATCAAGAAAAGTTTGTAGACCATATTTTAAGTAAATTTAATATGACAAACTGTAAAGTTGTTGGTACTCCTATTGAGAAAAATTTAAAACTAGAGAAAAGTGTAGATGTTTGTAAACAATATCCATTCCAACAACTAATAGGAAGCTTAATGTACTTAAGTGTTTTGACTCGCCCAGATATTTCCTATAGTGTGAGTTATTTGAGCCAATTTAATAATTCATATTCCTATACTCATTGGAAGCATGCGAAACGCATCCTAAGATACTTATGTAAAACTAAATCTTATGGCCTAATGTTTATCAAAGATAATTGTAAATTAGATGGTTTCGTTGATGCAGATTGGGCTTCAAACACACTAGATAGGAGATCCTATACAGGTTTCTACTTTAAACTTTCTGGAACTGTTATTTCATATGAATGTAAAAAACAACGTACTATAGCCTTATCAAGTACAGAGGCAGAATATATGGCAATTGCCGAAGCCTGTAAAGAGGCTATTTATTTAAAAAACTTGTTTTCTCAAATTGTAAACAGTTGTGATTATGTAATTATATTGTATAATGACAATCAAGGCGCTTAGAAGCTGTCTGAAAATTCTTTATTTAATAAAAGAACTAAGCACATAGATGTGCGTCATCATTTTGTTAGAGAAGCAGTTGCTAACAATCTTATAAAGATAGTCTACATGCCAACATCTGAAATGCCAGCAGACTTGCTGACCAAGGGTTTAGATAGTGTTAAACATAACTATTTTGTAAAAAAGTTAGGTATTCAAAACATTGTTTAATAGGTGACTATCTGTAAATTAATAACATTTTTTGCTTTTATTAGTTTGTTAAAAATAATTTATATGTTACAAAGTCCAGATTATTTTGATAAGTGGAGATGTTAGAATTAATATCAAAATAATGTATTTAATGTACTACTAGCGCCTTCTATGTGGTATCGTTTGTAACTACCTACCTAAGGTTAATATTAAGAAATAAATTCAGTCTTTGATCAATTACCGTACACGTTTTATTAATATATTCGTCATGAAAACTTAGTAACAAATAGGACACATTTTAAAGAGCTTCAAATATACATGAAAAAATTTGTTTAAAATTAGTTTTTTCTTTTACTTGAATATTTCATTGCAAAGTATTTAAATGTTAATACATGAAAATAACAAATAAACATGAAAATAAATATTTAAACATGAAAATAACGAAAAAATAAATTATAAACAACTTACACTTATACAAACAACTTATAGATTTATACATAAACGTTCATACATTTAGTTTTAAATCATTTACGTCACGCGATACAGACAGTTTTGTCTTATCAAGCATTCTTTTATTTATTTCATATATTTGGCGTTAAATTTGTAGAAATTCATTACTCACAATTAAGTGAAGCTACTGGATGTAGTATTATTTCTACTTTCTTTAAGTTCTTTACCACGACCTAGGTTTTGTTGTGGTACAACATCTTCAGGTGGGTTATTAGCAAAGATCTTTGCTAATGGTCCGTCTGAAGATGTTGTAGTACAATGAAACCTAGGTCGTGGTAAATAACTTAAAGAAAGTAGAAATAATACTACATCACATAGTTTCGTTTAATTGTGGATTCCTTTATTTTTTCTTCTAAACCCCTTTCTCACCTTCAACGTTTTCTTTCAAAATTATTTTTTTTTTCGAAAATGTGCATTTGCAGCTGCCGGTAGGTGTTTAATCATTAAAAGAAATAGGAACGATCAAATACATATTTCCATGTAAATAAAATGTCCTTTTCATACATACAATTTTTCAAAATCAATGCAATTGGTAACACAGTTAATTAGATTAGAGTTAAAACCAGATTTCACCAATTTTACACGGAAAATCACTATAAAATAGATACAACTATGGCCAAAACAGGTTTCATCTATTTTACTTTATAAGAATATTTCATTACAAAACTTTATAAATGTGTCGTAATTATTTATGTAGACAGCTTCTTTTATTTTTTACAATGTCATTTATTCCCCACTGTCATTTATTTTTCGACGACATTCGCAGTTGCTTTTGAATGAATTCATTAGTTCAATGACCACACGACAAATATTGCATTACGCGCGTTTTTGTCTCAATCTACGAAACATAACAATAGTATTCCTATTTAACATTTTACGCTTTTACTTTGGCGAAACGATTCATTTAATTTTCTGCTTATATTAATAAATTTTTAATTTAATACCTTTAGAATTAATACTTTAGTCGCAAAACCCCTTGCTATAAAAGTAACTACGGAATAGACGAGTAGGCGCATTCAGTAGGGAGAATTAATAAAACATATATTTGTTATTATATTTTGCTATTGAATTAGGTATTAGATTGGAGTTTTATTTTCTGGATCTTACACTCAATTCTAGTGTTAATAAAATGACCAATAACAATGAAATAAATATTTACAGAAGATAAAGTGCGTAATAGTTTCATAGCATTATCCATTGGTAAAAAGTTTAGTGGCTACGTGCAGTAGTGACAAGAAATTATTCTGTTATTAAATTTAAATTACACATTTCAATAAAATAGCTATGAGTATTTGTAAATCTGGTTACCATTTGAATTTGTGTAATCTGGTAGCCTGTTCATTATTTTGGTTTCAGAATTTGTTAATATGCTACAGATTGACCAAAATTTATTCGTTGTCGAATAACTAAACATTTTTGTTCCAATAATCAAAGTACATAATATCACATATCATTAAGACTTCGTATAAAAATAATGATGTCATCAAACACTTTGACTCAATACAATTCGAAGTCAAGATTTTAGTTTTTAGAAATTCGCGTTTAGTATCTAATACCTGTTCATTACATTCCTTTCATTAGTGTTTGATATGTTCAAATCGTTACAAACAATATTTATTATGCACAAGTCTTACTTACGATACAACAGTTATTGAGGACGGTAAGCGATATCAGAATAGCTCTACCTCATGTTCAAAAGGTACTGAGATAACGATTTCTAGTTCACCCGACCGTGTTTATTGGCTTTTAGCGGGAGTCAGTTGATACGAAAAACGGTTTATCGGTGTATGGAGTTGTAACTCGGCGATTCGTAATATGAGATTCGGTTTTGGGGCATCTTATTGGAGACGAGTTTAATATTGGAAAAAGTTTCAGAAGTTGTTTGAAGATATTTAGTCAAGTGGGACCGTCTTATATTGTTTAATATATATTTGTTTTGTGTTTATTTGTATTCCTTGTTTATTTGTATTAAATCTACATATAAGTGTTATATGTTTCAGTTTAATTTTAAACACTGTCGGTTGATCGTGGTTAATTAAGATAGTCATCAAATTTAGACGGTAATTTAAGTTTGTATCCACGACATATTAATTTTTATGGAATTGGGTGATTATAATTATTGTAATCGCAAGAAAATGGTTATTATATCTGTCATATGCAACACTTGAGCTACACTCCAAAATTTTTTAAAAATTTATTCGATAAAAGAATACCGAAAATTTCAGTTAACCTGAAGTATGAGAGGAATATCAAAGAAAAATATATTCCGTGACTATTAAAAAACATCGTGTTGTGTATTAGTCTTAATATTTCATAAATTTATTTTATGGGTAGATGCTTATTTAAGAGTTTTTGTTTTCATAAAAGGATGAGTAATAAATTCAGAACTTTTTAATAAATAATGAACAATAAAATAAATATAACAACCATTTACTCTATTTTGTAAACGAATCACCGAAGACATATTATTTTATTTTAGAGTATGACAATTATACCGCAGGGCGGATATTATGTTGAAATCTCTGCTAATTTTGTTTGCTTTGTGAATGTATCATATTAGCGTCACATAGTTTTGATTCCTTTCATTGACGATTAAAATTGATCTGTTTCGATTTTGAGTGACAAAATATTCCCAACCTATCTTGTTATTTGATGTCATCAGTATATTGTAGATTTTGCAAATAATCATATGACTCCGTGAAAATGATAAATAAAGAATAATTTTATATGAAAAATAAGTTCTTTGTTTTTCTCAGTTATATTAAACTAGAGGATTGTAATATTTTAGTTATAAAAATAATATGAAAAAGTAACACTACGAGATTCGAGGTCAATACTTCCGAGTTCACACTCCAGGCTTTTACCGCTGCGTCAATGTCTCATTTAGCAAAGTGATGAAATAAAGGTATAATCCACTACCCACTTTTTCACTAGTTCTAATTTTTTCTAGTATTTATATATAAATAACTAATTCATGCACCATCAAAATATCAAATTTAAAATTCTTAGCTCAATTAGAATTCTGTAGTAATTAAATATAAATAAGTAATGTATGAACCATCAAAACTTCACATTTAAAATTTTTATCCCAGTTAGAAATGCCCAAATACCATGATCACATAATCGCGCAAAACGTCCTCATGATCGAAATAAAAGTGTAATATACTACCTACATTTTTAATAATTAAATTTTTTTTGGTTATTAAATATATAATAAATATATAATACATATATATAATAAATATATAATATAAATATATAATAATATACTGGTTATTAAATATAAATAAGTAATTTATGTACCATCGAAACGTCAAATTTAATTTTTGGCTCAATTAGAAGTGCTCAAACAATATGATCACATAAACACCTCATAAACAAAATTAATGTATAATCTACTACCTACTTCTTCACTACTTTTAATTTCTTGTAGTGAACAGATATAAACAAGTAATTATGTACTACCAAACGTGGAAATTCAAGTTCTTAATTTACTTAGAAGTACCCAAACAACATGATCACATCATCGCGCAAAACGTGCACGTGAATGAAATGAAGGTAAAATCTACTACCTATTTCTTCATTAGCTCCAATTTTTTATAATAATTTTATGTAAAAAAATAATCTATGTACGATCAATAAGTCTAATTTAAATTTCTTAGCTCAACTAGAAATACCCGAATGATCACAACATCAGGAAAAACGTCCTCACAAATGAAATAAAGTTATAATCTACTATCTACTCCTTCACTAGTTCTAATTTCTTGCACTGATTAGACATACCCAAGTAATGTATGTACTGTTATACTAGTTTCATTGAAGTACTCTAAAAAAACAATTTTATGTTTATTATTTAATTAAGATTTATTTTAAAATGGCAAAACACTTTTAATTGTAAGACACTTCTTAGATATAATTAAGACTGAACTGAAACGACGACTGACGTGAACTGGGATTACGAACTTCTGAGCTTCTGAACTGCACGGAGCTTGTATTTAGGGTTTACAAAGACTAGAAAAGCTGATGTATCTGTGAGTGTATCTTGCTGAGGTTTCTTCGAAAACGCTTTTATCGTGGGATATTTAAACATTGAGGACAGGATTGCGTTATCATGTTAATATGACATGCTTGGGAGTAATGCTGTATAACCATTATGGCTGGTAAGTCAGGTGTATAACATTACCATCAATTGGTCAAATTTGAAGTTCTTAGCCCAACTGAAAATGCCCGAATAACATGTTCACATAATCTTGCAAAAAGTCCTCATGAACCTTTCAAACATTAGTATTATTTAATACGAATTTTGCACAATAAACCAAATCGATTAATACATGTTGTATGCAAGCTTACACAGAATAAAATCGTACATTTCGCATATACTACTTACGAGAACGAATATGTATAAGCTCTTTCAAACGATACCTTTATGTGGAATAAAATTTTGGTGTGTACTTAATTTACACTGAAATTCAAAATAATATAAATATTTTTAGTGTTAGCTATATACATGTTATTGCACTATTATTATACTAAATTTAAACATTGTGTATCCAGTAGTTTCTTCGGTCAAAAAGAAAGCGAAACCAAAGCCAATGCCGATCATTTATCAATTTAATGAAGTGCAAAAAAATTCAACTCCAGTCTGAGAGAATTAAAGCCGGACGCAATTTCAATTCTGAAAAAAAATTTACTACTGAAGGTCCTAAATTATGGGAATGTGTAAATCTTCATAACAATTTTGAGTGGGCATTATCATCTTGATAATTTTCACTTAAAACTGTCGCATTTTCAAGCAGGGCTTGCAAGTACTATAACCTTTAATTAACCTTTGAGAATGTTTAATCAAAACGGCGGGAATTATTGATTACCCAAAGAGTCTATCGAACTATTACTCCATAAACATTGGAAAATATTTTATAGATTTAATATAAATATTGCGCATGTATTGAAATATTACAGTAGTGAATTATTGTTATTGATTACGAAAAAATCAAATCTTAAAGAAACTTGTCTATTCCTGGAGTTTAAAGCTACCTAATTCAAATTATGAGCATTGTCTTTGTCGAGTTTAATATAAGTCTACGCAAATGTTTATTCAAATTAATTAAACCAAAAGCAGGGGGTATTATATGGCGGCATTACATATTCAATAAATAATTTTATACATTTGAATAAGAAGGTGTGAAATAAATAACGAAATAAAAATAAATGTCTAATAACCTTTGGATATATATTTTGAAGCATAAAAACCACTAGCAATCTACATTGTTTCATTTGTCTTACTTATCAGTATTGTAATTAAGGACACAAATTACTAGAAGTAACAAAGTGACGTCATGTTTGCAATAAATTGTGTCGAAGTATAATGAAGATAAACAAAATCATTATGTAGTTCTGTGAAAAAATAAATGTTTATTTCAACGTTGGAACAAAAATAATACACTCCAATGTTTTACTTTATCTATATGTAAATTAACTTCTGTTAGATTGGTTAAAAGGAGACAGACATTATTTTAAAAATTAAGATGTGTTATTTGATAAAAAAAACTTATAACATTTAGTTTTAAAGGTTTTTTGACATTTAGTTTTAATAAAAGTCTGTTTCAAAATAACAAAAGAATTTAAATACAAGAGAGAAAATGGGCGACTTAAAATGTATAGACAAATATTACTGCTGATGTAGAAACTCATTTAAATGAGTAATTTTTCAATCGAGTTTTTGAATTTTAGCTTGAAAATCAAACTCAAGCATTCAAAAAGATCCCAAAAATATTAATAGTGTATAAAATGTACAGTTTCCTGTGTTTCACCTCTTCTGTTTCAATAAAATAAACGTTCAACGTTCTAACAACAGTGCAACGTTCTAACAACAGCCATAGTGAAGCCGAGTAAAACGGCTTGTATTTTACAAAGCACAAGCAGGAGATTTCGATCTAAGTAGCGTTATCAGGCTTAGCCGCGCCGATCTCTGTCGTAAGCGACGTGTCCGGCGCAGTCCACTGAGCACTAAGCTCTTCTAAGCCCTTTTCCAACCAGACATCCGGACGATGCCCGATTTTGTAGTATAACAATTCATGTGGCAGTTACAATTTTGATGATATATTTTAATCTAAACCAATGTTTGAAAAAGGTCACAGAAGCCAATCTTTACAGGCATCGAAAACATCTCCAAATGGAATTATATTAGCTTTATATATGTAACTCAATTTTGGAAGCAGATCGTTTCAGGTTGTTTGGTTTGAGGCATAAAAGCTTTTAAACATTTTTAGTACGTAATCATTTTTAAATCTCACGTAATGATACTGAAAAAACATTTTTATTATTAAATTAACTATATGTATATTCTTCTATGAGTATATCTGTCCCAATAAGAGACCATTTAATACAAAGAGTTATTACTTCACACAATTACAATTAGAAAAGGCCCAAAATTAAAATAGAAATTAAAATATTCACTCTTCACGATCTTTTTTTGACTTGAAACATTTTATTTGATTTGGTAAACAAAAGCTTATAAAATTAAGTAATAAAAAAAATTTATTTACAATAAATTTGTCATGAAATATGGTGTTAAAAATATCATATAATATAAAAGATATTACCAGAAAAGATAATATAATAATAAAAAGATTTTAACAGCACTTCGGTAGTATTTTATATATAGCTAAATTGTTTCAGTACACAATTCAAAGGTCATAACTGGCTACAAAACTTAGACGCAGTGTTGTGAATATGGTTATTAATAAGAATTCCTATAAAACATTGTAAACACTGTGTCTCTTATATAAGACTTGCTAACTAGAAAACTCTTTTACTTGTTGGGAATACTGTCATTGCTATCATATCAGGAAATCAAATTTAAAGCACATTTCTCTAGAAAAATTCAAAATATATTACTGTACTCATACGTAAGATAGGTCATTTATATTAAGCTCATGTTCTGCCGCTCTCTTCATGCCTTTAAACTTACTTTAATAGATATATTTTTTAAATCCAACTATTTAAGCAAAGGTTTACTCTGTGGCGTGTTTTCTCAAACTTCCTCAATCCATTTTCATCCATCCATCCATTTCATTCAATCCATATCCTCAATTTGTTTATGTGTAATGGTCTGCTTTTTAAACAGAGGTTACATTTTATTTACCTTTGTATCTCTATTAGTTGCTAAACAAGGCATTGAAATTATGGAACTCGGGGTTTTTCTCGTGAGAAACTATATATTAGATTGTTCAAAACAGAAATTCTGGAAAATCAGTACCTCTTACTGCCACAAAATAATGAAATTATAAATATCATATGATATAATAGCGAAACATAAAAAGTTAAAAAAAGAAGAAAAACATGGGGAAGCCAAAAATTATATATTCATTAACCTTTTTCCATTATCCACGTCAACGAGAGCGAAAACTTGTATATAACACATTTTATTACGAATGTTGATTCAATAATCTGAGTATTTGAATGACAATATTTATTATATCACCCTATTGTTAAAAGCCAAAAGTAAAGTTCAAGCCATGAGGACATCGCAATAGTTTAATTGTTTTATTTTTCGAAAACACTGTGACTTAAGACTTAAAGCCGGACTAAAAAGCATCGTTAACGTCGACACCCTCTCGAAACCCATTTATTAAAAACGGTGAAAAAATCTAAATTAATTTAAACAATGGAAAAATGTTCAATTACCATATTGAGAGTGTATCTGGATTTAAGATTTAATTTCCTATCGAATTATGTAAAGCAATTGATTCCATTCCCCTCCTTTTGTCTCCATCTTTCATCAAAGGGAAACTCGAAGCCTTCATTTGAGATTAGGCAGGTATTGGTAAGTGAGAAGTGACTTTGCGAGAAATTGAAAGGTTGTTTGAAGAAAATGATGTTAATTTTTTTTTTAATTTAAGTAAATTTTTTTTATATTTTACCTAAATTTAATTTAAGCTGGGTAGCTATAAAAAATAATTGGATAAACGACGTACCATAGCAACATAACAGTTAAAATAATTTGTATATGCATATCTTCAATAAAAATACTTCATATATTTAGATAACCCTATAGTTACCCTTTTTAATATCATATATAATAGAAGGATTTCATATTGCGTATATTTTTATATGGCTTACATTTTTTGTTTGTTAAAGAGCGATTTTGTCAATATATGCAATAGATTACTATTAGCTACTATGGCCTAGCAAAAATTCCACAAAACAGTAGTTTCAGTCAAATGAAGTATATTTTCACTGGTGCATGTATATAATAATAAAAATTTTATAGAATCAGAATTCAATATTAAATCAACCAACTTCGTATTATGATACAAATATTGTTGGATAATTTCGCATCAAGACTAGCAGTTTTAGCCAACTTTTGATAAATAAGAATAAACTCTGGAAACTGAGCTATCAAACAAAATAACCGTGACAACGACATTAACGCGGCAGTCATGTTTTTCCTCTGCACGCTTGCAGCCTGCCATGGAAAAAGAAAAATACGTTTGTTGACTTTACATCGGGTAATAATTTTACAGTTATAGTCAAAAATAATAGATATCAACTAGGAACCAATAAGAAAAGCTTGCAATTTTTCCGCTTCTAATCAAATCAGTTTTTCTATAGTTTTTTTAGGACATTGGTTTAAGTTTTGCGGTTACAAAAGAAGAGCGTAATGGATATCTGGGTTCAAAGAAAACAAGTTCGCAATGAGACTCTCGCTTCATATTTTTTAAAATTACACATACGAAAGTATTTACAGATATGACTAAAAGCTCCCGCATGACTCTTGCTAAACCACTAACTTTTCTTTTGAAATCTCTCTTCATAGCTTACTTTCACTGGCCCTCTCCTAATGCCAATGCAATACTTTCATGAATTTCATTTCATATTCTAGTACGAAGACAAAAAACAGCCGCTAAACAGTAATAAATAATTATTTGTTTTCTCCACGTAAGTATCGAGTGTCGACATGTCTCTGAGATTACCTCATTCTCACCAATACTTTCAGAAAATATTTTCTATCAACTTACGTAACTGAAGTTCTCCCTTCTAATGCTAATGCAATACTTACATAAATTTAATTTCGCATCCAGTACAGAGACAAACAACAGTAGCTGAATAGTAATAATGAGTATTTGTTTTCTCCATACATGTATCGAGTGTCGACACGTCTCTGAAATGATCTCATTCTCACCAATACTTTCAAAAAATATTTTTTATACAACTTACGTAATTTTCTGTTTTTTTTGCGAAATATATAAAATAATTTCCTTATTTTCTATAACAACAACTTATTAATAATACAATTCCTTTGAAAATTGAATTTTCTTTAAAAATTTCTATTGAAAATTAAATAAGTATTTAATTCTAGTTAATACCAGTTTTATACTAACGTCATAATTAACGTAAATTGAAAAAGCATAAAATTAATTATACTTCGTGAGGCCAAAATGAAACCCCTTATTTGAAGAAATAAGTTAGAATGAATAGTGAACTTGTGAAACTCAGCAAGAAAGAACTTTTAGACTTCCGAATATTATTATCATAATAGCAAATAAAAGTGAATTAAGTGTTATGTGGAAAATATTTCGAAGGGAGCATATACAGTAAACAACAAATATTTTCTGGCAACAATAAACATCTAAATGTATTGTAAACATAACTAAACACATACGAAAATATTAATACGCATAAAGTTAAACTTTAGACTTGGGTTGTTTGGGTACTAAATAATGTTTATGTAGGCATTTTTCTTTATGCAAAACAGGGTTACCTAAGCTGACATTGCCCGAAATTTATATCTCGTGTCTTACAACCTCGACATCGTTTAGAATTATTTTACTGATATGATCTGTGGCTATAAAGAGACAGAAGTTGACGCGTTTGAACAGTACGCTATAAATGAGGTTTACACACGTTTTTAAACATTTATACGATGAATCCTTATAGGAAATATTTCCTGAGTACATGTAAAATGGACAATAGTAGTAACTATGTAATAAAAATTAAGTTATGAACAGGATAAATATCGATAAAAGTATCAGATATTAATTGTTAATTGAAAAAATCCTCACATGTGAACTATTTTATAAGCATGGAGAGAAAAGCAAAACCCGAGCAGGGTAGTCTTGGTTATTAAAATTAAGCAGGGTAGTCCTGGTTTAGTTGAAATATTTGCTTAGCTGCTTTATTTCCTACATTTACGCAAAACTTTATCGAAGCTTGTGGAGATGTAAGCAATTATGGAGATACTTATTTAAGAATTATACGTTCATTCTTATAAATTACTGTATGTTAAGATATAAAATTATCCAAATTATTGTAATAATTTGGATAATTTTATATTTTAACCTACCATATATTAAGCAAGTTTCTATATTACATATACAGCACCATATAATATCCTGTTAGAAATCTATACACAAAACTGTATAGCAGCCATTTTAAGTTAGCATACAAAAGTGGATGCTATATTCGTTACATTACAGCATTAAACCATACTAATGCTTTCCTTATTTAATCGACATAATAAGACGTATATTTTCAACTAATTAAGCACATATATGCTAGTAGAAAATATTGAATACAGTTAAAGGTTTTTTCTTGTTTTGTTAAAAATTTCTTAACGTATGCACAATAACGTAATATTCTTTACGGAATATTTTATAAGTCGCTAAAGTAATGATTTTCATACATTTTGTGATCAAATTGAATTGGCAGTTGCGACGCTTCGTAATGCCTAATGACTAGATATTAATTAAAATATAGTTAATTACTTAGTAGTTTACGTCAAATCGCATAAATATTCTCTCTATAGATTGTTTATGTTAATATTGTTTAGGTTAATACTAGAGAGAATGTTTATAGAGGTTTGACTAGAGAGATGTTTACACTAAAAAAAATAAGACACTTTCAATTTTCTAAGGTTAAATTACTTTAGTTATCTTTCTCTGATTACAGTGAAAATGAAATGAACTTCTGTTCTGCAATTCGTATCATATACTTTATAGATCGCGCTGTGTTTTGTTGCACATTTCTTCACTTCCTAAGGCATTTCTCAGTTTTATATTACCCATAAATTCGATTTCAGATATCTCACCCATATATTTGACTTCCATTGTATATACGTAATAAAAATTTATGACGAAATATTTTTACAGAAATTCCTCTTTTTGCAATTTTTATTTCCATACATTGGAACTAATACCGCTCTTCCATTATAAGATGAAAATATATAAATAAAGATATTCAAAATAACCTAAAAAGCATAGAATTTAAGTAATGAGGCCAGTAATAGGAATTTTAGAATGAATTAACCTTAATTAAGAAATAAACGTGGTGAAAAATTTAATACATTTTCTAATTCATAACCAAAAAATTAAAAAAAGTAAATGATTACTCGATTTCAACTTAAATTTATGTATTTTATTCATGTTTATTTCGTTTGTCCTTAATTGTAATATTCAAGTTTAAAGTAAATAAAATACAGTTGAGGTAACGCTTTTTCGACAAATATATCATTGTCGGTTGTTATATCAAATTACAGTGGTGATCGATCGTACTCGACGTTTTGTGGGAATTTGTCGAGTAAGGTGGAAATATAATAAGTGTCTTAAATTTGTGTCTTGTGATGCTGACCACTTTCAATGTCTTTCTTCCATTAACTCTTTATTTTGGTGTTTAGTTCGAAGTAAGTTAAATTATAAGTTTAGTATGAATTAATATTAATTTATTAGTTTAATTAGAAGTAAGCCCAGTTATAAAATACACATGAATTTAAATACAGCACGGCCATTTGTTTTGTCCAAAAATATTCTTGAAACAATTAGTTTTCACCTGGATATGTTAAGTTTTATTTGTTTAGTTAATAGAAGTGAAATTTATTGATCGTATTTATTTTCACTCGTTAAAAAGAAAATTTTTCTGCCCTGATTTTATTGGAAAAGTACTAGCTTTTCACATTCAATACCTTTCCGTGCTCACCTAATTACAATCTTTTTGCGATATCCGCATCTAAAACTAAATTCCAATGGAATTTCCACTTTCCTACGATACACAATTTCCAAATCGTCTGTTCGCGGTTGCACTGGCGTGTTATTTGTTTTTGACGAATGAAAGTTAAGTTTTTAAAATGTGTCATAAACCTAGAACTAATATCGTTATCGACATGGATATGTGTCTCCAAATGCACGGAAATAAATAAATACATAATAGTTAAAATATACACGACACAAGTAAACTTAATAAACTGAGTATATATTTCATGTCAATTCTACATATTAAAGATAATGAAGATACTTTTATCCATCTACACAAAAAATACCAAACTATTAGATGATATAAACATATAGGTAAATCATATTTCTTTGCCACTGAATGTGGTTTTAATACCATACTTATTTTTTTCTAATAACCTGAAAATTTGTAAATCAATAGATCAAATAAAATGAATCGATTCTTTCATTAGAATTCAAATTCCGATCTCTCCACACAAAGATGAATAAAACAGTTTAACAGAGTACGAAAGCAATAAATGTGCATATATATATATATATATATATATAAATATATATATATATATGTGTATATATATATATATATATAAATATATATATATGTGTATATATATATATATTTATATATATATATATATATATATATATATATATATATATATATATCACAAGAAGCGGCAACTCGTTCTCGTAGATCTCTACTAGGACGGGTCTATGCATCTTCAAGCACAAGCAAAATGCGCCATGCGTCCCACTTCCAGGCCGCACATATATCATACGAATATGAAGAATGTCTTATAATATTCGCGACATAGGCAAATGACACACATCACCTTTAAGCGAAGGTGTATTTATTGTATCCATTCGTCTTTATCTACCTTGAAAGAACACGCTGCGTGATGGAACTAATAGCTAAGTACCTACGTAGCGTGTACGTGGCGCTACGTGGCTACGTTTTACGTGGTGGCATATATCGATTTCTGCTTCATCAGAACTCTCGTGAGACGCCGTAAAATGTGTTTTTATCCTGATTTATATTTATAATTATATTATTGGTATAAAATAATGTATGACGAGAAAATTGCGTGGGAACATTTAAGTATTAATGTGCCTACTGGTTATTCAAATCAGCGCGTTAAGCTTAGTACTAAATTCGTCTTATGTAAAATAATGAAAAAGTAAATATTGTTTTTATAATTAACTTCAAGTTACTCTATTGTACGTAGTAAATGAGCAAATTGAAGTATTTGAGTGGCGATTTTGTTAAAAGAAACCTTTTACAGAAGTACAGTTCTATCTTATCATAAGTACGTCCTCCGGAATATATTCATAATCGGATATTTCAATTATATGCATTAACTTTCCAATCAAATATACATACGATTAATATTTAGTACTGAAATACCTAAATTCCGGAGACCTGCTGAAATGTGGTCAATGGTTAACAATGTATTAATAGCCGCATTTTTATTATTCATCTTTACGACCACCACTTTTCATACATATATTAAAAATGTAAGAGAGTAAATTCTGTATATGGGAAATAATTAAAACATAGTGATTTATTTAGCAGAATGATAGTAGAAGTCAAAAAACCTGTTTTTAGAATTCTTGTCTACTTGTCTGTCTACAATTAGTAAATTAACACACAGAATTTATTATTTGATCCTCTAAATAGATTTTAAAGAAATTGAATAGAGTAATAGTTTATAATCTCAAGCAACATATAGGGTATTTTTTATGCGGGTATTACAGATATAAACACAATAACTTGGTTAATATTATGATATTCGTACTGCTAACGTCGCCTGTAAAAGTTTTTAATAAATTTTATGATCTTAGATACATTACTATATGGTGCTGACACAGCCATCTATTAATGATATAAAAGAAAACACAAATTTCTAATAACTTGTCTTATACAGAATTCTATAAAAACAAGATCGCGTCGGCACAGATTGTGTGTCTATGTGGATATATACATATATATATATATATATATATATATATATACACACATATATATAAATATATATATATATATATATATATATATATATATGTGTGTGTGTGTGTGTGTGTGTGTGTGCGTGTGTGTGTGTGTGTGTGTGTGTGTGTGTGTGTGTGTGTGTCTGAGTGTCTGTGTGTGTATGTGTATACAATCTTCTTGTGCTTTGAAGTTTTCATATAAAATTAGGCAACAACATTTAAAAATATATTAGTATTTCTGTAAAACTATGTCATTTAGAATAGTTGCTGCAGTTTATCGATCAATTTGAAATAAAATTCTAGTAACTCTCTTTTATCATTGTGAATTTGTAGTTTCCAAGTCCTTATACCTTCATGATATATGGAATTAAAAAAAAATAGATTATTAAAGTTGTCCTCTCTAAAATTTAATATTTTTAAGCAGTAACTGTAACATGTGTTTTATTATACTTTAGCATTATGCCTCTGCAATATTTAAAGTTTTTGCGTCAAACAGCTCCTAAAAATAGCTGTGATAGATATATAGATATAGAACTAACGGATACGTAAACGATCTAATAAACGTTCCACTTTTTTCCTATTGAAGTACCAATCCATATAATTGAAAAGCTGACTAATTGCTATATCAACGGCTTGATCTCAAAGTGGTGAAATGAATGAATGAATTAGAGATAAAAACAAAATGTTTCGTTTATTGGGGTATCCGGTGAAAAATTTTAATATCGCATTTAAACATACAGGCAAAGTACTAATTTAGTTGAATCTCATAGACAAAAGTAAAATGAAAAATCGTAAAATAAAGATTGTTCCGTTTCCATATAAAAGCAATAATCAAAAAAGTAAAAAAAGTCATAAAGTAAAATAACTCCACCGTTTAAATGAAAATAATCAGCAATCTTTTAATTGTAACGAGTTTGTTATGAACAATCGTTAAATCGATAAAATGTTTAAATAGCATTTTAGATTAACCACTTATTTATATACATTAAATTAAAAAAAAATATGACACTATTTTACGGACAAAATACATATTTGACAGTTTTCATTCATCCAATATATTAAAAAAGTATCATAACTGTATTATCTTGAAATATACCCGGATATAACTTTTTATCATACATATGGATCGATACTAGTCCACATTCCTGTTAGTAGCTTGGCAGTAATTAATTGCCAGTGTCTGTCACACTATTACTTGTAATAATTAAACTATAAAACAGACCTCAAAAAAAATTTAATATCGTTATATTTTTATAACAAACAAAAGAAAACAAAAAGAATATCAACTAATCTTGGCAAAAGCATTTCCGCACGTATGTACCTATGCATTATATGTTTGTTCTCGATTATTATATTTAATGTACATTTTATATAAATTAATTAAAATTAAAAACAAATCTCTTCTTAATGAAAAATTATGACTAAGCAGGGATTTCTTTTTATTGGCAAGCTGGGAAATTATTTCTTTTTCTGGTTCTTCTACTGAAAGTGACTAGTTTTAAAGCACATGACAATTACAATGCTACTGCTAGTCTAGTGAATACCATGTTTGCATTATTAATACCATGAAACATACGTAAATGGTTTTGGATACGTATGAATTATATGCATTCTGGTAATGGCTAAAGGGCTGACCACTATTTACTTATATTCATCTATTTTGTACCATCAAACGTTTCGAGGATTTCTAATCTTAAAACAAAGCTACCGTGTGCCTTATTCGTCAACAATGGTGATAATCTTTGATTTTTCTTTATAAGTGTAAGAGATACGGGATGATCGTGAAGAAATATAACTATAGAATTAGTTTTTCTTTAAATAAAATATGCAACTAAAATCGCAATTATTTAATTTCACATCATCGTTGATTAATATCCAATTGCCCTTTCAGCGCGTTTCAAAATATCGATATGAATCTCATGACTGACCCAGGAAACTAATTAAAAATTGTTCTACGTTGTTTATAACAATATCATATAAGTATAGAGCGGAAAATACTTCATCTTAACATATTTGAGGATATGCCATTATGTTGTATTTAATAAAATAATATTAAAAAATTCTAAAAAGCTTAAAAGGTTACAATAACGGAAATCAATTTTATTGACTTCACCAAAAAATAAGTTATAAAAATTTAATTAACATTTATTATGAAAGAAACATTTTCTCGGAATCTCCAGCGCTACTGTAATGAAGAATTCCCTTATATCGCGTCAATCAACGTCACGCATTCGTCCAAGGAGCCGACGAACTCGCGTGCGACAATGTAATTTAAAAAAAAGACCAAAATCTTCCATAAGAAAAACTTTATTATTACAGGCCGCGCCTAATCCCTCTTCTTAATGTAAAAATACTCTAAAACCTTGTCACGTAGTCGGCGGAAAAAGTCCAATAAAATATTCAAACTGACTTTTCAGCTGCCGAGTCGACTTTTCAGGTCTAAGTTCGTCGTCGGCTCGCAGATCATTGACAGTGGATATTAAATTCCATGTAGACAGGCCTCGAGTTACGTAACGTTGCGAAGATATGGAGAGACGAGGATTCGGACTTCGGGAGGTTGGGAGGTATTTTAAAGGCTGACAGGTTTCTTCCATATTTAGGAGTTTAAATGAATTTAAAAGTGTTTTACTTGCTGGAAGTACGAGAAAGAATGAAAGGCTTTTAAGTTAAATTTCTCGCCGGCTGCTACCGTTGGCTCACCATCGATTTCGCGTTTGTTACCTTCGTTAATATATAATCTACTTATGTGCTTTTGAAAGCAAGTATCAGAAAAAGTGATTGAGCAATGAAAAACTTGAAACCGTCTTTTAATCCGTCATTTGTGTAAATATGAATTTTATATTATAACTGTGAAAGAAGTAAAGGGATTATAGGATTATATAGGTCCAGCTGGTGTTGACTTGTCAAATACAAATTATATTTAGCAAAGAGCCGTGACAATTGAGTATTAATCTAATAAACGAAGAGCCAAGTTAGATGATTATATGTTGTCATATATGATGTCAATTATTTAAAAGTACTTACTATGTATATATATATATATATATATATACACATATACATAATACACACATCTTAAGTTCACTTTTATATTTTAGAATGTATATAAATTAGAAATAGTTATATCGAAACCGATGGACAGTCGTCTAAGAGCCGAACAATTATCAGTGATTGACTTATTCCTTGGCCAATAGGCCCAATAAAACCATGTATAGCATGCTAACCCCATACTATCAGAGCCAGAGAAGACAATGTAAATGAAACTACGTGATGTAGTATTATTTCTACTTTCTTTAATTTCTTTACCACGACCTAGGTTTCGGTGTATTACAACATCTTCAGGTGGGATACAATGTTGTAATACAATGAAACCTAGGTCGTGGTAAAGAAATGAAAGAAAATAGAAATAATACTACATCACGTAGTTTCATTTAATTGTGAATAATGCATTTCTACAAATTAACGCCAAATATATTCAATAAAGACAATATCTTTTGCGATTTTGAATTATTGAAATGAAGTTTGTTAAGGTTATTAAAATTAACACGCAATATCAAGACTTAATATATAGGAAATATGAAAATTGGTCTCATTACCGATGGTTAATTCTGAACCAGCGGTTAATGCCCTTTTTGTAAAATTCAGTCTCAATCTAGAAATTTGCTGGTTCAATTGAAAAAAGATAAAGAAATTTTACACGTTCCCTTTTGTTTTAGTGGTTGGGGTTATTGTTAAGGATGTGCTGTATTTTTTGCCCCCTTAAACGTGAAAATAAATTGATGTGATACTGTGTGCTTATTGGTTTCGTTATTTATGATCAATACAGTATAAACAAGTGGATAAGTAAATAGTTGTCATTATATATTCTTGTATATCTTGGTGCATGAATCCCCATGTGTGACTTACGTGTGAATTTCAAGTAGAGCATACTAATTTACTTGAGTATTTGTACCACTGACATTTTGCAAACATTATGTACCACTGACTTGGTGCATGTATCCCCATGTGTGACGTACGTGTGAATTACAAGTAGAGCATATTAATTTACTTGAGTATTGGTACCACAGACATTGGGCAAACATATATTGAGTGAAATTGTTTTAACCAATATCTAGTACGCCTTTTATTCTATAAAAGTTCAGATCAGCTTGTTATTTTGTTAGAATCCGTATCATTATATAAAATTGCTTTGGATGGATACAAGGTATATTTTTGGAAAACTTTGTGTAAGAGACGTATCCGTTATCAAGTAGTAATCAACGAAATTATTTCTTTGGCATTTTAATCTTTCTGCTGTTTCTTGAATGATATGCAAAATAATACTGAACGGATCTGTATGTTTGTGATAGGCTTTCACCAAGTTTTGCTTATGGTTCTGGTTAAGACTACCTCCACATTTTCCACGGTATAAATTTCCTTAAGAAACTTTTTGTCCGTCGTTTTTTGTATTTGATTTTCTTTGAGAAAATCATAAAAGAAATACTAAATGAGTTTAAATTAATTTCTCGACATTTTATGTTTGAGGGTATTAATTTAAAAAAGACGCTGATATTTAAATTGAATTTTATCTAATTGACTTGAATTTAATTATTATCTCTTGTGCAATAAGGACGAAGAGTGCGGATTTAAGAATTGATAAATAGGAATTGTCAAAAATGTCTCAGCAATGCAGCCTAAAGTGAAAACTACGTTCAAGTTCTACCCAGCTTTTCCATATCCATATATACATCAATATATATTTCAAAACTTATACCATAGACGACGTTCTGAAGACTGCGCACCACGGTCGTATCTTTTATAATATACGGCATCGTAATTATATCAACTTGTTGCGATGGAATATTTAGTGAAATTGTGGCCGCGAAATATAATGTAGTTAGATGGTCACCCTAGGCCCTCTCATCTGCGAGCACGCTTTCTTACTCTTCAAAAATACTTTCAATAAGCAAACTTTTCTGCCATTATGTGTAGATGACCCCACTACTCGTGAAGTAATTAATGTTGGCGCTCTTTCACATTTTCTTATTATTAATTTATAATAAAGAAATTTCAACTTAACACTCGGGTAATGACCTTATGTAAAGACTCGTATAAAACGGATGCTTAATAATACTTTTGTGTTGGAAATGGAAAATTTTACCCGCGATAGAATCAAAGTAAATCTGTAATAAACCTGATGACGTTCAATATTTCCGGTGTGCACAGAAATTCTAATGACCGTAACCGATGTTGAAAAGATTTTGAAACGCTTTTTAACATACATAAAAAAAGACAGCAATATGAATATAAAATTTAAGAAAATAGTTGTTTTTGTCTTTTCTAATTTGAAGCAATTTCCGGAAGAACTAGTCCTAACGAGTAAAATATCAATCTTTTCACTATTTTCGTTATATAAATCAATCTTTTTAATAGATGCCAATAGCAAAAGAGGAATTATTATTAAAATACCACTTCGTTTATGCGAAGAGTTTAGTATTTTTTCTTTTTATCCATTTGTCTAGAACTTCTGGTTATGATAGGAATTAGTTTTGGTTAAAATTGATATATGTTTTGGATTACTTTTAAAATGACGGATTACTTTATAAATCTGAAACTCGATACAGCGTGTTGGCGCATTTTACAATCTAATATAATCGCGGCGTATTTTATGACCTTTAACAGTATTGGTTTGAAATAATTATTTGCGCATTTATATTATAAATAAAATTCCTTCTTTTCTAATTAAATATGTTTTATTATTAATTATCTACGTTGACAAACATATTTTGTATGTAATAAGTTTCAGAAAATCAATTGATTGCTTACATACCTTTAGTATAACTGTTACATTTCTTATTTATGAACTTATTTAGAATTTAGACCTCATTTTTGCGCTTAGCGAATTAGACAGTTTGATAACTACCTAAACCATGAAAACCAAACATATCACGTGGTGAAGATTACTGAAAAAATATTAATTGTGCGTATGAGCATATGAGCGCATGAGATCAAAATATATGGAGAACAAAATACATGAAAACTACCGAATTTAAAATAAAATCAAATTTCAAGGTTTTCATAGAATGTTTTCGCAAAGACTGCTCTGAATACCCTACTATTTTCTGCATTAATTTTTCAACATGTATGTAAAATTGAAGTGTTTTAGCCTTTCTTAATAACATTTATTAAATTTGGTTAAAATTGGAAAAAAATGAAATGAAATGTATTTTGCGTACAAAAGAATTGTAGTAAAGTTTGCCGAGCTTCTTCACCCACTTGTTAAATCATATATTAATATTTCATGTTGTAAGTAAAAGGAATAATGAGTTTTTTCGGTAATATTATCCTCGTTAAATAATTAAGCTATTCCAGTATATATCGCTAAATCAAATCGCATTTACTTACTTCATTGCCATATACTTTAATGAATATGACCGATAGATAGCTTAAAAAAGAAAATGGTAAATATAAAAATGACTATGGCTAAACCTTGCATACAAATAATACTTTACCAAAATGATATATTTATTCACAGCAAGAAACATCACTCCGTAGGTGCGTGTCGCGTTCATCTGAAATTTAAATGCGTCACATATACTTGTGGGCCGGAATCGTAGTATTTTTAGGAAAAAACTAGTCTTGAAACCTTTATCACAGCAAGATATTTTTGGAGATTATACGATCCATAGATAATGGGGATTTATAAAAACTAATACTGAAAACAAAGAGATTCGCGTTGAGTGATTCGTTTTTAGTTGAAATACTTAAAGTACATACATATTAGTGTTCGTATTTGCATTATATTGAACCATTGGGTCAGTTTCATCTAGAATCAAAGTAATATATATATATATATATATATATATATATATATATATATATATATATATCCTCTTCTTCTGTGCCTCTTCACTTTATTTGGGGTTGGCCCTCCTCGTATTCCGGCGCCAAGTCAGACGATCTTGGGTTGTCCCTACATCTAAGTTTGCCCGCCCCAGATCTTTGGCAACGGTTGTCCACCACGTGCCCTGTGGTCTTCCTCTACCCTTTTTTGTGTCCGGGATAAACAGGACAGTTTTTACGGCGTTACATTCGTCCCGTCTCATCACATGCCCGTACCATCGCAAACGACTTTCCACCGTCTTATCTACTATGGGTGCGACCTTGAAGGATCCTCTAATGTACTCGTTACGTACTTTATCAAGTTTTGTGACTCACGCTGCCCGTCGTAGCATTTTCATTTCATTTGTGTGCATTTTTTGTTCATGCTGTTTTTTGACGGCGTAACATTCTGCACCATACATCATAGCTGGTCTTACTGCTCTTTTCTATATTTTATCTTTTAGTTGTATTGGCATCTTTGGGTCGCAGAATACACCGGAGAGCAATCTTCATTTTTGCCAGGCATCATTTACCCTATGGGTAACGTCCGCCGTATGTCTACTACGACTTCCAAAAGAGTATAAAAAAGTTGCCGCGAATTACTAAAATTGATTTAATTTTTTATCTTTGTTACAACTTTCCAATAAGTTATACATAAATTTCTGGAAACCATGTTTTCTTTACGTGATATTAGCTTTAGTAATTGCTGATATATCGAAACAGACAAGCCAGATATTTTATAGTTATAAAATTCCCAAATAAAAACTAATTAGTTTCTTATTATCAGAATTATGTGGGTTAATATGATGTATCCTTATATAATATCTACATTACTATCAAAATCAAATGGTTTCTGAGAAACGCCTGTGAACTATGAACAGAACCTCATGAGATTATGTACAGATATTTTGAGATATATAATAAAATATATCTGGAGTTATTCCATTTACCAAATTACCCTTTTATACCATTACTGGGGTAACTAGAATAATTTGTTTTAGTGCTGGCCTAATTATGTTCATTGAAAGTTTTAATATTTAAAATTTTAAAAAACAATTATAATGCACCGAGCGCCATTTCCTGATAAACATTTATATAATATTCATTTATGTAATTATTACGCCTCAAATAACTAGCTAGGCACTTCTTTGTTGAGTAGCGAGGCATTTCTTGGTTGTCGTACTTTGAGAGTACGATTCATCATCATCAGTTTCTGTGGCTCTGGTCAGAGCATAGGGCAGACGTAAAATTTCTCCATTTGGTGCGATCAGCTGCCAGTTGCTTAATGTTGCTTGCTTAATATTGTCGTACTAATGCAATGTAAATGAATTTCTCAATATAATAAATTCTCATATCTTCTAATTAGAAGGACTGATTCCCATAAAATAAACACTGATTATTACTTAAAATTATACCATTTCATCTTATATTTCGATAAGATAAAATGGTTTTATCACAGTCACCAGAGAAAAATATAATACTGGGTTCGATGATATATCTGTGATGATATAATGAATTTTTATTATCAAATTTCTAATTTCACTTGCGCAATCGATACTTGGAATCACATAATTCGATATCAAAAGTTTTCTGTGAATCATTCCAGTATTTTGAAAAAATAAAACTATAAATAATGAGGTATAGAAGAAGTGGTTTGTTAACAGTACAAATGAAGAATACATAGTGCTTAGGAATAAACGAATAGAGTAGTAGACAGAAAAAATTAAAAAAGAAAGAATAGAAATATAGCATATTAATAAGTATGTCAATAAATTATATGAAATATAAACTTATAATTAAGCTTAATTATTGTATAAAAGCGAATTATTGAAATATCCAGAATCACTTGGAATAAAACTAACTTATATTTTATGCACAAAATCATTAAATTTTAACAACAATCAGTGTAAGTAATTAACCGGACTCGAACTCGAAACAATCTTCAGAAATATTTTAGAATGCTAATAAATTTACTTAAATTCTTCACATACTTGAACAAATTAGTATTAATGCTAGAAGGAACATTTAATAACTTTAATATTTAGGTGAAATTTCCAAGTTTACGGTGCATCTGACAAGATTGTTACAATTTTCCATTCGAGTATGTCACGCTATAAAGTTTCACTCTCCGCGGTGGCATTGACTTAAGACTGTAGGTTTCGTCACTTTTCTTCGTAGCTAAACGTGGTGTATAACTTGCATAATATCGCTAATTTCATCTTGTTCGGTACTTACCTAAAAAGACATTTTAATAAAGAGGATAGGAAATGAACTTTAATAAAAGTTTATCAATATTCTGTATTTGGAAAATAATTTTTATTAGTCAGGTGAGAGGTTTTCCTAAGTAGTGCATGTTCTAGGTAGTGCATGGCTTACCTTCACTGTTTGTTAGTATGTTAAAAACATATATATATATATATATATATATATATATAATTTTCGAATGCATTGTACATTGTACGTATTGAATAAGGTAAATAAATTTCATTGATTTATAATATTTAATTTTTAAAAAGCAAATTCGTAAACAATTTGCAAAAAACTAAAAAGTGGATTTCTAAACTATTTTCATAAATGGTTTACATATACATTCACTTTTTATCAAACTATATTAAACCTTAGTATCCTTACGAATAAAGTAATTAATGTTTACATCAGAATTATAGACCAATTAATGACGGTATCTAAATCAAATTGTTAATCTTATTTGAAAATATATTGAAAGTCAGCATCTTTTGCTAAGAAGGTTGTAAAAATTGTTTCGTCATATCAAAATCGATTCCTCTCCTGGCGATACTTGTTTCTTAGGTTCAATATTGTGTACTACGTCTCTTTCCGATCTATTGCAATTAAAACTCCTCAACTTGAATTTTCACAACGTTACACACAACGTGCGGATGCCAATTACTTATGTTCGATCAGGATCGCTGATATGTGAAGTAACATGCGATATGTGAAGTACTTGTCCAGTTTGCACGTTTACATTCTCATGTTTAAGAAGAGAAAATTAACAAACATATTATTTGTCCAAAATTTGGGAAAGAGCAGTTTAGAAGATTCCTTATCTCATGTCCAAGTATTTTCTTTAATACAAAATCGGCTAAGACAATTTTGTTAATTGTGGAAATTAAATAGCACTAAGGAATGTATTACAGAAAAGTTAAGTGAACTTAAGATATTTTTGTTAGTCAATTTCTTTGCAAAAAAAAATTACTGAAAAAATATAGAATAGAAAAACTTACGTATATGTATAACGTTATGGCTTCCGAAGAGCAGAGCAAAAGTACTCGTGCAGCTCTGTATTATAAGTAAGATAACATATTTCATTATTAAAGTATTTCACTGAGATATGTGAAGCGCAAATTTCATGAACATTTTTTGATATCTAGTTAAGTGCTTATCGTTGAACGGTGTTTTTGGAATTTATTACAAAATTTTAGCGGTGGGTTTATTGCCGCTCTCTTAAGATTTATTGTTAGAGCGCGGAGAGTAAATACTGTAAATTTATGATACATTTTAGACACCTATGAATAATAAATACTAATAACAAATATTTTAACTTTCATTTCAAAGGACACAATTAGTAAAAAGTAAATTAAATTTAAAAAAATTGTAATTTCCACTCTTCCTATAGAAAATATTTAAAAGCCTTATTAAAGCGCATATTGCTTAAAACATAGCAGTGCACACGATTCAGTTAATATCATCATTTATATTGATAATTGTTCAATTATTGACGCATGCCAAATTATTTTATAACTTAACATCATATGTGGCAAGTTTAAATAAAATTCTTGGATTGTTAATATTGGTAGCTCAAAACTTTTTAAATTATTTCATCGACTTATAAAGATTTGATTAAGATTTTTTATTAATATAAAGTTTTCACAACTGTACTTTGATGATCCAATAATTATGAATAAAGAGGCATAATAATAAAATACGTCTAATAACTATAGTTACGGATTTGAATATTGATTAGTTGCATCATTGAAGTTTTGCTTCATACAAGCTCGCTTATGTTATTGTGACGAGTCTTATTCAATAACATCTGTATTCGCTCTCCTGCAAAATCTTGTTCTTATAACAGACTTAGACAACACTTCCAGTCCTTGAGGGCATCATCACTAACAGCCTCCACTCTCTCATTGTATATTTAGTTGGCCGCAACATTATAATACTAAGAACAGTGAAGGTATCTCGAACAAAACTTATGCCGTTTGCCAATGTTGTAATTTGGTGCCCGACTCGAGCTTTGGGGATTTGCTTTTCCTTCGTTTAATAAGTACCTTCCAAGTTATGCGTCGCTTAGAATGCATTTTCTTGCAGTCGAATGAATGATATTCAATATTTTTTCATTAGAGGGCGTATATATTCTACTTTCGAAAATATATATATTAATAATTAAATTAGTTTACCCTCTCATAACCATTTTGCTCACTTTATTTTCATATTATTTAATCAATGAAATGTAATTTACATTAACTTATTTTATTACTTATATTTTGTTTTTATACTGAAGGGTATGTTTTAGAGGCATATAATTTTAAAAGTAAAATAGACAGATAAAAATTATGGCCAAAGTTATTGGCTTTATCAAAGAGGTAATTTTACGCCATTTGGTCATAAATACAATTTTAGCTATATGGGCACCGCAGCTGGCTCGAATGAAGCGCGATCTAAAAGTTCAATTCTTAAGCATTTTTCGAGCAGTTTAGGTCGTATTGGCAATAACACATCAAACGTTGTCTTCCAAGTGATCTGTGGTTTATCAGCATAGATTATTTACCTTACATATCATCATTTAAAATAATTCATAGGTGTGATAACAAACGATCGTAGAGGCCATTTTACAACGGCATTACGCGATATTACGTGCTCGTATTTCTTGATGTGAATGTTTCCTGCAATAAATTCACTGTATAGCATGCTGCACCGTCTCGTTGAAACCAAAGCTATTTAACATTAATGCCATACAATAGGGGAATGAAAAAGCCAATAATAATTAATCTAAGACGCTATAGTATAATATCTAAGACGCTATATATTTAATTTTGTAAACATTGTAAATTAATTCCACTCTTATTTACTACGTTGTATAAGGATTAATTTACATTTATAGAAAATTTTCTATTTTTTCTTCTATTTTTTTAGTACATTTTTTTAGTAGCACAGAGCTACGAAAACTATGCTATCTCTACAATTTTTTATACTTTTCAGTGACTCCATATACGCATAAGTATATTTCCATATAGTATATTTATGTGAATTGTTTAAATTAACTTCAGAATTTTGGAATTTAAAACGTGTTTTTACCTTCACAGACCATATTTCAAATTATCTTCATTCTATTTTATCTCTAATTTTCGACGATGTACAAATATGACTTAAAGATGAAAAAGCAATCTTATTTTTTTAAATTTTAAATTCCTTTATATATATATATATATATATATATATATATATATATATATATATACGAATATAAATTTCATTTTTTTTCTACGATTAAGGAACACTCCCACTTTTGACCTATGGGTAACCTACAAGTAAATAACCATGAGTTATATTTATTCCAAAATTCCCAAACAAAATTATTTCAATGGAATTTCTGCTTTTTTACCTTTATTCGTTTATTCTAGATGAAACTGACCCAATGGTTCAATATAATGCAAATACGAACACTAATACGTATGTACTTTAAGTATTTCAACTAAAAACGAATCTCTTTATTTTCATTATTAGTTTTTATAAATCACCATTATCTATGGGTCGCATAATCTCCAAAAATATCTCGCTGTGATAAGGTTTTCAAGACCCGTTTTTTCCTAAAAATACTACGATTCCGTCCCACAAATATTCCTGATAGATGAGACTAAGTATGTGTGACGCATTTCAATTTCAGATGAACGCGACACGCACCTACGGAGTGATGTTTCTTGCTGTGAATAAATATATCATTCTGGTAAAGTATTATTTGTATGCGAGGTTTAGCCATAGTCATTTTTATATTTACCATTTTCTTTTTTAAGCTATCTATCGGTCATATTCATTAAAGTATATGGCAATGAAGTAAGTAAATGCGATTTAATTTAGTGATATATACTGGAATAGCTTAATTATTTAACGAGGATAATATTACCGAAAAAACTCATTATTCCTCTTACTTACAACATGAAATATTAATATATGATTTAATAAGTGGGTGAAGAAGCTCGGCAAACTTTACTACAATTCTTTTGTACGCAAAATACATTTCATTTCATTTTTTTCCAATTTTAACCAAATTTAATAAATGTTATTAAGAAAGGCTAAAACACTTCAATTTTACATACATGTTGAAAAATTAATGCAGAATATAGTAGGGTATTCAGAGCAGTCTTTGCGAAAACATTCTATGAAAACCTTGAAATTTGATTTTATTTTAAATTCGGTAGTTTTCATGTATTTTGTTCTCCATATATTTTGATCTCATGCGCTCATATATGCACGCACAATTCATATTGCGTCTAGTTCATTATTGGCTGGCTCACCGAACTTGCCCTGTTGCCCTGTTTTTCCCGGTGGGGCGAACTAAAATGACCATGTTTTATTAGTAATGTTATAAAAATCATTAGACCGATGAAATAACTTGACGCAAATTACAGCAAAACAAATTCAAATTGCTACAAAAAATAAAATTAAAAAACAAAACAAAACAACAACTTTAAATGTGTTAACAACAACTTAAAATCGAAACGGCAGTCTTTCGATTTTTTTATAAACATTTTTCACTTAAAAGAATATTAATATAAAACTACTTGTATTTAAAAGCACATGTTATACAATGTACATTATTGGAAACTACCAATTAGTATTAGTAGAAGTAAATAGCATAGTATCGCTATCGGTACTTAATGACTGCTTTAATTTATTACAAGAATGGTTCAAAATATACACCTAGAAGCCGTTTACTTACACTTCTTTACTATTGTCAATTTCGGAGGTTGAAAATTAGACATATGTTCATTACGTTATTCTCTCACAGTGATCCTCGCTTAATGTCGGGAAAACATAGTTTAATCAAAAGTATATTATTGGATTAAAAAGAAATATGTCTTATCGGCAATAATATAATATTACGGAAGGAGCACTTTTACCCATATCAGAGTTTACAAAAAGAAAGAAAGAGACCATCATCAAAGGTTTAAGTTGACGTCACAAATTTGTCCTTTAATTAATAGAACAAATTAATTTCTTAATCATGTCATATAAGCATCAATTTGGTACGATCTGTAATAAAAGAAATGAAATATTAATGTAAGAATTGAAACCTATACAAGACTGGAAGATTATTTAGAGAAGTTTATTTAGAACAAAATACGCAAGCGAACAACACGTTGCAGAAATTATCATCATGCATGTCAACAACAGCACATGCCACTAGTTTTGAATGAGAATTGTTTTTAAATGGCGAGTTCTTCTGTCAATCGTTATGAACGTTGAGCTTAGATAACAAACTTGAAGAATTTCAGCTTTGATGGTTTTTGTTAACCTCTAATATCTTAATTTTATCATTTATCTTTAATAATTTTGTTGCTAAATGATTTTATTTAACAAAATGACATCCTTCTATCCGTAAACCATTTTCATACTTTTGAATCACTTGTTGCATCTTATCTTTGACAAAGATAAATAACTCCTAATTATAATATTATTAAAATAGTTATACAAATAAAATTATACACCACTTGACTAAAGTTGCGTAGAAATAAATGTTGATGATTATTGCTTCACACTTCTGATAATTTTACTGTAAGGCAAGTAAACAATCAGTTAAGTGTTTAAACTCGAAGTATAAAGTCATTCCTACTTTTTTATTAATATCAGAAAAAGCATGTGGGCTAAAATAATGAATTGGATTGATTGAGAATAAATTTAAATTAACCCTAATTATTTTTGAAAAAATATTCATAAATATAATATAATTCTGATAATATGAAATATTCCAGGAAAAGTAGGTGTAAGGTATTTTTAAACGCCTGTCTGTACTACATACTAGACGACACATTAGTTAAATATTTAGTGAAAAGCGTGACTTTTCGTAATAAATTTAAATATTTTAACTTCCTGATAGACCAAAGAGAATTAAAAAAATGAACAAGTTCATATCACAATGCACTAAAGTGGGTACCGTGTAATATATTCACAAAACAAAGTATTAATCGAATATATTGCAAATAAATTTTATTAAACTTTGGAACAATTTTTTTTCTAAATTGGTTCAAGAATTAAAATAGATTCAACAATGGTATAGAATCAAGTGTATATCCCCTTATTGCAAACCGCTTTTGTCAAAAATATTTCATTTTCAAAGAACTATTTAATGGCACTGCATTTCACAGAGTTAGAGAAAATTTCATATACACGTGAATTTAAGAATATTAATGGAATAATTTTGCAACATATTGCTCAAAATCTCTATCTGAAATACTTACTTGATAATTTTAAGGCAGATAGTTCTAAAATGATAGAAACTATGGAGTTGTGACGGAAAAGACCGGATATATGGAAGGGCGGAAGTGGTGAAATTATAAAGATTTATAGTTTAATTGAGAAACTCTTAATGATTCAAATAAATCTGCATAGAAAGACAACCCATTAAGAGTCAGTGCATATAAACATAAATCTTCCCACAAAGGCCGGTCACGATTTGTGAACTTGATTTATATTTTTATTTAAATTTAATATTATCTTGTAAGTAACTTTGTATTCTGTAATTCTATTTTTTGTTTGATTATATCAGTTTTAAAAGTACTTCTACAAATATATAAATGGAAAAAATCGAAAAGTTAGTTTCGTATAGTAATAAAGTCTTATTTTCACAAAAATATGAGTACTGAGGATTGTAACTCATGACGACCTCGCACTAATCTTATAGCCTCATGAATGATCACTTTTAAGGTACTTCTTATCCATCTAGTCGATTAAAAATATTTGACATATACTTTCGCTCCTTCACAAATAATGTTGGAATATAAACTTTTACTTAAATGTGGCTAATGCAATAATAGGTAAAATAAATCATGTCTTTATCCAATCTGATATTTGACTTTAAATTATATCTACCACACAATAATTAATTGAAAAAAATTATATTAAAATGAAAATGGCAACCTCCATGAATAACACCATAAAGTCCCTCGAGTCGCCTTTTTCCAATAACATCTTTTTGATTCTAAGTATTCGTCGTCCACAATATCCTGCCGACTTGTTTCACCTGAAAGGAAAGAATGACACAAATATGATTAGCCGAATGCAACGATATTCTTTCTAAAAATAGTATATTTGCTTATTTAACCACCTGCGACTCATTAGCCGGAGCGCCACCCCTCTCCCTGTTGAATTAGTGTTTCATTGTTATTTATTATTACTTGTTGATTAAAATTTTAGATACAAGGATAAATATTAGATTGAATATAGCATAAAGTATTGTCCATATTAGTCTTTTGTTTGAAGAAGATACTTTTATTATATACTAGAAAGATTTAATTTAATTTATTGCTCTTATTATATTTGTGATTGTCAATGAATCGATATTTTTATTTAAAGACTTATGCGGATTTCCTCAAAAGGAGTATTATACCAAAACATTGGTTTTAGTTTGATGATTGCTTTTGATTAAGGAAAATCAACCTGAAATAAGTATTACGCTGTTTTTTTGTAAATTTCTTAACTTACTGTTCTCAACTAACTGTAAATTTCTTCTTTTTGAAAAAGAGTGTTTTATTATACTAGAAAGAGATAATTTTATTTATTGGTCTTATTATACTTTTTATTGTCAATGAATCGATATTTTTATTTAAAGACTTATGCGGATTTCCACAAAAAGAGTATTATACCAAAACATTGCTTTTAGTTTGATTGCTTTCGATTAAGGATTATCAACCTGAAATAAGTATTACGTTGTTTTTTTGTAAATTTCTTAACTTACTTCCTTAATATTCATTATAAACTAAAAACTCAAACAAAATGTATATTCTCACATACACAAATAACATTATGGCATAAGAGCAACTACAACATTTTGTAAAAGTGAAAAATTCTGGCTCGATTTTGTCTTATAATATGTATTGCTGAATGACGGTGGTTGCATGCTCTTATTCTACCTAATATAAGAAATAAAAGACTAAGACAAAAGCTTTTATGCTCTTAAATTTTTTCATAAATATAAGGTTTACTTAAACATAGGCAAAATTGTAAATAATTATTTTTCATATTTATAACCAGATAACTCCACTAAATTTCCTGTTCCGACTGGATCTCTCTTTGTACTTTCCAATATCAATGTAAATCGATACTCCTGTTTGTTTTTATTTGAAACTTCCTCAGCGTGATAACTTTTACCCACAGACCACTTAACAAGAAGACGCCGCATTAAATCATTTCGTAATAAAAATAAACGTGTCAAAATGTTGCGGGGTGGTGTAAGTGAAGCGCTGTATTTGGATTAGTTACAAGCATTTGTTTAATAGTTGTGGATTGGTCTCTTTAAAATGGGTGAAAGAGAGCATGATATATCACGCCTTCTTTCAGCCACTTTGAAGTGGCCAATCACAGACTTCTGTGTGGCCAATCCACAGTTTCAGCGACGTAGAGATATGAACCTTATTATCGATTATCGATATTTTTGTCGTGTATTAGAAAAAACAATAATATATTCGCACAAATTTATTAAGTAATTGTGTTTACATATTTAATTACAAGTTTTATTGATGCACAAATATATGAGATACAAAATTAACTTATCGAATTAATATTGTCAATGCGACAGGTGTATTTGAATGTATGTATATTTGAATGTTTGTGTAATGTATGTGGGTTCGTTAGTCTTATGTCTCTCATTAGTAGGTAGTATTTTTCTTAGTTCTGTGTACAATAATGTACATAGAACTAAGAAAACTACTGTATTAAAAAGTTTAACAAAATTTATTTCGGATTTTTTTAAAATAAAAATCTCGTGTAAAAAGTGAGGTTTTAAAAAATAAAAAATTCTGGTGTGTGCTTATGATCATACGATAGAAGGTAAAACTTAAAGTTTTAAAATTTATGTGTTTATGTAATTACATTGATATTATATGATGAATATTAATTCGACGAATCAGGAACAATGCAAGATTATTATTTTTAAATACAATAATATACGCGCATTATATTAAACTACTCTTTAATAAAAAAATATTCACAAAAATAAAAATATACATAAATAATACACCGCGCCGGCTTTTTACTAAAGCTTAATACGCAGTCGCATACACGCGTATTAACACACATACTAACATATGCACGTATAACGCTTGGACCAGAGCATGTACTACACAGTGTGCAATATAGATACATACCGACGCTTGATCTCTCGCTTTAGCTCGGGAATATACAGGCGCACACATATGAACAATGCTTAGTAGACGTGAGGGCAATACTACGAAGCATGGCATAAAGAGGAGATCTAAAATTAAAATCACAACGATTCTAAAGAAGCTTCAGTTTTTTCTTTGTGGTGACGCATTTTCGTTTCATCGAGTTTCAATTCACAACGATTTTAAAGAAGTTTCACTTCAGTACACTATTGTCCCCTAAAATGAATTACTTTTTTGTATACACGTCTGACTTCTTTTTTGAATTTACTTTTTTGTTAAATAAACTAGTCGTACGTTAATGTATTTTTCCATAACACTTTTGGCTAAATCTATTGGGTGATTGCTATTTTCGTAATTAAACCTTTGATTTAATATGTCCGAAAATAATGTTTCGTTTGTAAAAGTGAGTAAGGTTTTCGTAACAAAATACAGAGTTCGATTCTCTGGTTCAAACTTTCTGTAATTTTCGTTACTTCAAATGACAACTTCGCATCGCCGGCAAATTTTGACAACATAGTCAGAAGGATGTATTAGGCCACCCTTAATTTCTTAAACAAATAAGGCTATTTTACCTCACTTCTATGGTATGATATGTTTCTGAAAATAGTGACAAATTAATTTGTTGTAGATGGAAGAGGAACAATTTAAAATTGAAATACATTCAAGAGGAATACAGTTTCCAGTGCCTATATTGCAGAGTTCGGTGTGAACTAATATCTTTTTATGAGCTGCTTCAAATCGACGTGGTATAGGGTTATCATTTGCTACTAGTTTCGATCTAATATTACAACGCGATAATTGTAAATGATCTTGACTGATTTAAGGAAGGGTTAAGTAATTTAATGGAATATTTTCGTTTCGAATTAAATTTTTAAAAATAAATTTTGCACTTTCGATTCATATGCACATGCCTAATAAGCCAGTATATCGCGGAGACTCAATCAATTTTAATATTTTATTTTATATTGACGTGACATGCACCTTTAACGTTTTTAAAAAGTTTTTGCTTCATCTAATTTTTGAGATACTGTCGCATAGTTATCTATGTTCATAGCTAGTTTTAAACCGTAACCGTAGATTTTGGAATCTAGAATATCGAAAATATCATTCAGAAACAATAGCATATTAGCAGTTGTTATGGCTCATTCAATACTCGGTAATTTCAGTTCTCTACAACAAAATAATAAAGCTGTGGAAACGCTTCTACTAAAGATTTGTGTTGCGAGTTTTACTTTATATAATATATATTATTTTTGAAGTTGAGATGCTCCGATCAAAGTTTATTGGCTACATGGAATGATTATTTTTCCTGCATGTCATGCAGATTTTTTATATAAGACCACTTTATTGTGTTACCCTCATTGTCAATTAAATTTTGATAGAATTCAAAACTGATCCTCATAAGTTTTATCATGTGTACTGGGCCGAAAAATACTGTTATTTGTTGGTTATCTATTGTAAAAGTTGTTTCCATGTCTGAAAGACTCAAATCACAACCTAATATTTTTGCCATGGTAATGTTCGTTGGACATCTATCAAAAGTCAAAGCTTTGACGATAAAATTTGCTTCTTTACAAATTTGTATTGCCTGACGAACTGACAATGCTTTTTGATCCGCTGTTACTTTGCTTACCAGAAAATAGCCAATGGGCACTTTGAATATAGCATTAAATGGAACTACCAGAAAAACTGAAGACTCAGTACATTCATCGTCGCAATCAGCATTAAATCCACTTCCAAAGTCCACATAACCTTGAGTTCATTGAGTGTATGGAACATATTCAATTTTGTTCTTAATATTCATTTAATCAAACATTAGTGTGCCATAAAATACAACTCCAGAGTGCTCCGATTTCAACTTAAGGGCATCAAAAGCTTCCTTGATGAAACTGGGACGACTATCGACTGTTTTGTATCATTTTGATAATATTTTATTGAAGGTAATGATGTATCAAGTTTTTTATTTTTCTAGCTTTTTTTTAAGCTTTTGTCGAAGAAAATTTCAACGTTAGGGCGAGCGTTCTTAATTCTGCGGAATAATTGCTGCGATTTACTTTGCCTGCTGCAACTTTGAGATGTTGCCGCTTTACAAGTTCTTGAGTTTGGACTCCAATTTTATTAATACTGATGCATTTTCCTGGGATATCATATTTTTCTTTTCTAATTCCTCCAGTGTCATTTTCAGCGAATCCGTTTTTCTTTTCAGCCTACGATTTGCCTCACGTAAGCGCTTTATTTTTATATTTTTAGTTAGAAGTTTACTTTTTAGAATACGGATTGTTCTACTGATCCGTCTCTTTCGTAGAGAGCTGTAATTTAATGGTGTTGGCGAAACCTCTTCAAGTGATTTGGTATTTGCAGATGGAACAAATATGTGGCTATGCGGTCGTTTGATAGCTGAATTTTTTACCCTCAATCAAAGCAATTTTCTTCAAAATTTTATAAAAATAGAAATATTAAACTAAATTTAAAGCACTAAACGTTTTAAAATAAATTTTCGAATCTGTTGAAAAGTATTCAGTATTTTTATTTAATTAGAACGTGACTCATCTTTTTTTCTAATAATAAATTAGCACTCGTCATATTTTGCCAATTCATTGAATTAGATTAACCTGGAATAGACATCTGAAAAATAAAAATGTCATTCTTAGTAATCATAAGTTCAAAATAGATATGACTTCGATATAAATTACGTACAGTCACTGGGAAATTAAGCGTTGGGATGGCATTTTCATATAAAGAGCGTCATTTTTTATGAATTTAAAACAATATTCAGTGAAATGACAAGAATATATAACACTACGAATATAGGAAACCAATTGTCATCACTTGCAGTAGAATTTATCAATTTTTTTTTAATTTGTGGGCACTTTGGAAATGTAAATAAATTAAAATATTTGATTAAAATTAAATAACAAAATATATCAATACATCAACGAATTCAAATTAAAAACTAAGTCATCTAACTCTACTACATCACCTACGATATCAACATTTTTGATAATTACTAATACATCACTAGCAAAACACATTTCAAATACAGAATACTTGAAAGAGCAAAATGACAGCGATCGAAATAAAAGGGTGCCATTTCTGTTCACTATATTAATGTTCAGATTTTATGAAACTAAATATTAATTACCTACATTAAGTATATCTACATTAAGTAATGTAATGCCATTTTTCAGCCAACTTGAATTTTTGCAACTTTTCCTCATAATTTCATTGCAAAATAAGGCATAATTACGAGTATTGAAAGTATTTAAGGCACAAACTCTCACTAAATCGGCCGGGGAGCGAATGAAATGAAAATTATGGGCGGGGCCGCAGGTTATCATCTGTAGATGAAAACGTTGGCACTCGAACGTACCGTAATATGCGGCGTCTATTTGTTTCATAGTCTGTGCTTTTACCTTATTCCGCTCCGCCTAAAAAAATGCAAAACTGAGATGAAAAACACCATTATGCGTTACGCCTTCAATTATTATTATGGTAAATTTATTTAAGCAATTTAGAATATTATTTTTCACTGAATACATTAACAATGGTTTTCGGATAAAAGAGCACATCAAAAATACATAAAGTTCTGTACAGAGTATTGAAATAATTTTTGTCTGGAAATATTTATAACTTTGTCTGCATGTGTATTGATACTACTTGAATCATATACTTACATAATTTCATGCGAATTTAAAACGATACGTTTGTGTGAGACGGATGGACGACACATGAACATAATGAAAGTATAGGGTTCAGCGTTTGACTACGGAAATCTAAAACAGGAACGAACTTTATTTGAGAATATTCTCTTAATGTATAATTTCTGTCATGTTATGTTATACAAGCATGCTGACCAGTTTATCAATTGCTGAATCAAGTAGATAATAACTGCTAAATCAAATAGAGGTTTAACTTTCAATACCACATACCCTCAATATCATTTTATATATACCTTTACCTTTAACATTGATATTGGCTCCCGTTATTGCAAGAAGATATTATTTAAGTATATGACTTCCAAAGTAAGATATAATGAGTCCAAATTTGTGTTCACCTTGGATGACTTTTTAAGGCGTCCGATGCCTTTGATGCCCATCGGCTAATGATGTTGGAGGTTTGTAATTTAAATGAGAGAAAAAGTAAATCCGGTAAAAGAAATGGGCCTAACATTATGTGTCGTTGAAATTGGTCATTGTCATGACGCAGGTGCCCTGGGGTTAATCGAATCCATACCTCACTAAAATATTGTATAGGAAATATAAAATAGTAACTTTCGGTGTATCCCTGATGACGGAGGTTGGTTTTGTTAGCGGAGCTTTTTATTTTATACAGAGAAGCTTTTCTACTTCTCTGTAGGTAGTGATAACTAAGATGTTATTATAATGGAAGTGAATTTTGACATATTTGTTCGCTTTTTAGCTTACTAGGAAATGTTTCTATTTACGACTGAAGCCGTAAAGTATTATATTGCAAATGTTGCTATTAGTTTTGTTATCAATTTCAAAGAAATTTAAATATGAAACTATAATGAATACTTACAAATAATTGCATTTTGAAAATATGTTTATTCAGTTCCCGGATAAAAATATGTTCAACAAAATTCTCAACTGAATTCTTAAGACACTAAATCGGTAAATAACGTAGTAACTTAAAGTTCATGATAAACACATTTAAATGAATTTATTTTCACTCGTCATAGACAAATCATATTCTGGTACTTAAACCGTTGAATTATGGATTGGATTACGTCAAGTAAAAATTTGAACTACGTAGTGGAGGTTTCATTCAATTCTAAAAATGTTATAGCAAAAATTTATTGGTTTTATAAACGTATCATTAAAAATATAGATAACCATTTATATTTATTTTTTCTTATTTTTTCTTCCATTATTTTTTCTTAATATTACTTGTAATAAGAAAATTTAATCTCAGTTTTCCAATCGTAACTTGAAACAAGTCTTAAAACGTTATATAAGGAAGTATAAATTTTAAATCACAATTATTTTAAATTTTTTTAGCTTTTTGAGTGTTAGTATGAATATATAATTATACTGTATAATCCTGTCTATAATGATAATGTAATTACGAATAATCTTTGTCGCTAAATATCTTGTATGCGATAAAGAGCATTTGTTAAATAGGATTTTAAACTATTCTTGTTACGTGCGGTTTTATTATTTTTCTAAATATTTTTTTAACTCGGAAAATACCGAATTATTAGTGTCCAATATGAAAATCCGATCAAAAAGAATTATTTAGAAAAACGTGTCAGTTTCTCATAAGACTAATCTATTCAGATTGTTCAGTCTAAAATAAAATATGTGTCAAATGTATTACCATAACCAATATGAACCTCATTTAATTACTGTTAAGTATAATAAAAGTTCCAAAAAATCATGCGCGTGCATAACACTACCTATGTTCCAAATTTTAAGGCACGTAGATTGACATATTGGACGCAGTTGATAAGTTTTGATGATACATAAGTGAGAGCCAAAATCGAGGAGATTTGTAGGTCCGTATCTCGAAACCGAATTAGAATTATTTGGGATCCCCTATGCTGACGTCTGTTTTTGGTAAACCAGATAAATATTAGTTTTAGATTTCTGTTATTACTTAGATATATAGAGGTGTAAAATTGATCCATATGGTTCGTATAAATACTGAGCTTATCATGCGTACAGTGACTTGGTTCCCCCCGCCCTATTGTGGTTTAGATAAGGTTTTTATAGCCCATTTTATTATAAGAATTTAAAGCGATAGCTTTTGTACCTACCATAAAAGTATACCTTTGTTTTTCACCTTTTGACTATTTTGAAATGTTACATTTAACTTAGTACACCACCGATTTTATACTCTATTTTTGATGACAAGCTTTGTTGAGATGTGACAATTATTACAGTAAGGAGTTTATTGGTAACTAAAACTACTACTTAAAATTGAAATTGGGCTGTTTAAACAGCATAGTAAAACTATTCTTAGGACAGAAGGATTATTTGTTCACCCCAATGACTATGAAAACTTAATAAAATAAGGTTTATAATTAAAAGTCTGTAAATCATTTCTACACAGTGGTATCGTGGTTGGTATTCGAATAATAAGGTCGGTCGATGAGTAAGACCAAAGTGAAATACTTCGTTTACTTTAATCGTCATAACCTGAACGCTACGACCTTACTCTTCTTTTGTTGTCATCATATTATTATGTTATATACCAAAAACCTATCCTGCGGTCGATTTCTAGCTTCCGGTTTTAACTCGCTTCACTTTAATGTTGTTTATGAATTAAGTGGCGAAAAGAAGGCGTTTTAACAAGCTTTCTTTTTCCATATTTCAAGAACAAATTTGGCCGCTTAGTTGACCTCTTTAAGTAAATTATTTTGGTCATCGCATATATACTAAAATACGTTATTGCTAGGAGTTTTAAAAAGTTTCGTACCAATGAAAATATTTACTGAGTGGAGTGCGGCAAGCAGCTGCCGAACGCAAACAAACATTCAATAGTGGGTTACGGTCGAGTACATGCTCCTATTAAATAGAAATATACAGTCATCGGAACCCCACTGCATCGTCTGTATGAGGTCGTTGATTTGGGAGTAAGATTTGATTCGATATGTACATTTATGAAACTTGGATTCGTGTTAAACGAGTCAAAAGATTTTCAATCCATGTCATGAATTCGTCTGCTGTACACTTCATTTGACTAATGAATCCCTTGTTTATCGACAAGATATGCATTCTAGGGATGATGAATTCTAAGTGTTAGCTATTTAACTTGATGATTGCTATTTACTGATATTCTTGACAATGTGACTGTACCAATAGACTGACATATGTGCGTGAACACAAGGGTACGCGTTTAATATTCAGATCTTTTTTCACCTCTTCTAATTTGTTTGTTCTTGGTTAATAAAACGTAAATATTTATGTCGCTCTCCTGTTTATTATTATCGTTATATTTAGCGCCCGTACATAATTACGAATAAGTTGACGTAGCAGCATTTGTTGTTTGTGAACCAAATGAAAATATAATACCACGAATAGTAAATGAGAAAAAGTGATTTAAAATGATAAATATAATAATTAGGACGAAAATGCTAAATTGAAATGAAAAATAAGGACGAGAGAAGAGTTTACTCACAGGCAAACCCCTTGTTAGTATTAAGTTTCACTTATGTCGTGTATCCTCCGATAAAGTCCTTTTTTATTATAATATAATTCCTTTTTTATTATAATGTATTTTTAAGACGTTTTTATTACGTTAACCTATAACTAATTAAATGTAAAGATTTTTGTGTAAGCCATATTTGTTATTCAGTACAAAATTTGAGTGTAAAAGCGTGGGTCGCTTTGTTTTGAAATCTAACTGAAATATTCAAGTATTTTCATTCACATAATATTAACTTGAAGTGCAAACTTTTTATATAAAAAAACGCTTCATGCATTTAAACTGAGATATTTTGTTTCTGAGACATTTTGATTCTTTATTCAATAATAAAGTAAGACATAGAAACAATAACAAAGTAAGATTTAAGTAAGGAGGTAAGGTAGATAAAAGAAACAGGTTCGATAGTTCTTTTTTGCTTTTTAGTGTAATATTTATGAAAGCATGTTTTTTTAGGTTTTTCATTATTGGATTATTTGAAATTACTTTGTGCTAATCTGTTTGTTTGTTCCAGTATCGCACAAAAATTACGTGATCATTTTACATTGAACGTTTACCAAAAATTTCTCTGCATTTAATTAAAAAAAATTATTATCAAGTGTACATACACAATATTCCATAAGGGACATTAAGTCAGACTGTCTCTCTTTTGTTTATCAGTTTGCCCTTTCTTTGATCATGGCGTAAAAATACCAGACGCTTTTATTTCATTCAAGGGTGCTTTTAAAACGAAAACTTATTATTCAAAAATAACTTTAACGCAAAGATTAAAAAAAGTAGGTAACCCAAGTCATAGGCAAAAGCTAGTATATTATTATAATACTAAACTCGTCAAACTTTGACGTTGGACACTACTCAATTTATTAAGTTTTTTGCTTACTAATATTTATACGCAGAAGGGCAGAAAAATACGTTTTTCTTAATATACCCATAACTAGACCATACTCAAAAAAACGTTTAAACTATTCAAGTCTTTGTTTTAGTACAGATTCAAATGATATAGGTGTACAAATGGTGCGAAAACGCCTAGTTAGTTTTGAAAACAGGGATTTTTTCAACAATAAACTTTATCGAGAAAAGTTTTGCCTATCATGTCTCTAATATTGGACCCCATTTGATAGAGGAACATATATTTAAGACAACCATCAATGTGCCTATCTACTTGCTTCATATATTTCTTGCGTTAGACGGCCCTCCCATTCAGCTGTCCTAACGGAAACAAATAAGTTGACAAATCAACATACAGCCTTTTAAATTAAATTTAAAATTAATTTAATCCATAAAGTGAAGTAAACAGTCCATGACAGCGTTTACCTAAATTTCACAGATAAGCTGATATAAATATTTTTAAGTTAAAAACGTGCGTAGAAAAAGTGGTGATGCTTGTATCAGTTTATCAATTATAATTATAATAAATATTATAGCCATTTTGAGCATTTTGATGAGTAAATATTTATTTTTTACACGTCTTGTTTTAATACTAATCAAAATAACATATTGAAACGAGTTTAACATCTCTTGTAAGGTTTTTGAAAATAAAAACTAAAAATGCGCAATTTAATGCAATTTCGCCAATGCAGATGAAACACGGATGGGGTGTGTGCACTAGACGATATGTTGTGGTACATAATCATATTTCCGGTAATTAACTAAATCCGAACTAGGTTAATGAAGGAAAAAATATTACAAATCTTAATCAAATAAAAATCAACTGAAATTAATTTTACCCCTAAGATTTATGTATGTATTATGGGTCGTTTTGACACTTACGGGAAATACACTAAGCATGTTGTTAAAAGATCTATTTAAGCATTATCTGGTCTACCACAAAAAGTATCCATGCAAAGCCAAGGAGGGTGATTAGTACAATATATAATATTGCAATATACATTTTGAAAGTTATTTTCTTTTGTTTGGTTTTCATGCCTACATTATTTAACTAACTTTTATAAAAATTTGCATATGTATAAAATTTGTTATGGTATTTGTTATAAAATATAATAATTTATTTATTACTTGAGAATTTACCCTATTAGAGATAATAACGTGAACATAAGTGTATAGCCACGCATCACGTAAATATGTCAGTCTACGGCTACCTACATCAGCCCATATTTTATATTATTTCTCCAGTTTTGGGCATCTTAATGTACTTAGCCATTTTAGTATGTTATATAATATTTAAAGTACCAGGTGACCGAGCGCTGCTCGGTGTATTTGGAGTTTCCCATAAAGAAATTTCCCAGAAAGTGAAATTGCTTGTTTCATGGTATTAGATTTTATTTCCCCTTTCCCATTCCTTTCCCCTTTGTCTTTGTTTTCGAGTTCGGCCTTCGATCTCGCCTTCCCGATCACCTTCGCGTTGGCGTTCACCTTCGCATTTTTGCCTTTGCGTTCGGGTTTGCTTTCTCATTCGTCTTCGCGATCGTCTTCGGGATTGCCTTCGCGTTCGCCTTTGTTTTCGTCCTCGCGTTCACCTTCGCGTTCGCCTTTACCTTGGCGTTCGCGTTCGCCTTCCACTTTCCTTTCGCCTTCCCTTTCGCCTTCCACTCCACCTTCCCATTCCTCTTCCATATATACATACCCCCTCCCTTCCTCTCCCACCTTTTCTTTGTCCCCTTCCCCTTCCCCATTCCCTTCCCTTCACCTTTCTCTTCCCTTCCACTCCCTCTCCACTTTCCCTTCCCATTCACCTTCTTCTTACCTGCCCCTCCCCGTCCCCCTCCTCCGCCTCTCCTTCCCCTTCACCATCACCTTTCCCTTCCCTTTACCTCCGTAAGGGAAAAGTGATGGGAAAGGTGATGGTGAAGGGGAAGGAGGTACCTGCCCTACCTCTCCACCTTCCCTTCCCCTTAACCTTCCTCTTACCTCTCCCTCCCCATCCTCCTCCTCCACTTCTACTTCCCCTTCAACCATCACCTTTCCTTTCCCTTTACCTCCCTCTACCCATACCCCTACACCCCACTTCACCTTTCCCTTCACCATCCCCTTCCTCTTCCCCTGCACCATCACCTTTCCCTTGCCCTTATTCCCCCTACCCATACCCCTACCTCTCCAATTCCCCTTCCCCTTCACCATCCCCTTCCCCTTCAGCACCCGCTTCTACTTCCGCTTTCGTCTCTCCTTCCCCTTTCCCTTCTCCCTCCTCTTCCCCTTCCTCTCTCCCTCCCCATCCACTTCACCATCACCTTTCTCTTCTCCTTACCTCCCCCTACCCATACCCCTACACGTTACTTCCCCTCCCCCTCCTCCACCCCTTCCCCTTCCCCTTCTCCGCCCCTTCTCCTTCCCCTTCCTCTTCTCCGCCCCTTCCCCTTCCCGTTTTACTTCCCCCTTCACTTTCCTTTCCCACCCTACCCTACCTCACCCGTTTTTTTATGTTTTTTTCCATCCAAAAGTTATTAAGTCATACAATAGTGTTCATAGTAATTTTGAAAATTTTAAATGACTGCCATTTCCAAAATAATTAACCGACATAGCTCATCTTTGGAATTATTCAATATAATTACCCACGCAGCAAATATTCAAATTTCAGCAAATTTCATCAAAATCGTTAGAGCCGTTTCCGAGAAACCATTTACTTATATATATACATACAAAAATTGCTCGTTTAATAGTATAAGATATCACCATCATTATTTTCCTTAATCTGCACAGAAACGCGAGACAGAGCTAGTTTAGTAACATAAAGATGGTGATAATTTTATTTTGGATATTTTTTATTCGCGTTTTTTTCATAATTTGGAATCTCCTTTTTGAAGTATTGTTTATACACTGCAATCTATCTGTATGGTTATTGCAACTAACACATTTACACCCTCAAGAAGAACATTGTAACTCACTTTTGACCATTTTAGAGAAGTTTTTTTGTGGGAAAGTTTCATAACGTAATACAAGATTACTGGATTTTCTTATCACTTTATATGTATTGATATTATTAAAGATCGCTTACGGAAGCAGGGATTGTTGTCAGACCGTCTTGTAAGGGAAAACATGATATAAAATATAATTGTTATTCAAACATACCAAAAATAAAATGCAATATTCTTTCTTGTGTGTGTCGATATGATTCTATATTTGCATGTGTGTATAAATTTTATTCACGACGACAAAGTGAAAAAACTGACAGCGCGAAGAGGATTTAATTAGTATTATATAAATATTTCAAAAAATTTTCATTAAAAGATTTTCAAATCGTTTTTTTTTTCTAAAAATATTTCACTATATATTTTATTAAAAAATATTTAGAGCATCTGTATTCACAGTTTGTGTCACGTTGTACCCTTTGTAGAATATTTGAAAATATGACTTGCTTTTTAGCGACAAAGTGAGCGTATTAGTACGCATTTTTGAAATGAGTTTGTTGTCCGTAAATTCACAGCAGATAAACATTTTGAGCCATTTTTCTTTAGGAATGTAACAAATTTAGGAAAATAAAATAAAATTTCCCTAATCCATGATACTACCTTTACGAAAGAATTTTTTTAAAAAATTGCCAAATTTTGCAAATTATGACTCGCGAGAGTCATAAAAAACCTTTACATTTGATTCAATATTAACTCTGAACAAGCTGAGATGTTTTAAAATACCTTAATCGAAATAAAAATAATTCAGAACCAATAATTATGATAAATACGACAAAATTTATAATTGTTTTTAACTTTTATTATTGATAATTACTGAGTTTAATTTTAAATGCAAATTTAAAAGGTGATCAAACAGAAACTTGTGGTCTCGTAGTGATTGGTATCACTATTCACTCTCCGCTCAGAGTAAAGAATGGTTGCATCGCGTGTGCGTTTCTTCTCAAATTTTCTCTAAATCAAAAGACTAAAGACTCTATAGTACTATATTTTTTTTATAATTAAAAAATGGTTTTATAACGACTCGATCCACCAACGGAAGGTACCACGATTTTTTTCTTTATTTTTTTTGTTTGCTTTGTAGCCGAACCGAATGTTTTGCTTTTCTAAAAAGCTAGTGTTCATTTTTTCTTTAAATTTAACTTAAGTAGAGGCAATCGTAAAAACCTTTTCTTGGACTTAATAAAAACAGAAAACATGTAAGTTCAGTAAGGTACAAATCATCGTTTTCATGTTTATCTGGAGCATGTTACTGTAGCCATGTATCGGTATGCAAACATGCCAACCAGTTCATAATTAAATTACATTAAAAAGTTAAGTGAAGAAATGACTACGCTATAAGTATTATTTTTTGTTACCTTGAAAAAGATATTATTTTAAAAATGTACTTGATTTTTAACGTAATATGTAATGAATCCAAATTATATTTCACCTCAGACGAACTTTTTCAGTCATGTGACGCGTTTAACGTCCCTCGGATAATGGTGTGGCAGTTTTTTTATTAAAATGAGACGAAAAATTATTTATAAATCTTGTAAATGAAATGGGTGGACTATTTTGTTATTTTAATGAATTAGAATTACTTTTATATGTTTAACTTCTTATTTATTATTATAAAACCGTAATACACAATTACACATCTTAACAGTAATCCGCCATTTTATATTGCAAAGCAAGGATAGAGCAGTGTTGCCAATATAAAAGTACCTATAATTCTTAACACGCCTCCATACATTTATATTGGCAACAAACATTTATAAACGCTTACAATAGTCTTTTTTAAATTTAACATCTCTCTGAATTTAATAAATTTAACATTTCCCAACGCGTTAGTAAATATATCTGTAATATTATTTTCAGACTCTATTTTTACAACATCGATATTGCCTTGCTTAACATTCTCATGTATAAAATGATAGTGAACTTCAATATGCTTAGAATTCTTTGTAAAATTTCCATATTTAGAATAGCTACAGCGCCTGAATTATCTTCATAAATTTTAACTGGTTTACAAATATTAGTAAAAACATCATTCAATAAACAAATAAAACATTTTAATTGTGATAAGGCAACATATTCAGCAAGTATACACTGCCTTGTTTCTTGTTACACTGCCTTGTTTCTTTGATTTCCAATAAATAATATTTCCAAATAATCTAATAACAAATCCTGTAGTAGACTTTATGTCCAAAATATCTCCTGCCCAGTCGGCATCCACATAACAATCCAAAATATCAGTATTAATATTATTACAATATGTTAATTTAAGATCTACTGTCAAATACAAATACTTTAAAACTCTCAGAGCATATTTGAAATGTGTCTCATTATAACAGTTTTGAAATCTGCTAAAATAATGTACACTGTAACAAATATCTGGTCTGGTGCTTGAACTTAATATACAAGAATGCACCAATTAAATTTCGGGATTTTACACCTTCATTAATATCAGATTGTTCCAATTTTAAATTTATTTCCATAGGGGTTTTAAACAATTTTAAACTTTCAATATCATAACGTTTAGCTAAATACTCAGTATAAGATTTTTGATTTAAAGTTAAAATGTTATCTTGATTATAGTTATATTCAATTTCTATTCCAATATAATTTTTTACTTTACCCATCTCCTTCATTTTAAACTGTTTAGACAATTTAGTTTTTATATCAGCAATTACATCTTCATTTTTACAACATATGATTGAGTCATCAACAAATAATAATATATAAACCGTTAAGCTGTTCTCCCTTTTGATATACAAACAATAATCATATTTACTTCTGCAAAAACCTAAAATAGCCAAAAAAATCGTTAAAACATTCATGCCATGCACGGGGACTTTCTTTTAAACCATATAATGATTTATTTAATTTATATACTTTATCAGTTCCATTTTCATAACCATTTGGCTGTCTTACATAAACTTCAGACAAAACTTTACCGTTTAAAAAAACTGTTTCAAAATCCATTTGATGAATAACTAAAGAATTTTTAAAACAATAAGATAGTAGTTTAAGAGTTGGCATCTTAGCAACAGGATAATAAGTATCATCAATACAGTCAGTTTTTTGAAAACCTCTTACCATTAGCCTTGCTTTATATTCATTTTCACTCTTCTTTTCATATACCCACTTGACATAAATTACCTTTTTGTCCTCACGTGGTTTGTTTACTAGGGCCCATGTATCATTTTTCACTAAACTGTCCATCTCCCTGTTCATTGCTTCTTTCCATTTAGTTGCCTCAATGCTGTAATTGCCTCCTGAAAATCATTAGGAGCCGAAGCGTCACAACAGTTACAGTATATACAATAATAACCAAATTCCTCATCAAAACGTTGTGGAGGTTTGACTTGTCTTCTTGATCTTCTTTCTATAATCTCATTTTTACTTTCTTCTTTCTTCTAAAATTCTCACTAAAACTTTACTTCCATACATTTTTAATTTTTTAACAGATGGCTTCCTTTTGAACAATATTTCATATGGTGTTTTGTTCACAATAGTATTAGTCAATGTTCTGTTTTTAAGATAAGCTGCGGTTTTAATTGCTTCTGGCCAAAATCTTCTTTCCACCTTAGCTTCTGATAAAAGACATCTACCCATATCCATTAGTGTACGATTGTATCTCTCTGCTGTTCCATTTAATTCATGAACATATGCTGGACAAGGTTTTATTATTATTCCTTTCTTTCTTGCAAACGGAAAAGCTCTTGCATTCATGTACTCTTTTCCATTGTCATATCGTAGTTCCTTTATCATTTTTCCTGTTAGGTTCTGAACCTCATTTACATATTTCACAAAGTGGTCATGTACCTAATCTTTTGATCTGATACAATAAACCAGCTTGCTATAAACATCTATAAAGCTCAAAAAATATTTTTCTCCATACCCTGTAGTCTGATGTGGCCCATTTAAATATGTGTGTACAATATCTAATATCGCCTCTGCCCTTCGTCGATGAAAAATCGACGAAATGGTAAGTTATGCATTTTATTTTCAATACATATAGCACATTTTAAATATTCATATTCAATATCTTTTGGTAATCCTTCTAATGACTCATTTTTACACAATCATTCCAAATTATTAAAACTTATATGATCCAATATACGATGTAGTTTTTCTTTCACTGTCATATTCTTTCTACTCATTTTCGCTTGAAATATTTCGTCAGTTGAAATATTGAAAATATTTTTGGAGATTTTTCAGCTGGTTCAAGCAAAAAGAGGACAGAATATGTTTTTGTTGGGTTAGTTCATTAAATTGGGTACATTTGAATATATTATGTGTAGATATATATATATATATATATATATATATATATATATATATATATATTATGTAGGGAAGTATATGGTAAAAATATTATTTTGTATATTATTTTGTTAGCTTATTTATATAACCCCATACTTTATATGGTATTTAGTATATAGTAAAACGCAAACGTTGATGTTTATATTTAGTCTTCGGGATTTTAATTTAATAAATATTAGAAACTCTACTTTGACCTTCTTCGACTAAATACCGGGATTATTTTAGCCTTCGATATATTGCGTAATTGGTAGATCGATATTACGAAGATTATATACGGAATATACAAAGATAGTGGCTGAAAAATAATGGAACCGCAAGGCCACCAACAGAAATGAATGGAATGAGATAGAGCAGACCTGTGTCCAACCCTAGCCTCAATAAGTTGATGGAGGTGGGATATAAATTTTTGAGACGTTATTTTATATCAAAATCGATAAAATAAAACTGAATAACTGAAGATTTTAATTTTAGAGAACTTAATTTTATAAATTAAACTTATATAAAACTAATTGTATGACAAAATGTTTCTGAAAATATGAACAGGAATTGTTAACAACCTTTTAAGTTATGATGGTCGGAGATATGCTTACACTTCGCTAAAAGTTTTATTTATATTGAAAAGAAAAAAAAACATGAAAAAGTAAAAATCATATATTTCTTAGAGAGATGATTTTAATTAAAGAATAAAAATATACCTCTTTTTATATTGTTACGGAATTATCTCATTTTTTCATGGTTCTTTCTTTTATTTCGAGGAAACAAAATAAAACGAAAACTATTACATTCCAGTGACATTCAAACAGGGCACACGTCAGTATTGATTCACATTAATATTGGAGGGTACGAAAACAGGTTTTGTTAGGGGCGACTTATGGAAAACGGTCACATATTTTAGGGTTCGCTCAAGAAGTTCATGTCATCCTGGACAAGGGTGCTACGGGTATATGTTATATGGTCATGATGCGAAGTCCCCTGTACATAGCTATATCATTTTCTTGACTACTGGAGATGTTTCTCTCGCATATAGACCGTACACTCATACACATAAACGACAGTAAGACCGTGTATCCATTGTCTCTGTAATTATTTATGTTGTTAAAATATTGTAAAATTAATTAATAATGAGGAAGTCAGATTTAAACTTCATATATTGATAATGGAGAATAAAAAAAATTCATAAATATGAAATTTGTCCATGAGTCGATTCAACTTTTTGATTCGAATTTTTTTATGTTATGTCTACAATACCTCATCATCAATAAATACATATTGCCTAACTTAGTAGAAGCAAATGGACTACCATGTTATCCTAAGAAACTATATTATAATAGCAACTGTACTTGTAAATATTTGATAATTTTAATTTACTTTAAAGTACAAATTTTTCATGATGATAACCCACTTTTACGTAAAAATATTTGATAACTACAATTCACTTGTACGTTAAATTATTTGATGATTATGATATACTTGTACGAAAAAGTATTTTATGATTATAATGCACTATATGTACTAATACTTTATAATTATGTTACATTTGGACTTAAAAGTATTAGATGTTTATGATGCAATCGTGCGTACAAATATTTGATGATATATCCATTCCCTTTTAATTATTTTTTTAAACTTGACTACATTGCGGAAAATGTATTTATTTATTTATTTATGTGCTCTTATGTATCTAATTGACATATTTGGCAAAATGATTGCTACGAGAGCAACCTCTTATAGCAATTGTACTTGTAAATATACATACTCTTACATAAACTAAACACTAGTCCAAGCCTCTGGACGAGTGGCTGGGAATCGAACCCGGGCCCACGTAATGCACCGCGCAGTCAAAGGCCGTGTGCCTATGGCAGCGTTTAATAAAAAAGTCAGCAATTAAAAATAAATATATAATATATACTATACAGAGCATCGAAGTGAAGTATACGACATAAAATAGTAATATCTTTGTTATGATGACAAATTGCTTTTTTGTGTAAATCCATTACAAGTCGCTTAATTGTCTGTAACGGGTATGTACCAAGTTGGTACACAAAATAAAGGCTTCATTAATCATTAAAAATGCGGACAAAAAATATAATCGTAACAATAAATAGCAGTGCTCGCTAAAAATTTAGTTTTTATTTACAGTGAAAAAATAGAGGATACGATCTGTTGTTCAAAAATTAATTATATTAGTACAAGAACTTATACATACGTCAGGCTTGGTAGAGTTGTGTTGAAGCAATTGTGGTTTATGTGCGTATAATTGTTCAAAATTGCCATTGAAAAGAGCGATCGCCGTCAACAATTAAGTATTGAAAAATAAACAAGATTGAAAATTTTAATTTATGTTATTTGAACTCTCAGGGGAAACGAGTTTCATGTTTTTAAATATCACTCTTTAACAAGTTTAAAGGTTTAAAATGACAAAGATTAACCAAATGTTAAAATAATGTTAAACATTTTTAATAGTTTTAAATTTTTAAATACTAATTAGTTGATAACAATGGTCTTCTCAATAACTGTTTCCAATTTGAATAATATTTTAGGTCCATTGAACTTATACGAAGATATCACATCTTTCTTTACTTCTTTAATATTTTGGAATACCAGAAATTACACAGCGCACTTCCTGCTTTGTACGTTATTATTGCTTTGATTTGGTAAATATTTACAAATGTATTTAGAAAAACATTTGTTCACGCATTTATGACAGAATATGCTATGTCAAAAAGTGATAACTGTCAGTGACAACAGTACGTTTGTAATGAGTCCATTGATATTAGAACTATGTAGCTATTTGATAATCAAAAATAATATTTTAAACAGTACAATGATTATACCTTTGTATAAAAAAAATTCTTCGTCCTTTGCAATCACTGTAAAAGATAAGATCTATTAATAAACAAAATTAAAAATTCTACGTTCCGTTTATATAACTATATGTACCTAATATAAATTGTTAGCGTTGCGACTGTACCAACAGGCGGCCATATACATATGTACACAAGGGTACGCGTTTAATATCCAGATTCATATTTTACCTTTTCTAATTTGTTAGTTCTTTGTAAATAAAACATAAACATTTATGTCGCTCTCCTATTTATTATTATCATTATATTTCAGCTCCAGTACCTAATTAGGAAAATGTTGATCTAAATTTGCTGTTTGTGCTTTGTTTTGGAAGAGGCTCTTGGCTGAAAATTTCATTATTTTATCTCGTGGGTGAAAATATAATTATTTCATTTATTTATGATATAACGTGTGCCAAATTTTACATTTTGACATAACAAAAAAATTAGTGACCATTGTCATTAATATCTATATGCACTAATAATTATTAAACCGTAAAAAACTAAAAAATTATTATATTTACATAGAATATAAGACCAACAAAAAAATTTATTCTGTCTACGGCTATTTTGTTGCCTACTGTTTATACCAGTTTATTATTAATAAGGGATGTTTGAGGAGAACTCTTTATTTATTTACCAATATCAATCGAATTAGATTAAGTTACTTTTTGTTACATTTTGTCACATAGGAAAAATTCAGGAGCAAAAAAAAGGTTCCCTTTATGACAATTTTTATTTGACCACAAATTATTTGGAAATAAATATAAATAACGATGAATCAAAGTGAAATAGATTTTATTGGAGAAGTTAGTTTCGAACAACGCATTACCGTTTTTATTTAAGATAGATACTAATAACACTAGAATTTTGGAAAATATTCATTCAAGTTTAGTTGGCCCTGGCTTGGAAGCCAATGTGGAATTCAAATATTCCCAACTGGCGGTCAAAATAGCATTTTTGTCCCCAAATGTTTCGTTAGATGAAGACCTTCTATACGATGAGGACTCATCCGTAATTAGCGACATGAACAAAAACATAATATTGAAAACAAGTAGGCGCGATGAAAATATTTACATTTTATTTACGGTCAATAAATCATTTCGAAAAGGCGAAATATAATCCGAATATTAAATATGTTTGGTACAAGCTAAGCTTCTACTATACTTGCCGCTTTAGCGTTTTGAATGTGATTTATACAGCTGTATTTGATCAAATGAAAATTGTTGAGAAGTTCTTTTATCGCTTCTTATTAAACTTTGATTATATTATATATAAAAAGAATTAAAATAAATGTAAACACGAGACAATAAATTAATTCTATTTTATTTCATTTCATTTTATAGAGACGCGAGTTTCAAGTTTTTTAAATTATAATATTCATTTCTGTATTTCGTGAACAACAAGTAATTGAAAAAAAAAATAACAGAAGAAATATGACCAGCAATCGTGAAGAAATATGAACAGTGAATTGCTGATCACAAGATATATGTGTATATATATATATATATATATATATATATATATATATATATATATATATATATATGTTGAATAAAAGAATGGGAAAACGTGGTGAAATTTTGCGTATAACATTGACTGACCGAATAAAGATAAAAATAGACTTATATACGTAAGTAAATATGTGAAAATGAGTAAATAAGATATAATATTATGGAAAAGGTCATGACGAAGGCGTAGATAAACGTAGTCTATAAAACTTGCATTATGAGAAAATTCATCGATCATTGGTAAATGGTTCAAGGCTGTCTTTCCTCACTCTGCGTCACTCTAAGCTTAAGTGGGTTATGATAATGCATATCATGATTCACATAAAAGACTAGATATAGAAAATAACAAAGTGAAATTAGATAAAATGAGCTCCTGCATTCAACATGACTTTTTAAATGAAAATTGTAGAAATAGGAAAACTTAATATTTGCGAAAGTTTTAGAAAACAAAAAAAATTCTTGAAAATTGTTCTTTAGAAAAATGTCTTACGAGACATAACAGATTCAATAACATTTATATTATATCTCATTGTTAGAATTGAACAATGTATTACATATTAGGTACTCTGTTATATTTTTCTACGATGTACACTATATGAAGCAAGATTAAATGTTAAAGAAACTTAATTTTAATATTATACATTTAACAAAAAAATATTCAGTAATTAATTGTAATCACGATCAAAACTCAATTTATGTAATAGAGCAGATTTTTAAATTGAATTTAAACTTTAGCACTAACGGTGGCAAAATCTAGGTTTTGCTAAGGCAGATCGTTGTGATAGCTTGGAATGCCCGAGCATAGCACGCCCCTGGTGCGGCATGCCACAGATATGCTATAGAGCCTTTCTCGGACAAAAATAATTTGAATAATATTAATTGTGTGTCTTTTCTGAATAACTATAAAATCTGCGTTACTCTTCCAGGCATCTATTTTCTTCAAACCGTTGTCCCAATTTGCCCAACTAACGTGCATATTGTCCGTCAAATTAACATACGTTATTTCGCACTTAGAAACTTAAGTCACCTAAGAAAATAGAAATATACATTAGAAAATGAATATGATGTTTAATTAAGTTATTCAATTATTTTAATAAAAATGTAAAAACTTTTTTCTAATGTCTACGTTTATTTTTTTTTATACCATGATACTAGATTAATATGTTACGGATTTTTATTCGACAATAACTTATCTAATAAATGATTGACTAATGCCAGATATTTGATTTAACACACAAAAACCAGCCATATCTCTACAATATCTGACTGAGGACTTGGAATCTGTAGTTCAATGAGAAAATATCTGCTTGAGACCCAAAATCTCAATTTAGGAAACGGCAGGTATTCGAGTATCGTGACAAGCAAATTGTACATACGCAGTATAAAGACTAATCAGTAGGAAAGACTAATCAGTCTTAGCTTAAGAAAAAAAATATTAATTTGTAACGGTAGGTTCTCAAATCTTATGGCAAATCTATTTATTATTCTCAAAGAACACAATACTTAATACTACCCCCACATATTGTGGGGGTAGTGTTAAGATTGAGGAGTTGGAATTCAAAGGTTACGACGGTTAAGTATTAATTAAAAAACAACAGATCCTCAAGTTCAACGGTTTAGGTGGTCAGTACGACTACAATATCAGGACTAAGGAGCTGGAGTCAGAAGTTCTGTATCAGAGTTTCTGCTTGATACCAACAATACTAATTTAAAAGAACAGATCCTCAACCCTCACAATTTAAGCAATTAGTAACCATACAATATCGAGACTGAGAAGTTGGAATCTGGAGTTCAGCAGCATAGTTTCTACTTGAGAAACTAAGAATTAAAAAAAAGAAGATCAAGTGCCACAATTTAGTTAAGCAGTGTCCTTGAATCAATAGGACTGAGGAGTTGACACCGGAAATTCGATGACAGAGTCTGCTTGACACTCATAATACTATCGTCACGTATCCTCAATACATCTAAACACATTCTCCGATAACATTAATGAATTACGCAACAAAGTATTATCAATTCGGTAGCTCTAAAACTAGTTTAACTTGTAAATATCTATAAAATCGTAATTTTGTTTCTCCCACTTTGTTGGTTTTTCTCAAACTTAAATTTAATATTTATATCGTGTTCCAGTTTATTAGGATTATCCATTTATTTTTAGAGATTTACAATTAAATTGTAATTATAGTTTTCGTTCCATTTATAATTTTTTATTATTAATAAGCAAAATACATATCAAAAATTACTTTAAATTTTAAAAACAAATTAGATAAATGCTTTCGTTAGTTCCGTTGCAAAACATAAAAAAACTAGTAAATCGGCCTAGATAAATAATTAAAATGATCGCATAAAGCCCGATTGAGCGATGAATTTTACGAGCGGTTGGGCAGATAGATTTGAGCGTGGTTCGCGCGTCGCGCCTGCTAAACCTCTGTTCGCACCCGCCCATATAAATGCAAATCAATACGAATATTTGTCTTTGTCTGAATGTGACCAGAATGATAATCCTTGTGCAAGTGAGAGGAATTTTACAATAAACAAGAGAAAATGCATTAAAGCATTCTCTTTTAGGAATAGTTTTTTTCTGTCAGCGTATTCAATAAAATATATACTTCACTTATGGTATTATGTTTAGCGAGGATAGTTTTATGTGTTATGAAAGAATTCTCTCGCATTTATCCACAATTTGCGAAGAAGCATTTTTAGCTATACGAACGAAACATTACTATCGAAAAAATAACTTTAAGGATTTTGGAAATTTCCTTTCCTATATAGCAAGGTCAATAGTAAAGTATTGTGGTCATTTAGAAATTGGACACGAAGTCTTTGTCGTCCTAAAACTACACATCAATTCTTGATTTGAAATCATAATTCTACACCGGTGAATAAAGGCTTTAAGGAAAAAATTTATTCTGATTTTTGTGACGTTCAGAAAGTGGTGCAGTGTGAATATCCCTGTTTTTCTTATTACTTCAAAAATTTAAGAAGCAAGTATTCTATAGAAATTGTTTTTACTCTAGAAGCATAAAATTGAATGAGGCAGAATATAATTTTGGCCTCAAACTCATGACCGTTCATCATTAATCAATTAATTAATCGTCAAAGATATTGCTTATAAATTACATATAAGAGAGAAAAATAATTTTGAATTAGTTTTTATTTTACTCACCGTTATTTATTTTTTTTATTTTACTAAACGTATTTTATTGATATACATACATGCATTATATTGTATTTTTGTTATAAGACATTTGTTAACAATTTATCGTTCAAGTTTGTTTAACGAATTGTTAATTTGTTAATTTCTATCAGTCTTACTCCCTGTAAACCAATTTAAAATTTAAAAGTTTAGGCAAATATAAAACTGAATCTTACTCGTAGTCTCTTACGTAACAGGCTCTTCAATAACACTGTAAAGATTTTATTGAAAGTAATATTAATTTTAGAAACAACTAGGCAAATAGATCTAAGTGACTGCTCTCCCCAAAGCTCTGTTCATATTTTTTGATATAAATAAATTCAGATCGATACTGACGTTTGTTTTTATTTGAATATTGATGTAATGTGACAATTTCTCTAGTTTACTATTCCGACGGAAACAAAATAAAAGTTAAAGAAATATCTCGAAAAGGAAAAAGGTAATATGTGATCATATGTTGTTAGCAGTGAATACTTTTTTAGTACATTTAATAAAATAAACGTTTAGTAACTTCAATAAAATAAACACCTACCTCGATATTGTATCAACATGAATACGTAAATACGTGCGGTCATGTGTCATAGAAATTTATTTTAGTGTTAAAACATATAATGTAGATTAAATTATTAAGTGGTATAATGACATTGACGAATTTATTTTTTGTTTTCTTTTATTCGCTGTTATAAATATAATTTATATGAATGTCATATTTTTAATGCAACATATTGCACTTTATATTATATATGCAACATTACAACAAATAAAGAATATCGTCTTTGCACAAAGGCAACAATTTTGTGTAAAAAGGTGATTTGTTGCAGTAATATTGGCCAGAATTTACGCAGTATAGAAAGAACAAAGAGAAATAACCGATAGTATTTTATGGCACACGAATTTTAATAATTCAAAAATTTTATATATTTTTAATGAATTATTTTTTATTGTCCATGATAATTATTTCTTTACTGAGTTTTTTTTCAGGTATAAAACTTAAGTGTCATATTTGAAAAAGTGTGGAAAATTTGGAAAGCACTGTAGCACTTGTTCCTGTGAAAAAAATAAGAGACGAACTCATTCGATTGGCTATGCACTTTTTATCATATACCTTCTAAAACTCCGTATAAAATACAAATTATTAAAATATATTAAAATACAAATTTACATCATTATTGATATTACCTATATTAAAAGAATTTGCCTAAATATTTTCTTTATTAATCTTAAACTGTAGAAGTTATAAATTTACAAAACGTGCTACCGAATTTATATAGTTTTTTCATAGAAAGAGAAGGCATTTTGGAAAAACTCGAAATTTTTTAACGTCTTTTTCGTATGTATGACAAGTGTTAATGCTCTATTAATTTTCAATTTTTACAGTTCCATTTCGTATTGTTTCCTATTTTACTTGTTCGCCGAAACAAAACAAGAATCGGAGTAAGGAAGAGGGAAATATCAGGATGCCACCCGTCTTTACAAATTGCTTTATTTTTTATTTCAAAACAATTAATTCAAAAAATAATTCACACTATTATTTTCATGTGGGTAACTATATTTACGGGGAAAATGCTTTTTTTGCTCTTAACAGATAATTAAGTAAAATGAAGTCGTGTAACGAAATTTTAACGAAATTTTCTTGAAATATCCGGTGACCGCGCAGAGTGCAGGATGATTGTTTACACTATTTTATTAGTGATTTTAGGCAAACTTGAAATGATTTATATTTCTTAGTCGTCAACTTTAAAAAAGTATTAAAGTATTGAAGAAATTATCTGTATTATATCTTGATGAAAAATAAGGTAAACTTGAAACAGGAATTAATAAACATTGAACTTCGTTTCTTTCCAAAATATTCACCCAATTTTTTTAAGGATCTCTCTTAAGTAACTTTTAAAGAGAAGAAAAATAGAAAATGAACTATTTGCTACTTATTAATGTAAACATTTTTATTCGAAAACATTATTTCCATAAGCATGCTTTCATTTATACATATCTTGCCAATAATATAATTTGTTTTCAACTTAAGTTTTTTTTATTTAGAAAATTAAGCTCAAAATTAAGATGAAAGAAAGATCTTCCGACATTTCTTTCCATAACTATCTAATGGAGAATAACGTCAATATGTATTTATATTAATAAAAGAGGGCACGATAAAAAAGGTTTGGGGGTGGGAACTCGCGTGTAACCATCCCCATTTATTTCATTAACCGCCCATGAAGTTCACGTACCTCTGCGATTGGGCTGATGTTGTACCGAATTGGACAAGGAGCAGACATTTTATCTTACTAAAATAACGTCTTGTCGAAAAGAAAACCTTGTCCATTTATAAATATGTGACATAAGCTTGATATTATATTATGATTTTAAAAGATTGCAAAATTAAAACGCAAATGTGAACAAAATGCGACGTATAAAACGATATACCCATAATGAGTTGTTACGTTTCATCTGAGCAGTCACCTTCTTGGTCTATTTAATATATATCATGCTTCTTTAACATGGACATGTACATTTAATATAACACGGGCAATGTTTTTAGTAGAAATGGAAAAATAGGAGATGGATGAAACAAAAATAAAAATACATATAACAGCGATAAAACAATAAAAAAAATAATTCGGGGATTTTCATTAAACGATGAAAATGATTTATGGAGGGTGAACGGTATATTTATATATATATATGTATATATATATATATATATATATATATATATATATATATATATATATATATATATATACACATATATACACATATTCTCCGCTACTATAACCCGCATCATAAGTTGCGTGAAAACTAAGCTCACTCACCTAATTAAAAGTTGTTGTAAAAACTACATTAAACGTAAGTAAACACTAGATCTAATCATTAGAAGTACAAACAAAAATAACAATTAATGCTCCTAAAAATTTCAATTAAGGCTATAGTTATTTCTAAGTCAATTCGTGTAAGAATTCTGTAACTGTAATTCCGATATTATTTAAAAAATTATTCTAGCAATACATGTATTATTAATACATGCACGCAGTTAAAGTTTTATTAACATAGGAGACTGAAAAAAAAATCGTTAACATAGCACAAAATGCAAGACGAGCTGAATGTGTCCAATACGACTATATATTATTTACTTAATTTTTTAAACTGTTGTTAAAATTCAACGAAGATAATTTTGATTAAATTACAGCGTAAAGGAAAAGTAAAATGGTATTATTATTCGTTTTGAATTTAAGTTTTGGATATTAAACGAATAGGTTCTTCAATGAGTACAATCGACATGAAAGAGAGTTTTAAGGAGAGATAACTATATGCTAGAGATTAACGTCTTTAAAATATTGGAAGATATTCCACTCAAGTTTATTTAGACTTGAAAGTCAAAAGGTACCCCCCTACCATCCGAACCAACTCAGTTAAATAAAAAGCTACCCCATATACAAATACGGCTCATCCGTAATTAGTGAGGCGAGCAAATGCATAAATACGAAAAGGAGTGAGCAAACGACGTAAATATTTACGTTTCATTTAAGGTGAACAAATATATTTGAAAAGGTGAAATGCGATCCGAATGTTAAATAAATTTGAGTAGAAACTTACATGTTTAGCTTCTTGTAGAGTTGTGTGCTGCGTGATTCGATTTTAGTTTATGTTGTTGTGTCCAATCAAATAATAACTGGCAAAATTTTCCCTAAACTTTTTTCCACCAAAACATTACCTCTTTATGTTTGAATTACACTAATAAAAATGAGACTAATATTTTAATAATAAATCAACCAATCACAAGAGAGGTGGTAGCTGATTTAGTACTAAACCATACTTATAGGAGTTATAACAAAAAAAAATAACCTTAAAATTTGAGCTGTTAAAAAACCTAACCATAGCAACTTACAACATAACTAGCCCTAACGTGTCGTATGAATTATGTAAGCGTGCAGTCTCCAAGGAACTTTATTACAGCGCTTGGAAAAAAAATCAGTATTTTACGTTTACGTAAATGTAGTTGGAATAAAAGTATATAAGAAAGATGTTAAGTGACTATCACGTCTAAGGCCCATAATCATTAATTGGAATGTCTAGAGTAAATGTAGTTAAAATGCGAATAAATTCCATGGAAAGTTAAAATAATTCAACGTCTTTCATGTTGCGATGGATTTGTCGCTTATATATATATAAGAACAATCAGTTACTAAACATATGAATATAACGTTTTTATTGGATTCTGTTTCGAACTTGTTGAAATAAAGACGTAATTGCGTTTCTGTGGATAAAAGATTTATTTACTTGTAAAACGTTCCTTCTACAATTTGCTAGTAACATTATCTTATAAACTAAACATTTACTCACCTGTGGATAAAAGAAACAACATTTAAAGCCCTTATTTCGGGTTTATCATCTGAATTCGGCAGGTAAGCTTTTTACAATAAAATACTGAATCAAAAACAAATCTAACCTCTCAAAATCTTTTGACGTTTTATACGAAAGCTAACAGCGACCTCTATGGAACTTATCATAGATAACGCGGCAAAGTTTAAATGAAAGGATACCTATAGGTTTTCTTTACATCTCCCCTCCGAGAGAAGAACAATTACAAGTGTGATTGCACGTAATTGTTCCTTTCTCAATCGACAATGGAGTAAGTTTTGTAACATGAAACAAATTTGATTCTTCCTTCTTGTTACCGGCATCTACTTCATAAATTGTATTAGAAATTTTTTTCAAGATCTCCTAGGGTCCAATTCTCAGTTCATCTGTTTTCTTCCTATTTAGTCGATTACCGTTTTCCACATAGACTCTATCTCCTTTTTTAAAGTCATATTCCCTCCTTGATAGGTCATATCTCTTCTTATTATACTCATGAGATTTAATTGCATTTATATATGCTAATTTTCTATCTCTTCTTAGATCTTCATTTGAACATCTTGTTTTTAGTTCTGATGGAAGAATATTTACATTTTCTCCTTCCAATAGGTATTCTGGTGCAAATTTGGTAACAGTGCGTTCTGTTTCAATATATTTCTTTACACAATTCTGTGCTATTGTTGTACATGCAATCTTTTTTTCGCTTTCATTTATTTGGCATCTTATTTTATTAACTAAAGTTTGGTTCAATCTTTCGTTAAGCCCATTTGAAAAAGGAGTGTCCACCGCAGTAAAAATTATTCTTATACTGTTATCTTTCAGAAATCCCTTAAATTCTTTAGAGTTTATACCAGGATATTGGTCCGTTAATATCATATAAATTTTATGACTTTGTGTCACTTGTTGAATAAGTTTAATAAAATCGTTAGAGCTTTGGTTTTTTGACGTCAAGATATAAGCATACCTAGTGAAATGATCAACTAAAAGATGCAGGTACTTTTTTGTTGACCGAGATCCCCCAAAACCACCAATTGTATCAATTGATACAATTTCAAATGGGTGTCTTGCTGGTATAATAATCCATATTTCGGCTTTCTCCTTGTTTTATTTTTAATGCATATTTCACATTCTTCGCAAGTCTGTTTAATTTTTGCTATGATATTCTTCGCTGAATAGTATGGTGTTAATTTATTTATCATTTGTGTTGTTCCTAGGTGGCAATAAGTAATGTGTACTTTTTTTTATCAATGTTTTGCTTAATCCTTCTGATAGTATAATTTTGTTTCTTCCTTTATTTTTCTTGTAGTATATTTCATCTCTTAGTATAAGTCCATTTTTATCTTTTTGTATTTCTTGATTTGAATTTTGATCTATTTTTATTTCTTCTATAGTTATTAAATTTGCCACTTTCAAAGCATCATCATCATTATTTTCACTTAGATCTAGGACTGGATTTCTGCTCAAACAATCTGCCTCTATATTTGTTTTTCCAGGATTATATTTAATTTTGAAATTGTATTGGGATAAATAATATGTTAGGTCTCCGAGCTCCTCATCAGTTTTTGCTTTAATATTCAAGTTTTCTAGTGGTTTATGATCAGAATACACCGTAAACTCCTTTCCCATAAGCAAATGCTGCCAGTATTTTATAGCTTCTTTTATTGCTATACATTCTAGGTATATTGCCTTCTTCTTTTTTGTGTATCTGTTAATTTTTTTGAAAAATAAGCCACTGGTTTATATTCTCCATTTTTATCAGGTTGTTTTGAACACTGCGCCTGTTCCTTTTGCACTTGCATCTGTATAAATGTTTATTGGCAATTCTGGATCATACATTTTCAGAATTGGTACAGATCACAGTAGTGTTTTTATTGTATCAAATGATTTTTGACATTTTTCAGTCCACACGAATTTCCCATCTTTCTTTAACAAATTGTGTAACGGGTGCAAGATGATAGCACTGTGTGGCACAAACTTGTGATGAAAATTTACTTTTCCTAGGAATTGTCGTACATTTTTCCTTGCTTCTGGTATTGGAAAGTCTTTTACTGCTACCAAATAATATTTTAGAGGCCTCACTGAATTGTTTTCTATTATGTGGCCTAAATGCTTGGCATAACTTCTTGCAAATATGCACTTGGTAAGTTTTAGTCTAAACCCTTCCGTTTGTATTGCCTCCAGTAACCGTGATATATGTGATATATGTTCTTCAAAGGTTTTTGAATAAATGAGTATATCATCTATGAAACTTACTGCAAAATCAGAGAGCTTATTCTTTCTTATGATATTAGTCATTATCCTTTGAAAAATGGCTGGAGCAGTTTTTAGTCCAAATGGTAAGTATGTCCATTGAAAATGACCTTCCTGAGTAACAAAGGCCGTCTTGTACCTATCCTGTACTTTCAATGGAATTGACCAAAACGCTGAATTAATATCAAACGTTGAGAAATACTTACAGTTTACTGTTTTTGTCATTAGATCTTCAATCAATGGAAATGGCTGTGATTGTGGGACGATTATCTTGTTCAATTTCCTGAAATCTGTACAAAGTCTTGTTTTTCGTTCATCTTCCTTTTTATAAGCCAGAGTTACTGGGGCAGCAAACGGGCTATATGATTCCTCAATCAAATTTTTCTCTAATAATTTTGATATTTGTTTTTCTATCTCTCTTCTATCTTCACCTATACATCTGTATGGACGTTTGCAGCAGTATTTATCCACCATCAGGTCAATATGAGCTTCATAATCTCGTACAGTGCCGACATCATATTTATCCTTAGCAAAGACAGTCTTAAATTTGTCTATGAGCTCGTCAATCTCTAATTGTTGTTGTTTATCTAGATGATTAACGATCTTTTCAAATTTATCAGTTTTAATATGTTCATTGAAGTTTATTTCGTTTTTCACCTTCTCCATTCTAGGGCTTCCTAATCTTGGTGCAGTTTTGTCTCCTAGTACATCAGGAATGTTGACATTTGTATCGTTTTTTTATATTAAGCTCTTCTTTCTGACCTTTTTGTGTTATTTTTAAGTCTTCATTTTGAATAAGCTTGAATTTTCTTATACAATCTAAGCCAATTAGGAAATCATATTTAAAATTTTCTTTGTCTATGACAAAAATATCCATGTTTTGTTCTACATTATATATTTTAATTTTTAATGTAACCATACCTTTAGTTTTTTTCTCACCATTAATAGTCTTTAAATTTACTATTTGTGTATTATCTGTACTTTTTTCTTCATTCCGTATATTTAATAATTTAACATTAATTAATGACACATTTGAACCTGAATCATAAATTCCAGTTACTTTCACAGTGTCATTCAATAGCAAATTTATTTTTATTAATGGTGGCACCTCTAGTTTTTTGGATCTTTGTTATTCAGTTCTGTTTCTATTTCGGAGTTATTTACTGTTCTCACTATTGATTTCTGAGTTCTGTCTTTAAACCAGCAATTATCCTCTGGGTGATAGCGTTTCCCTTTTTTTTTCATTGGCACAAATTTGGCATGGTTTTCTTTCTTAAATTTTTTTTTGTTTAAGGTCTGAATTTGTAAATCCTATTTTTTCATACTTAGTTTTCCCAACGAGGTGTTCTAGTTTTCCTATTTCATTATACAAATCTTCTGTTTGTTGCAAAGTTTCTCTGTCGATTTTATCGGCAACAAAATTAGGCAAGCCGAATGCTATGAGATCAATAAGAGTCCCAGTATCAATGTTCTTCCTAACTTCCAGTAGTAATTTCTCTTTCTTTAGAGCGTTCTCGAGTAACGGACCTGCTTGGGATTTAAAACCTAGAGCATATCTCATGCATGACCAACCTTTATTTGCAAATGTCTCACAAAAGCATTTCTCCCATTTGTTCCACTCTGATTCTACTGTGTATTTTATTAACATACATTCGTACCAATGTACACTTGACGACTCCATAAAATTTTTCAAAATCTCTATTTTCTTTTTGTCTTCGTTGACTTTGAAACATTCACATTCTTTATTAAAATTATTAATCCACTGGTGGACATTAGTGGTTTTACTTGTGAACTTTTCTATCATAAAATTCTTCGCTATCTTGCCTAGATTTTGAGTTTCTGATTTTTGTTCTTTTTCTTCGAGTAATTTTTCTAACAGTTTTTCCAAAGAGTTGTTTGAGCCACTAGATTTATACTCTGGATCACATTCAGTTTCTATTATTTCTTCTAGATAAACATCATTAAACTGCAAGTTTTGAGCCTCATCCACATATGCTTCCGATATCTCATCTGTCAAAGTTATCCAAATTTTCCTTGTTTGGTGTCTTCTTTGCAATGTTTTTTTTACTTTGGCATAGTTTGTAGTACTCATAATTGCTTTGTGTTGATTCACTGGTTGATATTCCGGGGGTATTCCATAGATCTGACCACTAGTTGTGGCAATTGAGGTTATGCATAAAATGTTGGTTTTTCCCTCGGATGCTGTCTTCACAGCAAAATCAAATCTTAACGTATCCATTATTCTCTCGAAATATATGCAGAAAATGTTGTTTTATAATGTTTTTATTGGATTCTGTTTCGAACTTGTTGAAATAAAGACGTAATTGCGTTTCTGTGGATAAAAGATTTATTTACTTGTAAAACGTTCCTTCTACAATTTGCTAGTTACATTATCTTATAAACTAAACATTTACTCACCTGTGGATAAAAGAAACAACATTTAAAGCCCTTATTTCTGGTTTATCATCTGAATTCGACAGGTAAGCTTTTTACAATAAAATACTGAATCAAAAACAAATCTAACCTCCCAAAATCTTTTGACGTTTTATACGAAAGCTAACAACGACCTCTATGGAACTTATCATAGATAACGCGGCAAAGTTTAAATGTAAAGATACCTATAGGTTTTCTTTACATGAATATATATATATATATATATATATATATATATATATCTGTGAATGTGTGTATGACAAAAGTGAAAAAGAAAAAGGGGTGAAATGTTGGGTAAGACATTTAGGTAGACAATACCTCCAATATAAGCATTATAAGAAAATTTACTGACCATTACCTGTTCGTTGGCCTTTGGGTCTCATTCTACATCACGGTAAGATTATGTAGATCGTAATATCATGTCTCACGACTAAATTCGTAATTTTTTATTTTATTTTCGTTGACTTTTATAAATACTTTTTTTAAAGAGGGGATATTATTTAGCTTTGAAAAATTATATTTAAAATAATAATTATTATTTTACTTTCTTATATTTTCAGTCGGTTATTTTGGGTAATGTGAATGTGTAGAGGAAGTGTAGTTAAAATGGAAATTAATTATTAAAGGTCATCTGTGGAAAATTTAAAGAGTTCAATATCTTTCATATTGTGATGGATTTGTGGATTTGAAAATATGGATATATATATATGTATATATATATATACATATATATATATATATATATATATATATATATATATATATTTATATATATATATATATATATATATACACACACATACAAATATATGCATAAATATATAAGTAAGAAAAATTTGAAACCTGGGATAAAATCGGCTGATTTAAAAAATGTTCTGAATGTGGCCAGAATGACGAAACTTGCACGAATGAAAAGTATATTACGGTTGCGAAGAGGAAATACCGTAAGACGTAGTTCACATTTAGGAATAGTTTTTTTTAGTGTATTCAATAAAATGGACGTCTCACTTAAACTTTATCGTTTATAAGGAAACGGTGCCTAGGTTTTAGAGAGAGTTTCCTGGAATTGCGATAGATTATTTGATTTTTCCGATGCTACTCTTAAGGAAAAATTTAGGATAAAAAGTAATCATTTATACAGCAATACAAATATTTCCATTTTAGCGTTTACGAAATTTTTCTTCAAAGCGGCATCTACAATATAGCATTGAGAGGGACTGAAAAATGGATTTGTCTCGACTTGAACTAAACACATGTAATGATTGCTTGATTTAAAGTGAAATGCCTTTATACTATTTGTTAAAAATGTATTTTTTTACATTAAATTGTAAATAGTAATGTGCCGTTCGCAATTAGATATCTATAAGGGAAAATGGAATATTTTAGCCAAAATTTAATATCACATAAAAACGTTTAAGGTTTTAATAAATATTATGCAATTATTCTATATATAAATGTTGCTATTTTCAAAATATGGAAATTATAAAGTTTCGTATGAATATACGTGATTATAATATTTACTTTAAACGGTCGATCGTTTTTCCTTGATTGAATACTTTATTCGTGGAACTACGAAATCTTGGAACTACGAAACTACTTGATCAACAAAAGTGATACTTATGTCACTTCTCTATACAAAATACAAATAATTGGAATCTAGTAATCCCCGTGACAGTATTCCTCTTATTTCATAATCCGTAACTTCGTATTCTCTGTAAACATGTCACACATATAAATAATTGATGATGGCGACTCTAGCAAGCCAGCCATGCACTGGCGAAGCGGTCGCACCTCTATGATTATATCATTCAGAGGCTCATTGTTAGTAAATTACGTGTAATTTAATAACATTTGAAATTAATTCAATTTTAATCGAAATGTAATTTTAGGTTTCCACAGAGTTACACTACTTACCGATGGACAAAGCAAACTCTGAAGGTCCCTTTATAGTTTTGCTTTATCCTTCTGTCTGTCCATTTATGTATCAGCTTTCACCTGAAGAGCTATAAAGCTGACATTTGTCATGCTTATAGGTTTTTATAACACAAATTTATGAAATAACATTTTTTGCAAGCAATTTTCTGTCCCTGGCCTACACGTAAAGGTTTTGATTTTTAAAGTTTAGTTGCCAAATTGCTAAAACGGAACCCTTCCAATTTCGTCCTATCCATCTGTCACAGCCATTTTATTCCAAGGTGACTGTCACCGCATAGATGAAATTTGGGTGTCTCCTGTGAACCACTATTTAATGAAATATATAAATATATTATATACATATATATATATATATATATATATATATATATATATATATATATATATATATATATATATATATTATATAAATAATATAATAATATTAGAAGTAATACATACATGTAATCGGGGAATATTAGGGGTACTCCATAAATGAAAAAATCCAGGGCACGTAGATATGCGAGTCGAATATCGTGAGGTATTCGCTTCTAGTCTTGAAAAGTGTGTTCCCCGCTCCAACTTTTCAACTAACGTGTGTAAAATTATGAAAAAATAAGGTAGTAGAACTCAATGTATACTTCGACCGAAAATTGGTTTCAATAAGATACGCTATGCAGTTTTTTGAGATACTGGACATTTTTGGTACCGACCGCAGCAATAAATCACATTTATGCAGAGTACCGGACACATATCTTTATTGCAACATTGTGTCCTCACGCGTGGAGGAACACACCTTGATAATGTTTTTTGAAAATTTGACTTATGCAGCTCGAATATATTATTCTTTATTTAGTTATCACAAACCTCTATGGAAACGCATGCAGTTAAATATGATGATAATATAAATTATTAAAATTATTGATTTAAGAAAGACGTATTTCATGTATATTGTATTTAGAAAATTATGTTCAACTTAAAATAAAAGAGTATTAAATTTTTATTAAATTTGCCATTAACTTTAAATATTATTACATTTATTTAAAACAAAAGGTAAGAGATGTACTTCTAAAGTCATCGTTACTTGTCAAACTATACCTACAAAAGTAAAGTCATCGTTACTTGTCAAACTATACCTACAAAAGTAAAAATATGCGTTATTGCATAAAAAATCAGTTCAATATTGTGTAGCGCTACTGACCCTTTCGAGCTCGAGTCCGTCTCGCACTTGACCGGTTTCTTTTTATGCGCATAGCGCATACCCCATCGTATAGGGTATTATTTAAAAATATGGGGTTACATCACGAATACTTTTCCGATATACGTTTACGAAATGTCAAGCTTCAAAGTGGTCATTTCCATTACAGTTAAGTGTCCCTTTCCCATATCAGTTAAACTACTATTTTGGAACATCGGAAAAGTATTGAAAATATCAGCACTTATAATTAAATTAAAAGGAAAATTATTACAACGAAATAACTCTACCAACTTACTAGCAACAGTCGGCCAACATATAACATACAGTGGGACCTGTAACAGGTTCGTAGAATCTTTTTAAAAATGACTTCAATCAATTGTAAAAATAGCTTTGTATTTTAAAACATATATTTAATATGTTTGTAAAAATATATAAAGCAATGTTTTAATATTTAGATGGATGGAAGTAATATTAATATTGTAAATTTTTTAATGGAATTACTACCTACGTACGATGTGTTCTCTTATATGTTTATTTGTGCTTAAGTGTGTACGGATCCCTCATTATGCGAGTTATACTTGTACTTTATGAGTCTTTCATTTTAAACCATTGAACCTTTAAACCATTGAAGTAATTCTGACACCAAGATTTCATTGCGCACCCTAAATAAACACTGTTAAAATTGACTGAAAGAAAATAGACTGAAAATGCTATAACTTCAATTTTCTTTACTAAAAGTCACTATGTGCATATCAAAATATTTTTAATAAAATTTGTGTATGTTTAAAACAAACACGTAGTTACTTCTTAAAAAAACTTTTCTCCTTTTTCTAAAACTCATTATTTTGTATTGACCGTAATAATTACTTTTTACATACTTTCTAACATTTGACTTTTTGTAACATTATAAATATTTGACTAAGTACTTAAAATATCAAAAACAAAGGTCATTGGCATTAAAAGAATAAAGGAGAGGGGGACGGGTGTATGCGGGGTCTTTAATGGAGCCTTGAAAGCAACTACCTGTTTCTGTATAATAGTAGTGTAAATAAATATAAACCTACGCAAAATTGTAAAGACAACCGCACAATTTTAATTTATAGATATAATCTATGAACTGTATTAAAAATGAACCAAACTTAGGTTAGCAGCAATGACTCCCAAAGGCTTTTTTTTATAATTGTCAAATTAGGTTTTAAAACTACGTCACTTTTATATTGACATATTGCAGTTGCTCTACTAACCCACAATTAACACCTATCATATACTTAGATTTCTTTTACTTACTATAACACTTTACCTTTATATTTTACATGTATAGAAAACCCATGAAAACACACGAAAGTAATTTCCATAAAATGTTCAAATTTCGAAAGACAGTTGTGCCTTAGACCATACTACCAACTACACATAGTACTAGTATACGTATAAGTAGCTTAAAACATATGGCACTAGTATATAAGTAAGACTTATTTACTTGTACTGATCTTATACTAATTTTATTTTTAATCTATCTTTTAAAATAAATATGAAGAAAAACAACCGAAGTGCAACCGAATAACCCAACCCTTCGAGCAAATCAATTTATTTTAGCTCGTATTTAAAATTATTTCAAGGGACAATACTCCAAAGGATTTATTGATTCTTTATAACTCGCATTTTGTCTCTTTACTTCTTTGGTTCTTGAAATTACGAGCTTTTAGTATCGAATTACAAATGCTTTGTATTTATAACAGGGATGTGATTTAGTCGCATTAAACAACTAAATGAAAAGGTAAAATTTCAGTGAGTAGTCTTGTAAACCCTTAGGTGAAACAAATACTCTTATAAAACTACAAAAGCAATCTTCTAATCGAACACTTGAAATTTGATATTTCGACTTCCCTCTATACATTATCTCCTTGCTAATTAGTTCGCTGTTTTTTTAGTTGATTTTATTGGACGCTTGCCGTTAGAGACTAAAGAAAAACATCAGTTAGTAGAGTCGAGTATAATTTACGTTATATTTCATTTTAATAAATTATTGTCATCTTTTCGAACAACCGACGGCAGTTGAGTTGTTTTGCACATTTCATTGCAAATTTATTTCTGTACAAAGAAAGATCTTTTACTATTAATAACGAAAATATTTGTTTCATTGTTTGTTGCTATTAATTCTGCAAATTCTTTTTAAGACACATGTTTTTCGTGTCGGACAAATTATGAAGTTATAATTACTTTTATTTTATAATTATGACAATAATTTATGTGCAATGCTAATTAATTAATTGTTGTATTCATATAACTTTAGACGATATATAATTTTTTCTAGTATTGGCATGCACAATTTTATATTTTTGTTCCGGTGTATTATTATATTTAAAATAAACAGATAAAGAATTTGTTGGGATATTAGTTATGGAGTTTCTCTGTTAATTTTAAATGCAAGCAATTAGTAATCCACCGAATACATTAAAACTTACTTTCACATATTGACGTAATCATGGGTTGTAAAATGTAATCAATTCCTTTGGAAGAATTAGTAAGCAGTTTTAAATGCAAAATGCGCAGGAAAAACAAAATTAGCTCAATTTTATTAGTACCTAGAAAAAAATTTTGAAAAATTTATCCGTATTTTAGGGGATTCCATAAATAGTAACAAAGTTTAGAACGTTCACCGTTTAAAATTAAAAACGTATTTAAACTCTTCCTATTGGGAGTCAATGCACAGTAAATTTTTAATATGATATAAATACAACACGTATTTATACGGACATATACTACAAGATGGCCTATCAGGTTAACAATGCTTGAAATTTAATTTAAAGTTTTGTATTATCTAACGTATTATCTCGTTTTATATCCGTTAAAGTATAATGATGATACACCTAGCGAAATGCAGAAAAACACTTTAATTTTATATGCTGTTCTCACATAGCATATACCTACTTTTAATAGAGATATTGAAAAAAAATTCCAAGTGTAAGTAGGACATATATGGAATTTCATATATGAGTAAATATTTATGTAACCTACTTAAAGCAATATTTTACTATAAGCAATATTTTACTATATGCAATTCAAAAATCATATTTTTTTTCGAAAACTACTAGTATTAATAAAATATATTTAATACAAGTTTACTTAATATTACAATTTCATTTCCGCTTTCAAATTTAGACGTGAATGAATTGATCTAACTTAAGTAACAAAAATGTTAAGCATTTTTTTGTGAAAACTATGATTCCGTAATATAGTGATAAAAACGAGTATTGCTTTTTGACCTATTCTTGCGTAAACTAAAATTCATTTTCATTTACAGGTAACTTTAAAAAGGTAGGAGGTCTTTGTTGGTATCGAATACATCTGCTTTACCGAACTAATACAATATTCTTAATGTGTGAAACATTAGAAAGATTATATTCGGCCTTTATGTTTTATTTCGCAGGCATTAATCATTTATATAGATTGATGATTTTGATTGTGACGACTAGTATTAAGGGTTTGTTTTAAAAATGGAGTAAATAAGGAAAATTTCCAGATTTTTACAACTTGTTGCTCTTACTTAGATAGAAACAAATAATGCGAAGGAATAATTTAATTAAAATAATAAATAATAATTTTTACTAGATTGGAATTTCAAAAGGCAGTGCAAGTATGAGAAGCGTGGCAAAAACGAGAAGGAACCATAAACTTAAGCTTGACAAAGAAAGAGTTTGATATAATATTTTATAACAAGTAAATTTTACTGTTTAATCCGTTTGAGTTTTTTTTTATTAAAAAAATCGAATTCCCAAATAAAGTGTCATGCAAATTAATTCGCCATAAACGATCGGCAAGAAATTGTATCCACAACAAACAACATAATTACCTGGAACAAAGATGGATGTTCGAAAATACGGAATAATATTTTTGTAAAACTATTTAAAAGTTACGTTCTATTTCCTTCAAGTGAGTAATGTCATATACCCTTGAGTTAAATAACTTCATAAAGAAAATATAACGATAAGTCCAATTGGTAATGATAGATGCATGCTTTCTGTTAGATTTTTAATAAATAATAATCTATTGGAAACATAGCCTAAGCTTTTACGCTCGCACCGCATTGCATTGCAGAGAGCTTGCCATTCGCCACATGACTAGCCTCGATGGCGTTTTTTGAACAAGATCAAAGGAGTGGCGAAGCGGACGCCAAATTGAGTATTATTTATATATGAGTTTTGACAATTGCGTATGGTTGTGCGGGTATTGTATATGTGTGAGTTACGCTTGCCACTATTATTTCGTAATTAAGGGCGCTTGGTGATTTTAAATACCGCCGTATACATCACGTAATATAATGATATTAATCCATTTACAGTGATAATCTGTGTATGAGTGTTTGCCGCTTGCAGGTATGTATATACTTTTAGTTACCTAAGAATAAATCAGTTACGTATGATTGCCACGGGTGTACACGGATGATAGATACATTATGATTGCACTGATTTTTCAATCGACTGAAGTAAAAAAAGGTTACTAAATCACAAGTTAATGAAAATCAAAGAAATTAAACTACCTAAGCATTTTAACTATTTCGCCTCCCGTTTTCAACACAGTTTTGTACACATTTTTCTGTTCATTCGTAGATTCTATTAAATGAAGAAATGACTTGGTTAATGGTACTTTTAAATTTGTCAAAAGCAGCGATATTACACGCACTCACAAGTTTATAATAAATCCTCACACGAAGAAGTTCAATGGAAGTCTAATAAATTTGTAGGATAAGTGTGGATGTCTGATAAATGTGGAAGCCAACGTATAGGTCCAAATCGACCTATCCACTGGATGCCAAACATTTCGTTTTTGAAAAAAAAAGATTTTGCAATCGACTAAATTAATAATTAACTTTGACCACGAATGCACGCATACGAGGAAATATTGGCAATGTAGCATATCTCTCTCCCTTCTCACTTGTCAACCCACTTCTAATTTCATTTGAAGGGCTGAACTCGTTATTTACCTAATATGCCAAGTAAAGTTAACAATAACTTTATCCGGTGGTAAGGTACATGATGAAATATGTAAGGACCCGTGCAGACAGTTTTTTTTTAAATTTTTGTCGTCCTATAATTTCTAAACCCCTTGAGATAATAAATTCCGGTTTTCACCAATGATCCACTTACAACCAGGAAATTCATTGGTATTCGTTATCAGACCGTGGTCGCCGACATCCTTTACGTGAGTTTGTATATATATATATATATATATATATATATATATATATAATGAATACCAATAATATTTATTGTAATTGGAAGCACTGGTAAGCGTTATTGCTAGTAAAATATACTAAGCGAAAGTAATTCGAACAGAAAGTAATATAAGGATACCGGTTATAAATTGATCAAAGAATTATTGAAAACGACAAAAAAATTCACGTCATGAGAAACTCTTTAAATTTCTAATAAAAATATATCTTGGGAGAATTAAGGTCAGAAATAAGTATTGTCCGCAATTTCCAGTTTTCGAAGCTTACATTTTAAGACAATTAAGTCGAATGATATTGAAGTCGCTTTCCCTCGAAGTTGCTTTTGATTATTTACACTTGTCTCCTAAAGTATATGAAAAAAAATTATTTATTATAACTTACTCCACATAACTTGAATTCTTTGGGCGAATTTTAGAAATAAATTAGCCGCCAGGTGAATAAATAGGGTTACGCGGGAAATAAGTAGCACTGCACAAAATGTGTCACGTATCACGGAAATATATGTTTTGTCAACATTTTTTTTTTGGAAATGTTCTATTGCTTTTGAATTGCATTTCGAATTACTTTAACAACTTTTTTTTAACAACGTTATTGAAAAAAATTAGTTGGTTTTGTACCCGGTATTACTTAATTAAGAACATGACCTAAAAAATAGACCTTATCAAGGAAACCCCAAAAATTGTTAGTGTTGAGTACATTATGTCTGATAATATGTATTATAGTTTATTTAACTTACAAATAAAATATGGTTGTGGGATACATTGTACTTATTACGACAATCTTAAAGACGGTCACCATGAACTGAGTAAAGGTCCTTGAATTGTACGATATTTTGAAAGCTTTATAAGTATTATTCAGTAAGGTTGGCGTGTTTCATAATGTTGATATTTAGATATTTTAATTACCATATTAAATGATATTTCAAGTATTGTTGAAAAATTTGTTGTTAAACTCTTATAATGTACAACTACTTTTTTTCCATAGTGGCGTGGACCTCTCCTTTATTAAGAAATGGAATTTCATTTTATCAATGATAACTGATCAATCCCACACTCAGAATAAAAGAAAATATTTTTATCTCGTTAATTTTACTTTTATATTGATACATTCAATAATAATGTTTCACAAACTAAAAGTGTGCAAAGTTTGCTCGTATATCAAATAAAACTAGCACTCGAGACTAATCAATAACGTTAGAAATTATTCTTAGTATTCAACAAAATATACCAACTTGCAAACCTGCAATATTTAATATAAACCTTTTTCAACAAAAAAAAACTGTAGCAAGAAAATATTTACCGTAAGCGGGCGGAAAAATTTTCCCCAAGACATAGTTTCATTGAATATTCGATATCTGCTTCAGGAATAAAACCAGCGAGAATGGGTAAATATGAAAATATTTACTGAAAATTATAAGCGGTCTGGGCGGGCCTCGCCGCAGGTGCCTCGGCCAATAATGCGATAGCTACATACGAGTGAGGCGACGCCGGAGCTTAAACAATGTAATTTGTGCTGCGTATTAGGGTTTATCTCTATTTATCTTCATTAATTCATAAAAATAATGCAATCTTTAACCATTACATTGCCAGCTCCTGGCATACCTCACTTTTGATCTAGAAATGTGCACTATTTCTTATAATGAATCATGTAAAATAAATATCATTAAAGGTATTGATGTGATTTAATAACGGTTTACGTAATCTTAACGTCAAAGCTGATTGAGATCACGTTCTTGTTGCACTTCCCACGGAGTGTGGGCTGCATTATCAAATAAAGCACCAGCATCGAATTTTTATGATAGAAGTATTATTAGTAGAGTAATATTATGAGTATTAACTTTAGTAGTATAACTTATTGGATAGAGAGAGAGATCTTCTTCTAAAAAAATCTATCAAAACACGAGTGAAATTCGCACTACGAGGGTTCATAAAATTTAATGGTACATAAACTCTTATTATATTATATACAAAATTTTAGTTATCAGAAACAAAATGTATTGCCTATAGTATCTTTTACAGGCGCATATTTAAAAAAATATTGTTTTCATGTGATATAACTATAAATTAACAATTTTCGGATTTTTTACTTTACTTGTTCTGTCAGACCTTGCTTCTTGTCAAATGTTAAGATTTATGGTAAAAGTAGGTTTTCATTTATCTACTAGGGTCAAAATATGCGGCATAAATTAGCGTATTTTTATTGCGCTGACTTAGAAGCTTGATTTCAAGTTGATTGCAGAGAGTTACTCCAAGAGACCATAAACTTAAGAATTTGATATTAATTTCAAATTGACACGTCCACGCTTTTCTGAGAAAAAAGGGTTTGACAGACAGATGGACAAGGAAGTAATCCGATAAGGGTTACAGATCAAAATTCTTGACCGCTTCTGATTAAGCCTTTTATATCAATAAAACTTTACTCACTTCCATCACAGAAACAGCATGGTAAGAAGTAAAAAGTAGAAGAGTAAGAAAATTCCCATTATCTCTGCATAACTATGCCAGTTTTGCCCTTCTCTGTGCTCCCTGCTGTTTTTGTTTTTATTAACTTTTCCTTTTTTCTCAATTGAAAATGCAGCAATGAAGATGGGACTAACTATTAATGAAGATAAAACAAAATTCATGATTACAAACAATAAAACTCCCCTGAGGATCCATAACTATACATATATCGAGACTATGAAACAACTCGAATATCTTAATACAATGATCTCAAGTTGCAATGATATAAAAAAAGAAATAAAAGAATCAATTATCTATGGCCAATAGATGTTTCTACGGTTTACGGCTAAACCAATTTAAATCGAAATTTATCAACACTAAAATAAAAACTAGTCTATTTAAAAAATTGATGAGACCTTTATAGAAGTGAATGCTGGACATTAAACAAAGCAGAAGAAGATCTTCTAATATCTTTGAAAAAACATTTTAAGGAAAATCATGTTGCAGAAAAGCGAAATATCATAATCGTCATCATAATAAGTTATCCTCAACCATATTTGTGTAGGCCTCCTTAAATCTGCGCCACTCGGTTTTATTTTGGGTTGTCTGAATCCAGTTTGTTCCCACACTTTCATTATGTTATTCTTCCATCTCATTTGTGGCCGCTGAAATTGTCTTTGGCACTCGCAGGGTCTCCACTCCAAAAGAATTTTGCACCATGAATCCGACTTTCGACCAATGTGATCAGTTTACTGCAACTCAAGTTTCGCCACTCTCTTGATTATGTCAGCAACTTTGCTTTGTCTGCGAAGCCACCTATTTGTTTCGCAATTCTTCAAGGAGATTCCTACCCACTTCCTTCCCATCGCCCTTTGAATAATAAGCTTTCGCAGGACGTCTTATGTTGTTTCCCAAGTTTTGGCTCCGTAAGTTAGGACTGATAGAATTTACTGATTAAATATGTATGCTTTTAAGTGGTTCTTTATGTTTATTGTAAAGGCGAACTCGGGTATAGGGAAGGCTGCCCATCCCAGCCGTATGCGTCTATCTACTTCGTTGATCCGGTTCTTTTTACTCATACGTAGTTCTTAGCCCAAGCATACGTACTTATCTACGCGCTCGAGTATAGTACCATACACGATTATAACCGCAGAGCTATCGGTTTTCGACGTCATGATTTTTGTCTCATTCAAATTCATTTCAAGTACAACTGAGAGCGAGGTTTCATGCAGTTCCTGATTCATCAATACGATATAGTACTGTTTGCTAATAATCCAGATGAACTTTCCGCCACCTATGCTGTAAAGGAGATAATATTTCACGAAAATAGCTGTTGTTTTTATTTCAATACTATTGTCAGGCTATAACGTTGTTTTTTTTGTATAGAATTATATTTTTCACATTGTTCATGACATGTAGTAAATTATTTACAAGACCTAAAAGTGAAGGTAAACAGCCGTTACGGCGTACTATTTGGTAAAAAAATTCCAAATAAAAACTTTAAAATCGGTTTATAAAACCGTCAGCAAAAACAAGTGATAAAAGTAATTATGTTTCCAATAAAATAACACAGAAAAATCATTATTTCCCCCCAAAACTGATTTTAAAATTTCCTTCTATACTTAAAAAGGAAATTAAACTAGAAAATTGAAATAGAATTCGTCTTTTTTGATGTTTATTAAAGTATAATAGCAAATACAATTTAATGTAAATAGTATACGCTATTATTACTACTGTAATAGTACAACTTTATATGACATCAAAAAAGAAGAATTCTGTTCGTCTGTTCAGTGATAATTCCAGCATAAAATTTATTTACAAGTCTTCTCTTTGATAACTATACCTATTGGAGGTATCTCTTTCATATCAATATCTTAAAGGCTAATAAATACACATTTACAATTCAATGATTCGTGAAACGAATTTAAACTAGTGAAACGTTTTGAGGAAACACTACAACATAATGTAACTTGACACTCTTCAACGTTGACCACTACACAAGAAATGCCTAATAATTAAACTATCGCAGCATCACAGTTCAACTGCGTTGTCTGTAAGCAATAATAATAAATGCACTGCGTTGTACTGTAAGCAATAATAATAAACATTACAATAAAATAGGCAGTGTGTATGCCAGCGTAAACAATTCAGCTTCTTCACTAGATACTACTTTATGAACACATTCGAAATATTCGTTTCGTTTGTGCTCCCAATAATATACGATAGAATATAATTAATGTATCAACAACATTTATGAGAGTTTCTAAAATTACATACAAAAAAATTAAAATAAAAAAAGAATACTTGAAATTCAAGCCAGAATATCAAATTAACACCTTCATTCAGTTAATAATTGGGGTCAATACTGATCATTATATATTAAAATCTTGCTCGCAAAATTATCAAAACAGCTTCAGAAGGAGAAATATCATTCAAATAAACGTTTATTTTAATTAGTTTTTTTATTACACCATCCTCGAGCACTCTGATATCCCAAACAATAATTTAAATATTTATAATACATATAGGAATAATACGTAGGTTTCTAAAAATTGTCAAATACATTGCTTGGATCTTTTTGATCACAGTGATTTAAATCATGTCTCTTAATATGTTAAGTAAAACTCTTTGATGGAATATGGCAGAAACTATTAAGAAACAAGCGTAGTTCATACATTCAAAAACTAATACCAGTTCCCCCCAAAGGCTGTAATATGTCAACTACAAAAAAGTATTATCAAAGAGAAGACTTGTAAATAAATTTTATGCTGGAATTATCACTGAACAGACGAACAGAATTCTTCTTTTTTGATGTCATATAAAGTTGTACTATTACAGTAGTAATAATAGCGTATACTATTTACATTAAATTGTATTTGCTATTATACTTTAATAAACATCAAAAAAGACGAATTCTATTTCAATTTTCTAGTTTAATTTCCTTTTTAAGTATAGAAGGAAATTTTAAAATCAGTTTTGGGGGGAAATAATGATTTTTCTGTGTTATTTTATTGGAAACATAATTACTTTTATCACTTGTTTTTGCTGACGGTTTTATAAACCGATTTTAAAGTTTTTATTTGGAATTTTTTTACCAAATAGTACGCCGTAACGGCTGTTTACCTTCACTTTTAGGTCTTGTAAATAATTTACTACATGTCATGAACAATGTGAAAAATATAATTCTATACAAAAAAAACAACGTTATAGCCTGACAATAGTATTGAAATAAAAACAACAGCTATTTTCGTGAAATATTATCTCCTTTACAGCATAGGTGGCGGAAAGTTCATCTGGATTATTAGCAAACAGTACTATATCGTATTGATGAATCAGGAACTGCATGAAACCTCGCTCTCAGTTGTACTTGAAATGAATTTGAATGAGACAAAAATCATGACGTCGAAAACCGATAGCTCTGCGGTTATAATCGTGTATGGTACTATACTCGAGCGCGTAGATAAGTACGTATGCTTGGGCTAAGAACTACGTATGAGTAAAAAGAACCGGATCAACGAAGTAGATAGACGCATACGGCTGGGATGGGCAGCCTTCCCTATACCCGAGTTCGCCTTTACAATAAACATAAAGAACCACTTAAAAGCATACATATTTAATCAGTAAATTCTATCAGTCCTAACTTACGGAGCCAAAACTTGGGAAACAACATAAGACGTCCTGCGAAAGCTTATTATTCAAAGGGCGATGGGAAGGAAGTGGGTAGGAATCTCCTTGAAGAATTGCGAAACAAATAGGTGGCTTCGCAGACAAAGCAAAGTTGCTGACATAATCAAGAGAGTGGCGAAACTTGAGTTGCAGTAAACTGATCACATTGGTCGAAAGTCGGATTCATGGTGCAAAATTCTTTTGGAGTGGAGACCCTGCGAGTGCCAAAGACAATTTCAGCGGCCACAAATGAGATGGAAGAATAACATAATGAAAGTGTGGGAACAAACTGGATTCAGACAACCCAAAATAAAACCGAGTGGCGCAGATTTAAGGAGGCCTACACAAATATGGTTGAGGATAACTTATTATGATGACGATTATGATATTTCGCTTTTCTGCAACATGATTTTCCTTAAAATGTTTTTTCAAAGATATTAGAAGATCTTCTTCTGCTTTGTTTAATGTCCAGCATTCACTTCTATAAAGGTCTCATCAATTTTTTAAATAGACTAGTTTTTATTTTAGTGTTGATAAATTTCGATTTAAATTGGTTTAGCCGTAAACCGTAGAAACATCTATTGGCCATAGATAATTGATTCTTTTATTTCTTTTTTTATATCATTGCAACTTGAGATCATTGTATTAAGATATTCGAGTTGTTTCATAGTCTCGATATATGTATAGTTATGGATCCTCAGGGGAGTTTTATTGTTTGTAATCATGAATTTTGTTTTATCTTCATTAATAGTTAGTCCCATCTTCATTGCTGCATTTTCAATTGAGAAAAAAGGAAAAGTTAATAAAAACAAAAACAGCAGGGAGCACAGAGAAGGGCAAAACTGGCATAGTTATGCAGAGATAATGGGAATTTTCTTACTCTTCTACTTTTTACTTCTTACCATGCTGTTTCTGTGATGGAAGTGAGTAAAGTTTTATTGATATAAAAGGCTTAATCAGAAGCGGTCAAGAATTTTGATCTGTAACCCTTATCGGATTACTTCCTTGTCCATCTGTCTGTCAAACCCTTTTTTCTCAGAAAAGCGTGGACGTGTCAATTTGAAATTAATATCAAATTCTTAAGTTTATGGTCTCTTGGAGTAACTCTCTGCAATCAACTTGAAATCAAGCTTCTAAGTCAGCGCAATAAAAATACGCTAATTTATGCCGCATATTTTGACCCTAGTAGATAAATGAAAACCTACTTTTACCATAAATCTTAACATTTGACAAGAAGCAAGGTCTGACAGAACAAGTAAAGTAAAAAATCCGAAAATTGTTAATTTATAGTTATATCACATGAAAACAATATTTTTTTAAATATGCGCCTGTAAAAGATACTATAGGCAATACATTTTGTTTCTGATAACTAAAATTTTGTATATAATATAATAAGAGTTTATGTACCATTAAATTTTATGAACCCTCGTAGTGCGAATTTCACTCGTGTTTTGATAGATTTTTTTAGAAGAAGATCTCTCTCTCTATCCAATAAGTTATACTACTAAAGTTAATACTCATAATATTACTCTACTAATAATACTTCTATCATAAAAATTCGATGCTGGTGCTTTATTTGATAATGCAGCCCACACTCCGTGGGAAGTGCAACAAGAACGTGATCTCAATCAGCTTTGACGTTAAGATTACGTAAACCGTTATTAAATCACATCAATACCTTTAATGATATTTATTTTACATGATTCATTATAAGAAATAGTGCACATTTCTAGATCAAAAGTGAGGTATGCCAGGAGCTGGCAATGTAATGGTTAAAGATTGCATTATTTTTATGAATTAATGAAGATAAATAGAGATAAACCCTAATACGCAGCACAAATTACATTGTTTAAGCTCCGGCGTCGCCTCACTCGTATGTAGCTATCGCATTATTGGCCGAGGCACCTGCGGCGAGGCCCGCCCAGACCGCTTATAATTTTCAGTAAATATTTTCATATTTACCCATTCTCGCTGGTTTTATTCCTGAAGCAGATATCGAATATTCAATGAAACTATGTCTTGGGGAAAATTTTTCCGCCCGCTTACGGTAAATATTTTCTTGCTACAGTTTTTTTTTGTTGAAAAAGGTTTATATTAAATATTGCAGGTTTGCAAGTTGGTATATTTTGTTGAATACTAAGAATAATTTCTAACGTTATTGATTAGTCTCGAGTGCTAGTTTTATTTGATATACGAGCAAACTTTGCACACTTTTAGTTTGTGAAACATTATTATTGAATGTATCAATATAAAAGTAAAATTAACGAGATAAAAATATTTTCTTTTATTCTGAGTGTGGGATTGATCAGTTATCATTGATAAAATGAAATTCCATTTCTTAATAAAGGAGAGGTCCACGCCACTATGGAAAAAAAGTAGTTGTACATTATAAGAGTTTAACAACAAATTTTTCAACAATACTTGAAATATCATTTAATATGGTAATTAAAATATCTAAATATCAACATTATGAAACACGCCAACCTTACTGAATAATACTTATAAAGCTTTCAAAATATCGTACAATTCAAGGACCTTTACTCAGTTCATGGTGACCGTCTTTAAGATTGTCGTAATAAGTACAATGTATCCCACAACCATATTTTATTTGTAAGTTAAATAAACTATAATACATATTATCAGACATAATGTACTCAACACTAACAATTTTTGGGGTTTCCTTGATAAGGTCTATTTTTTAGGTCATGTTCTTAATTAAGTAATACCGGGTACAAAACCAACTAATTTTTTTCAATAACGTTGTTAAAAAAAAGTTGTTAAAGTAATTCGAAATGCAATTCAAAAGCAATAGAACATTTCCAAAAAAAAAATGTTGACAAAACATATATTTCCGTGATACGTGACACATTTTGTGCAGTGCTACTTATTTCCCGCGTAACCCTATTTATTCACCTGGCGGCTAATTTATTTCTAAAATTCGCCCAAAGAATTCAAGTTATGTGGAGTAAGTTATAATAAATAATTTTTTTTCATATACTTTAGGAGACAAGTGTAAATAATCAAAAGCAACTTCGAGGGAAAGCGACTTCAATATCATTCGACTTAATTGTCTTAAAATGTAAGCTTCGAAAACTGGAAATTGCGGACAATACTTATTTCTGACCTTAATTCTCCCAAGATATATTTTTATTAGAAATTTAAAGAGTTTCTCATGACGTGAATTTTTTTGTCGTTTTCAATAATTCTTTGATCAATTTATAACCGGTATCCTTATATTACTTTCTGTTCGAATTACTTTCGCTTAGTATATTTTACTAGCAATAACGCTTACCAGTGCTTCCAATTACAATAAATATTATTGGTATTCATTATATATATATATATATATATATATATATATATATATACAAACTCACGTAAAGGATGTCGGCGACCACGGTCTGATAACGAATACCAATGAATTTCCTGGTTGTAAGTGGATCATTGGTGAAAACCGGAATTTATTATCTCAAGGGGTTTAGAAATTATAGGACGACAAAAATTTAAAAAAAAACTGTCTGCACGGGTCCTTACATATTTCATCATGTACCTTACCACCGGATAAAGTTATTGTTAACTTTACTTGGCATATTAGGTAAATAACGAGTTCAGCCCTTCAAATGAAATTAGAAGTGGGTTGACAAGTGAGAAGGGAGAGAGATATGCTACATTGCCAATATTTCCTCGTATGCGTGCATTCGTGGTCAAAGTTAATTATTAATTTAGTCGATTGCAAAATCTTTTTTTTTCAAAAACGAAATGTTTGGCATCCAGTGGATAGGTCGATTTGGACCTATACGTTGGCTTCCACATTTATCAGACATCCACACTTATCCTACAAATTTATTAGACTTCCATTGAACTTCTTCGTGTGAGGATTTATTATAAACTTGTGAGTGCGTGTAATATCGCTGCTTTTGACAAATTTAAAAGTACCATTAACCAAGTCATTTCTTCATTTAATAGAATCTACGAATGAACAGAAAAATGTGTACAAAACTGTGTTGAAAACGGGAGGCGAAATAGTTAAAATGCTTAGGTAGTTTAATTTCTTTGATTTTCATTAACTTGTGATTTAGTAACCTTTTTTTACTTCAGTCGATTGAAAAATCAGTGCAATCATAATGTATCTATCATCCGTGTACACCCGTGGCAATCATACGTAACTGATTTATTCTTAGGTAACTAAAAGTATATACATACCTGCAAGCGGCAAACACTCATACACAGATTATCACTGTAAATGGATTAATATCATTATATTACGTGATGTATACGGCGGTATTTAAAATCACCAAGCGCCCTTAATTACGAAATAATAGTGGCAAGCGTAACTCACACATATACAATACCCGCACAACCATACGCAATTGTCAAAACTCATATATAAATAATACTCAATTTGGCGTCCGCTTCGCCACTCCTTTGATCTTGTTCAAAAAACGCCATCGAGGCTAGTCATGTGGCGAATGGCAAGCTCTCTGCAATGCAATGCGGTGCGAGCGTAAAAGCTTAGGCTATGTTTCCAATAGATTATTATTTATTAAAAATCTAACAGAAAGCATGCATCTATCATTACCAATTGGACTTATCGTTATATTTTCTTTATGAAGTTATTTAACTCAAGGGTATATGACATTACTCACTTGAAGGAAATAGAACGTAACTTTTAAATAGTTTTACAAAAATATTATTCCGTATTTTCGAACATCCATCTTTGTTCCAGGTAATTATGTTGTTTGTTGTGGATACAATTTCTTGCCGATCGTTTATGGCGAATTAATTTGCATGACACTTTATTTGGGAATTCGATTTTTTTAATAAAAAAAAACTCAAACGGATTAAACAGTAAAATTTACTTGTTATAAAATATTATATCAAACTCTTTCTTTGTCAAGCTTAAGTTTATGGTTCCTTCTCGTTTTTGCCACGCTTCTCATACTTGCACTGCCTTTTGAAATTCCAATCTAGTAAAAATTATTATTTATTATTTTAATTAAATTATTCCTTCGCATTATTTGTTTCTATCTAAGTAAGAGCAACAAGTTGTAAAAATCTGGAAATTTTCCTTATTTACTCCATTTTTAAAACAAACCCTTAATACTAGTCGTCACAATCAAAATCATCAATCTATATAAATGATTAATGCCTGCGAAATAAAACATAAAGGCCGAATATAATCTTTCTAATGTTTCACACATTAAGAATATTGTATTAGTTCGGTAAAGCAGATGTATTCGATACCAACAAAGACCTCCTACCTTTTTAAAGTTACCTGTAAATGAAAATGAATTTTAGTTTACGCAAGAATAGGTCAAAAAGCAATACTCGTTTTTATCACTATATTACGGAATCATAGTTTTCACAAAAAAATGCTTAACATTTTTGTTACTTAAGTTAGATCAATTCATTCACGTCTAAATTTGAAAGCGGAAATGAAATTGTAATATTAAGTAAACTTGTATTAAATATATTTTATTAATACTAGTAGTTTTCGAAAAAAAATATGATTTTTGAATTGCATATAGTAAAATATTGCTTATAGTAAAATATTGCTTTAAGTAGGTTACATAAATATTTACTCATATATGAAATTCCATATATGTCCTACTTACACTTGGAATTTTTTTTCAATATCTCTATTAAAAGTAGGTATATGCTATGTGAGAACAGCATATAAAATTAAAGTGTTTTTCTGCATTTCGCTAGGTGTATCATCATTATACTTTAACGGATATAAAACGAGATAATACGTTAGATAATACAAAACTTTAAATTAAATTTCAAGCATTGTTAACCTGATAGGCCATCTTGTAGTATATGTCCGTATAAATACGTGTTGTATTTATATCATATTAAAAATTTACTGTGCATTGACTCCCAATAGGAAGAGTTTAAATACGTTTTTAATTTTAAACGGTGAACGTTCTAAACTTTGTTACTATTTATGGAATCCCCTAAAATACGGATAAATTTTTCAAAATTTTTTTCTAGGTACTAATAAAATTGAGCTAATTTTGTTTTTCCTGCGCATTTTGCATTTAAAACTGCTTACTAATTCTTCCAAAGGAATTGATTACATTTTACAACCCATGATTACGTCAATATGTGAAAGTAAGTTTTAATGTATTCGGTGGATTACTAATTGCTTGCATTTAAAATTAACAGAGAAACTCCATAACTAATATCCCAACAAATTCTTTATCTGTTTATTTTAAATATAATAATACACCGGAACAAAAATATAAAATTGTGCATGCCAATACTAGAAAAAATTATATATCGTCTAAAGTTATATGAATACAACAATTAATTAATTAGCATTGCACATAAATTATTGTCATAATTATAAAATAAAAGTAATTATAACTTCATAATTTGTCCGACACGAAAAACATGTGTCTTAAAAAGAATTTGCAGAATTAATAGCAACAAACAATGAAACAAATATTTTCGTTATTAATAGTAAAAGATCTTTCTTTGTACAGAAATAAATTTGCAATGAAATGTGCAAAACAACTCAACTGCCGTCGGTTGTTCGAAAAGATGACAATAATTTATTAAAATGAAATATAACGTAAATTATACTCGACTCTACTAACTGATGTTTTTCTTTAGTCTCTAACGGCAAGCGTCCAATAAAATCAACTAAAAAAACAGCGAACTAATTAGCAAGGAGATAATGTATAGAGGGAAGTCGAAATATCAAATTTCAAGTGTTCGATTAGAAGATTGCTTTTGTAGTTTTATAAGAGTATTTGTTTCACCTAAGGGTTTACAAGACTACTCACTGAAATTTTACCTTTTCATTTAGTTGTTTAATGCGACTAAATCACATCCCTGTTATAAATACAAAGCATTTGTAATTCGATACTAAAAGCTCGTAATTTCAAGAACCAAAGAAGTAAAGAGACAAAATGCGAGTTATAAAGAATCAATAAATCCTTTGGAGTATTGTCCCTTGAAATAATTTTAAATACGAGCTAAAATAAATTGATTTGCTCGAAGGGTTGGGTTATTCGGTTGCACTTCGGTTGTTTTTCTTCATATTTATTTTAAAAGATAGATTAAAAATAAAATTAGTATAAGATCAGTACAAGTAAATAAGTCTTACTTATATACTAGTGCCATATGTTTTAAGCTACTTATACGTATACTAGTACTATGTGTAGTTGGTAGTATGGTCTAAGGCACAACTGTCTTTCGAAATTTGAACATTTTATGGAAATTACTTTCGTGTGTTTTCATGGGTTTTCTATACATGTAAAATATAAAGGTAAAGTGTTATAGTAAGTAAAAGAAATCTAAGTATATGATAGGTGTTAATTGTGGGTTAGTAGAGCAACTGCAATATGTCAATATAAAAGTGACGTAGTTTTAAAACCTAATTTGACAATTATAAAAAAAAGCCTTTGGGAGTCATTGCTGCTAACCTAAGTTTGGTTCATTTTTAATACAGTTCATAGATTATATCTATAAATTAAAATTGTGCGGTTGTCTTTACAATTTTGCGTAGGTTTATATTTATTTACACTACTATTATACAGAAACAGGTAGTTGCTTTCAAGGCTCCATTAAAGACCCCGCATACACCCGTCCCCCTCTCCTTTATTCTTTTAATGCCAATGACCTTTGTTTTTGATATTTTAAGTACTTAGTCAAATATTTATAATGTTACAAAAAGTCAAATGTTAGAAAGTATGTAAAAAGTAATTATTACGGTCAATACAAAATAATGAGTTTTAGAAAAAGGAGAAAAGTTTTTTTAAGAAGTAACTACGTGTTTGTTTTAAACATACACAAATTTTATTAAAAATATTTTGATATGCACATAGTGACTTTTAGTAAAGAAAATTGAAGTTATAGCATTTTCAGTCTATTTTCTTTCAGTCAATTTTAACAGTGTTTATTTAGGGTGCGCAATGAAATCTTGGTGTCAGAATTACTTCAATGGTTTAAAGGTTCAATGGTTTAAAATGAAAGACTCATAAAGTACAAGTATAACTCGCATAATGAGGGATCCGTACACACTTAAGCACAAATAAACATATAAGAGAACACATCGTACGTAGGTAGTAATTCCATTAAAAAATTTACAATATTAATATTACTTCCATCCATCTAAATATTAAAACATTGCTTTATATATTTTTACAAACATATTAAATATATGTTTTAAAATACAAAGCTATTTTTACAATTGATTGAAGTCATTTTTAAAAAGATTCTACGAACCTGTTACAGGTCCCACTGTATGTTATATGTTGGCCGACTGTTGCTAGTAAGTTGGTAGAGTTATTTCGTTGTAATAATTTTCCTTTTAATTTAATTATAAGTGCTGATATTTTCAATACTTTTCCGATGTTCCAAAATAGTAGTTTAACTGATATGGGAAAGGGACACTTAACTGTAATGGAAATGACCACTTTGAAGCTTGACATTTCGTAAACGTATATCGGAAAAGTATTCGTGATGTAACCCCATATTTTTAAATAATACCCTATACGATGGGGTATGCGCTATGCGCATAAAAAGAAACCGGTCAAGTGCGAGACGGACTCGAGCTCGAAAGGGTCAGTAGCGCTACACAATATTGAACTGATTTTTTATGCAATAACGCATATTTTTACTTTTGTAGGTATAGTTTGACAAGTAACGATGACTTTACTTTTGTAGGTATAGTTTGACAAGTAACGATGACTTTAGAAGTACATCTCTTACCTTTTGTTTTAAATAAATGTAATAATATTTAAAGTTAATGGCAAATTTAATAAAAATTTAATACTCTTTTATTTTAAGTTGAACATAATTTTCTAAATACAATATACATGAAATACGTCTTTCTTAAATCAATAATTTTAATAATTTATATTATCATCATATTTAACTGCATGCGTTTCCATAGAGGTTTGTGATAACTAAATAAAGAATAATATATTCGAGCTGCATAAGTCAAATTTTCAAAAAACATTATCAAGGTGTGTTCCTCCACGCGTGAGGACACAATGTTGCAATAAAGATATGTGTCCGGTACTCTGCATAAATGTGATTTATTGCTGCGGTCGGTACCAAAAATGTCCAGTATCTCAAAAAACTGCATAGCGTATCTTATTGAAACCAATTTTCGGTCGAAGTATACATTGAGTTCTACTACCTTATTTTTTCATAATTTTACACACGTTAGTTGAAAAGTTGGAGCGGGGAACACACTTTTCAAGACTAGAAGCGAATACCTCACGATATTCGACTCGCATATCTACGTGCCCTGGATTTTTTCATTTATGGAGTACCCCTAATATTCCCCGATTACATGTATGTATTACTTCTAATATTATTATATTATTTATATAATATATATATATATATATATATATATATATATATATATATATATATATATATGTATATAATATATTTATATATTTCATTAAATAGTGGTTCACAGGAGACACCCAAATTTCATCTATGCGGTGACAGTCACCTTGGAATAAAATGGCTGTGACAGATGGATAGGACGAAATTGGAAGGGTTCCGTTTTAGCAATTTGGCAACTAAACTTTAAAAATCAAAACCTTTACGTGTAGGCCAGGGACAGAAAATTGCTTGCAAAAAATGTTATTTCATAAATTTGTGTTATAAAAACCTATAAGCATGACAAATGTCAGCTTTATAGCTCTTCAGGTGAAAGCTGATACATAAATGGACAGACAGAAGGATAAAGCAAAACTATAAAGGGACCTTCAGAGTTTGCTTTGTCCATCGGTAAGTAGTGTAACTCTGTGGAAACCTAAAATTACATTTCGATTAAAATTGAATTAATTTCAAATGTTATTAAATTACACGTAATTTACTAACAATGAGCCTCTGAATGATATAATCATAGAGGTGCGACCGCTTCGCCAGTGCATGGCTGGCTTGCTAGAGTCGCCATCATCAATTATTTATATGTGTGACATGTTTACAGAGAATACGAAGTTACGGATTATGAAATAAGAGGAATACTGTCACGGGGATTACTAGATTCCAATTATTTGTATTTTGTATAGAGAAGTGACATAAGTATCACTTTTGTTGATCAAGTAGTTTCGTAGTTCCAAGATTTCGTAGTTCCACGAATAAAGTATTCAATCAAGGAAAAACGATCGACCGTTTAAAGTAAATATTATAATCACGTATATTCATACGAAACTTTATAATTTCCATATTTTGAAAATAGCAACATTTATATATAGAATAATTGCATAATATTTATTAAAACCTTAAACGTTTTTATGTGATATTAAATTTTGGCTAAAATATTCCATTTTCCCTTATAGATATCTAATTGCGAACGGCACATTACTATTTACAATTTAATGTAAAAAAATACATTTTTAACAAATAGTATAAAGGCATTTCACTTTAAATCAAGCAATCATTACATGTGTTTAGTTCAAGTCGAGACAAATCCATTTTTCAGTCCCTCTCAATGCTATATTGTAGATGCCGCTTTGAAGAAAAATTTCGTAAACGCTAAAATGGAAATATTTGTATTGCTGTATAAATGATTACTTTTTATCCTAAATTTTTCCTTAAGAGTAGCATCGGAAAAATCAAATAATCTATCGCAATTCCAGGAAACTCTCTCTAAAACCTAGGCACCGTTTCCTTATAAACGATAAAGTTTAAGTGAGACGTCTATTTTATTGAATACACTAAAAAAAACTATTCCTAAATGTGAACTACGTCTTACGGTATTTCCTCTTCGCAACCGTAATATACTTTTCATTCGTGCAAGTTTCGTCATTCTGGCCACATTCAGAACATTTTTTAAATCAGCCGATTTTATCCCAGGTTTCAAATTTTTCTTACTTATATATTTATGCATATATTTGTATGTGTGTGTATATATATATATATATATATATATATATATATATATATATATATATATATATAAATATATATATATATATATATATATATATATATATGTATATATATATACATATATATATATCCATATTTTCAAATCCACAAATCCATCACAATATGAAAGATATTGAACTCTTTAAATTTTCCACAGATGACCTTTAATAATTAATTTCCATTTTAACTACACTTCCTCTACACATTCACATTACCCAAAATAACCGACTGAAAATATAAGAAAGTAAAATAATAATTATTATTTTAAATATAATTTTTCAAAGCTAAATAATATCCCCTCTTTAAAAAAAGTATTTATAAAAGTCAACGAAAATAAAATAAAAAATTACGAATTTAGTCGTGAGACATGATATTACGATCTACATAATCTTACCGTGATGTAGAATGAGACCCAAAGGCCAACGAACAGGTAATGGTCAGTAAATTTTCTTATAATGCTTATATTGGAGGTATTGTCTACCTAAATGTCTTACCCAACATTTCACCCCTTTTTCTTTTTCACTTTTGTCATACACACATTCACAGATATATATATATATATATATATATATATATATTCATGTAAAGAAAACCTATAGGTATCTTTACATTTAAACTTTGCCGCGTTATCTATGATAAGTTCCATAGAGGTCGTTGTTAGCTTTCGTATAAAACGTCAAAAGATTTTGGGAGGTTAGATTTGTTTTTGATTCAGTATTTTATTGTAAAAAGCTTACCTGTCGAATTCAGATGATAAACCAGAAATAAGGGCTTTAAATGTTGTTTCTTTTATCCACAGGTGAGTAAATGTTTAGTTTATAAGATAATGTAACTAGCAAATTGTAGAAGGAACGTTTTACAAGTAAATAAATCTTTTATCCACAGAAACGCAATTACGTCTTTATTTCAACAAGTTCGAAACAGAATCCAATAAAAACATTATAAAACAACATTTTCTGCATATATTTCGAGAGAATAATGGATACGTTAAGATTTGATTTTGCTGTGAAGACAGCATCCGAGGGAAAAACCAACATTTTATGCATAACCTCAATTGCCACAACTAGTGGTCAGATCTATGGAATACCCCCGGAATATCAACCAGTGAATCAACACAAAGCAATTATGAGTACTACAAACTATGCCAAAGTAAAAAAAACATTGCAAAGAAGACACCAAACAAGGAAAATTTGGATAACTTTGACAGATGAGATATCGGAAGCATATGTGGATGAGGCTCAAAACTTGCAGTTTAATGATGTTTATCTAGAAGAAATAATAGAAACTGAATGTGATCCAGAGTATAAATCTAGTGGCTCAAACAACTCTTTGGAAAAACTGTTAGAAAAATTACTCGAAGAAAAAGAACAAAAATCAGAAACTCAAAATCTAGGCAAGATAGCGAAGAATTTTATGATAGAAAAGTTCACAAGTAAAACCACGAATGTCCACCAGTGGATTAATAATTTTAATAAAGAATGTGAATGTTTCAAAGTCAACGAAGACAAAAAGAAAATAGAGATTTTGAAAAATTTTATGGAGTCGTCAAGTGTACATTGGTACGAATGTATGTTAATAAAATACACAGTAGAATCAGAGTGGAACAAATGGGAGAAATGCTTTTGTGAGACATTTGCAAATAAAGGTTGGTCATGCATGAGATATGCTCTAGGTTTTAAATCCCAAGCAGGTCCGTTACTCGAGAACGCTCTAAAGAAAGAGAAATTACTACTGGAAGTTAGGAAGAACATTGATACTGGGACTCTTATTGATCTCATAGCATTCGGCTTGCCTAATTTTGTTGCCGATAAAATCGACAGAGAAACTTTGCAACAAACAGAAGATTTGTATAATGAAATAGGAAAACTAGAACACCTCGTTGGGAAAACTAAGTATGAAAAAATAGGATTTACAAATTCTGACCTTAAACAAAAAAAAATTTAAGAAAGAAAACCATGCCAAATTTGTGCCAATGAAAAAAAAAGGGAAACGCTATCACCCAGAGGATAATTGCTGGTTTAAAGACAGAACTCAGAAATCAATAGTGAGAACAGTAAATAACTCCGAAATAGAAACAGAACTGAATAACAAAGATCCAAAAAACTAGAGGTGCCACCATTAATAAAAATAAATTTGCTATTGAATGACACTGTGAAAGTAACTGGAATTTATGATTCAGGTTCAAATGTGTCATTAATTAATGTTAAATTATTAAATATACGGAATGAAGAAAAAAGTACAGATAATACACAAATAGTAAATTTAAAGACTATTAATGGTGAGAAAAAAACTAAAGGTATGGTTACATTAAAAATTAAAATATATAATGTAGAACAAAACATGGATATTTTTGTCATAGACAAAGAAAATTTTAAATATGATTTCCTAATTGGCTTAGATTGTATAAGAAAATTCAAGCTTATTCAAAATGAAGACTTAAAAATAACACAAAAAGGTCAGAAAGAAGAGCTTAATATAAAAAAACGATACAAATGTCAACATTCCTGATGTACTAGGAGACAAAACTGCACCAAGATTAGGAAGCCCTAGAATGGAGAAGGTGAAAAACGAAATAAACTTCAATGAACATATTAAAACTGATAAATTTGAAAAGATCGTTAATCATCTAGATAAACAACAACAATTAGAGATTGACGAGCTCATAGACAAATTTAAGACTGTCTTTGCTAAGGATAAATATGATGTCGGCACTGTACGAGATTATGAAGCTCATATTGACCTGATGGTGGATAAATACTGCTGCAAACGTCCATACAGATGTATAGGTGAAGATAGAAGAGAGATAGAAAAACAAATATCAAAATTATTAGAGAAAAATTTGATTGAGGAATCATATAGCCCGTTTGCTGCCCCAGTAACTCTGGCTTATAAAAAGGAAGATGAACGAAAAACAAGACTTTGTACAGATTTCAGGAAATTGAACAAGATAATCGTCCCACAATCACAGCCATTTCCATTGATTGAAGATCTAATGACAAAAACAGTAAACTGTAAGTATTTCTCAACGTTTGATATTAATTCAGCGTTTTGGTCAATTCCATTGAAAGTACAGGATAGGTACAAGACGGCCTTTGTTACTCAGGAAGGTCATTTTCAATGGACATACTTACCATTTGGACTAAAAACTGCTCCAGCCATTTTTCAAAGGATAATGACTAATATCATAAGAAAGAATAAGCTCTCTGATTTTGCAGTAAGTTTCATAGATGATATACTCATTTATTCAAAAACCTTTGAAGAACATATATCACATATATCACGGTTACTGGAGGCAATACAAACGGAAGGGTTTAGACTAAAACTTACCAAGTGCATATTTGCAAGAAGTTATGCCAAGCATTTAGGCCACATAATAGAAAACAATTCAGTGAGGCCTCTAAAATATTATTTGGTAGCAGTAAAAGACTTTCCAATACCAGAAGCAAGGAAAAATGTACGACAATTCCTAGGAAAAGTAAATTTTCATCACAAGTTTGTGCCACACAGTGCTATCATCTTGCACCCGTTACACAATTTGTTAAAGAAAGATGGGAAATTCGTGTGGACTGAAAAATGTCAAAAATCATTTGATACAATAAAAACACTACTGTGATCTGTACCAATTCTGAAAATGTATGATCCAGAATTGCCAATAAACATTTATACAGATGCAAGTGCAAAAGGAACAGGCGCAGTGTTCAAAACAACCTGATAAAAATGGAGAATATAAACCAGTGGCTTATTTTTCAAAAAAATTAACAGATACACAAAAAAGAAGAAGGCAATATACCTAGAATGTATAGCAATAAAAGAAGCTATAAAATACTGGCAGCATTTGCTTATGGGAAAGGAGTTTACGGTGTATTCTGATCATAAACCACTAGAAAACTTGAATATTAAAGCAAAAACTGATGAGGAGCTCGGAGACCTAACATATTATTTATCCCAATACAATTTCAAAATTAAATATAATCCTGGAAAAACAAATATAGAGGCAGATTGTTTGAGCAGAAATCCAGTCCTAGATCTAAGTGAAAATAATGATGATGATGCTTTGAAAGTGGCAAATTTAATAACTATAGAAGAAATAAAAATAGATCAAAATTCAAATCAAGAAATACAAAAAGATAAAAATGGACTTATACTAAGAGATGAAATATACTACAAGAAAAATAAAGGAAGAAACAAAATTATACTATCAGAAGGATTAAGCAAAACATTGATAAAAAAAAGTACACATTACTTATTGCCACCTAGGAACAACACAAATGATAAATAAATTAACACCATACTATTCAGCGAAGAATATCATAGCAAAAATTAAACAGACTTGCGAAGAATGTGAAATATGCATTAAAAATAAAACAAGGAGAAAGCCGAAATATGGATTATTATACCAGCAAGACACCCATTTGAAATTGTATCAATTGATACAATTGGTGGTTTTGGGGGATCTCGGTCAACAAAAAAGTACCTGCATCTTTTAGTTGATCATTTCACTAGGTATGCTTATATCTTGACGTCAAAAAACCAAAGCTCTAACGATTTTATTAAACTTATTCAACAAGTGACACAAAGTCATAAAATTTATATGATATTAACGGACCAATATCCTGGTATAAACTCTAAAGAATTTAAGGGATTTCTGAAAGATAACAGTATAAGAATAATTTTTACTGCGGTGGACACTCCTTTTTCAAATGGGCTTAACGAAAGATTGAACCAAACTTTAGTTAATAAAATAAGATGCCAAATAAATGAAAGCGAAAAAAAGATTGCATGTACAACAATAGCACAGAATTGTGTAAAGAAATATATTGAAACAGAACGCACTGTTACCAAATTTGCACCAGAATACCTATTGGAAGGAGAAAATGTAAATATTCTTCCATCAGAACTAAAAACAAGATGTTCAAATGAAGATCTAAGAAGAGATAGAAAATTAGCATATATAAATGCAATTAAATCTCATGAGTATAATAAGAAGAGATATGACCTATCAAGGAGGGAATATGACTTTAAAAAAGGAGATAGAGTCTATGTGGAAAACGGTAATCGACTAAATAGGAAGAAAACAGATGAACTGAGAATTGGACCCTAGGAGATCTTGAAAAAAATTTCTAATACAATTTATGAAGTAGATGCCGGTAACAAGAAGGAAGAATCAAATTTGTTTCATGTTACAAAACTTACTCCATTGTCGATTGAGAAAGGAACAATTACGTGCAATCACACTTGTAATTGTTCTTCTCTCGGAGGGGAGATGTAAAGAAAACCTATAGGTATCCTTTCATTTAAACTTTGCCGCGTTATCTATGATAAGTTCCATAGAGGTCGCTGTTAGCTTTCGTATAAAACGTCAAAAGATTTTGAGAGGTTAGATTTGTTTTTGATTCAGTATTTTATTGTAAAAAGCTTACCTGCCGAATTCAGATGATAAACCCGAAATAAGGGCTTTAAATGTTGTTTCTTTTATCCACAGGTGAGTAAATGTTTAGTTTATAAGATAATGTTACTAGCAAATTGTAGAAGGAACGTTTTACAAGTAAATAAATCTTTTATCCACAGAAACGCAATTACGTCTTTATTTCAACAAGTTCGAAACAGAATCCAATAAAAACGTTATATTCATATGTTTAGTAACTGGGAATCCTTTAAAATAAATTTCTATACAATTCACACTGAAACGCTACTATATTTGTTCCAACTGTTTTCAGTATCAGAACTTACACAACTTATTTTAAATATGATCTACCACTAATAGTAGTCGAAATGAAAGTCCGTTATAGCAGAATTACATTGGTACAACAGAGTTGCGAAACAGAAAGTTCTTAAATCGTATTTCACAGAAAATTATACAAGTGCAGACAATTTACTGTTTTCCCAGTTGATTGACATGTTGTGAAAACATATGCACGTTTATTACATTCCCTCAAATCCTCACGTGTACATTATTACACTCGACGCCACAGGTAGTTTTCACAAAATATTCATAAATTACGAGATTAACCTGACTAAATATTTATTTTACCGTAAATTTCTAACAGAAAACAAAATAAATCCATTTAGTATTTACTGAGAAAATTGCGTACATAGAGACAGACGCGACCAAGTACTTTCTTCTATGATATGTCCTGATTAAAAATAATTAATATCCGTGTGTAGAAGTAATATTTACGTTCGCCGGTATCTATAGATCAGGGACATGGGAATGTTAATGTTAATGGAAATACATTTTGGAAGATATGCTTGCCTGTCCGTATCCAGACTTCGCCTTCATGTCAAGTTTAATGGATATTCAATTACAAGGGATTGAACGCTGCAATACTTTATTGCAGACATATCCTTATTTTATTCTTTGTAAATTTATTTGTATTACTTTTATTACTTTATTTATTAACACATTTTTTCTTACGACAACGTTTATTATTTTTGGAATGTATTATTTTACTACGCTAGTTTCTTAATAGTTTCTGCCATATTCCATAAAAGAATTTTACTTAACATATTAAGAGACTTGATTTAAATCAGTGTGATCGAAAAGATCAAGCAATGTACTTGACAAATTTTAAAGACCTACGTATTATTCCTACATGTATTATAAATATTTAAATTTAATGTAAATATTTAAATTATAGTTTGAGACAATAGTATTGAAATAAAAACAACAGCTATTTTTTAAAATATTATCTCCTTTACAGCATAGCTGGCGGAAAAGGCGGAAAGAAGTATTTTTCTAAAGTAGAAAATCAAGAACAAATGTAACAAAAAAAGGTACTTTCAAAGATGTATCTGAATTTACTTCAATCACCATTGATAAATATCAATGGTGATTGAAGTAAATTCGGATACATCTTGTAAATACACACTTAATACTTTAGACACCAACCAAGGTAAATTTTACATAGACGAATGGAAATTAAGTCTTTATCATTTTAAACTGCACATATTATGAAACAGCAACAGTCCTCCGTAGCATCTGTATGCAACTTACTCAGTAACTACTGAAGAGATTAATTTTGGTTTTCATCAATAAATTTATAATACAATCAATCTTTGATACAAGAAAATGTTAAAACCATAATTTATGAATATTTTCTGAAAATTTTCCGGCCCATGGCGGCGGAAGTTGGAAAAACACTATCAGAGATACTTAGAAGCAATATATCGCAATATCGTTCTTCTCAAAAAGTTCTACGATGAAGTTCATGACTGAATATTCGTATGTATTACACGCGTTATATAATTTTGCTACTTAGCTTTCTAGAGGTATTTGAGTAATTCTTACCAAATTAAATTTTATTGCTACCTTCCTCAATTTACTTAAATTAAATTTCCTTTACATATCGTAGTTTTCCTGACGAATAGTTTAAAAATTGGGACGATATTTTCAGTGAGAAAAATTATACGCTCGTAATTTACGATTTAACCACATACGGCTGAACATTTTTAATGTGGTCTATAAAGAAGTAGTAGTTTAAAAAAAAATTCGCCTGTCGGTACACAAAGCCTAGGCATGTAGCTAGTTATATACATTTTTATCTCGCAATATAGTAAATGAAAACCATAAAAACTGGTATGTATTCAGTTTCGACGTTTTTTCTTTTTTATTGCACGAGATTTACTTCACGTCTTATTACGGCAGAAGGAATACTAACGCTATAATTGCAGCTCCTCGGCAATGAAATTATCGGGTATAATTTTGTGCCACCCGGATGGAGTGAACACGGCTTGTATGCTATTATTTGAACACATTCACAATAAATATCAATATTACCCTAAAATAAGTTAATTGGCGGTTATTTGGTATAGAGATATGTACATGTAGAGGATAACGTTCTTGTCATTTTTATTTTATATACTTTACGACTAATAATCCATGGTAATTAATTATTGAATAAATATTTTGCTGCAGAAGAAAATCATGTAGAACGATTTTGTTTCTTTTTCAACGCTATTTGCTGTATTACTATAGCAATAATGATTTTAAAAACACTATAATGGATATTGCAAAATTATACGTTGTATTTCCTGGCCTGACTGAAAATTTCTCATGTACTGTTGGCCACTCAAAAACTGTGATATTTAAATTTAAAATTATTTTATTACATTACGTATGTTCTTCTCTTAATTTTAAAAATAAAAATGTTTCAATATTACACAAATAAGTAGTCGAGTTTTACCTAGGCTTAAAATCACAACCATTGAATGACTCCAAAAAAATGTACCTTTTTATTATTTTTTAAAACATAAAAGTTATTACAGATATATTAGGTTACATAATATAAATTTGCATACATGCAAATTTACATCAATTAAACTCAACAATTTTGTATTACAAAAGATTACAAAGTATTGTAAGTGTAATAACGAAATTAAAAATATCTCAATAATACTAACAATATATTAAGGAATGAACATTGACAAAAATAAAGAAAAGTTTAAGGGAGAAAAATTAAATTAAAACTTCTTTAGGCGAACTACGAATGCTATGATATCAGTGATACGATTTGGTTTAATTCAATTAATTCACAGTTGTAATAATAATTTAGCGTCTTATAAATTTACTAAACAAAGTTATTTTTTTCTACTTACAGTTATTTTACTTTTGGTGCATTTTTTACATGTCGTTTCTTATTCTTTGAACTGAACTTTTCATTAACATTTTTGGTATATGTGAAGATAACCACCTTAACTCCATGCAATTAATGTTCATTAAATTTTATCGACTATTTAAGAATAATCTACACATGTTATACATAAGTAAATCTGCACATGATTTACAACCCTGGTTCTTGCTAACAATTCAGATGAATATTGAAATGTAAGGACATATGTTTAAACGTTTTAGATTTATTATGTGTATACACGGACCGCATTCTAACAATGATATTGAAACACAATAAGGTTGCGGTGATTTTGAAAGCGAAATTATCGTTAAACATAAGGTTAATAATTTATTGTACAACTGTCATTGACTTAAAATTTGGAACATGTTGTTAACCACTAAGATGGAGCGCTTCCTGCATATATAATATTTTTAATCACTAAACTCGCGCACACTGAAATTGGGTTCGACTTCGTTTACATAACAGCTGTTAAATATAAAATGGATCACAAAATCTTTAAAATATTATCTACATTCGATATATAAAAACGGTGGATACGTAGTTCCAATGCAGTACCATGGGGAATATAAAAAAGTGAGCAAAACCGCATCTGATACAACGTACAATATAATGTGTAAATAATAAAACTCCAACTAAAAAAGATGTAAATAAAACTCATAAATCTGCTAGAATATGGCGTTCGATGAAATACAGCCCGGGGCTCTATAGTCGGTTAGGAAAGTACACACGTACTCTTTTTTACACGAGACAAAACGATTGCTGCAATTCGCGGTCATAATTCTGATCTAGATTTATAGAGTTGAAAACTTTTTACGTTGCAATGTGCAAGATTATTTAAACTAGTTTAATTATGAATTTAGTTATGCATTGAAATACTGGTAATAATTTTATTAGCGAGAAGAGGACATCGATGGCATAGAACGTTTCTAAATTCTAAAAGAGGAATACTCTTACGGACTTCTCTTCTCCCTCCCCCCCTAATTTTTCAAATAACGTATGTAAAATTAAGATAGAAGAACATAAAATAAACTTTCACCGAAAATGTTATTGAATAACTCGCATTGAAAACCAAACCATTTACAAAAAAGCATGAATATTAATATTGAAAATCATAAATATTTCAGACGAAACTTTTTTGTGTTGATAGATAGAACGCTGCAAGATAACTTCATGGCGTTTCGTTCATGTGCCGATATTCTAATATCACCTGTATAATAATTTGCATATACTTTTCTGTAACTCTTTCTGTAATTTTCATTGAAACGAATTGCGAAACATGAACGACTGACCACAGATGGAGTCACTTAATTTGATTGTTAAAATTTAAAATAATAAATGTTTAAATTAATCTTTGTAAATTAATGAAATTTGTTTATATTAATATCACATACATGTGCAAATGAAGTCTACATTATATAATATTAATTTACACACAGTTCACAGCAAATGTATGTGTAATTAAATTAATTGCAAATAAATAATTTATTACAGAGTAAAACGGCCATTTCAAATGTAAGAATTTTATACAAACTTTAAAGTTTTTTTTTATAATTTAATATATATCGTTTTCCTACATTTTGATACCGGAAAGTATTATATGATGTAATATGCTAAAATATTATAATTTAGTACACGATTTCAAATTCTGATAAAACTATTTTATTCAATTGTCAAACTAAATAATATTTTGCTTCGAGATTAGATATATTTAGAGACAAAAATTTGTGAGCAGAAACAACCTTTTCTTCGAATATTGATAACGCAAATATTTGTGTATACTTAATGGTTTGTTACTCATTTAATATATGTTCACTCACAGAATTTTCATTTTTACATTGTTTTAAAAACGTTTGAGTACCGCAATTAGATTGTATGAGTAGGTGGTTCTAGCAAGTAGAAGAATGTTACACTGCATATTTTTGAATTCAATTGAAAAAGATAATAGTTATTTGATATATAAAAATAATTATATAATATAATCAATAATATAATAAGTTATTTGATGTATAAAAAATATTTAATTTTCGAATCAGCGTCGCAATTACATAACTTGTGTACTTTTTATGCATAATATTTAATTTTATATTTAATATTTTCTTATTATTTAATATTATTTTTTTATTTTATTGCACAAATGTAGTTCCTAGATATGACATGAAGCAGACGTATAGATGACTCCATGTAATGGTTCATGGAACTAGGTCATTCGCAAATACATAGTGCCCAATGTTTAAAATATATGAAAAATAAGGATCAGGCATCGCATGAATTAGCGTGCGTAAATGAAAATTATGCATAAAAATATAAGATACTAAAAAATTCCATAAACTTTTTATTATACAAAGTTTTAAAATAAACCAAGGGAACCTTTTTGTAATTTTTTAAATGGGCCTTTGAAACAGATACTGTTTGTAGTGAGGAATCTCTTATGAGTTTATATTATATCGTTGTTAAGACGCGAATGGCGATGGTCGATATTAACTTTATTTGTACACGTCTACGATAATACATTAAGACTACGTCCTTGGGAAATATCTTTGTACTCGCATGTCATTTTCGTGCTTCTATGTGTTAACAATGTAAAGAAGGTATTATTTTCCAATATATTTCATCTACAAAAAAATGAGGAAATCCAAATGGAAAATAGGAAATATGAAATGAAAATATAATTTAATTACGAAATTATTTTTATACTAAGCTGTAAACATGCGATATAAGGATAAATATTCTCATGACGTCTCTGCGTTTTCGCTAGAACTATCGTCAAGTAGTGAATATTATAGATGTTTTTAAAGTAAAATTTAAATGAATTAAAAATTGTCGTGGTACAAACATACATAATGTACAGGAAATATATTAAAAGTACTTTAATAGAAAAGATAAAATTACGCTCTAACACACAGATTAAAACCATTTTCTCATTTCTGTTTATTCTGTTTGACGAACATACATTACGAACAAACGAAAGGAACTTAATTATGTACTTACTAAGTGGTGACTGGCGTGTGAAAATATAGTATGTATTGTAAAATCGAGTTTTCGCCTATAAAATATATGTCCCAAACTAGCAAGAATAAATTGATCAATTCTGTTAAAACTCTGTGATATACTGGAAAATTATTGAATTTTTAAATATTTCTGAATTTCGGGAGGAGATTAATTTTAATTTTATTGGTAAGCTGTTATATATATTGGACCAAATTAATTTATTAATTAACAATGATAAGTATACTGTCATCCAAAACTCTTATTTATTAATTTAATTGAATATTATCCATCAGATCTCTTCAGTCAGTTGCTCGGGCGGATTGAAAAGTTAATGTGTTATCAGGTTAATTGTTCAGGTCAGACATTTTTCTTTTCGCCTTTCTATATAATGAGATAACAACTAAATTATTATTTAAACGTAACTGCTTAGAATTGACAATGTATATTATAAGTGAAGAAAAAAAATTTATACATCACCTTTATATTTTCTATACTTGGTAATTATATTTATTTTTCAGAATTATATTGTTAGTTTTACTTACATATCCTGATTTCCGTTCTCAAGCACATTTTTTTGAGAATATATTTATTGTAAAATTTTAACGTCTATATTTATATATAACATTGTTCGAACTTATTTCTCTATGAGCCATCTTTTTAAATCGACTAAAACAATGTATCCTGAGAACTAAATGCGGTAGAAGATTGAAATTTATTGTGCGTAAAATTTCAACAAATTCTCTAAAAGTATTGAAATTGAAATGGATATTCAATTTTATCAAGGAGAGAGGATTATCATGTATAAGGAGGCAGAAGAAATTATAGTTTTGTTGTAAGGACTATTCCCACTATTTCCACCCGGGTGTCTCAGGGCCCCACCTGGAACTCGTAACATCCCACCTCATACAAAAGAAGGATCCCCTAACAACGTCCATTATGTACAATCTCAGTGTTTCCACTCTACAGGTTTAAAGATGTCCTTTTTTGATGAATCATTTAGGATCGCTATATTTTCTAAACGTACTTTGCGAACGCTCTAAATGTCTCAAAGATCAGTCCATTCTCAACCAAGTCCCGGTGACTAAACATACCGTGTTCTAAAACTCCGCATGATTCTACTTTAATGTTAAGTCGCATGCTCTCTAATAAAACTCGACGCGTATCATTGTGCTCACTGCAGTGCAATAAAATGTTTAATGGCAAGCAATAAAAATAGCGATAATTCTTTGAAAACATTTTGTAAACATGAATAGATGAAGCGTTTAACATGTTAGTCAGTTAAGTTCGTGCCCATAATTAGATAGCATATACAGAAAAGGGATACTCGCAGAATATATATGAAACTTTACTATAATAGAATATAATATATATAATAGAATATTGAAAAGAAGGTTCATAATATGTAAATTATTTCTTTTACGTAGACCCCTATTTAAATAAAGTTAAGATGTAATCCAAATACGGAAATGTAAGCATTTTTCTGAGGATAAGTGTACAATTAATAAACAAATTTTTAGGATTGTTACGGAAATGATGGCATTGAAATATTCTTTAAATTAGTATCAATGAAACATTCTATTATATATCCAATTTTAAACCTGTTTAAAGTCATATAATCTAACATCAACTCAAATGTAGATAAGTTATTATAAGTCCGTAAGTCCATGTGCTTCGTTTAGTCGTGTGTCGTCGGAAAAAATCTTTGCTAACCTAAATATTTGTCCTGGCCTTCAGAATGTCCTGGCCTTCAAATAATTTTCTGAATGGAATGACGCAATATGTTAACTTTACGAAAACTACATATATTATGGTCCACTATATCCAGATTTATTATTATGAAACTTAGTCTGTCATCTCCTTAAACTATTTCTTTTTCTAAAATTACTTAAGTACTAGTCCATACAAACGTACTTCGCGCACTGTGCTGGATGTGGCGCTACAAGTGGTACGAGCTACGTCACAATACTTCATTAAAAGCGCAATGAGCGCAGTTCTACCTGACAGTTGTTGCCAGGAGAAGTCGCGCCGTGTATGTTGGTAATGCATATGAGGTTATGTCTGTAGTGTGTGTGTGTGTGTGAAAATTTCTTTAGAATTTTAGTTATTCACGAGTTATTCAATACTAGTCATCCGTAATTAGTGACGTGAACGAAAATATAATGACGGAATAAATAGGCGAGTGACGTATATATATATACGCTTCACACATTTATTTATTTATTTACTTATGTACTTTAATGTACCTAATTGATATGTAAATCATATTAATAAAAATGTGACAAAGTCGTTATCTCATATTGAATCAGTTTATATAAATATATACCTTTTCAAGATTTTAAATTATAATATTAATTTTATATTTAGTGTGTTTATTTCGAAAAATAGTATCAGTCAGATTAAAAGAATTAAAAGTATATGGAAAGGAATGCGAGCAGCTGTCACGTTTGATGCTCATTTTAGTCAACGAGTCCGTAAATTAAACGTAATTGAAATGCGTTTATTAGGAACTATATACAACAAGTTTTAATTGTTAGATAAAAATGGTATTTATCAAGGAACCTATTATAATACATTTTACATTACGATGGTTTTGTTGCTTTGAAAAGAAAAGATATGTGTGAAAAAAGTGACTGAGAAAAAGCGGTGAAATATTAGGTATGACGTTGATTCAACCAAGAGGGGGATATATAAAATATGGTAGGGGGATGTAGATGTGGCAGGTTTGTACAATATATGCGAAATATCTTTAATAGAAATTCACTTAATCTCAATTGTATAACAAATGAGATTAAGTGAATAACGATATTATATATCATGGCTAAATTTGTAAGTTAATTGTGTACGTTAAGCTTCTAAGTTTTTATTCGTAGATTAATTTCTATATCCGAACACGAAACACCAAAGCATTATACGATGAAAAGAAAATTAGTAAATGAATATAAACTGAATGACATGTTAAAATCGGAACTATTGGCAATAGTAGACACATATACAAAATACCTGAAACAATTCTAAGTGAAATTTTGTCTAGATTTATAGAGCAAAGAATTCAATGAAAAATATTTTTCAGAATAATTGCCTGCAAAAGATTTAATAACAAATCTGTTACTTACGAATTCAATAATTATAATTTTGTCATATTAGTTTTTAATTTTTCTATGGTATTTTTTTATCTATCAAGTTTAAGTCAAATATGACTGTAATTCTGTACAGGTTTGTCCTTAAAAATGTGTTTAACATTTTATTTTTGCCTCATCGATATGTTTAAATAAATCTTTAAATCTGACCTTACTTAACCTAACCTAACCTACTAAGTTAAGATGAATATTAAAAATGAACAAACAAACAGATCTTCAAAGCAAATGAGCATAGAATTTCACAAGAGTATGACGTCTGAACTATATCAAAGTTTGTAAGAATAATTCCTTAAAAATGTTAAAAATAGCTCCATTTTCGATATTCAAAATATAAAATTTTGTAATTGGGACAAATGCGGCCGTAAGCAAGGCCAAACATTTAATTTAAAATGACTTTATTTAGAATTTATTAGAAACTAGCCATTGGGATTACAAGGAAAATAATGCAAAATGCAATGTAATATGGAGATGATGGCGGTCGAACATAGGTTTTATTAAGGCAAATGTTATAACAGTCCTGAATGACCTTGACCTTGAACTTGGCTGCCTCAAGTTTTTTTATGCAGGTCGAAGCAAATTTAAAACAAAAAATCGTGTTTTTGGTATTTGATATTGTTAGTCTTTATATTCAAGGAGTCTTTCAGACTGGGGACAAGGTTTATCTTACAAAATAAAAATTATAAAAGATATTACTATAATCGTTATTAGATTGCCGCTTTAGGGATTTGGTTTATGACTAATATTTTCAGTCAATTTTGATAATTGTTTAATTGTTTTTGTGCTAGATTTAATTCGAAATTCGTGGATTATAAAGCACATTGGCAAATAAAGTGATAAATTATAAAGAATGTCAATGATTGTGTAGCTTGTCCGTGGTATGTACATAATCTTACTCAATAATTTGAATTGCTCTCTTTAATTTTCCTGTTTTATCATAAAAGCATAATTTAAAATATTCTTGAATTTTTTTAAATTTTGCTCTCATTAAATTTTTTGAGTCTTTACAGGCAGAACTTTTAAATTAATTTTTAAATTAATCTAATTTAAATTCAACTTATTTTTTATCACGGTTACAGGTAATTCTGGACTAGAATTTTACTTCACATCGTAAAGAAGTCTAAAATTCCAAAAAGGAAAAAAATCCCACACTTGTTTGTAATAATTCTTTTTTGACTTAGCTCATACAATAAAATAATTGTTTCATTTAAGAATATGATTACATGTATATATACGTATATACACACATACATATACGCATGTATATATATATATATATATACATAAATATATATATATATATATATATATATATATATATATATATATATTTATATATTTAATTTTAAACCTTTTCTATACAGATTCTACAAAAAAATTAATATTTTGAATATGTCCGATCCTACACTGGAATCTGTTCAGCAGTCAAACTACAGATTATAACAAAATATAATTCTATTGCAATATGCATTACTTCATACCATGTTGATTGCTCGTCTCTATAGCCCACGGATTGTTTATAGGAAACAAATAATATATCTTTGCGTGCTATTTTAGATAGTATTTTTTTTTACAAATTATGCATTAAAGTTTTAACTTTTTTTGTTTCCCTAAAAATGATGGCACTTACAGTGATGCCTAAATAATTCGATTTGTTTTGATGCATATTGAAAATTATTTGATAATTCAAATTATTCAAATTTATTGGCTCTTAATAACTCGCACATTGTATAAATACAAAAATTATTTTTAATTTAAAATACGAGTAAACATAAATGGTTTTTGAAGATAAGCGCCTCGATATAAAATTACAAATGCTGCCGATTTATAAAAAAGAAATGATCTTTAAGATCCATTTATTATGAAAAAAGAAACGAAAATATTAAATTTCAGCCGCTGAAGTGAGTACTCTTGTACGTCCTTAGGTGAAACAGTTAGTTATTTTTATTGGAAGTTTACTGAATTATTGTCATCTTTTCGAACAACGAGAGGCAGTTGATTTTTATTCACAGCTCGTGGATAATTTATATCCGTGATATGAAGTAATAGCTTTAATTATATATTGAGTATATATCTAACTTTCAAGGCAGGCATATTTAAATGTTTCATGTGATGATTTGTAGTGACGGAATTTTTATTTCTGTTGGAGAATGAGAAACAAATCCGGTATAAGTGTTAATATGTTTAACGCAAACCTACATAAAAATTACTATGGTGTTGGATGACACTCTATTCATTTCCTAATAAAGCAATTTAATATTTTATAATTTTTTAGAAAACGTTTAAGTTTTTATGAATTTCCGTTTAAGTGAAATAGATTCAAAAGCTCAAAAAATAATATCAAAGGTTTTCAATAATTGAAAAAAAAGGATTTTTACTTTTTGATAGCACATGCTGAAAACCGTAAAAAACATGGTGAAAAAATTTACTGGAGTATCTAAAAAAATTAAGCGAATAGCTCATAAATATTTTACAGTTTTCCACAATTTGACATGAGGTTCGGTACGGTTACTCCTTAAAATCTAAAATCACAATCAAATCAAAATAATTTTATATGATTATGATAAACAAATTTTTTAAACACATTCATAATAAACATAAGTATATTATAAAATATGATAATGAGTATCAGGTTAATAGCGGTTGAAATTGTGACAACCTTGAAAAGTATTTTCTCTCCTTCGTCCGTTAGGAATAGCAATATTAAAGTATGTATAGAGAATAGCGAAAATAAAGGGCACCACAAAAGTTCATTATCAAATTTATTTTTATTTACATATTGTTCTCGCATATTAATAATGAAAAAACCGGCTAAGTGTAAATATGACTCATGTATTGGTTGTTACGCACCATGGATAAATATTGATTTAATTTACTGTTATTAACACAAGTAAAGAAGAATTTTCAAACCGCAAATTTGTTCAAAATAATCATTTTAATTAACAATTTTTTTAGTAGATTTATTTTTCCTATGATTTATACTTGACTAAAACTATTAGCTTCCAAGAAAAAAAAAATTGTTAATTAAAATGATTATTTTGAACAAATTTGCGGTTTGAAAATTCTTCTTTACTTGTGTTAATAACAGTAAATTAAATCAATATAAATCAATCTATTTACGTGAATAATTTTAAAATTTTTAACTTACAACTTCTGGGGAAAGAGAAAGAATACAGGATGTGAGAAATGTTAGATTCAAATTACAGCTTCCTTGGTAATGACGTTTTTAAGATTGACTTGGTATCAAACATTTTCCAAAAATAAGAAATTTTGATAACCTACGAATTTCCTTTTCCTTAAAAAACGGATCTATGCTTCATTCGAAAAATTTTCAGCGATACCCACATGTCTATGGAGAATTTTTTTAGCTTCTCTTTACATATTTGGGAGCTGAAAAAAAAATTAAGTCACTTTAAATATAGTTTGTATTTTTGGGTCTAGAGCTGTACATTATTTGTTTATTTCACGTTTCTCACTGATTCGGTTCAGAAGTTAAAAGCCACTTTAACTCGATTGTTCTTGCGAGTACAAGTTTCTTTATGTACAATTACATTTTCACTTTCCAGTTTAGATACAAACGAATTAATTTCACTTAAGCAGCAAAAACAATATTAATAAACGTTTTGTTTTTGTGAAAGCATTTGGTTCGGTAACATGGTGATAAGAATGAATATTGGTTTCAAACCTGTTCTTGCATAAACTAAAACACATTTTTACTTACAGGTGACCTAAAAAAGGTAAACGGTTTTTGTGGTACCGATTTACGAGCCTCCATTATTTCATAAATTGAGCGGTTTATATTTTTTATCTTTTTTGTTTTGTTTTGAGATGGCTTTAAGGGTGCACCTCTGGTATGATAGTGTTCTTTTGAAAATTAGAAAAATAAGGAATATTTTCAGAAATCTGTGTGGATAACCACTTTGTCTCGATTATATAGATGATAATTTATTGTGCAGAAAAAGAAAATAAATATATTTCAATGGGATGAGGATCTTTAACAGGTAATCAAGATATTTATTGGTAAGTGTAAAACGAGCAGGAAAGTAACTAAAAAACTACGAATATTAATGTAGCAAAATAACTACTTATTCTGTCTGATTAAAAATTTTTCCAATTTCGGAAAATGGGTTGGGGTTAAAATCAATAAAGGTCACCAAAAATTTCATTCACCAGAAACAACATATTTACTTAGAAAAGAAGGATATTAGAAATGAAAATAAAAGTTTCAGTAAAATTCTTTACAAATGTATTTATGCTATTTCCTTTAAGTGACTGATGTATAAAATAAATTGATAAAAAAAATAAAACCTTCAATTTACCTTCTTCGCAACCTTTTCACACGTTTCAAATATAAGACATTTTTTTAGATCACATTAATGATGTAAAAAGATTTTATTTTAACAGGAAATCAACAGTTGTGTAAATAGGTAGCAATATAATAAAATATTACGTAGAATATATTTAAGACCACGTGGACACGTTAGTTCCTGGTGATTTTTTTGTTTACGTGATTAGGCGTTATTTACTCTTTTTAATACAATAATATAAACATACATAGGAAAGCTCATAGCCGAGCTGGGCTAGTTAATTTTACTAGATCAATGAAGTAAATAACGCGAGTATCGGTCGGTGAATGGATGGGCGAACATTAATTACACATCTTATTAAGCCCATCATGAGATTTTTCGTGTTTCAGAAGATACTTTAAGCCGTTAATCACTGACTGTTGTGATAAGTGTTATGTTGTTACGTTATAAGAAATCTAGCTTAAGAAAGTTTTGGTTTTCCTTCTAATTCACGAAAATCAGATGGCAGTCTTCGCCTATAGAAATCGGAATTCGGACCAAATACCCCGTGTTACTAAGCGGTTCCGATTTAGATAGGAGATACCGCTTAGTTAGAGTATTAATTAGACAGGCGTTCTTTCTAATAATATGCACCTTCAGACATAACGAAAAATTAACGATGGGAAATTACGAGAGCTACAACTTTGTCAAACGGTGACTAATAATAATTGTGATGGCAGTGTAGAACAGATTTGAACGTCTTCCGTGAGCCGCTCGCCTGCCAAACTTTTGTTCACACCCTTCGTATTTAAATGTAAATCAATACTAACGTTTGTCTCCGAATATCGCTGCAATGTGACAATTTTTCTCTTATTTCGCTTCGATAAAGCAAAATAGAAAAGAAGGGAAAATAGCGATAAAGAAAAACAGAGAGACGCTGTGCGTCGTTAGGATCGTTGTTTTTGTTTTATTTTATTCAATAAAATTAATGTTTCCTAAAAGTTCAAGGTCTATGTAATATATATATATATATATATATATATATATATATATATATATATACATATATATATTTATATATATACGTGTGTGTGTGTGTATATGTGTAGAGGAGTTGCTGGTATTATGATCGATACGACGAAGGGAAATGAATTGTCATTTCTTACGTAGCTGGTGGTGATGTAGCTTTCTTTACAATTTGCTTTCGGTGTTCGCTGAACGTGGCTGTTAGTGTAAATGAACGCACAGTTATCAAATAATACCGTTTTTATTTTAATATACCAATAAAAAATACTGCAAATTTAAGAAAAAGTTATTGTTTCACCACGCCATTTTCGCATAGAATGCGATATGGTACGGGCGCGTTCACAAATACGCATCTGGTGATGACGTAGCTAATACTATACTATTCCCTTCCTTGTTTAATGGACTCGGCAATTAGTATAGAACAAAACTTAATATTAATGCCGTTCATTACAAACTTATCATACTGCATTATGTCGTTTTTGTTTAACTACTAAAATAGGCATTACAGTTTTCAAATGGTATTTCAATATTAAGCATTTGAAAAAAGTCACGGTATATATCGCAAATCATTTTTGTGTAGGTTGCACTATGATATAGAGTTCAGATAACATCACAAACACTTTTTACGAAAGTAACTGAACTGAACTTCTTTGCAAATAAACTTACCAAGATATACTGTGCGGGTTTTAAGGCAAATTATCAATTCGCATGATATTTTTCGTCACCTTTAGTTACTGCTGATCTCTATATTCCGTCTCAGTATATTTTTTGCTTGTAACGAAAACGATTTCACCGTTAGTATCGCCTTTGCTCTCTATCAACTTTGTCAAATGGACGTTTATCAACCGTTACAAATTGCATTATTTTTGGGGTAAGTGATAATAATGTACGTTTCCAGTGAAATCATATTTTTAACCAATATTTTACGCAAAACATATAAAATAAATGGAATTAAATTAAAAAATTTAGTTATTCTTGGTAGTACTCATAGAAAAGTAAAGTTTATAAAGACTATAAAAATTCAAGTGGTTGTTTAATATAAATTTAGTAACTAATGAAATATTATGCGCCAATGCCAGATGCTTTAGAATCGTGACTTTCTAGTTGTATTTGTTATATCAAATTACTAAGACGAAATCTAACACTAAATTATATCATATACTTTTAATTTTAAACAGAAAACTTTTAATTTTAAAATTATTATGCCGCTGATGGATATATTTCTTGGCACTTTGCAGCTCTTGAAATTAGTTACATTAAAAAATAACTTTTATCAAACTTTCATTTCTAAAGTTAATAGAATTTCTTCCCACATAAAACTGATCATTAGTTAATTGTAACTACAAAACAATTATTATACACATTGCGTAAAAATGTCGACTTGTAAAATTTGTAATTTAAAATAAAATTCAACGTACACATTTTTGAACAAAATAATAAATGGGTAATAAGAAAATATTTACCACAAGCGATATTTGAGGGGAAACATTTTTAATAGTAACGACTGGTTCTACGTGTTATGCATTTTTGTGGAATATTCGATATTAGCTTCGAAAATAAAACCCGCGGGAATGGGTAAATATGAAAATATTTACTAAAAATTACCAGCAGTCCGGGCGGACCTCGCCACAGGTGCCTCGGCCAATAATGCGATATGTACGTACGGGTGGATCGACGCCCGAGCTTAAGTAATGTTTTTTGTGCTGCATATTAGGGTTTATGTATACATTTATCTTTATGAATTTATAAAAGTAAGGATATCTTTATCTGTAATGCGGCATCACATCGCCAGCTCCTGGGATACCTTTAGATCAAATCTGCACTATTCCTTGTAATGAAATACCCGAAATAAATATTTACCCTTAAGGTGATTTAATCACGTTTTATGTAGTCTTAACATAAAGTAGGATTTAGCTTAACTTTGTATCGTATTTTCAGGAAGTGTGATCTTATTGATTCTTTTTATTATGATCTTATTCTTTCTTTCCTCCACTCTCTCTTGTTCTTAATTTCGTAGAATTGTTTTTTGAATAAACAATAAAAAAACGTGGTGTGTGCTTTTCGCTTTACTAATGACTTATGCGATATAATATATGTTTAATTATGGTTTGAAAACGGTGTAATTTGAAGTGGAATGTAGCAGAAGGAACGTTAATTCATATTGATTAGTTTTAATATGCCCCCACTTACACTAACAAAATATTTTAGTTAAATAATATAGAGTATTTTAAATAAATAGATACTGTAAGTGTGTAAGTTACTTATACGTAAATAAAATCTTTTAAATAATAAATAAATAAATTATATGAACTTGCATGTAAAATTTCATCTACAATTTTAGGAATTGATTTTTTAGGAGATGATTTTTCTTAAAGTAGCCTATCTCCTATCATTATCTATCTATATGCAAAATTTTATACAAATCTATGCATTATTTCCTACGTGATTGACTTTCAAACGTCCGATCAGATAGATTTACAATAATTCACATTTTCAATATTAGTAAGATGCAGACGCTTGTATTTTCAGTATCTTTTTTCTTAAAATATATCATCATTCCGCAAATAAAAACGTGGATATATACACTCTTTTGCGAAAAAAAGGGCACTTATAAGAATAAACCATATCAGGGATATTTTATTATTATTTGATGCATTTTATATGGTGATATGATGAGAATATTGTTATTTATTATTAATATATCGTTTTTATTTACTTCAGTCATTCAAATAAAAAACGATGTAAAGTCCACAGGCGAGCGTTTTCATACTGGTACATTAAAAATGGCTAAAGTTTATTTTTTAATTTTTTTATTAATTTAACGTAAAATTTGAATTTTAGTAACGAATATAGTCTCCTCTAGCTAAAATTAATGCGCTTAATTTGCTAGGTATGCTTTCGACGACGTTTTTTATCATTTCCTGAGGAATACGGTCCCATTCAACGACGATCACATTTTCAAGGGCCTGAATGTTTTCTGGAGCTGATTTTAGGGCTCTGACGCGTCATTTGAGATTATCCCATGTATGTTCTATCGGATTGAGGTCGGAACATCTAGCTGGCTAGTCTAACCGACGAATTCCGGCCTCCTGCATATACGCATCAACGTCTCTAGAGCGGTAGGCGCGAGCGTTGTCGTCCATAAAAATGGACTCGCCTCCAACCCCTGTTAATGCGGGTTGGGCATGAGGAATAAGAACCTCTGTTATGTACCTTTGCGCATTAACTGTGCCATTTTCAATAAAAACTAACTCGGTTCGTTTTCTAAAAGTTCTCGATCATCTGAGTTAATACCAGCCCAAAACATTACGGAGCCTCCACCGAAAGGGATGATTTCCTCAATGTCGGATATATGTAGATCTTCAACATTTTTTTTTAATATGTATTAAGGTTTGAGATATTACAGTGCTCAAGTTTGGCCTAAGAAAGGAGCAAAATAAAGAAAAAAATTACCTTGCCACAATTCTTGTTTCTACAACGATTTTATTGATTTTGGAAGTAATTGCTTAATTATTATTGTTTGCTTTTCACCAAAACTGTAAATATATTTTAATTAATATTGTATTTCAGTTATTGGCGTCAGTATTCAAGTATTTTTTTATAAACAGCAAATCTTCAGTAAGTAAAATGTCAGAAAATATTTCATAAATCCAGGAATCTGGTAGATACTCTATTTTATTGATCATAACTCTACTCGTAATATTATTAAATTTTGCAGGAAACGATAGGTAATTTAAAACCATCTCGACTATGACAACATTTATGTGACGTTAAATCCATAAAACTTTGATGATTTAAATCTCCTTAACATTTTAGTTTTATAACATCGCCATGGGTAAATAACTCTTCAAATAAAAAAAAATACTTTTAATTCATATGAACTCTAGTTAAAAAAATATACAGCTCGGAAAATCTAATGATTACTAAATTTCATAAGTTCATTATATTTCAAGTGTTGTAACAAATATTTCTAGAAAAATATATGAAAAATCCTCAATTTTCGTGATTCAAAACAAAGCATTACGTAATCAAGAAAAATGCCGACAAAGGACAAATGGCGTTTTTACCAACATATTAATAGAAGATATTCATTGGAATTACATAAAAAGTATTCAAAAATTCTTTATAATATGTGGACATAATCACAGCCAAAAGTAACTTTAGTTAGGGCAAATTTTTATCACATTCCGGAATTGTTGCAAATATACGGCACTCCAAAACTAGGAGTTATTGGTATTTTATATCGCTAACATTTATAAATAGATATCTTTAGACAGACCACATTTATTACCTTCAAAAATAAAAATCATAAGACATGTTAATACTTTCAATTAGTTTTTTTAATTGCCTTAAGTTTTTCTTCTCCTAAATTTAATGTAGAATTTCCTATTTAGAAGACACAAAGAAAAAAAATTAAGTTCCGTCAGGAAACCCTTAGCAGATGAAGGAAACATGTAATTTTTTTTATATTAAAGTACTTTATTTGACCGAATTTAAAACGAAAAAGTATATTAAGATAGCTGTTAATAATAAAGAAAATTATTTAATATTATTATTATGAAATGATTTATCACATAAATATTTCGTAACAGTTTGTTGAAAACTGCAACACCGTTAGCCGACTAGACACGAAACTGACCGAATTAAGTCGAAAAAAACCGAAACGAAAATCGACAAGACGTCATGCTGACCAAACCGCAAGACGCATCTTCCCATCAGTACGTTTAAACCCCGTTTTAACTCCCATCAATAATGGTGTGTTTGGATGGGAGTTAAAACGTCTTAAAAGTACCTTTTAACTGGATGGGAATCCAAATGCATCATTAAATGTTTCACAACAAAAATCATAAATTATGAAGAAGTTTTAAATCTAATCAGTTAGATAAATGTACAATTAGTTTAATGTACATACACAAGTTTATTCAACCATTAATTTTAAACGATTAATTTTATATCTTGTGTTAATAGCCTTTGTTTTTATAAAATGTTTAATACCTTGCTGGGCGTGAATAAACATAAAATTTGTTTGAAGCCCTTATAAAAATGTTATAAAAATGCCTTTTCTATATTGCTGTAAAGTATCGACACTTTAGTGAATATACTGAACTGAATAAATTAAATGTGCCCTCAAAGTCCAAGTGAAAGATGAATTTTATGAGAGACGGGCAACTAGATTTGAGTGTGGTCCGCTTGCCGCTCCCACTAAACCTCTGTTCGCGAATATTTGCCTGTATCTGAATTTGGTCACAATGACAAAACTTGCCCGAATAAGAAGAATATGACGGTTGGGAAGAGGAAATACAGTAAGGCGGCGCTCACTTTTGGGAATAGTCTTTTAGTGTATTCAATAAAATAGATGTTTTACTTATGCTATTTTGTCTATGAGTAAACTTTGTCTACATTTCATAGCGACTTTGCTTGTATTGTGATTAATGCTCTTTGCTATGTGACTAGTAAAGATGTATCTTGCTACTTAATTTCCGTTTGTAAGAGTTTTGGACGAAAAGCAAATATTTATATAACAATAAAAATGTTTTCATCATATTTTTCCAGAAATTTGGAGAGTTAATTTTTCTTAATGTAACTTCATTAATTGAAGATAGACATGGACCAAAACTTGGAATTGTTTCAGTAGAAAAGTATATATATTTTGTCGATTTGAAACGAGATGGCCACATACTCAGTAAAAAACAAATCCCGGTTTCTTGTAGCATTTAGAACATAACAAGACATTAGTTTTAATGAACCATTAAAAAATAGTAATACCGAAAGCAAAAGTGAATAATAAATATTTAATACGAGGCGACAATTAAAAATTAAAAAATTATCTGTTACTAAAAACTTCCAGCGTCATAATAATTTATATTCCTTAACTTTGCAAAAAATATTTTAGATTTTAACAAATATGATGCATTTTTTAATATAAAAATAGAATTGTTTTAAAAGTATGGAAATTAAGCTGGTATATAAGAATAAATTTGATTATAATTGTGACTTTAAACTTTTGATTGTTCATTCCTAATCTAATAGATTATACATATGGGATAATCTCTTAGACCGCTTCTGTGTGAAATTGATACTTTTCATCACTTCTCTGTATGAAATTTAAACAATTCGGAATTCAAATAATTTGCACGTCAGTTTTTCTCTTCTTAACGCATGCACAAATATAATGATCGAGAGCGAAGCAGGAGCTTGTCTTTTCCACTTGACGTCTCCTCTTGGCTACCTTCATTTAATTTTTCAAAACATCGTCAACGGATCCTTTAGTAAACCGGCCGTGCACTGCCGGAATGGTCGTACCTTCATGGGCTTACCATTTAGTAGATTGCCTATAAATTGTATCTAAACTGGAAAATTTTCAATTTAATTCTTCACCTAACTTACCATTTTTCATAACGAATGGTCCATATATTTTAAATATTCCACGGTAATAGGTAATTGTGGCCCCAGGGTTTTTCTACGCTCGATGAAAAAGTTTAAAATTGGAAATTGTAGAAAAATATAAATCAGAATCTAATAATTTTATGTAATAAAAACCTAAATAATACGGCGACTACTGTATTATCAAGGCTTAAATGGGCTATTAAGATTATAACTATTATACTAACACATGCAAATCTCTGTTTACTCCCGTTGATATAAATGCAAGGAAAACAACGCTATGGTGTTACCCGTCGTTAGGAATCGTTTCTTTTTTATTTTACTAATTCAAGAAAATAAATGTCTTACTTACCAATATATATATATATATATATATATATATATATATATATATATATATATATATATATATATATATACATATACAATTAAATTTTTTAACTTTTCTTTTTAAGATTCCACACAGATTTTACTATGAATGTTCCTGGATTTTGCAGCATGACTGCAGAATGCAATAAATCTTAGTGTTATCCCTTTATTCTTTATGAACATTTATGACGTTTATGCACATAGTTTTGTACCAAATTGCATGTTTTGTCATTATAACTTATGGGTTGCTTTTAAGAAACATGTGATATATTTGTTTCTTGCCCACAATTTTGTAGTAAACCCTATAACTTTAAGTATCTTTTATTTTCCTAAAAGTGACAATATTTATGTTTTTAAGTTAAATATAATACCATTACGAATATAAAGAAAATACGATGTTTTAAAATTTCTGTCCTCAACGTTTCCTTAAATATAATTATTTACCATTTATTTATTTCTTTCAAACTTACTTTATAGGGTACGGTACCGTATAAAGCAATACAAAGGAAATAAACAGTTTGATGTGGTAAAGCTATACCAGTCATTATATTTACGGAGTGAAAAAACATTTTTAATATTTGTAAATATTTTACTAGAAATAATACCTACTCTCATACATTGTTTTATGCCTTGGTAAGTACAAAACCATCACAGTCAAAATTCCGTTTGTGCCTAACAGGTTTTTTCCAGTTATACACGACATACGCAAAATACTAGTATTTCTTATTAAGGTCAAATTAGATAAATTAAATCACAGTGTACTCACTTTTGGTTTTACTAATAAATTTTGTTCAGATAAAAAATATTAATAATAGTTTAAAGGAATGTAAATGTATATTACTGTATTATATTATTTCATCGAATATGAAACTGGTCAGTTATTTATCGGAACGTATACGCAAACAGATTTAATACTATTTTATGCTATTTTATTTAAAAAAAGTTATTTAACAAAACATTAGTTTCTCTTTTATTATAATTAACATATGATGAGTAAGTTTCTAAAAACACTTAGAAATGTACACACAAATTGATTTTAGACATTACTATGTATTTTTAAAGCAAATTATATTATGGCACTCTCTGGTAATTGACAGGAAATTAAAAAAATTACCTAACAATTTTAAAAAAATACTCTGTAAATTATAAAAGACTGCAATAACAAAAAAAAATTATAAAATAATTGAACTGAAAAAATATTTGGTGAAATTGTAAATTTTAGTAAAAACTAAAACAGTAAGTATGCATAACTGCTACTAAAATTAAAGAAGTATAGAAATAAAACTTAATTATCAAAGTGACAAGGGTTACTTTTCCTAACATAATACTAATTAGCTTCCATGTATTGAAATCAATGAACATATATTTACGTAAAATGAAACATTTATGTTTATATATACACACACACACACACATATATATATATATATATATATATATATATATATATATATATATATATATTTTTAAATTCAGTAAGAGATATCGATTTAACTGTTCAAACTCTAACACCGAAACATTAGCAACATCTGCTCAAACCATTTTGTATCTATTATTACCCTCATATACCTGTTCACCGTGTAAGATAACACGTAACAATGAAACAACGCAACAATATCGAAACTCCCAACTGTTGACAACGAGTCAAACTTTACAGGTCTCTCGGGTACGCGTCAACAACTGCCGCTCGTACATTGACATAAAAAGTAATACTGGTTTTTTTCTTCGTAATTCTGATTTAAAAACTTTTTATTTTACCATTTAATTACGAAACTGTTACACTACGGTATGGTAATAAAACAAATAAAATTTAATTTCATTTTCATAACGTTTTTCATATCAAGTATACGGGTTTATATTTTTTTTCCCTATCAGTTAATAACATACAAATTACGGTTACGTTTTTAATATGATTAAGCTTTTCTACCTAATACTCCTGTAGCTCGACAATCATGGTCTAATCGGAGCTTTGTTTTATTATGATTAATTACTTCGACATCGGTTAATTATTAAAGTCGTAATTGTTTATTATATTTTATTAGACGCAAAGATCAAAAATATTATCTGATATTTAAAAAATTTTGCCGTCAATTTTATATAAATGGTATACGAAGCCCAAAAATATTGCCATGAATGTGTAACAAGGATATCTTCTCACTCTAATGATGACTGCCACTAGCAAGGAGTGATTTGTTTCAGATCGCATAAGTCAAATATGTGATGAAGGTTAAAAAAAACAAAAAGCTACAGTATAGGGCAGCCTTATTTTACAGAAACTTAATTTTATTAACTGTCGGATAAATGTTAAATAGGTAATAATAGGCTTAATAATTTTGTGTATCATTCTTGTTAAAAAATTAATTTTTCCTGCTTATTTTCATTCTACCTAATGTTAAACTAATCATCATAGATGACCATTACAAGTTTATAAAAATTAATCATTGGACGTTAAGTTTTGTTACCTTGATATAAATGACAATTTATTCGTACAATGTACGATTGAAATATTTATTGAAATATTCATATGAATATATCATTATGAGGAATATTTATTGAAATATTCCTCACAATTTCCTGAAGAAGTATACTCATATCAAAATTGTGCTTTGGCTAAACCTATGTAAATGAGAATGTTGCTATGTGCCCGGGTAACATCGTGTGCTTTATGACGTGTTCATACCCATTTTTATTTCAAATTTTAAAATTTGACTTAGAATCCCGCTCTTATTTTTATAACAAATTCAATGAAAAATATGTATTCAATTTTTTTGGTTTTGTAACATTTCTTTTTTTATAGTGAATTCTACGTTTAATCGTAAAAATAGTATGTAAAATACACACTTATAGACAAGAGATGAGGCAGTTTTTTTTACGGGAAATTCATAATTACATAATTTCATAAGAAAGACAAATTTTAAAATTAACATTTTTGGAAAAAATATATTAAAAGTATAGAGTGGAATTTGGTAGATATTTTCTATGTCTCTTTAAAACTATAAATATCTGGGAAAAATACCCATTGACATAATTATCTTTAAACATTAAATCTTATCAAAACATTACAGTAAGAAGGGATAAGTTCTTCTTTAAAAAATGTAAGCTGTAAAAACTTGCGAGATGAAAGCAACTTCTTTCAGCGAGTATGCAGTTATTAGTTCCAATTCAATATAACGATTTATATATATATATATATATATATATATATATATGTGTGTGTGTGTGTGTTTATATATATGTACTTTAAGACATTTAGGGGCGTGAAATTGGTCATAGGAAATTATGTAAAATAATACCCATAAATTTCAATTGACCGTTAAGCATTTTGTCTGAAAATGTTATTTTTAGTTTAACAATGATGAATTTGAGTAAGCAATTTTACATGTATCAAATATTTTTATATTGGCTTTAGTTTATATACTTTCCATACAATGAAATTAATTTATTATTGAATAATTAAATTAGATATAATTATTTTTATATAAAAAATTAAACGGCACCCAAATAAAACTACATAGATGATCGCGCTTTTTGTTACTAGACATACTTAGTAAATTTCAATTATTTCAGCAAATAAATTCTCAAAGAGACAATGATACTTCACTTTAAATTTGCTCTATTATCAGGCGGATTATTCAGTACATAATAGTAATTAACGTAACGATAATGAAAGACAGATGTGAATGAGACTATATTACAATACTACGTCTGGCGAATGCCAAAATCAACGAGCCGTGCATAGCGAAGTAACAAGCTTCGAGATTATTCACTGATTCTGACATAACCGCCGTTTGCGTATCGACAACCACAGCTACTTAAATATCATGTAAACGGCATGTAAAGTAAGATAATTACAGTACACTGCATTTATCTCCACAAATACTGGCTGACACTTATGTCGATCAATTACATTTGCCAAATCAAATTGTCGAAGGCGAAATGAATCTGTCATTGAATTTCAAATTGATCTATCAATTCCTTTACCCCGCTATACACTTTAATGAATTGAAGCAAAATGTTAAATTCGACATTAATATCGATACTCTGTTAATTTTGTACTTTCTCCTAGTAGATTATTAAAAACAAATTTTTGTTTTAGTGTGTTTTTATATTCTAAAATGTTTTGTCATATTTCTGTTACTTAGTGCAAACATGTGAAGCGCCTCAATCGTAACTAAGATTGTTCACAGAAATATTGTAAATACTATAGGGTTCTGTCCCCTAAAATGAAAAAAACGGAATCCTTGTAAGATCACTTGGTTGTCCGTCCCTTTGTCCAACCGTCCGTTTGTCTGCTTTTCTCAGAAAAGGCTTGATATGTCAAGTTAAAAATAATATCGTTTACTGAGATCTTATAAACTTACATTGCTGTAAATATTTGAATATTTTACGCAACAAAAGGTATGACTTTTTAAAATGTATTTTCTTTTATATTTACACAAATATTATTCACAGATAATCAAAACCTTTGGGATTTTTCCGGTTGACTGTCAATCTGAGGCGTAGGTATAATGGGAGGTATATATTTATAATTAGTTTGTTTTTAGACCTGCGATAGACAAAGTAAATGTATATCTGATTAAGTTCCTAATAGAAAGAAATAAAAAATCGATTAAATATCCATCACTTAGTCTAAGGAAACTTATAGCAGAAAAGGCTCAATTTCATAAAAAATACGGTAATCCAATGGATAAGTTAACCTTCAACATGTTGAGATTTCGCTCTAAACAATGTATAAAACACTGCTATAAAAACTAGTTAAGTAATGTTGAGAGTAAAATTATAAAAAACTCAAAATGTTTCTAGGCATATGCAAAATCCAACGCTGAATTCTAGCAATTTCAAAGAAAACCGGTTTGACGGGCCTTTCCATTGCTAACTTTTTGCCGATTTCTCAGTTCTCTTTATAGTAAGAGTGCAGACAACAACGTCAATAAATGTTCAAGAGCCAACATTTTTTCAGCCAAGATGATAGGTAAAGTTAGCCTATCTTGGAAAAATGATCTCAAAGCACTTCTAAATTTGAACGCACAGAGGGGACCAAGTCCTGATCAAATACTTGATACTTTCCAAAATCCTGGAAAGTGGTCAATATAACGTTTATTCACAAAGTAGACGATTCAAGCAACATGATTAATTATCATCCTACATCAATTCTATTACTTTTAGTAAAGTTTTCGGGTGCCTTATTTATAAAACTATTTATTGTCATATTATATAAATCACATTTTGCTCTCAACCAGCATGGTTTCTTAGCAAAAAAGTCTACGTCAAAAATATCGTTGAATACATAACGGATATTGCAAATGCTTTAGATATATGCAAGAAAGTTCATACAATTAATATACAAATTGCCATGTTACGGTATGATGGTTCATGTTACCATGATGGTTCCAATCATATTATATAAGCAGACAGGAAGTATCGCGTTGTAATTAATTTGTTTCATCTAGTCAGAATCTGGCGTACTACAGGGCTCCCACTTTGGGACATATTACTCGGAATTTTTTACAAATAACTTAAGCAGGGAACTAATATGCCAATCATTTTATGTTCGCAAACGATTTTCAACGTAATAAAATAATAGAAAACGATTTAGATATTACACAATTTCAAATAGATCTCGACATTTTGTAAGTATGATGCACGAGCACCAAAATGCACTTAAATCTTAATAAATGTCCCCATGTAATGTTAATACAATAAATGTTCCATTAAAATGTCCCATACGCTCCCAAACTTTGAATAGTCAATATGCCATGAAAAATGTAAAACTTGTTTAACATAGTACCATTAAGGATCTAAAAATAGTTGTAGATGATGAGTTAAAATTTGAAAAATCACATGGACCCCGTTACTAGTAAAGATGTTGGATTTTGTTTTGAGAGCAAACAAGGATTTTAAAAGTATTTAAACTTTCTTTTCTCTATACAATTCACTTGTTCGCATTCAGCTCGAATACGGGTGTGTGACATGGATCCCAATTTTTAAGAAATACTCTGAACCCATCGAAAAGATTCAAAAGATATTTTTGTGCCAAGTCACCAACAAAGCTAGATTAAGCAAAAAAATTCTCGCTTGCAAAGAACGTCTTTTATATTTTAAATTAAACACTTTGCCTCAAAGGCGACTACATATTTATCCATAAGCTTATCCACAATACAACTGAAAGCAGTCCACTTCTTCAGCACTTTCAGTGTAACATTCCACGCAATAACTGTCTATATATCGTCTCTTCGCAATAACAGTAGACATTCTATATATATTCCGTAAGCCGTTAAAATGATGCAAACTCAATGAGTGAATTAAACTTATGTTTAATCTACATCTGATTTTCAAAAGCATTAAAAAAATCGCACTGTGTATCTTATATAAACTGCTACAAGTAACTAGGCGTCTTTTTTGCTAGGGATCACAGAAAAATTTATTGCAAATTTGATTTCAAAAAAAATATTGCACATTTAATTTCAACAAATGACATATCATTTAATAAGATATAGTTTTTATCTATATGAAACATAAATGTTTTAGAAGTGCGTTTCAATTGAAACAAAAAAGCAAGTTGAAGTAAATTTTCTTTACGATGCTGAATCTTATTCTTTAAAAAAATATGCCTACCAAACTTTTACTTAAAATAGTTACTATGGTACATATTATTCGCCGAAATTATTTGGTATTAGGTTGAAATGGCGTTTTTATTTTCGTAATTTTTCTGCATCTTATGTCCCATCGTTCCACATTTTCGTGAGTTTATTTCCATCACACTAAATTGATTATTAGATAAGAGTATAATATAACGCAAATGCAAACTGCATAAACACTTTTTTTGCCGAAAATGTATGAAAGAAATGAAATGTAATCTTTCTTAGACAATAAAACTCAGTACAATCGTCCAACGCGCCAAGTCTCCTTGATTATTATTTCAGATGCTGCATTCTCATCGTCGATTCAACCGCTATGCTGTATCTCTCCTTATCGCTAATGTCGCACGTAGCTTTACAAAATTTGTAGTACGGGCTGAGTAAAATATACCAGATTTGAAAAAATACTTTTAAATGGAATTAGACAAGGCTACTTCTATTTTAGACAAGCGTCATTAAATTGTGTAGTTTAATTTGTATGTTCTAAGAACAAATTTTCAAAATAAAATACTCCTTGATTGAGATAAAATCATGAGACATGATATTATAGAGGGCAGTGGTTCATAATAATGAATGAGTAATAACTTTAATACTCACCGGGATAAGTATCGTTATGAAGGGATTAATTAATAAAACTAATACAACTGATATAACTGAACTAATACAGTTTTATTACATTATGCTACAAATAACTTCATATTCTATATTTAAAATCTGAAGACAAATTTTTCGAAAACATGAGTAAAAATAATAACAAACAAATTACTGAATATAAGAAAGGTATTAATTTTATTATTAGGTATTATTTTTAAACACCTTTATAGGATATGCATGACACAATCTTAATATATAATTATCATTGATGAAATTTACTTGATTTTATTTTCAAGTAAGTCGTATGCGGGTTTACTGTACCAATGTTCAGCTCCCTGATGAATTAAGTTTATTCTTGAAGTTAGCTCATAAGGTTTATCACGTTTTTACCTTCTCAGTTCATGGACAATATCCAAAAGTATAATAGCTTCTACGTTGGTATGTTTGAGGAGTAAATTTTAGTATTTAATAGCATATTCTTGGATAAATTCGTTAATCTGTTTTACGTCTAAGTCGTTGTGAATTTCTTGATAGCGATATGCATCGGTAATTATTCGAAAAAAATTGTTTTCGCTTCGATCGATTACATTGACTGCTTGGTGCATCCTCAAAGCTGGATAACCTACATGTAAATCGTTTTTTTCAGGAATTAAATGAAAGGCAAAAATAAATAATTTCAGAGAAATTCATGAACTATAAATTGTCACTAGAACGTGATGTTGTCACGTACTCCAAAGTCATGAATTTGTAATAATTGGAGCAAAAATTAGATCTTGACATTTTACGTCACATTGCAGACTGCAGTAAATCAATGTACGAACTGTTCCAAAGACTGTCAATTTAGTTATCAGTACACAGAGTTTATAAAATATCGTGACGTTTATGTTTCATTCTTGGCTTTTCAGAACAAAAAAAAAAGTTCAAAGTTTAACTGATTATGACCGTAACTTTCATGTTATCAAAACGCTACAGAGTTTCATATAATGAAAATATTCATATTACGACGCACTGAACAGAAAGAGTTATTGCAAAGTATGTATGGTTAAAAAAAATTGTAAATTTTGAGATTTTGATGTTTTTATGGCTTCGCTTATTTTTTTTTAATAACTTATTGAAATATAGAATAATAATGACTAGCATTTGTTGTGAATATTCAGAAAACTACGATTGTATCCAAGAAAAACATTGTGTAATTTCTCCGTAAAAGTCTTTTCCAGGCTCCACTTTTTTAAGTGTATGAAAATAAATAGAACGATAATGTAAGGTATGCAGCCTGTTGGCCCGCATTTATCACATTTCATTCTACCGCCTCTTTGCGACGAGCACATATATATGGTTGTCCTTTATGGTAGACATAAAATGCGACCAACACGTGTCTAATTATGTTGAGTACCAAAGAGACGTAAAACGATTATATATTTCGAAGCACAAAAAGAATGAGAACGCAGTAGTTGGGATGGATGTTTTCGCCCACTGTCAAAGTGATACTATTTATTATAAAGAATGGCTTGTGGGTGAAGTGTTTCTTTGTTTGACCATTGTTCATTTAATTTTTGTGGGCCAAATTATAAGTATTTTTAAAGAGTTAACACAGTGAATTTTACGTTAAATAAGGGCTGCAAATTTGAGTTCTCACAACAGGCTACGCTGATTCGTTTACTATTTCGTGTCTTAATAAGGGTCATAGTCAAATACAAATCAATCTTTTACAATAGTGTTAGACAAAAAATTATTTAATTTAGAAGCAATGCAAGTCATTGTACTTAGGTCCTTTTACGTTTACTTATCACTCTAAATACCGATGAAAGGTAGTGGCACCGTTATATTACTATTTTCTCTATAAAAATAAACAGTAGGTATAAGTTTCTTCGTATTTTGTATCTAAAAATAAAATGTACATGTTTGACAGCAAATTATTTTCTTATTCAAAATTTTGAATTCATGAGATCACATAAAAAACAAAAGACATGTGAATTAAAAAATGATAAAAAAAACCACTAACAAATCGTTAGGATTCAATGACAAAGTAAGAAGAATAGGTTAAATTCCTAAAATATTTCATTTATTCCACGGAAGTAGGACTACATACCATCCTAAACATTGGGGAAACTAGATTATTAAAAAGGAATTTATCCAACATTAAGGTCTGAAAGTATGAAGAACAGGACAAACTTTTAGAAAATGTATAATTTTCAACAGTCTATTTTGACTACTTCAAGACTTTAAATTAACAAATAAGACCTTGGTTTTAGTTAAACTTTGTCAATTGCGACGCGGTGGAATTTGACTTAATTATATTTATAAAGACGATACTGTATTTTTTTAATATGAGAAATTGATACAAAGTATTATACAGACCGAAACTGGACTTATATTAGCATTTAAATTACAGAGATTATCTGAAGAACGAGACGAGATGAAAGAAAATTTTACGGATTATAATATTTCAATTATATATATATATATATATATATATATATATATATATATATATATATATATATATATATATATATATAGTGTGAAAATTATCTTTAAAATATTTTTGAATAATCGATAAGTTTATATGAAAGTAAATTACTTTACTCACTTTGGATATATAGTGCAATTTAAATGTATCTTCGGCATTGGTAAATATCAACATATTAAAAAAACGCGCTCTGCGCGGCGGTCGATAATGACGTCGAACTTATAATTTTGCTTCAGTTCATTAGGGCGAATGGCGGAGTAAGGGAATTGACAGATCAATTTCAATCACAAATTCATTTCGCCTTTGACAATTTGACTTGGCAAATGTAATTGATCGGCATAAGTGTCAGACAGCACTTGTGGAGAAAAATGCAGTGTAACGAAATAACCTTATTTTATATGCCGTTTACGTGATACTTCAGTAGCCGTGGTTGCCGATACGCAAACGGCGATTATATTAGAATCACTGAATAATCTCGAAGCTTATTTCTTAGTTATACACGGCTCGTTGATTCGGATATTGGTCAGATGCGGTACAATAAAATAATCTCATTCACGTCCGTCTCTGGTTAACGTTATGTTAATTACTGCACTGTACGGTGAATAATGTGCATCATAATAGAGTAAATTTGAAGTAAAATATAATTGTCTCTTTGGATATTTATCAGCTGAAATAACTGAAATTTTCTATATACGTCTAGCAGCGAATAGTTTAATGAGTGATGTAATTTTATTTGGGTGGGATTTAATTGTTAATAAAAACATTATTATAATTATTTCAGTTATTTAATTAGAAAGTATGTAATCCAAAGCCAATTTAGTATTTTTTTTTGAAATACATAAAATAATTTAGCACTGAATCGGAAATACATCAAACGTAATTTTGTTTAAAGTTTTGGTAATATTATGGAAATGAAAATGAACTGTTAAACAGAATGCTTAGCTATTCATTAATTAAACTTAACTAATCATTTAAATTTATGAATAATATTTTACGTTTATGGATACAACTACACAATTTCATATAACCACTTTCTGGACTTTTAAATATCTTAAGGACGTATAGTTTCTATACAAGGAAAATAAAAGAAATTCAAACACAAAGCGATAAATAAGATATTTTAAATAATTTCTATTATCTATGTATTATTAATATTTTAATAATATATTATTAAATTCTAGGTAAAGAACTCGATATATAAATATTTTCTCATAAAATGAATAAAATGATTTCTGAACGTGAATCGGGACATCCATCCCAACCCGTCTATTCATCGTTTCTATATGAACTTCCTGGTATTTAAAGTGTTTATGTCTAATTGTAATTTTACGTTATTAAACGTATATTTGTCGCTGTTTAAGTACATAGTAAATTACAACAGTAAAAAGGAGATGCGAAAGAGCAGCCTTCGTACGACTGTATGAGCCAGTAGATATGCTATATGCTGATATGTATATATATATATATATATATATATATATATTTATATAGTGTGAAAATTATCTTGAAAATATTTTTGAATAATCGATAAGTTTATATGAAAGTAAATTACTTTACTCACTTTGGTTATATAGTGCAATTTAAATGTATCTTCGGCATTGGTAAATATCATCATATTAAAAAAACGCGCTCTGGGCTTACACGAATTTTATAATTATTCATTAAACATTTCAAGCTAGCTTAAAAAATTATTTAAAAAATATACATATAAGACAAATTCGAAATATCTTTAAAATTCACAGTGTCTTTTGCTTATAATAGATTGTTCACAAGAATGCTTTTATAAACTATTTGTCCCAGTGATTATAATAAGATACTGAGAAATAATATAAGTCTTCAATGAAGTAAAGAGCTTTGCAAACATTATTAAATTCTTAACCACCTTATGGTGCCAAGTGAGTTACGGACCAGTTAACATTTCTCATCCGGGCTGAAGAATACATTAATAAACAAGTTCTTACAGTCCACATTAACATGATCACAAACAGACAGATAACTGCGCTTACATCAATATATTATAGTCACTATTCTTCACAAATATTCTTTCTTGAAACCATTATCTCAGGAGTATATTAATAAAGAGCACAATAAGGTGGGGCATATCTACTGGCTCATACAATCGTACGAAGGCTGCTCTTTCGCATCTCCTTTTTACTGTTGTAATTTACTATGTACTTAAACAGCGACAAATATACGTTTAATAACGTAAAATTACAATTAGACATAAACACTTTAAATACCAGGAAGTTCATATAGAAACGATGAATAGACGGGTTGGGATGGATGTCCCGATTCACGTTCAGAAATCATTTTATTCAATTTATGAGAAAATATTTATATATCGAGTTCTTTACCTAGAATTTATTAATATATTATTAAACTTTTAATAATACATAGATAATAGAAATTATTTAAAATATCTTATTTATCGCTTTGTGTTTGAATTTCTTTTATTTTCGTTGTATAGAAACTACACGTCCTTAAGATATTTAAAAGTCTAGAAATTGGTTATATGAAATTGTGTAGTTGTATCCATAAACGTAAAATATTATTCATAAATTTAAATTATTAGTTACGTTTAATTAATGAATAGCTAAGCATTCTGTTTAACAGTTCATTTTCATTTCCATAATATTACCAAAACTTTAAACAAAATTACGTTTGATGTATTTCCGAATCAGTGCTAAGTTATTTTATGTATTTCAAAAAAAAATACTATATTGGCTTTGGATTACATACTTTCTAATTAAATAACTGAAATAATTATAATAATTTTTTTATTAACAATTAAATCCCACCCAAATAAAATTACATTGCCCATTGAACTATTCGCTGCTAGACGTATATAGAAAATTTCAGTTATTTCAGCTGATAAATATCCAAAGAGACAATTATATTTTACTTCAAATTTACTCTATTATGATGCACATTATTCACCGTACAGTGCAGTAATTAACATAACGTTAACCAGAGACGGACGTGAATGAGATTATTTTATTGTACCGCATCTGACCAATATCAGAATCAACGAGCCGTGTATAACTAAGAAATAAGCTTCGAGATTATTCACTGATTCTGATATAATCGCCGTTTGCGTATCGGCAACCACGGCTACGGAAGTATCACGTAAACGGCATATAAAATAAGGTTATTTCGTTACACTGCATTTATCTCCACAAGTGCTGCCTGACACTTATGCCGATCAATTACATTTGCCAAGTCAAATTGTCAAAGGCGAAATGAATTTGTGATTGAATTTTATTGAATACAATCATCCGATGCGGTAAGTCTTCATGATTATTATTTCAGATGCTGCATTCTCGTCGTCGATTCAACCGCTGTGGTATACTTACTTCTTTTCATCTCTCTTTATCTCACTCTCACTCCAGATGCGGCAAATAAAACCATACGTAATTATAATAATACTGCATGTATTTTTACGAGCATTGTAGTAAGGGCTTGGTAAAATATGCTACATCTTATTAGTAAATATTTAAATAAAATTTGACACACTTATTTCCATATTCAACAAACGCCTTTAAATTGAGTTTAATCTTTGTTTTCTACGAAAATATTTTGAAAATAGAATAATTGAAAATTTAGATAAAATTATGAGGTATCCTATTTTAGTGTCCATGCATTCGTAATAAAAAAATGAGCAATTACACATATATTTGATACTCGTCGGAATGAATATCATTCCAGAAGGATTACTTGGTATTAATTATTATACAAAACGCGACAAATAATTACATGTGTTCACAGTATCAACTTGTTTAATTAAGATTGGAAGACAAATTTCTTGAAAACGTTTGTGCAAGAGCAAAATAAAATTAAATAATTGATTTAAATTAAATGAAACTACGTGACGTAGTATTATTTCTACTCTCTTTAAGTTCTTTACCACGAACTAGGTTTCGTTGTATTACAACATCTTCAGGTAGGCTTTTAGCAAAGATAAATAATGAATTTCTATAAAATTAACGACAAATACATTCAATGTAAAAATAGATTTAATAAAAGGCAAAAAGTATTACTTCAAAGAGTTCAGGAACTGTAAATTGCCACTGGAACCTCCAAAGTCGTAAATTTTAAATGAATGGAGTAAACAGTAAATCGTGACGTTTCACGTCACACATTGTGATTTACGATAAAACGTTGTATGACAAACTCTTACCACATAATGTGCAATGGTCGGTTCATAAACAAAGGTTGTGAAACATTGTGAGGTTTATTTTTCGTTTTTAGCTGTTCAGAATAAAAAAATAGTCCATACATTAATTGGTTATTAATGTAACTTTCATGTTATCAAAACACTACACATTTGTACAGTATACAATGAAAATATTCATATTACAACGGTCTGAACAGGAGGAGTTATTGTAAAGGATGGATGGTTAAAAATATGTTAATTTTTTGAGATATAATACGTCCTGATATTCTTATGACTAACAAACTTAAACCTAAGTTTTTTTAAAGAATGTATTAAAAAATAGAATAATACTGACTAGCAATTTTCAGATATATTAAAAAAAAACAACGCTTGTGTCTAAGGAAAACTGGTAAGAATTTCTCGGCAAACATCTATTCCAGGCCCTATTATCTTAAGTGTATGAAAAAAAAATAGTACCATAATGTAAGGTACACAGTCTACTGGCTCGCATTTATAACATTTCACGCTAGCGCCTATTCTCTGTGACGCACAGATATGTACATTTGTATATTGTTGTCCTTGATGGTAGACATATACTGCCGCAAACGTGTGTAATTATGTTGAGCACTAGAGAGACGTAAAACGATATATTTTGAAGCACAAAAAATACGAACGTGGTAGTTGGGATGGATGTTCTCGCCAACTACCAAAGTAAAATTATTTATTATAAAGAATGGCTGGTGAGCGATATATTTCTTTGACAGTTGCTCATTTAATATTCGTGGGCCAAAATTTAAAAAAAAAATTTTTATACTTTTCCAGCAATAAATACATTCGAAAGGTTAACATAGTGAATTTTATTTTAAATAAGGGCTGCAAATTTAATTACTCATAACAGGCAACGCTGATTTGTTTACTATACCATGTGTAAATATAGGCCATAATCAAATATAAATCGATCTTTTTCAATAGTGTTGAACAAAAAAAACGCATATCGGTCTTTAAGCATTTAAACTTGCTCCGTACTATAAATGTTTCCGAAGGCTAGCATAATAAGTCGATATATTTACGAAAAGTATTAAAATTGTAGAGTCGGACTCGCATAAGAAGGGTTCCATAGCAACAAACAATATAAATTTTTTTTCAATTTCTAAATGTCAAAGACACTGCAAAATAAAGTTATTGCTGCTGACGGTACCGAAAATATCGCATATCTCAAAAATTGCACAAGATCTTATGCATAATATCTAAATATTTTATGCAAACCAATTTGCGTGGAAAATTTTTAGAAAAAAACTTTAATTTTTCCAGAATTTTATACACGTTAGTTGAAAAGTTAGAAGAGGAGCATACTTTTTATATCTTTAGAAACGCATATCTTACCAACTACGAACTTAAATAAGTAATTTGGATCCTACATAATTTTTAAGACCCATCTAACGATGTTCCACACGTCTATGATTTTTTCACGCCTATGATCTCTTAGTTGCATGTATGGACTGCCACCCCTAATATTTTTTTCATAATTCCACTATTTCATTACATAGCATTTCATAGAATACATATACCATCTATATGGTATCAATAGTCTACGACTAAAATGTCTGAGATGGATAGGACGAAATTACAAGTGTTTGGTTTTCGTCATTTGACTACGGAACCCTAAAAATACACTTAAATACGAGTATTGTATTGGTCGGTGTCAAATGCAGGATCGCATAGAATTTAATATATTTTTAATATATTTGTATTTATGTTGAGAATTTAATATATTTGTATCGTTCAGAAGTTAGCCCAGAGTTGTTGTCGGTGCATATGAAAGTTTCTCCACCTCACTAAAAACTATTGATCTACTGTTTATTAACTAATGAAGAAAACAAAAATACTGTTCAGAAAAAATTTGGCAATAGGCAACCTATCTATGATTTGAAATGCATTAAAGTTTTCATAAATTTTGGACGCGCATCCGAAGGTTAAATGGATTTACATTTCTCAGAGGTCTTTGAAGAAATAGTTCACGGTATGCATTAAAATGTTTGTTAAACTACAATAATATAAATTTGTCGTTCGACGTAACCTACACCATTAGTAAGTTGTTGTTTTGAAACTCAAGAGGAAAAAAAACAAAACCTTTACATGGTCACTAACGTGTCCACCCATCTGTCTGTCATAACAGTTTTTCCCAGAAAACGTTCGAAGTAAAACAATGAAATCTAAAATTTTGCATAATGATAATTAAATTAATACAGACATTTTAAAGCTAAAAAATGCAATAACCAATATTTTTTAATTTCGTTTATTGTGTGGGGGCTAATTAAAACTGCAATTTATAGGGATTCTAAAACATTTTTTTAGTATTTTGTGTAAAATAATTTTAGAGGTATTTTTTAGAAAGTTTCAATATGGCTACAAGAATGTAACCCCTCTCACTGATCTCGCAAACGTTTACCGTTTCCATAGTTTTCTTAAAATATAGGATATTAATGCTTGTGAAATATATATAAGACAATATATGTATGTTAAAAAAATAATATAATGTTTGTAAATATATTAATATAAATATTATGTCCTCGTGGATCTTTATTTAAGCCTAGGCGCTCACAGAACGCTCGTAATGCGAGATCTACTCGTACTTAACAAGTTTTTTTTTTAATCCCAACACAATTGTGATGGAAATACTAACGATTATACATATATTTTGATAACGTGGACAAAGGATTGAGTGTGACAGTAAAATGTTAACATCTTATAAGCCCGACAGTTTTGTAACCTTGAAACTATTCCCAGCTTAAGAGTTCATTGTCATGAAAGTAATATTTCGTCGATTTTACGATAGCTATAAGCAAAAAGCCATTATACTATAGTAACAAATGGTCATTACTTCTCGCGAGAAAGTTTTTCTTATTGTGCCGTGAGTATGCAAATACGAAAACAAATAAATGGAAGCAGAGCTCGAAGCGATTAAGCTGCGGTCTTTCTAAATCTTACTTTAGTTCTCCCTGAAGAATAAAATATAAGCAAAGTCTTACCACCATCCAAATGTCACATGAATAATTTCAATAGCATTGATTTTTAGCGATGAAAGAAACCGAAGGCTCTATTATTACTATCACGCACACCTATAAATACTCCGTAGGGTATACGACGTAAGCTGGAGTGAAATATGTCAATTGTCATGAGAACAATAGTGCGCTATTAACAAGGGAAATGGTGTTTTGTTACACGGTGTTTGAAAGGTTTTGCCAATATGTGCGGACGTTTCTTAATATAATATGTAACTAAGTGTAAACAAATAAAAGTGGCGAGAGCTAAAATATAAATGACGAGAATAAACATTAATTATTTACGAGAGTAAAAATGAAGACATATAGAAACACAATGTCTTTCCATTCACTAGTTAAATTTTTCTTAATATCTTTTTACCTAAAATTTTTTAAAGAAATGCTAATTTTTTGTACTTATTTCTGATTGAAAAAACTGATTTATTTTACCATTTCATTACGAAACTGTTACACTTCAGTCAGATAATAAAACAAACAAAATTAAAGTTTCTTTTCATAACGTTTTTCATATCAAATACATATATGGGTTTATATTTCTGATGTCCTTATCAGTTAATAACGTACAAATGATTATTACGTTTTTTATCTGATTAAGCTTTTCTACCGAAAACTCCTAAAGCTCGACATTCATGGTCTAATTGGAGCTTTGTTTTATTTTTATGATTAATTACTCCGACATTGGTTAGTTATTATAGCCGTAATTTTTTATTATGTTTTATTAGACGAAAAGATCAACGATAATATATGATATTTAAGAAACAATTTTACCGCCAAGTTTATATAAATGGTATACGAAGCTCAAAAATATTTCAATGGAGTTGTAACAAGGATATCTTCTCACTCGAATGATGACTGTCACGAGCAAGGAGTGATTTGTTTCAGATCGAGTTAGTAAAATATATGATGATGGTTAAAAAAAATACGGTATGGCACAGCCTTATTCTGTATGAACATTAACTGTCGGATTAAATATGGAATGCTTAATAATTTTGCATGTTATCCTTGCAAAGAATCCGCTTCAATTTTCCCTGCGTATTTTCGCAGTCAGTGGGCATCATTGTTAATGTATATAAATGTCAATTTATTTCTACATTGCTATCGAAATATTACTCTTAATTTTTTAAAAAGATCACTCATATCAAAATGTTGGATCGGTTAAACCTATATAAATGAGAAGCATCGCAGTCAAAGGTTAATTTTTTGTACTTTCTTTTGCATGACCGTATAACATCGTGTGCTATATGATGTGTTCCTACTAATTTCTGTTTGGTATTTAAGGTTTTGATACATGGTACTCCATTCCTATTTTTATAATAAATTCAATAAAAAGCGAAGACATGTAGCTTTGATTTTGTCACATTTATTCTTTTGTAGTGAGGTCTGATTTAGAAGAAGCAATGTTGCAAAAAATTTAATATATTTGGCGTTAATTTTGTAGAAATTCATTATTCACAATTAACTGAAACTACGTGATGTAGTATTATTTCCACTTTCTATTAGTTCTTTACCACGACCTAGATTTCGTTGTATTACAACATTTTCAAGTGGGCTATTAGTAAAGATTAACCTTTAGGAACATCCAACAGCATTTAAATGTTTCAAAAACAATGGCGGAAGACGGGTTCCTGTGGGTTTTCCCACTGCTTACAAGATATAGTACTACATCACGTAGTTTCATTTAATTGTTACAAAAATTATCAAAGTTCGTTCGCATGTAATGAGTTACTTCAAAAATTTAATCATTGCTTTCAGCGAAAAACCACGTATACACCAATATTACCAGAAGAAATTACGCCTGTAATAATAAACTGTGCAATAAAATTAAAAGAAGAAAATACTACATATTACACCCTAAGCATTGGAAATACTAAGTTATTAAAAAAAAAAAGAATTGGTCCTAAATTAAAATCGAAGAACAAAGAGAAAATGACCAATATTTTACAAAATATATAAGCCAATGTTTCCAAAGACTATTGTAACCGTTTAAAGGTTAAAATTTATGCTTTAAGAACACGCCTAACGCTTGTACTATTTCAGTTTTGGATTTTCCAAAAAACACATTTTAAAAAAGAAACAAATAGCAGCAGGTAATACATATATTGTATTAAATAACGAAAAGAGGCTGTTAGATAAAAGTTATATTATTAAAATCATTTTTAATGCAAATGTGCATGAACTTTCTGGTAAAATAGGCATTTTTGCAAATATAACTTGGATATGTTCAGATTTTTGTCTAAATGGGCAATAGGACACAGTGTTTGTGACTGCCTGATTTGCCATACATGGCAAAATATAGTGTGAGTGTATAGATTTATTACTTCACGTGTTATAAAACATGGTGTTACTGTACTGTATAAATACTGTAAAATGTAATGCATAAAACATTGTTACTGTACGTCAAAAGAACAGGACAGCTTTGTGGATTGAATTTATTAATGAGGATTAAACCACTTAGTTCTAGTTTACAGAAATATTGAACCTATATACCGCCTTCCATCACATCGAAAATAATGTAAATTTTAATTCGAAATTAAAATGGTGTTTTGATTGGACAGTGAATGCATTATGTATCATCGATGATGCAACAGTGAATGCATTATGCGTTATCAACGATGGTTATACCAATTAGAATATATAGAATATATATTCTAATTGGTATAACCATCGTCGATAATGCGTAATGCATTATACTATATAGAATTATATAGTAGTTATAAATTTCAATTCAATATAGCAGTTATTCAGCAATTCATTGTTCATTAAAAATATTCTATCATCTATTTGCAACGGTAGAAAATTTTCATAAATTTTAAACGTAAATCCGAAGGTTAAATAGATTCAAACTTCTCAGAAGTCTTCGAAGAGACAGTTCACGGTATGCATTAAAATGTTCCTTAAACTATAATTAAATAAACTTATCCTCCGTCTTGACAAAATCCATTCGTATGTATTTTGAAATCGAAGAGGGAAAAAACTGAACCTTTATATGATCACTCATGTGTGCATACGTTTGTCGTAATATTATATGGTCACTCACGTGTCCATACGTCGGTCATAACCGTTTTTCCCGGAAAACATTTAAAGTCAAACCATTAAATCTAAAATTTTGCATAGTGTCAAATTATATTAATCCTTACTGTTTTAATTTCATAGTCATACTCATGTAATTTAAGGCGCCATCTGATTAGTTTGGAGTTTGGCTCTTTTAATTTAGATATCCATATCAAGGGTTGGTGATCGGTTTCTAGGGTGAAATGTCGACCGTAGATGTATGGTCTGAATTGAGATAGCGCGTAAAGTATATCTAATAGTTCGCGTTCCGTCACGTTATATTTTTGTTCGGCTTTTTGTTCGTATTCAGGGTACGCGACGCGAATGTAATGGGTCTGTTGTTTTGAGATAAGACCACTCCGAGGGCTATATCGCAAGCGTCAGAGGTTACTGTGAACATTCTTTCAAAATCCGGGTACGCGAGTACTGGTGGGTACATGATTAATTTTTGAGTGCGTTCGAATGCTTCATTGAATCGTGCATCATGTTTTATTTTAACTCCTTTCTTTGTTAATTCTGTTATAGGTTTGACTATCTTAGACAGATCTGGTATGAATTTACGGTATTACGATACCAGTCCTAGGAAAGATTTTATCTCTTTTAAGGTTTTGGGTTTTGGAAAGTTTTGAATTGCCTTAATCTTTTCTGGGCATGGTCTGAGTCCATTTTCTGTTAATATGTGGCCCAGGAATTTCACCGACTTTTGGAAGAATTTGCATTTGGATCTATTGATTTTTAAATTATATTGATCTAGTGTATCTAATATAGCTTTAACCACTTATTATATTCTAACTCGTTGGGGGCGTATATTATAACGTCGTTTAGGTAAAATAAACAATATCCAGCTTCCAAATGAGGTCTGAGGACGTTATTTATCATTCTTCGAAAGGTAGCAGGGGCTGTTTTGAGGTCAAAGGGCATACGAGTGTATTCGTAGTGTCCGTTAGGAGTTGAAAATGCAGTTAATTCTATACTATCTGGGTGCATTTTTATGTGAAATGTTTTGAGCCGTTTAATTTTGAAAATGTATCTTCGATATTTGGTAATGGGAACTTATCGTCGCGTGTTTGTTCATTTAATTTCCTATAATCGATCACTAAACGCCATTTAGGGGGTTGTCCTTCTTCTACATTTTTTGTAACTAAACGTGCGGGGCTCGACTAGGGTGAGTCCGACGGTCTTATTATTCCGTTTTGTAACATTTCTTTTATTTGTTTTGATACTTCAACTCTCTGTGATTCTGGAAGTCGGTAGGGTCTCTGATGAATTGGGTCGTATTTTAATAGTGTAATGCGGTGTTGTATGTTGTCAAAACTTGTCTCGTGTACGGTCTATGCGAATGTGTTATTATGTTTATGCAATATGTCGTTTAGTGTGGGAATGTTACGTCTCATAGGGATTATGTCGTCGTCAGAAGTTAAAAGTATATTTCGTTCTGGGCTAATAGTTAAATTTAATTTAGACATAGCGTCCCAACAAAGTAGTCGTACTTGTCTGAGAAGTCAAATATGTAAAATTCTAATGGTATCGTATCAGGTCCGAAAACGTTGTCAAAGGGTGGTAGAATTATTTTCCCTTCGAGTTTAGTTATTTGGTGCGCGGTTTGATCTAAACAAATTTCTTTACAGTAATCGGCTACTCCTTCGTTCGCTTATTGTTTGGCTAGCTTAGGTTGTATGATTGATCTAGCGCTTTCGGTGTCTACTAGCATTCGTCGATTGTCGGGTAATCTAATGTACGGTAGGTGGCAATAATTTATTTATTTTAGTACTATCTCGGTGTCTCGGTCCGATCGTCCGACTGAAAATTTTCTTCTTTATTAAAGGTATGTTGGAAATTTCGTTGGAATTGGTTTGGATTAATTTGGGGTCTAGGTGGGTAACACGGTACAAAATTATTTTGTTGTTGTTGCGTTATTTTATTCGGTGAGTTCGCGTCTTGGTTATTCGAATGGTGGTTAAGAATTATTTCTTGTTTTTTGACTATCCTGTAACCGTCGCGATCTAGTCGTCTAGCGCGTTCTCACACTAATTCATAATCTTCCGTTCTAAATATGTTATAAAATTCTGGTGGCATATATTTTAATAAAGTCTATTGCTTATTGAATATGTTTGGCGTTAATTTTGTAGAAATTCATTATTCACAATTAAATGAAACTACGTGATGTAGTATTATTTCTACTATCTTTAATTTATTTACCACGACCTAGGTTTCGTTGTATTACAACATCTTCAGGTGGGATATTAGCAAAGATTAAATCTTAGGAACAACCAACAGCATTTATATGTTTCAAACACAATAGCGGAAGACGTCTATATTAATTAGTATATTTAGAAAAGACACATTTACAGACTCCATAATTAATGGTCAATCTCAACACCCTTGGTCCCATAAGTTAGCAGCCTTCCATTCCATGATTCACAGAGCTTTAACCATCCCTCTTGAAAAACCTAACCTACGTAAAGAAATAAAAACTATAAAACAAATCGCAACAAATAATAATTATGACCCATAAATTGTCACAAAACTGTACCATAATAAATTAAGAAAAATACTAATACAAGAAATATACCCGGTCGCACCAAATAAGAATAATATTTACTATAAATCTATCCCATACATAGGTAATGTATCACTCAAATTAGGAAAACCCTTAACTAATAATAAAAATATAAATAATATAACATGTACGTATAGTACCTTAAATAACTTGGGTAAAACCCTTATTAATAATAAAGAAAAAATAGATAAACATAAAAAGAGTGGTATCTATAAACTTAAATGTAACGATTGTAATAGTGAATTCATAGGTCAAACAGGAAGAGATTTTAATACAAGATATAAAGAACACATCGCCAGCTGGCGTAATAATAAACCAGACATATCTCACTTTGCTAAACATCTCATCGAAAATAACCATCACCCCCACACTGATAATGCCCCCTATATATTACAAATAAATACAAAAGGCAATAAACTTAATATCCTAGAAACATTAGAAATAAACAGACATAAAAAATATATCAAGGTCAATATATTAAATGAACAACTAAATATAATATCATCACCCATTCTTAATATCTTCTAGATATAATATAAATATAAAACATTGATACTACAGTACCCTGGAAATTGTTTCAGCACTAATACACATATAAATATAAGTGAATATAATAAAAACAACAAAAAAAGTTAAAAGAAATAAATAAATAAATATATGAATACACAAAACCGGAGATATGTAGAATTAGTGTATTACCTTGTCCTTACTTTCAAATACCCTTGCTTTTGTATAAAAATATATTACCGATAATAATATACGTAGAATTAGTATATTACCTTGGCCTTACTTTCAAATACCCTTGCCTTTGTACAAATATATTACCGACAATAACTTCCATTTAATTTTATTACATACACCCTAAAGTTTACATTGTATAACTTCACATAATAAAAACAATTGAATTTATTACCCCAACTAGAATACTGGTATATTGTATAACTCTCTGTGATATAATAAAACCTAGTCTGCGCCCCTGCAATAAACTCACTAATATAAACAATGGAAAAAACCGCACAAAGCAGTCTTCCGCTATTGCGTTTGAAACATATAAATGCTGTTGGTTGTTCCTAAGATTTAATCTTTGCTAATATCCTACCTGAAGATGTAATACAACGAAACCTAGGTCGTGGTAAAGAAATTAAAGATAGTAGAAATAATACTACATCACGTAGTTTCATTTAATTGTGAAAGTCTATTGCGCTAAAGGCTCCGTAACAACTTTAATTCCACTGATAATCGAATCGCTTTGAATTATTATGCTATTGAGTTCGTGTATAAAAGCTACTAATCTATCTTCCGGTTTTAAATTTTGAATCTCTCCGATGAGATCTTCGACGCAAAGCTTATAAAGTCCGAATCGTTTAGTTATTACTTCTTTAATCTTTTTCCATTTTAATTCGCTGCTCTCGCCTAATACGGTCCATAGAGCTTCTTCCGATAATTTTGAAATTATGATGTTATTTTGTGTTTTTTCATCTAACTTCGTATCGGCTAGAAAACATTCCACTATTCTAATGAAACCTGTCAGAGCACGTTCACCTCCTTTACCGTCAAATACGGGAATAGGAATGTGTTTAGCTTCAGTGGTCCTTCTTATAAACTAATGGAACAATCGATGCAACAAAATAAGGACAATATATATGATCAAGTACTTACAAATGTGCCGTAAGTATGATGAGGATGCACTTCATCGAGATATCTGTCAGTCAATATTATGCTTTGTCGACCTTCGATGGCTTCTTGGCTGCTGCGTAGTTGCGGTGTGGTTGGCTGATGCTCGCTTGCAGGGAGAAGTCTTCACTTTACTTGATTTGTAGAGTTTGTGGATTCAGACGAAGAAAACTATGCAAGAGTGGTCTTCTTTGATGCCCGCTCCACGTTGGGCGCCAGTTAAATTTAAATGCAAACCGAAAGTTATAAAAAAAGTAAATTTATTTAAAACAGTACAGTATTCTTATTGATTTATACAATTATCTCTTATAGCTAGTTAGGACGTTATAAAGTCTACGCAATGATTGAACTCTGAGATGCGGCTCACATGCCTTTTTATATTCCATTCTGATTTACTAAATGTGTGGGTACAGTTTGCTTCTAACACTCGGTTTGTGGTTTCCCGATTCGTGGAATGACCGATGGGGTGACGAAGTTGTTGGCATTGTTCTTATCGGCTTCTTCCATATGGCAGTTACTTTGACTCGCGTAACATCATCCGCGTATGATGCACTGATTAACGCGACAATAAAAGGAGGCAAGATTATTTGAGATTGAGTCAAGTCGCTGCATTTTCCGCATTCTTTGCGATGAAACGAATAAATTTATATTAATATAATATCGACATAATTGCGGTTTATACTCCCAGACCCCCAGACCCATAAACGGCATATAAAACGAACATGATATCACCTGGTACTGATTTATGTTTTCATCGATATAAATCATACCTAATTACAGTTAGCTATTTTTGAAGCTATTGCCCATGAAGCTATTTTTATTTATGCGCCCCAATTTCTCCTTTCCGATCAGTAATATTTCGCGATATACCACCAGGAATAGAAGTTATAACACGCCACGGCAATTTAAATATTTTGCCTAATTCATTTCACAAATACTCTTGTATTAGATATATCAAATTTATTATTCTATTAGGCGAGACAGTTTAAATTTAATTTTATTTTTTTTAAATCAATGAATAAATAGAAAATAAAAAATCCTTTTAATTTCCGGCAAATAACTAAGTTTACAAAATCGATTTTTTAAACAAATGTGGATATTATGTACATATTAAATTAATTATTATATATAATGTAATTTAAGTATGCGTTATTTATATATTTGCAAGAACTCCTCCACAGGTAAAGGCCTCCTCCAAAGATAACCAATCGTCTCTCGATTGGGCTATACTAATCCAGTTTGAGCTTGATATTCTTGTAATGTGACAAAATGGGACGAAGCCCATATAGTATGAGGTCTTCCCCTCTTCCTTTTTCCTTGAGGGCCCTTCCATGTTGTTACTTTTTTCTTCCATCCTGGTGTTGAAGGCGTGCCACATATCTAGCCCATTTCCATTTTGCTTTGCAAGCTTATACTAGTGCGTCATTTGCTTTGGTATTTTGTCTAATTTTAAAGTGTATAATTTTTTGGAATTTCCTTATCTGTAGCATACTGCGCTCTATTCCTCTCTGGCATGTGATTATCCTACTTTTTATATGGTTGTTGACTTTCCATGTTTAACACACATATGTTAGGCAAGGTAGTAGACTGGAGTATAAACTTTAGTCTTGAGCTTAGTAGGTATGTTGTTCTTGAATTTGTCCTTTAAACTCCAGTATTTGTTCCAAGTTCCAAGTACTCTACGAGATACTTCTAGGTATTTCGGTCAAATCCTATTTGTTTGCCAAGGTATATATATGTTTCTGTATATTTAGAGGTTCATTCTCAACTTTTAAATCCATAGTCAAACTTAATATGACGCCTTTTGGAATGATATTCTTTTATTTTGCGCTCCCATATTGACCGTCATTAATTTTGATTGAATTTTACAGGTTAAATGAAGTGCATTAACATTTTTGTTTAATTAATATAGCTAGATAAACAAAGAAAGGCAAAAGTTCACAATTTAATTAGTAATAACTCATTAAAACTGCAGCTACTTTGATGAGCTGAATATAAGCACATTGTCATGCTTTTGATACTCTCCGAAGGAGAAGAAGTGAAATACACCTTATTTAGGAAATTTAAGGTGGCGGAAAGAATAAAATAATATAGGTTCTATCTTAATTCCGCCAAAGAAAAAATCATCCTTCAAAGATTCTTGTCCATCTGCACGTCAATATTACAATAAATAAATAAAACTATCTTTTATAATGCAGGTACTAAAGCAATTAAATGTAAATATATTGTCACATATAAATTAACAACTCCTAAATACAGTGAGCGGCTTATCTTTTATTTTAATTCAATAAGTCGTCCAGACGCTTAAATTACGTAAACAACTTCAATTCAGTTTCCAAAATTATTTTTGAATTCAAAAAGTGTGTATATATATATATATATATATATATATATATATATATATATATATATATATATATATATATATATATATATATTTATGAAGCCTCGAGCTTAAAATTCATTAAAAATCTTACTTAGTTAATCTACAAATGAATTTAAAAATTAAAATGTCAAAAATATTTGAAAGCGTTTAAAATTCTAATGAGGAATTAAATTTAATAATATTTCTGTATAATTCACAAGCCTAGAATTAGTTAAATCATCAGTAAGTTTTAAAAAATTTAAATATTAAAATGGTTTGATTATATTGACAGAGTTAGAGAATAATTTCATCCGAAAACAATATATTTTAATAATAATATATATTGATACTAAATTATGCATATATTCATTTAATTAACGGATTATCGAATCTAAAATATACAAGGATTGCAAAATATTTTAACACTCTTGCTATCGATGACTTACAAAAAAACTGAAAGAATTTCGATTTTCGTCTGAGTTAGTCAATACCTGTGTGGAAAAATGCATCAATGTTCAGGTACACATCTATTCGTTAATACTAAACTCGTACTCACTTGAATTGTTTGACTTACTCTGAATATGTAACATACAATTTGATAAAGAGGATAAAGGTTTGAGTGTGACAGTAAAGCTTTAACATTATATAGACCTATCCGTTTTGTCACCTTGAAACTATTCCCGGCTTAAGAATTCACTTTCATGAAAATAATATTTCGTCGATTTTACGATTGCCACAAACAAAATTGCCGCTATACCATAGTAGAAAATGGTACTTTGCTTTTTGCAAGAAAGTCTTTTATTGAGTCGTGAGTACGCAATAATGAGTGCGTAATATGAAAACAAATAAATTGAAGCAGAGCTCGAAGCGACTGACATGAGATCTTTCTAAACCTTACTTTAGGTCTCCCTGAAGAATGAAATATCAAGAAATTGTTACCGTCATCTAAATGTAACACGAACAATTCCGTTAGCATTGATTTTTGGCAATAAAAGAAACCGATGGTATATTAATATCAATATCATACATACGTATTAATATCAATATCATACATACGTTGTTAATATATTATATACGTATAAATACTCCGTAGGGTGCACGACATAAACTGGATTGAAATACGTCAATTAACATGAGAACAATAGTATGTCACTAACAAGGGAAATGGTGTTTCCTTAGGCGGTATACATACGGGTTTGGCTTATTAAATAATGTACCCGTTAAATATATACAGATGTTCCTTAATATAATGTGTAACCAAGTGTAAGTGAATAAAATTGGCGAGAGCTAAAATATTTGTGACGGAAGTAAAATATTAACTCGTTACGCATAAAGAAATAGAGATGTATAAAAGTACAAAATCTTTCGCTTCGCAGATAACTGAAACGATAAAACCTTGGGCTTATTCACATCCCCGAATTATATTTTTCTTAATACTCTTTTACCTTACTATATTTTAGAAAGAAACATTTATTTTCTTATGTCATTCTGTATGAAAAACTGATTTATTTTCCCATTTCATTACGAATCTGTTACATTACGGTCTGGAAACAAAACTAACAGAATATAAGTTCCTATTCATAACGCTTTTTAGGTTAAATATACGGGTTTACATATCTTTTGCTCTTATCGCTGAATAACTTACAAATTATTGTTACGTTTTTAATCTGATTAAACTTTTTTACCATACAGCTCCTAAAGCTCGGCAATCATGGTATAATTAGCGCTTTATTTTCATTATTATGATTAATTAGTCCGTCATTGTTTAGTACTAAAATATTAACTGTTAATTGTGGTTCATTTAATGCAATAAAATCAACGAAAATATATAAAATTTAATGTAACAATTGTTCAGTCAAGTTTATACAAATGGTATGCAGAGCCCAGAATAGTAAAATGGTAGTTTTTCTTTAAGGATATTTTGATCACTATTAGCAGGCATTCATTTGTTGTAGACACTAAAACACATGATGAAATTAGAAAAAATAAAATAGACACGCATAGCTTTATTTTATAGCAAAATTATTTGTCGGATGAAATTCCAATGTGGAATGCTTAATAATTTTGCGTGTTATCCTTGCAAAGAACATGATTTTACTCTGTGACGTCTCAAAGACACTTTTTGTGTTGCTGAAGCAATAAAAATTTACGACAGTTACAGTTGTTTTCAAAGTTTTGTTAACGTGATATAAATGATAATTTATTTTTACGCTATTATGAAAAATGATAACATCTATAAAAGGATTAGAATCATATTTTTGCCTTACTTTTATTTTATAAAACATTAGATTTCTGAAAAGTTTTACTAATCCATTGTGACTAATCAGATTTCTAACATTTGCTGGAGTTGAGTTATAGAATATCCAAAACTTGCGAAGCTCTTCGGGTGAAAGGAACACGTTCAGTAATTCAGTTCTGAATTAAGTATTAAATACCCAGATACTATTACAGATTTTTAATACAGTTATAGAAAAAGAACTTCAAAACATTGCAATATCAAAGTAAGTTTTCAAAACATACATACTAATATTAAGCAATAATTGAAACAGAAAAAATATTTTTTATTAAATCAATATTTTCTTTTCTAATTTATTCTATCATTACTTTATTAAAATAGTTGTTTCCTTAATCTCTTATTTAACATTTTGAAATAATTCTAATTATCGTTTATCAAATATCTAAATTAGTTTCAATGGACTCTGTGCAACCTCTTTTAAATGTACCTAAAATCTTGAATTTTGAATTATACAGACAACAATTTTTATTTTGGCTATACATTATTATTTCATATCGAGGATAGTAGCCAGACTACTTTGGCCACATGTGTCCAAAATTTGTCAAAATTCCACATATTCCTCAAGAGATTTGGAAAAATCAATGTTGTAATTATCAAAGCTCGTTCGCATGTGACAAGCTGGTCCAAAACTTTAATCATCACCTTCTTTGGAAAACCACGCCTATACCAACGTTACCGGAAGATATTACTCCTGTAATAATAAGTATATCTAATCTCCGTACGTACTGTACAATAATATTGCCATATAAATCAATAATTTGAGTACAATATAATGTTCGATAATAAAGTAGCAGTCGAAATTATGTCATTTTCTTTCTACTGTTGTACACTTTGCTGTTGTAAGTACTCCATAATATTAAGCTATAGATCTATTAAAAATGTTAACTTATTTAGAAAATTATTTGAACATATTTAATTCAGAAGCAATGCAAATCAGTATACTTAGGTCCTTATTAAATTTATTTATTACTCTAAATACAATTTCTAATGCTTTTTGTATTAGCGTCAAGCACTGATTACCGACAATAGCTAGTGGCACGATTATATAATTATTTTCGCCACGAAAGTAAACAGTAGATATAAATTAACCCCTACTTTGTACTTAAAATTAGCATGTGCATGTTTAATAGCCACTTATTTTCTTCACATTTTTTTATTTTCATCGCATGAGACACAGAAAATTGATAAAAAAACCACTCACAAATCGTTAGGATTCAATGACAAAGTAAGAAGAATAGGTTAAACATAAAATATTGCTCACCTTTTTCCTTAATCATTTATTTTATTCTGTAGAAGAGGGGCTACATGCCATTCTAAACATTGGAGAAACTAAGTTATGAAAACAAAATTGATTCAACATTACAGTCTTAAAGCAAGTAGAAGAGAATTAGACTTTTACAAAATGTATAATTTTCCTCAGTCTATTTTGATTGCCTCAAGACTTCAAATAAACAAATAATTCGAAAAAGTAAGGTTATTACCGTATAATACATTTATATCCACAAGCGCTGCCTGACACTTATGCTTATCAATTGCTTTTGCCAAATCAAATAGTCGAAGGCGAAATGAATTTGGGATTGAATTTCAAATCGATCTGTCAATTCCTTTACCCCACTATGCTCTCTAATAAGTTGACGCGAATATGGTAAGTTCGACGTTAATATAGACATTCCGTTAACTTTGTGCTTTCTCCTAGTAGGTTATATAAACCAGGTTTTTTGTTTATTCTTATATCATGGTTCCATAATGACTTTTCTAATTTCTAGAACACTTAGTATACACATACCAAGCGTCATCAATCGTAATTGGTTCTGCTTAGAGAAATGTAAATTCTTCACGGTTCTGTCTACCGAAATAAAAAAAAAAGAAATAAGCCTTGTAAGATGACTTGGTTGTCCATCTGTTTACCCGTGAAAGTTTTTTTTTTCAGAAACGACTTGAGATATCAAGTTGAAATTAATATCGCATTCCAAGGTATATAGTTCTTTATCTATGTGAAATATGAATGGTTGAGAAGTTCGTTTTAATTTCAGACGAAAAAGCAAGTTGTATTAAAGTTTCTTTACAATGCTGAACTTTATTTTTCAAAAAGAATGTTCGTAATAAACTTTTACTCCCATAGCTATTTACTGTATTATATAATATCCGCTGACATTACTTGATAGTGGATTGAAATCATGTTTTCATTTTTGTGATTATTACTGCATTTTTCGCCATATTTCCACGTATACATCAATTTATTTTCAACACGCTAAAGTTATTATTAAACAAGAGTATGATGTAACGTAAATGTAAATTACAAAAATACTTTCTTTGCTGAAAATGTATCAGAAATGTAATCTTCTTAGACAATAAAACTCGTTACAATCGTCCAATGCGGTAAGTATTCGTGATTATTATTTCAGATGCTGCATTCTCGTCGTCAATTCAACCGCTGTGGTATATTTCTTCTCATCTCGTGTTATATCACTACCGTTGCAGATGCGCCAAATAAAACTTTACGTGACTATACTACAAAAAGACCGCATGTATTTACATGAGCATTGTAGTACAGGCTGGATAAAATACACCATATCTTAAAAAATATATATCAATGGAAGTAGACAAGGCTACTTCTATATTTGACAAGCTTCATTAAATTTAATTTAATTTGTGTTTTCTAGGAATATATTTTCGAAATAAAATACTTCACGATTGAGATAAAATTATAAGTAATAGTAATTTAGAGGACAGTAGTTCATAATAAAAAAATGAGTAATAGCTTTAATACCCAACGGAATGAATATCGTTCTAAAAGGATTAGTTAGTATTAGTTTTATTACAGTACTCCACAAATAACTTCATATTCTTAAAGCATCTTGTTTAGTTTAGATCAGAAGACACATTTTTTGAGAACATAAGTACAAATAATATTAAATGAAATTACTGAATTAAGAAATGAACTAAATGAAAGGCAAAACGAAATAAGTTCAAAAAAATTTCTGAACTGTTAATTGCCACTAGAACGTGATATTGTCACGTACTCCAAAGTCTTAAATTTGAAATGAATGGAGCAAAAAGTAGATCGTAACATTTCACGTCGCACATTGCAGACTGCATTATAACAATGTACAAACTATTCCACAGACTGTTCACTTATTAGTACACAAACAGAACTTATAAAATATTGTGACGTTTAGCTTTCGTTCTTCTGTACAGAACAAAAAATTCGTTATTTAGTTATGAGCGTAACTTCCACTTTATAAAAACGCTGCACAGCTCAATATAATTATAATATCCATATTACGACGTTCTGAACAGAAGGAGTTGTTTTAAAGTATAGCTACTTAAAAAACATGTTAAAATTTATTGTTTTACTTTAGGGCTAGGTTTATTTTTTTTTTTAATAAGTTACTGAAACCTTGAATAATACTGACTAGCAATTGTCATATATATACAGAAAACTACAATTTTATTAAAAAAAAACATTGTGTAATTTCTCCGCAAATATCTTTCCGGGCTCTGTTAACTTAAGTGTATGAAAATAAATAGGCAGATAATGTAAGGTACGCAGTCTACTCTCTCATCTCATCACATTTCACGCGACGCCTCTTTTTTACGCTAACGCCTCTTCTTTACGACGAATACATATATATTGTCGTCCTTTACGTAGGACATAAAATGCCGCAAACATGTGTCTAATTATGTTGAGTACCAAATAGACGTAAAACGATTATATATTTCGAAGCACAAAAAATGTGAACGCAGTAGTTGGGATGGATATTCTCGTCGACTGTCAAAGTGATATTATTTAGTATAAAGTATGGCTTGCGGGTAAAGTATTTCTTTATTTGACTGTTCCATTTATTTAATTTTTGTAGCCAAAATTTTTGGAAAAAATTATTTTAGACTTTTCGTATAATAAATGTCTTCGGAGAGTTAAGCCAGTGAATTTTACTTTAAACAAGGGCTGCAAATTTGTTGTTTCTAACAGGCTGCGCTGATTCATTTACTCTTTCATGCCATGTTACGAGCCGCAATCAAATATATGTCCCCCTCTTTTACTTGCGTTGAACAAAAAACGGGTGTCTGACTTTGAATACATCTAAAATTGTCCAATACTATAAAGGTTTTGAAAGCTAGGAATAATAAACCGATATCGTTCCGAATATATTAAGATTTTCTAAACTTACTTACAAAATAAAATACTGAATTATGTATGACTACAAACAGTCTTGTAAAAAAAAGCCGGTTAAGTGCGAGTTGGACTCGCGCACAAAGGGTTCCGTTGCAACAAACGATATTGGTATGTTATTTTTTAGGGTTCGTACCTCAAGAGGGTGAAAAAATGAAACCCTTATAAGGATACTTAGGTGTCCATATGTCATAGCGGTTTCCCCACACAACATTCAACATGAAATCATCAACTTGAAATTTTTCCTAATAATAAATTATATTATTTTTTATATTCATTTATTATGTAGCCATTTAGAAGAGTAAAGTAAACGGATTCTAAAACATTTTTTTTTAGAATTTTATGTAAAATAGTTCCAGAGTTATTTGTCCGAGAGTTTGAATATGGATACAAGAATATAACCCCTCCTTCGGACCTCCCGAACGGTTAAATTCAAAATTATAGAAAAATGTGCTACTGGAAATTTCCATGAAATTTCCCAAAAAAATATAGCAATGATGCTATATATCAAAGTTATTGTAAAATATGCCATATATGCACCTTAAAAACATATACAAAGCAATCTAATTTATTATAAAAATAATATTAATGTTTGTAGATAAATTAATGAAATAGTATGTACTCGCATATTTTTATTTGTGTCTAAGCTTGTACGAAACGCTCTTATTGCAATATCTACTCGTGATTAACAAGTTTTTTTTAATTCCAATACAAATGTGTTAGAGACACTAACGAATTGTTTTCTTTCCAATTGCCTTGCGAAATTAATATTCCACACCTTAATTTAAGTTAAGAAAAAATAACTAGTGAAAGAAATGCGAGCTAAAATATCTTTATGAAATGAAGTTTATTTGAAAATTGCACTATTGTCGAATCATTTAATGTGATGTAATGGAAACGTATGTGTTTTATTATACATACGTTTAAATTTTCAATATTTCACCTACCCTTTGTCATTAATAACTAAATAAGTTGCAAGTACTCTTATTCTTAATTATAAAAGTAGAACATATTAATCGACTGGTGTATATATCGTTCAAACAATGTTTCATTACCAAACACGTTGACAATTTGTTGATGTGTCTAGTCATCTTCGGCCAATAAATTTTGTAGTTCTTATGGATAATGTCACATCATTCGAAGCGTGAAATAGAATTATGCACATCGGCGATGTATAATACATTAATTAACATAACACTAAACGGAGGACAACAGAGACATTCTTTGCGATGAAACGGATAAAATTATATTCGTGCAATATCGACACAATTGTGGTTTGTCGACCAATAGCCTCAGCCATCAACATGCCATAAACTAATGGCGCATAAATGGCACATAAAGCGAACTTGATACCGGCGGTTACTGAAAGAATGCCAATAGCCTCAGCCATCAACATGAGATATACTAATGGCGCATAAATGGCACATAAAGCGAACTTGATGTCGGCGATTACTGAAAGAATGACAATAGCCTCAGCCATCAACATGACATATACTAATGGCGCATAAATGGCACATAAAGCAAACATGATGTCGGCGGTTACTAATTTATGCTTTCATCGATATAAATCATACTTAATTGCAGTTACAGTCAATGAAGCTATTCTACGTGGTAGGACTTTGAGTACCGCACTACGGCAATTTATTTAAAATTTAATAATTTTAATACTCCATATTCTAAATGAATAATGCAAAATAATGTTTCCTATGATCTGCCTTCCAACTTGACTGTATGTCTATTCATTGATGTTATATATAAAATAATATTCAAATGTATGTCCGTTGAACTATACTTCTACGTAGTCAGTAACTAAACGAGGGAAGGAAATGAAAAATCGAGATTACAAAAGACCACGTGAACTACTCAAAGAAAACTCGTAATATTTTTCTTTAGAGAATCCTAATTGGATACAGAAAAATAAAAAAATAAAAACCGATGTTTAGTACCGAATTAAAATACGAAGATTAGTACCATTATATTCGTCTTTTATTTTAATTCGGTACTAAACCGATGTTTAGTACCGAATTAAAATAAAAGGGGTGAAGTTTCGATATTGACAAGAGACGTTCAAACAAGTGTATTTATAATAGAATTTAATTTTCTCTTAACATTTTTACATCACAAAGAGCATTAGCTGGTTTCTACGGTGAAAATGCTTTTGGGCTAAATTCCCTCGATTGTTTCATTTTGAGAAAATATTAAAATTCCGAAACTATTGTTTTTATTTTAAACTACTCGTTTAGTACTCATAATAAACGTAAATTACAATGATTTATGTAATGAATTATTGGGAAAAATGTATAGTCATATATTGAGAAAATACTATATTAATTATTACTGTAAGGTCCATTGTCTTCTATAATGTATATAGATCACTGGCTCATTTATAATTCTAAGCAATGAACAAGTATACGTCCGCTCTCGCCGAGCTCTTTCGTGCGACTAACGGCGCATCACCTCACTCTTGTGCGAGTGAGACAGTGTATATATCTATTACGTAGATGCACTACTTTCTATGCCCTATTATATACATTTTAGGGTGCACATCATTTTGATAAAATACAATTTTGAAAAATTAGGTTCGTTTCTAGACACAGAACGTAAGCAATTCATAAATTTAAAATAATGATAAACATAATTCCACAACGAAACACAGTTATGCCTTGGGCTAGACGTTGGACATGTCGACAAAAACGCAGTCACAAAAATGTTCATTATATTTTGCGGGTAATTGTAATAATTATAAATATTATTTTAAACAATATCATGACTGAGCTACAACCGAAGACTTAATTTATACTTATTTAGCTGTACATAGTTACAAGAATAATCTAAACAAATCCTAATATGTTACGTACGAAGTTTGCAAATAAAATTAGGGGGACACGTACATAGTAGATAAATAAATAGTTCACACTCATTACATTAGGTTCTTCATGTTATTTCATAATATCCGGAATTCTGCAACTATCGGGAAAGCGTGGCAAGCTTTTCAACGAAAAATATAAATACTATTGTTCTACGTTCGTAGAATCTATGTAAATATCATAAGAACCCGTCAATTAGTTCATAGAAAATTTTAACTTTTAAAATTTTGACTATAGTTCTTCTCGAAATCTATTATAAGTACCAAAATTCCAGATTAACAAAATTTAAAAAATCGAAAACCTTCGGGACACAGACATTTTCACCAAAGAAATGTCTTTTGTTTGAATATTTTAGTATTATTTTTAGAAAGTTTAATATTAGGAACGCTACATATTTTAAACGCATTACTTTGTACTGTACTCTAATGTACTGAACTCTCTGCCTTCTTTCTACACTATATGCACTGCAGGGACATGGCACAAATTAATAAAGTAACTAATTTCATTTATAATTATAGTTATTAAAAGGCTTCCCCCACAATTTATCAGCATTTAAATTGGTAATTTTCTTTTTATTATTTCATACAATGCTTATCTTTACGGTCCCACAATGCTTATCTTTAAGCTTCGTACACACTACTTATTACACGATAAAATCAGACATTTTTCGCTTTTATATACGTTTTATTTTCAAGAATTACTGTGGAAATGAGAAAGTAAAAAAATACACTCTGTTCCTAAGCAATAAGAGAATTGTATCCAACAATAACCACACAAACAAAAAAATCTCCCGGATAAGAGAAGTTTCTTGTGCAAAAGAAAACTTTGACCTTGTAACTGATCTCTGAGTCGACATGAACCTTCATCTCGATACTCGCTGCCCTCTTTATTATTTATGTTTTTCAGAATATGTAAGCCTTTTACATTTTCTTGTCATTTTACATAATTAAATATGTGTTCGTCATAGTTTATGTACGTCATAAAATACAACTCGTATACATTGACAGGTCGTAAACAGAAGACACGAGAGCGTGACGTGATGTGTGCGGACCAGTAGACTGCGCGCAACGCATTATTGTGTTCCATATTTACTTACACTTAAGATATCAGTGTCTAGAAATGGCGTTCGCGGAGAAATGATACAATGTGTCTAGATGCGAGTAAATTTATCTGTGTGACTGTGATCGTTCCTATATTCTAATGCTTTGCTATTACAGTATGTTTGCTATGAAGTCACATTAAAGAGAATAGTGAACTGTAGGCGTAAATGTATTTTGAAAAGTATGCGATTCATGTTGAAAATTGTAAGTTTCAAAAGGAAATGAAGTACTGGGTTACCTTCTGGTTAACATCAAAAAGGTATTGATTTAAGAGCATAATTAACATAATATTTCGACATTAATGTTTCACTTAGATTCCCCAAAAAACAAATTTCCTTTTGAAATTGGCGGAAATACTTTAAAATTAGCTAGCTCGGAGTGAAGGATTTTCTATCCTAATAATAATAATACATATATAAGGTTTTATGCTATTTCAATTGTTGTATAAGCATACGAATCTTATTTCTATCGTCACCGAGCAAACAGCGTTACACAATTTGTTACGCAAATATTTATAACGTTGTGTAATCTCTGCAAATGAACGGTAGCACTAAGCTGAACAGAATATAAGATTTTTTCGAACCAATTCATCAAATCTGATATATTTCCATGTTGGTACAGCAGAACGAAGATGATATCACAATTCTATCCGTTTAGTATGAAATTGGTTTTGTATTTTGGACGTGAACGGAATATTAACGAGGATCAAAATATGATTTAAACAGATTAGTTTTTCTTTCTATTAATGCCGATATTTCGGTATCTTTGAATTTTCTATTCAATTAGAAGAAAAATTTGTTTGTGGAAGAATTCAATTTCGCAGTAACGTTTCATTTTTTTCACATTTAAATCAATAGAAATTGCCAATTGTGCTTAGGTTGGAAATTATACAACATACGTATGCACGTGTTCGGTCTTCTTCCGAAAAAGAAAATTTTCAACATAAATAAAGTCGAAGTATGTATGTTATTAAATTTGTACTGTTATTGGGTAATACTATATGTTTCCATCGTTATAATTATTAATCAAAATTTACTATGCAATTTTTTTTATAAATTAGCATAACACATATACACGTTTGTGTAAATAACTAAAATGAATATTGTTTACTATTGGTAGTTTATTTAAAAAAATGTTAAAGAAATTGCGTATCTTAGTTAGGGTTTAAATAAATAAATAAATATATTGTAACAATTTTTGTACGGTGACTATTTACTTTCACCGTTTTGGTATAACACATCGTACATCGAACCATATTTGTGTGTAATTTTTTTCATAAATAACATAGTAAATGTTATATATATATATATATATATATATGTATATATATATACATATATATGTATATATATATATATATATATATATGTATATATATATATATATATATATGTATATATATATATATATATATATATATATATATATATATATATACATATATATATGCAAACATAATATATGACTAATTTATTTTATCATTAAAATTATTAAATAGGTTTTATTAAACGACGGAACGCAGTTAATTAGACTTTGTTTAACGTTACTGACGCAGTTAATTAGACGTTGTTAACGTATTCGTTGACGTTAAATTCATGAAAACATATGAACTAAAGGCAGTAAAAACCAATAGTAAAATTCTAACTTATTCGATTAATAAGTAAATGATGTAAATTATTGAATAGGCAAATTTGAAGTATTTCCGTGAGAATTGTGTTGGATAATGCTTAAAGTAATTTAATATTTTTTTTAATTAGACACTACATAAATAACATATAAAATAGAAAATACTTTTGGGGCTATAATTCTTTATTTAATTAGGTTTAATTGTAACTGATTATTTATTTCAATAGTGGATAATAAAAAGTATCGAACTATACCCAATCCTATTTCTGTTGTACGAAAGATCTTCGCAATATTTTTCAATAAGTTCACATCCTTTTTCATACGTCCGTATAGCCTAACAAACAATATTAATTTTGAGTAAAAACTAAAAGTTCTTTACGTTACTTAATGTGGAATACTTATGTGATAGTTTTAATTGTAATTATTGTATCTAATTGTAATAATTGTAAATAGTGTATATCTGATTAATTACATGAGTCGACTGAAATTAATTAAATTAAAATATTATAAATGTCAGTGCATTGATCTATAATACGGATATGGAATTGCGTCTCCAATGTGTCTGATCTCTATAAAAATTTTCTACCCTGCCGAATCTACGTTTTATTACTTTCTTGCAATAATTTTATATCCAATGAAAATATTATTCAAAATTATTGTAAACGGAGTTTAATACAATATTTCGGTAATCGGCGTGCTTGGTACACTAATCTATATTTAACAACTGTAATTTTCAACGCAGCTCGTATCGTGATGAACATCACATGGCCGAACTGAACAAAAGGTATGAGATACCCATTCGAACCCGACAGGCAATATCTAATATAGTTTTGATTCACGCCGCCAGTCGGGCACGTGGCGTGCGTGCATGCAGTTTCAATAGCGACAATTGAATTCAAAGATGTTTTGTTAAACGTAGTCTGACGTGCCGTTTGAAATGAAAGCAAATGATGAAAATTCGCATTTAGCTGAGTACGATTTTCATTTGTACCCAATATACACTCGTAAAAGCTCGTAATGAAACCGAACAAAAGGCGCTGTAAGACAGCACGTGAGAGGTATTTTAGGGAGTGTAACTGCCACTTTTATTATTTGTTATACAAAAAAGACAATGTAGCACAAAGCCTAAGTCACCTGCTTGCAAGAGGTGGTCGTTTGAAAATATTCAAAAAGTGTTGGAGATTTGTTCAACGTTTCCTTTTCCTTTTTGGAGAGCTTATGGTATTATCCGCATTTTCGACTCCAGGCTTTCGTCGAGTGCGAACCCACGACATGAAATTTAGTCGCGCGAATAGTCGAGTATCCGACGGGATATTATGTACATTAATTGTTGGGTTTTACATTATGTGAAATTGTGGAATTACGTGATTTTTTCCAGTTGTTAAAAGTAATTATAAAGAAACAAGTTTTGATTCATATTATTTGGTTAGGTTTGACGAAAAAGTAAAGATTTAATTACACCGCTAAAATTAAGTTTTATGGTTGGCTGTTAATAACGAATGTTTTTATTAATAATATAGCATTGTAGCAATTAATATTATGATAATGACCTAGACTCAATTTCATAACGTACGAAACCTAAACGATGAGGCAGGTTGACTTAGAGTAAAATGTATTGTGTGCTTTATAGTTGCGGTATATGATTGTGTAGTATCTGAAGTTAAATTTCACAAATTTGAGAATGGAAATAACAGACCTTATTAAAAATTTGGGTTTAAAAGTAATAGTTAAACATCACGTGAAATTAATACTTAAGAACAAATTTTTCGATTTAATTACAGAATAAAAGGAGCAAAATTTTTATAGTCAGAGTCTGTACGTCCATTCATCTGATTATTGAAGAGTTAATACTTTTAAAACTTACTTCTTTTTGCTTATAAGGTTGTAGAAAACTACACAAGTGCATATATTTTTTTTATATAGGAAATATTCAAAGTTAATATATAAACCATTTATTCCGAAGACTTCTGGGTTATAAATAGAAAAAAAAATTCTGAATGCAGATGTAATTCTTAATATTAGAAGTGAAACATTTATATTATTAACGTAATGTTTATTATTTAATAATATGTTAAATACTGAGATTAAATAAATATTAATTACTGCTTTTCTTTTCCAGTAGGTAAAAACTTCGACACCATGTTGAGTATATCTGACAATGAATTATTTCTTTATTTTCAAATAATAAATAAATATTTTTAATTTTTATTATAACTCAACTCGCACCCTAATGTACTGTCACTATTCATCTGCGTTATTTTTGTAATACATTTTTGAAATTGTGGTAAACAATTTAATTTCAGAAAATAACAAAACTTCATCCATTTTCTTGCTTGTTGTTTTTATTTATATTTGTCATGGCCAGTTGCGTCGACACATGACTCGTGTGCGCTTTTCCAACTTATTCAATATAATTGCGGTGTTATTTAAAAGCAATATGCTCTGTTATTCATTATCCATTTCGCCAAGCTATTTTTTGGTAATTATTTATATCAATATTATATCCTTCGAGCAAAGTAATTGTTGCTATCAATATACCTTACATATTTGCCATAAACGTAGACATTACGTACAGAGCAGTTGCGTAATTACGACTTGTACTTATATTGTAGATAGTCAGGCAATAAAATAAAATAATGCCCCGTATTTCTCGAGCATTTTCTAACGACGGTTTTAATTGCGTCCGATACAGCTACGTGATTACATCTTTATTTACTCGCGGCTGTTAATTAACGGCTGTAAAATAATATTTACGCAAGCACGACCGTCGTGTGTTGGGCTTTTAATAAAATCAGAACATGAGCGTAGCTTTAGCGCTGTTCATGTATATGAACATTTTCGTAGCACCCCAGAAGAAAAATTAAACAAAATTAGAAGAAAATTAGGAATAGAACTTTTAAACGTGTCGTTTGGACTCGTGTCGTTTGGGTCGTAAAATTATATAAATAATATAATTTGATTAATCGAAAAAAATTATATTAGTACATAAAATATTTTCACCTTAAGTTTCGATTATCAAGTGTAAAATAAAGCAATTTTCAAATAATTTCAAGTAAAAAAATATTAGATAATCTAATGCACAAATACTACTACACTGTAAAATATCGTCTATCGGTTCGGTCGATACTTTGGCATAATTTAATGCAAAACCAAATTAAAACATTATCTAATTTACATTAACAAATTTCACGTTAAGCGTAGCTATTTTAACTAAATAAATAACTTTTCACACAGTAATGATTCTTTAAAAAATTTTAAAATTTTATCACTTTTTTGTATCCGGTTTAAAAAATTAAAGTTTTTACAAATGGAAAAGAAAATTGCTACGTTTACTGGGCTTCAATGATAGCCATGTTTAAAAAACCATTTAATCGGTCTATTATGATAACTGAAACCAATTCGGAAACTGATTAAAAACTGTTTCCGTTTAAAAAAAACTTCCGATTGAAAACTGTTTCCGTTTAAAAAAACGCAAATTTTAGAAAATCTTTGGCTCAGAAAATATTTCAATATTTTCACATAATAAGTTTCGTCGTTTTGGGTCCATAACATGATTCTTCTCCCTTTTCATCATTGTCTTTCTACTACTTATCCTAAAATTAAATGAAAAGAACTATTTCACTATTCTCCATTTATAAAATTATCATTACTTACTCAAATAAATTTGGAAATAATCCACCAATACTTCGATAGTATGAATTAGTAGCATTTCCTGCTCTAAAACATTCTGCAACACGGGGGTCTACATCATCACATCTACAGCTACATCGTGTCAAGCCACGTTGCCGCGAAGACAATGAGTTGGGTCGGCGTCGGTTGTCCCTCAGCGTGTTGAAGTGTGAAAACATTCGCCGCCCAGGAAATTGAAACCGACATCGAATTACGTAGACCGGCCTTATAGTGTAACTAAAGGATTAGAAACGAACACAGACACTGGTAAGACAATTGGGCAGCGTGCGGTTTGTGGGCGGTATGTTCGATTTGGGCGGATAATGGTATCAATATTTTTGCGGCCGGTTTATTTTGAGTAAAGGGTTTGAAATATATAATATTATTGCTACTATTTTAAAGTAGATTCAAATCACTAGACGCCGATTTTAAAACAAAATAGAATTTAATTTAGAGTCTGATTTTTGTTACGCTAACGACTTTTAACTTATGCGAATAATTTGTCATCAAAATATGAAATACTTTTCCTGAAGTGAAGCATTTAATTGCCACATGACACTATTCTAAGTCTATATATTAATTAAATTATATAAATACTGACAATGATATTTTTAAAGAACCTACCTTATTGCCCATGATAAATTTTGCACCTTATTTTTTCCCAGGTACAGGTTTTTACACGAGAACTATATTTTTTTGAAATATCCATATTTAAACTTACAGCAATAACTAGAAAACGACAGGTACTAAATAAAATATTAGTTAATTGTTATTTCAATTAAAAAAAAACTTATTAATACGGCTGTAGCTATGGTGTCCATTATCACGTCAAGAACGACATCAACTGTTATCGAAAAACTTAGCCATACATGTTTTAACACTTTCGTATTTAAGTGCCCAAGCGCGATTTTTAATAAAATGTACATCCACTTTATTAGATTTAGTTATCTTTTTAACGACATTCACGTCTTCAAAAATACGATCAGGATGTGCTTGAATAATTTGAAGCCAAATTCGATTATGTAATATCTAGTTGTTTTTGACCTTCATTATCTTAATGTACATTTTGTTCGGAATCATTCTGTTTTTCTTACTCCATAGTACGATCTCATCTGCGAAAAATTGTCAAAAGTCAAAATTTCGAATACATGCCTTTGAAAGATTTGTTTTTTATGAATTTGTTTTCATTCATTTTGCACAGTAATGCATAACCGCTATAGCCTCTTGCTACAAGTAACTTAGTTTTACTGATGGGTTTAAGTCCAACTTTGAGCTAAAATAATGCTCTTTTATGTTGAATAATTCTTAAGTTCAATGAAACATTAAGAGGTCAAATTCTAATGAACCCACCACCGCAATATATTTTTGATAGCATTCAATATTTTTATGAAATTAAAAACACTTCTGATTTGTTTTAACTGAGTCAAAGAGATATTTAACACTTTAAGGACTAAAAGACTTATATCTCATCACTAATAATAGTTTAATTAAATATCCTTAAGTTCAGAACATTACCCCCAATTTCATATATGCTAATACTACCGTGGGAGCCTGGAGTACCCTCAAGTATTTTATGAACAAAAATAAAACTTAATAATAATCAAAATGTCTTATTTATTATAATTAATAGAACTTACAAAAAAGAGGAAATGAAGTAATTTATTTAATTTTTCATTGCACATTTGACATATTTTTATTTGATGATCCGCGCAAATATAACTCTGATAAAAGGAGCACGCGGTTTTGGATTTTCGATTTTCGGTTATGCAGAGACAGAAGCAGCAGCCACCGGGTCTGACATCTCGACGAACTTGTTCAACATTGTCAATCACATGTTTTAGGATACCATTTATGGATTCCCGGATACCCCGAGACAACCTTGGCCATTTTAATCTCTCTTGCATATGCGGTGTTATAAGGGACATTGCCAATTTTTTAAGAATTCGGCGTCTCTTTTGGATTGGTTTCTTCCCTGGTACCATATATATAGTGTAAAGAATCCATGAATTGACATCCACCGTATTTAGAAGTGTATAGAATACATATAGAGACCACCTTCTTGTTTTTCTTGATGTGACGATTTCTATTCGAAGGCGTTTCTATTACTTTTATTAGGATCCTACTACTTGATGCTGGTTCTTGTGCTAACGCAATCTCGGCGCCATCTTCGCCGATAACAAGATCATTGTAGTGTTATCAATAACATTTATGCCAATGGTATTAATAAAACATGATTTTAATCAAATAAGCACCATCGTTATTTATTACTTGCCACTTTGTATGCGTACGTACATTACTCATAGGATGTCATATGTGTTTAATTTTTTTAATAATAATTTGACAGCGAGCGAAACAAATATTAGTAGGAGGATATATAATAGGGAGAGTACGATCTTTAATAAGATATTTCTTTAAAAATCTACTTTAGTTAATCATCGGTACGGTGAACCCTCAATAGCTTTATACGCAGGTCGGCCCTCTTCAGAAGTTGAATGGATGTTAGCACCTGTGGTAGCCAAACAGTATATTCCCCTTGGAAGTATGAATCTAAGGAGAGGGAATACTCCCATACTTCGCGCTTAATAGTTTTTTTTGAAAGCACGCCTAATCACATTTTAACGTCAGTTGAACCTTTCTAAAGTATATTTATGTGTCAAAAAGTGAAAAAACCATATCGGAAAAATATGTGAACTTAAAAACCATGTCACTTATAATAAATAAGTTCACTTTAATTTCATTGTTGTAATGTGTATTATACGTCGATAATTCGACATCGCTTGAAATTAACAATATGGTAAATGTGTATCCCACATCGATAATTTTAAACTAAAATATATGATGCAGTTTAAGATTCTGTATTGAATATTTCGGTAAAGTAAATTGTATATTATATTAATTTTTTACAATAATTTGATCGTTTTGTACAATCATATGGCCATTGCAAACTTTATAGTAATTTACTCAACGTACTGAATATTTTTTATTAATTGTATTAATTAGATTACTGAAAACTACTCAGTTCTGTTCTGCGATATAACATGGACTGCAAGACAAGATCATTGTCGTGGTTTCGAGAACTAAAATTAGGCTCTTCTAAAAGATGAAATTCTTGAATGATAATTTCCAAGTTCTTCATCGGAAGCCTCTCCAGTATGCAGTTCCTCGTTGTCTGAATTTCGTTCCAGAATAGGGGCTGTATCATTATCACCTCTAAGTCCTCTGACTGATCATGACTACCTGAAAAGTCGTATACCTACAATTGAAAAAATAAATTTGAAGAGATTTCTAACGAGAATTATATCGAAAATACGTTTTATTATTTGAAATTACTACAAACACGTCCCATATATTATTTCATGTACAATACTAATAAAACTTACCAATAAACAACAAAGTTTCAATCACGTCCAAATGTACAAAACCTTTGAGTACTATTATCGTGGGGTTATACAGAATTCTGGAACAGTTGAACAAACAACTGCACTTGCGCAACGTCAGCGCACGACTAACGGTAGTATGTGGGAACTATTAATTAAAGATTGGCGGGTGGGGCATTGGTGTGGGTGCAATAGTTTTTGAAATATTGCAATTTAAAAATGGTGTGGGGCGCTCCAGTATCCATGATAGTGTTTAAGAGTTAAGCGGTCCATTTCAAATAATTTCTTTTGTTAAATACGAGAAATTGAAGCCTATTTTTTGCCTATTCATTAGTGATAGTCAAATGAAATCATCATTAATCGAAATAAATACCGGCGATAAAACATATATTTAGGAGACTGTGTCCCTATTGATAATTTTTTCATAGGTAAATTTAATTTCTATCCCAAATTTCATTTCATGGCAAGCAGTATTCTTTTAGCTTTCGTTTTTCTATATTATACCATTACTTGCGTTGTATATAAGATCTACGTTTTTTACAAAAATAATTGAAATTTTTTGACGAGTACCAATGATTAAATACTGCAATAATTTCAATTTTAATGATTTATAGTATTCACTAGGTGTTTTAGAGCCGGCTTATGTGTAGTAAGTAAAATTTATTTAAAAAATATTTAGATTTCCTTTTAATTCTATACGATTTGCTACCCTCGACATCCATTACTACATGTGCGTCCAAAGTTATTCCACAAAAGCAACCAGCAATTTCATCCTAGCAATTGTACATAAAGTAACTTTTCTCCCTAATACTTTTTACTTCTAGTTGCTTTACGGTATTGACAGTGTTAAAGACTTGTATAAAGTTTGATATAATGACCAATCGAAATTGGGTATTTGACTAATTTTTTTTACTTCACTAATAATAATTTAAAGGTATAAGCTGATGAAGAGTGAAAAAATATTTAATAATCTTAAAAATTCACCGAGTTATAAAAGTTTAAATTGAATCTTTAGACAAGGATGGAAATACTGTGTTGTGAGGTAATTTTTAATATTGCACATTATATTCTTCAAGAGGAAAAGAAACAGGGATATACCCAACCCTATCCGTATCTTCAAATTTACAAGCCTATAACTGGCTTATTTTTCAATCAATTTTTGGAGTTTTTTCAAGACTGGTTTTTAATTAACTTATATTTCACAATATTGTACGAAAGATACAAAAATTTAGAATGAGTCAACTACCGTATTTGAATAGTTACATGTTATAGCCCATTGATGTTTGATCAACCAATTATTAGGGCTAAGGCTGATTAAAATTTCCATTACTTTCGAGATAAAATAAAATAAGTAAGTTTTATTCCTGAAAACATCCATCTAGAAAAAGATAAAGTGCACTAAACGGCAGGTCTCAGAATCTAATTGAAAGATACGAATACTTGCATGACAAAAAACGTCGTAGGATGTTATGTTGAATTAGGGAATAATTTAATGATAAAAACCCTTTGGTTCAAACATAGTTAAACCCAAAATCTAAGTAAACCAATAAAATTTCACATATCGATAATTATCCAGTAATCTTAAAAAAATCTCCATGTACGAATAGCTCTTGAGGGATAAAGTCGAGTAAAGGGAAGTAAATAAAAGTGGTTGAAATAAGATATTCTTAAGATATATAAGGTGATCCTATGATTTCTCTCCAACATGTCTACTTGCCTTCAAGTTTACATTGGACATTACTACGCGGATAAAGCAAATAGTTTGTCATTCATTGTTTCACATTACTTTAGCAATAAACAAAATTATAAGTGGCAGAGAAAACGAAAAGTTGCGTGAACAGGTGTAATTTTTTAAATTGTATATGTACAGTAAAGCTTTAAAGTACTTTACGTGTTTCCTATGACGGTAGTACGTTTCCAGTTCAGGGTATTTGCTATGTTAACAATACTTCGTACACGATCTGGGAGCAGACAGGCTATGTGTGGACAATGCCCTAAGTACAAAAGTAAAGTTAGGTAATTATTTTATCTGTAAATGTTCGTGGGGTGCATTTTTATCCGGAAATCAGCTGTTTATACGTTTCACTAAAGTTATTTATAAAAAAGGGTCTGCTCGTTTATTTATCATTTAAGCTTATTATTTGATGGGCTTTTTGGGCGGGTCGTGTTCAGCGATGCTGAATTATGAACAGTTTATTTGTGAGCCAGTTTTTGTAACAAATATGTAATTTATCAAGATTGAATGCGAGTACTTTTAGATTTATCATCGTGGAGTGTACTTGGTTATGAAAGGGACAAAAACTAACTCACTGCTGAAAAATATCAGTTTTAAATAAAGTCGGAGTTTCGCTACGACAAACTCGTTAACTTAATTAACTCGGCTTTTCCGTTTGGAGCTGTCTCATGTTTTATAAAATGCAAATTTTTTCTAAAATTAACTTCAACGCCAGTAAAAATGAGTTAAACATATTACTATATTTTTGTCTACGTTTCGCTTTAAGTCCCTTTTCTACGTAAGCTTTTAGTTCCTTTTCTAGTGACCTTTTCTACGCACTCTTTTAATGAACAAAAATATATAAATGTACTATTTACAAATATTAGACCAGTATTTGTTATATATACTCTACTATTTGTTATATAATGAAAAAATAGTATAACTAATGTATATATTTGTTATATGTAAATTAGTTATACTATTTTTTCATTTATATTTCACATTAATTTTCATTATATATCACATCTCTATAATTTCCAAGGCAATTTTGAAACAAAAAAAATTATGCTTCCTTCTGTATTTTTTCACGAATTTCTTTTCTTTTCCATATAGATAAAATATATTACTTAAATTATGATGTATCGATGTTTATGTCAACATTACCCAATCAAAATAAGAAATTGTAAAATAGGTATTACTGCGAAGTTATTAAAGAGATTAGAATGAAATTAAACGAAGTATATTTTCTTTTAAGCGTTCTGCTTTTAAATTTGGGTAAAGAAATTACGCCTTATATTAAATTTTTTTTTTACAGCTAACGAATTGTATTCATTGTAGAGTAATTTTATTTCGAATGGCATTGCGCAGTATCGCAAATAATATTTTTATGTTGCATTATTATATACAAAGTGAAGGAAAATTAAAGTCCCTTATAATATTATTCATTTACATCTTCAAGCAATTTTTCTTTAATAATATGAGGAATGTGAGGAAATTATGTACTTTTTACTGTAACATGCTGATATAGCACACTTTTCGTATCATTATGAACTGATATGCGATCCTTTAATCTGGTGGAAAACTACTTTTGGGAAATTTGATACGGGATTTGATTTATGATTTACAAAATATAACATTAAAACTAATTGTTTTATAACAATTAATCTTAATGTTATATTTTGTTATAGTATTTTTGAATTGCGACAGTTTCCTGCAATATCTAAGCAGAACAAGATCTTAGCAGAACGAGATCTTTACTTTCCGGAAACACGACTAAGACATTCACTTCCCTTAATTTCAAACATATTTCCTTCGACAATAGTACACAAAATAATGTACTACATTTCCGAGTTAAACTACTACAAATGCTAAAGTGGGCGTATTGATTTATTTGTATTGCTTTTATGTCTCAACAATTCAATCAATCTCCCAAGTTTTGCATTTAAAAGGAAAATAATTTTACGTGTTTAAGGCTGCACTACAGAAGTAAAAACTTTGAGAACCAATATAATCGTAACGACTATATTGGAAATTTTTTATACGAAAGGAAAAAAAACAAAAATAATTACCATTAATAGCAGTCGTATACCATCTGTATACTCATTACGGTACGTGAAAAAACCAAAATCATATTTATCTACAATGACAACACGTAATAAATATAACGTATAAATGTATACAAATACGCTCAATTAATTTATAAAAGTTCTGCAATTAGATGATAAATGTCACCAAATAATAAATAAAAAATCTTCTCTGCAGAGAGAATGTACGTCTTCATTATAAATGTGAACTTAATACATTTAATATAATCTGAGCACGTGGGGAGTTTCATTTGAATTTGTGTAATACATAATATTTTCATAACATTATAACAACTTAATTAATCTAGTGCTTCACCTCTGCACCAATAACTGGATGGGCAAAGTGACGAAATAAAAATATACTTACTAACTCGGACGCTTTATTCATTTCGTTGAGTCGGACTCGATCTCGGAACCCGGAACGGGTTAGACTTGGCGTAACGAAAAATCCCAAATATTTCCCTATCGAAAATTTTGGACAAGCTGAGCTAAAAGAAGTTTTCTCCTTGAAAATGTTTTTTGTTATTAAAAACAATAATTCTTGAGAAGAAGAGCATATGTATAAATAAGGGGGTGTATGTAATCACATGTAAAACACATCAACGAACATGACAGCTTGTGGCTACCTATTGTATGATACTATCACCACTTTCTTCGATTCTAGGTATTTCTAACTATTTACCCATTATCCTTCTTCTATTCTTCTATTCTATATTTCTTCTATTCTATTTCTTCGATTCTAGGTATTTCTAACTATTTGCCATATTTATAATAGTTATTAGACAATTTTTCCACATTTTTTTCAATTTCATTACAAGTTTTTCTTTTCTTTTCCCGGGGCACAAAGTCTCGGGTCAAAGCTAGTATATCATAATAGTTAATATTATTACCGGACCTATTATTTTCTTATTAGGCAAACTTACTTTCTTTAAAAAGATGTCCCATGAACTTTTATAGAAATATGAGCACATATACCGATTGGTTACGCGCGTTTAAGCAATATATTATTCATAAACACTTGTAAAACAACTAACATTTATAAATATAGATGCTTCTTGTACTAAATAATTACAACTTGTAACTAATACTTGCGTTTTTAGAAAATTTTTCACGTTTATGCCGTCTTAACCTCAACGTGATTTCATTTCATTAGTATTTTATCCTAGTTTTATTTCCATTGAGAATATTTATTATCTTAATGAGCTGCGATGTGTATTTAATGCCGTGCTTAGGGCCGTATCCATTAGTTTATCAATAATTATTTGCTTTTCCTATTTTTGTCCGGAAATGTATCGTTTATGTTTTCCACGTTTATAAAACGAGTCTGCTTAGTTATTTTTGACTAACGTCTTGTATAGGAAAATCTTTTAATTGGCCCCATTTGGTAACGTTTATATCCGAAAAGTATATGGGGAACAAATATTAGGTACGGGCCAATATTAGTTACGATGGCTTTGAACAGAGTTTAATAGTTGTAGTAATATGGACTGATTATTTTTTAGAATGGATGAAGAAAAAATAAAAATCAAAGTAGCATATTTGAATATATTCCACATGAGAGTTTTATCCGAGTTAAAAAGGAACAAATAATACACTCGCAACGCTCTTTCTTATTTATTACCAAAGTATTATAGAAATATTATATTTTTAAACTAAATAAAAATGTTATTGCTTCACTCAGGTTTATTCTATCTAATAATATTAATGCAAAATAAGTTTGTTTATTCGTTTATTAAACTAATTTTCACGCCTCAATTTCGAACTCATCTCCATGAAATTCTTAAAATATACGTCAGTGACAAGGCGATCAACACGAAATTTTCAAATTCTATTTATTTTTCCTACCATTTTAGGGTTTGCCGTACTACAAAAGGGAAAAAAGAACCCTGATAGGATATCACTTCGTTGTCCGACTGTAGGTCTGTCAAGATCCATTTTCTCAGGACCGCGTGGAGGAATCAAGCTAAAATTAATATCAAACACTAACGTTTAAGGTTTCTTAAAGTTGTAAAAAAATTAAGCTTCTAGGCCAACGCAATCAAGAAGAATCCTAAAAATATGACAATTTATGCCGTATATTCTAATGCTCGATAATAAATTACACCTATAGAGTAGGTATCCCGTTGACCTAGAATCATGAAATTTAACAAGAAGCAAGCTCACAGTACAAGTAATGTAAACAATTAAAAAATTGGTAATTTATAGTTACATCATCACGACATTTTTTTTAATGCACGCCCATGAAACATATAGTTAAATTAGCAATATATTTTAAATAGTTTGATAGGATGATTAAATGTCATTAAACGTTTGTAAATGCCTAAATGTGTACGGAACCCTCGTAGGGCGAGTTCCACATGTGCTTGACAGGTTTTTCCTCTTTTTGTACAAGCAACACCTCGCGTCAAAGTACACTAATTCAATTGAGAGAATCTTGTTGAATAAAACCTTTTCATTTTTTCCTCTAACCCCCACCGTCCAAATATCATGTACGATATTACATTCAGTTATGTTTGCTTGTTTTTCATCAGTAGTATCTTTGGTGGTAAAATGAACTATATTTTGAAAAATATTGGCAGATGTGTATTTTATCACTTTACATTAATATGGGCATCTCTAATTTTAATTCACTTTAATCCTTTAAAAAAATAAACTTTCCTAAAGATACGTGAATACAATAAATTTAAATATTTTTACTATGACTGAAAGTTTAAAAGCACGATCTAAGATTTTGACAATTTTTTTTAAATTAATAAGTAATACGAAAATCAATAAATAATTTTTTTTATCAATTTAATTTTTGTTAACAAACGTACGATAAATAAGAAATTAAAATATTAAAGTGATTGAAGAAAAATATAAAAGCCTTGCGAAAATTTTTGGAACATATTGTAATGAAAAAATGTTAAATCGGCAAATTATATCTTTATTGAAAACGAAAAATATATCACAATAACTTTAATGAAGTAAATTAAAAAAAAGCATTTAAATTTTCGAAAATAAATCATAAACGATACGCTGGCTATTGTAACTGTATTTTGCATTTTTGGCTACTAAATTTCAGCAATATCTCCAATTCTTTTGACTAATTTTATCTTATTTATGAATTACGTAATTTTTTATTTATTCAGTGTGATTATTAACAGAGCAATAAAACAATATTATTCCCATTATAACACTTCGCTCTTTCTGTTTTGTTCTAAACGCGCCATTGCCAAAATTTATTCTCAATATCTTTTGAAAATTATATTGAAGCTAGTAGACGTCAACATAAAAGATGAAAAATGATATAAAAAAAAGTGATTGTTGACAGAGCAATAGAGCAATAATAGTTCTATTACCACATTTTGATCCTTCTTTATCATTTCAAACGGGCCATTATCAAAATTAATACTCAATATATTTTGAAAAATATATTAAAGTAAGTTGACGTCAACATTAAAGATGAAGAATGATGTAAGAAAAAATATTGTTTACAGAGCAATAGAACAATAATAGTTCATCAGACTTGGATCTTTCTTTATCGTTTCAAACGGGCCATTTTCAAAATTCATTCTTAATATCTTTTGAAAAACATGCTGGAGCAAGTCGACATCAATATTGAAGTTGAAACATGATAAGGCTTTTAGCATCATATTGCATCCATCGAAACTTAGATTTAAAATCAGGTTGTATTATTAATATTTTTTGTGATCTAATATGAAATATTGAACAATACAGGACATGCAATACATTGTGTGGTAACATGATATATAATATAATTATTAAATTTATTTTTGAGTACAGTATGTAAGAATAAAAAAACAACTGTGTGCAATTCTTGCCACGTCGAATGAAATAATTCTTATAATCATAGTAATCGGGGGCTCAGTTTTTCTTGAGACACATTATGGAAAATATTAAAATCTCACATATGAATATGCCAAAGTCAACTTGCTTTAATCAATTTATTCTCATGATTTATGAACTAATATAAATTTTCTTTCATTTAAACTAAACTAGACAAGTAACCGGCTTTGCTCGGTCTTTTACAAACTTCAACCCCATTCGCTCGGTCTTTTACAAACTTCAACCCCATTCGTATAGGACGGTAATGGTGAGCGCAATAAAATGAAATTACGTGACGTAGTTTCTAAATGATTTCAATTCTTAACCACGACCAGGTTTCGTTGTATGACGACATCATCAGGTGGGCAATTTATAAAGATGGTGGGCATTTTATAAGATTGGCTCTTAGAAATTTCAATTGTTAAGAATTGAAATAAAGCAGAAATAATACTACATCACGTAGCTTCATTTAGTTATGAATAAAAATTAAGCGACACCTTCTACAAAATTAATATTGATAATTTCTGCAAAACTAATGCCAAATATATTCAATATACATTTATATATATATATATATATATATATATATATATATATATGTATATATATATATATATTTATATATATATATATATATATATATATATATATATATATATATAATATACACACACATATACATCGACTTTAACTTTATATAACTTTCTGAACGCGAAAAGAAAATTGCACCAATCCCTATATTTGTTTCAAAAATGACAATTTTCTCACTCGGAATTAACAGAAAATGGGAAAAACATTGAGAAATAAACTAGATTTCATCCGCAATTAAAACATAAACCTATTAATTTAAATATAGCGCTAGTGCGGGTTAGATATATCATTTGCAGATTAATAAACCAACTGTGCTATTTAATTATTAATCCCTTTATATAATTATAAAATAATATTTCTATGCCATGTTTTGGAATTAGTAGAAATCATAAATAAATAAATTTATTTTCTATAAATTTTTTTATGATTTCCTTTCAAACTTTTGAGTACATTAATATATGAATGACATAAAGAATGAATATGTAGATTTAATTTTAAAATTACGATTTTTGAGAATCCTTATTGCTGAAAAATGTTTGCAAATTTTGTGAATATTAAAAGTAAACTGGGCAGTAAGAACAAATAATATTAAACTGGACAAACCGGATTGTAGTATCAAAGAAGTATTTTTTCCAACGTGGAATAAATATTTTTAAAATTTGGTAAAGAATGATAAAATATTTACTAAGTTACTAACAAGCTATAAAGAAACTTCGTCTTTACAATATTACGTAGTTAGATATTAATAAACCATGATGAAGTTTTTTATTCGAAGTTACGTATTTACTTAGTAGCAATAATATATAAACATACTAAGGTATCAAAATTCGCTTAGGATTGATTATAGTTTGCGCACTGAGCTTACCTACTCGTAACTCGATACAGGGGTAGGTGTCGTATTTCGACCTAATTTATTGTTCTGAACCGATAAGGCTTTGAAATTCGATCATCAAATATTCATGATAACGATCCACTGGCATTTTATAATGGTGTTAATGTTCTAAAACTTTTTTAATAATTCTTTATTTGTTTATTGATATTTATTACATTTTTCCTTTATTATAACATATCCTTAAAGTGACCATTATCAAAAAATAAATATATATATATATATATATATATATATATATATATATATATATATATACATATATATATATATATATATATATAGATAGATAGATATATGTATATAGAATATAATATATAACAATTTAATTTTATATGAAATTTACATATGTTATTGTACAAACATGCTACAGAATTCTAAACATTTTTCATTTCTTTGGCATTTTTTACATTTGAGCTGATCTTCTTTTATTGGATTTCTTCTTTTACAATCATTTACAAGCCTTTATTGATATTTATATTTTTTTTGCACAGTAGTTCAACTTATTCAAAAGGACTTAACATAATCCATGCTCTTATTTTTAGTACGTTATTTTCCCTTTTTATAATTTTCTTTTTATATATTTATTCCTACCTTTTTTAAATACTTTATATAAATAATTCTCTATGTTTCTGTCATTGGGCTAAGTTTATTTTCATTCTCCGTATATTTAATTTAATTTTTACTTCAATGCACAGTTTGGCACAATCGTATTTCTCTTTATTACCGGAAACTTTCATAATACCCACTTGAACGATGAACGATTTCAATGCGGTAATTTTCTCTGTAAATGATGGTAATATAGAAGTAGCGATATGTACATAAAACTATGTTCATATGACAACATAAGTACATTTATTATGTTATGTAATCTATAATCGCAATAAAATTACTGACATACGAATGTATATTACATTATGTAAATAAACTTCACTTTCCGGAACTTTATGTTAGATATGAAAACGTAATGTTTGATTAAGTTGACTGGTACAACTATTACTTCGTCGTTGCTTACAATTTACTAAAATAATCAAATACTGCAAAGTAATCGACAAAGTAAAAGCTCGCGTGTACTTAATGATTAGATTGAATTATTTAAGTTCACGCTAACTGGTCAAGCAACAAGCATGCGATCACCCTATTTTTTACGGACGGTATATTCAAATCAACTTTCACATAAACAGTATTTTTATCAAAAGTATGTAACTAAGTACTTTGTTACTTATATTATAGTATTATAGTATTTTTTGTCACGGGCATTTTTTTCGGAGATGATTTGAATTAGAAAGTGATGAGCTACCGACATTTTCAACCATATTCCTAAAACTGCCTTAAATAAAAACCTAAAGTAATTTGTAAACCAAAGTTATGAAACCTCACGATGTGCTCTTTCAATTGATATCCAGACTACACGAAGAGCAATTGTGAAAAAGATGCAAAGCCATAATTGAAAAATGAAATTTAATCAACATGTCAATTTGGATTCAGAGAAAACCGTTGATCAGATGTACTATTAATCAATTACACAGGATCACCAACATCATCGAAATGGGATTAGAAAAGAAAGCCTGTTCTGCTGTCTTCCTGGAAATAGAATAGAACGGTACAAGGGTTTAGTACGAGAGCTCCTTAATTGCATGGTTGAATTATATTGCACACTACTTACTTGCAATCAGCTAGAGGAAGCATATTTTGATTTAAGATTAATTAAAGCTGGAATCCCACAAGAGAGCGATTTGAGATCAGTTTTGTACGTATTATACTCTACAGATATATAGGACTTGAGTCGAAATACCATTGTTATCTTTACTGATGACACGGAAATCCTATCAGTCGGAAACAACCACTGACAAATAAGACAAAAACTACAAACTTCTTTGGAGCATATATACATCCGGACAAAAAAGTACAGGGTCGAGTTAAATGAAACCAAGACGGTTCATATTGACTTCACGAATAAAAGAACCAAACATCATCCTTTCAAAATAAACGATGCTCAGATTCTGTACAAAAGTATTGTGAGAACCTGGGTATTACACTTTATGTGGAGTTGAAATGGAAAGTAAACATAAAGAAGAAAAACAAGAGCTTAGAATTGAATGCAAGGAAATGAGATGGCTACTAGAATGGAAATCCTAATAATTCATCGATAAGTAAATACTTCTGTATAATCAGATTCTCTGATTCTAGATTCTAGTATATCAGAAATAGTGACATCCACAAATATCTAGGAATTGACACTTTGAAACAGATTATCACGAAATAAGCCAGGAACCACGAAGAAAAGCATCAACACCACATGAACTTTAAGGCCCTCTAGACCCTAGACTACACAAATCGTGAATGACGACTCAAGAAAACCAACCCAAATGAGTTAATGCAGCGAAGTGAAAAGTTGACAAGAGCAGAATGCAACGCAGTAGTGTATACAAAAATAGTGTTTAAATAAGCAAAACAGTTAACAGAAAACGAAAGACTACTACTGGGTAAGATACAAGGCTAAGAATCCCCAAATTTAGTAAGGTTAGAAACAAATATCTATTGTTCAAATTTATGAACAGATATAATGGTTTTCTGAAAGGTTTAAAAAAATAAATTATTTTTTAAATCTAAATAAAATAGTATATAAATAACGAGAGCATGAAAAAAAATTAAAAAATATGTTAAATGATTTTTTTCATATCTTTATATGTACTAAGTTAGTACGAAATAACAAGGTTTATACGATCGAAGTAGAGCCAAAGGTTGCGCGCACATTATACGTGACGGTTCCGGACTATACATATATATTTAATGTATGTAAATATTTACATAATGGCATGGAATTCTTAGCGCGTAAATTCAACTTTAATTTAACCAATAAATTTGATTATATTTATTATCCAAATTCTTCCCTCGAAAAATTTGTGTATATATCTGAATTTTAAACGAATTTCCTTACGATTTTAGTATTTTTACACAGGTAGAAAAAAACACCTATAGCATGGGTGCTTTCCTATTTATTCTTATATAAAATGATGATTTATTATATGATGTTCCTTTTTACTTTTAAAAATACACTGATTAAAACTTTGAACAGAATGTCTTAAAACAAGGTTGTGTGAATACTTGTGTATCTACCAATATAAAATTATTCTCCCATTATCATCGCTACATTGCTCTTTTAGATAAAACAATAGCATAATTGTATAGTTAGATTATGCTTAATTATATTATTAACAATAAAAAATATGACAATAACGCCCTTTCATTGCTAAGTTGACATACATTTTTTTCTTTAAAAATATATTCGAATCATTAATCCAAAATGTCTCAATTTTATGGTTATTTTTATGTGTCGTTCTACAAATATCACATTTATCATCTTTAAGATTTAACCAGAATATCACGAACAAGTCATCTAACATATTTTATTGTGGAAAAACCCTCATATTTCTGGGAGAATAGAATTAAATGAAGCTCGTTTGCACAATGCCGCCATCAGCATTGCGATGTAGTAAAAGCACGTTCCTTTCATAACACTTCCCGCCCTTTATCATTTCAGATGCGCCGATGTTAAAATTTAAATTGAGTGTTAAATACACAGGAAATATATATACATATATTTCCTGTGTAGTGTACATATACAGCACATCGCAGGGTATCGATCAATGTTACAGATCGAAGGCGGATTACGAGGGAGAGCTTTTCAGCACCGTAGGGCGCCTCCTTCCAAAGCTTTCGCCAAAACTTGTATTAGTTAATTCAGCGTTTTTATTACGCACGATGAAGGAATATTGACTATTGAATACTTTAAATGTGGATGCAAGGTTATTGCATAATTTTATAAATACAATATTTGTGTCCGGTAAAATTTTGTTATGGTGCAGAAAGACCAAGCGATTATTTAAAATAGTTTTTGGTAGTAGAATAGATTTAAACATTTTTCAAGTAATACATTTTGCTTAAGGATTTATTTATTTCGGATTTATTTACATAAGTTCATATAAAGAAATGTCCACATCAAATCGAAATGAAAAAGACAATTGGACACCCATTTTTCACTCGTTTACATTTGCAAAAATCTATTTATGTGCAAGTAGTAATCTTGTTTATGATAAAATTTAAACAGCCTTGCAGTTTCTTACATTTTCTATATATCGTTGGTAGGGTAAGTAATAGGGGTACTGACGACAAATAGATATTGCTTCATTTTATTCTATTTTCACTAAATCTCAGTGTTGTGATATTTACCATTTAAGAAACTATATATATCATAATTTCAATTCTAGTGTTTGGATGTGTTTAACATTATATAATATAACATTTATATTCCATTAAAGAGAGAATTAAACCTTCCGTCTCGCAATAAGTTTATTTTGTTTACCGGTTTGCGCTTGAAAACGTTTTTTTGTGGAAGTATAGTAAAACTATCTGTTTAGAATGTATGAAAGGAACAGGTATACATATAAATTGAGAGATTGTAGGAATCATTATTGGCTTTTTGCCATTATGCAACTTATTTTAAAATTAATTTAACAATACGTTGTGCTAATTGAAAAAAGCTAAAGTCATATAGTTATGAATAAATTTGAAGTTAGTATTTTGGTAATAAATATATTATATAAATAAAATACAGAAATAAATTTGTAGCAACTATATCATATAATTGTATATTTAACGCGTCAAGAAATTCGTAGTCGACCCACGAATTGTTTAAACAGTATAATTTTGTGTATCTTTGGCGAAGACAGTTTCCTAGTGGTAGTTAGTTTCACTATATTAACGCATGCAAATATTAACTTACCCCGCATAGTAATGAAAACGATAGAATATTCCCTTCGTAATAATATGGCCTATTCCGTTTACTGTGATCTAAAGGTTAAATGGTTAAGTTTATGTGTTTCAGTAATTTTAATAATTTATTCGTGTTACTTGGAGCTTGGAAGTAATTATATAATTTAATAGGTCTTGAAAGTCAAAGGCCTTGTCAGAACATTCAAATAATTAATTGGTCATTTACTGGAATTTGAAAAAAAAGACGTATTTTTTTATATCTAATACTTTCTTCCACAATCAAATCTTTCACAATCCATTTGAGTCCAAAAGAATTTTAATTTTTGCACTTACTCATTTTGCAAAAATGGTTTACTAATTCAACTGATTTCATACTTGACAATTAATCGCACGCTGAAAATATAAAATGTTTCATAAAATAATAAAAACCTAACGTTAAATTATTTTAGTATTTATTCATCTCCATATTGAGAGTAACTATGATAGCTTATTTAAAATATTATGACATTTTCTTCGTTTTAATTAAGAGCTAATATGCGTTATCTCCGGCATATTTACAGAATTGTTTTATACCGCGAGTGTATAATAGCATAACTGGAAATGGCATACAATACTCAAGAGGAAAAAAATGACAATGTCGCTGGCTTTGTGAAGTATGATAATGCATCTTGTTATATAGCTGAATGGCCGACTGACGCAACGTTGCTGGGAGACATCTCATCAGTTGATGATTGGTATTCGGCGGTTGGAAAATAATGGAAAGAGTGAATTGGTATTCAAAAGATAAATTATTAATAGATCAGATAAACTTAATTCTTATGGGTTTTATTATTGGAGTAACGGACAAAGTAGTTCAAAATAATTTATTGTGTCGTGATACTAGTTGTTTACAACATTATTAAATTAAAGGAACAATCAATGAATCCATAGTAATTTTGCAATAACCAAAACTTGGAAATTTACCCAGCTCTTGTATTCAAATCTATATAAATTTCACTATAATCAATAAAAATATGTAAAAAAAAAATTGTATGCCTTTATTGGCTTTATTTGTTACGAGATGACGTTTATTCAAAATATGCAAGAAAATGGTAATGTTACCACGTACCGTTTTGGTCTCATCGACTCAACCACCACAATATGAATATCAGGCGTACTTTAGTTTCATAAACAGTTACGACAAATTATATTAATTTCTCCGTTTATTGTTTCAATAATTACTTTAGAGTTTACTTATTTTTATTGCTTAGGCTGTGTTGTCTCTCATTATACTTCACATGTTTATCTTCTTCTAAATATATCGTTTATGAAGATTCATAAAGAAAGATGTTAATAAAAGACATTGCGATTTTATTACATAATGAAAAGTAGTACCGAAGCGAAGGAAATGAAGATTATTGAAATATTAGAAGATGAAGTAACTTCAGAATATAAACAACACACAAAAAATATACAGTGCAATACTAATACTGCTCAAATTTTATAGGTGCACTATTCATATATTTATAGAGTAAGAAGTTATTAGAAGATATTGCAATTTTATTACATAATGGAAAATCGTCGTGAAGCGAAGGTGAAAGAAGATTATTGAAATATTAGAAGATGAAAAAGTATCGTAATAATAATACTACATAGTAACATAAAGTACTGAACATAAAATACTTATACTATTGTAAATTTATAAGGGCAGCGTTTACGGATATTTATAAAGAAAGAAGTTATTAAAATATGTTGTAATTTTATTACGCAGTGGAAAGTCGTCATGAAGCGAAGGACAAGAAAGATTATTGAAATATTAGATGAGAGGGCATCAGAATATAAACACCCCACAAGCACATACAGTTCGATACTAACACTACTAAACAAATATGGGAAGAGCGTTTATGAATATTTATAGAGAAAGAAGTTATTAGAAGATTATGCAATTTTATTACAAATTGGAAGGTCATTGTGAAGGAAAGGAGAAGGAAGATTATCAAAAAATTAAAATAAGAAAATAGCAGAATATAAATACCACCTAAGCAATATACAGTTCGATTCTGATACTGATAAATATGTAATGAAAGAAATTATAAAAAGGTATTGCGACGTTATTACACAATGAAAAATCGTTATGAAGCAAAAGAGAAGGAATATTATTAAAATATTAGAAGATAAGAGAGTATCAGAATTATAAATACCGCACAAGCGGCATACTGTTAAACATTAACACCTCTGAAAATTTACAAGGGTGGAATTCATTTCTTTTCATACATACTTTATCCTTCAACTTAAAATTAAGTAATCAAAAAGACAACGAATTGAATGCCAACGAATTTATACTTAAAATTATAAAACGCCATAAACTACTTCTTTTCATGTGCACTATATCGTATTTTGTCACTTATCAGTGTATAGAGGTCCACAGTAAATCCACTAACACTTTGTCAAACATGGAAACTGACGGAAATATTTCTCACGCAATCAAGATTTTTTATAATTATTTGTAATCACTTAGCTCCTATAAGAAATATTTAGGCTTTCACTGTTAACCATGCACAATACGTCTTACTCATAGCTACATATATACTATTAATATTAGCATATCGGTAACACGAACCCATAAGATTTTCCCCTAACAAAAATCTCTTAACGCGCCTAAAGAAGTTGTCACTTCAAAAATATGGGCATGTGCTTTAGAAATTTCATCACTGAAAGAAATAATATGATATGGTTCATGACCTAACTATCATGATAATAAAGTAAATTGAAGATGTGACGAAAACCTCAGAAGATATCACATTTTAATGCAACAAAAAGCGCCATGGTGTTCACAGTCCAACCCAGTTGGTTGGACTACATTTACACGTTTAAAAAATTATATGTCTGGCCAATGATTTTTTTGGTAAAATGCTCAACATTTCTGCCTACAAGTCACTTATTTCGTGGATATCAGTAAATCCGAAGAAGAATGAAGAAATGTAACGAAAGAAATATTATAAATAATGGGCTTGGAAAAACACTTGCAAGAGAACGTACCGAATCAAAAATTCGTTTTCCACGAAGCGAGCGAGCCCAAAAATTGGTTGATTAATCCCTTCGTGGAATTTAATCCACAAACATGACCAAATCAACATTACCACCGTCTTGAGATTAGTCGAACGATTGTTTTCCGATTTTCACAACCCAATCAAATCTGTGGTGAATTTTTTAATGTATACATAAACGATCTGTGCGTGCATAAACTTGGCTGGTACTTAGATATGTGCATGTGTATATATATATATATATATATATATATATATATATGTGTGTCTATATATATATATATATATATATATATATATATTGTAGCCGTTGTGTCTTCAACAGAATTAATCTAATTTAAAAGGTTTCCCACATTTCATTCGCTTTGAAACTAAAATTTACCTGAGTCAAACATTTTTTTAAAGTTCGGTAGAGACCATATTATCTTGTTGCTAGACTTACAATACTTTCTGTTTCTATCCTCAAACATAGTACTTCTTTCTCATCATATGGGGTCTATTTTTACCTTTGGGTAGGTGCGGTATCATTATACCATTGATATGTTACGGGTAATATTAGGATAATGAGTAAATCTCGGTTTACCCGATTAAACTTAAAATTATACAGGATTACCATGACAGTCCAAAATATCATTAAAATAAATAACCATTTTGCATATGGTGTAGCTTAGGCTTATTGAATACTAACTGGGTAACGGTAGATGTGAGGTCATAGTTTAAGCATACAGTGCTTATAACGACCCAATAAGAAACGTCTAGTGCCAAAAAAGGGTGGAATATAGAATGCGTATGGCTTTACAAGAGAATTTTATTTCGAAACTGAAAACTGGTCAAATTGCTGTTATTTTAACAGTAAAAATTGCCTTCAAATGTTTCAGGTAAAAGCGCCAAAGAAGCTAATTCTGATTTGACTTAAGTTATATAATCAACAATAAGGAGCTGATTGCTCGAATTAATTCAAGCGAAATGAACAGTATATGAACTTTATCTAGCTATTGGGTGCAGAGAAAAACATTGCATAGAAAGGAGAGAAAAAAATATCAAAACGGCACCAAGGAGATTACTTTACCTTATTTACTACTATCCAAATGTCAAAAAAAATAAAGTCTGCCAGAAAAGAATCGTAGAGAAAATAATACTTCCCACAGAAATTAATTGTTGCTGTCAAGTGAATTCAATAGATATGGCGTTTAACCCGAATGAAGACTGCAAGCTCATAATGGTATATGAATATCATTTAACGAACCTTGCACGACTACGTAATATATTTCCAAATATACTACGGAATTGCCCGTAAGATAATCGAAATATTTTGTATTTTTGGTGCCTATCTAATATTTAAGCCGTAAATTTTCTGTTTGCGTAAATTTGTTGTTTACACGTATATTTGCTGTTTGCGTGACGGAAGAGTTATATTTAATATATAAGGGTTAAAATAGTGCACTGAAAATTTAACTACGATCAATTCCTCGGAAGTGCAGAAAGAGCAAATCAAAACGTGCAAAATATGTCGATGGCATTGATGATTGATAAATAGTGTTAATGATAATTAGAGGGTGAAGGGTTTTGACAAAAAAATTTAATGATAATCAGAGAAGAATCAGAGGTTGAAGGAATTTATCAAAAAAAGGATATTCAATTATGGCATAAAAAGACTCTTCCCACAACTATATTTGGATATGTTTGACATCATTGTATTTTTATCGTCGTCTTCTTCCCGGAAAAAGATATGGCTAGCTGCAACATTTAAGAACTTGAAAAGCTTTTTAATGATGTTAGAAACAAACCATAAGTTGATTTTGGTAACTAAAACGGTCATCATTACGAAAAATATTTTGAGAAATAGTATCAATTACAAAAGAACTGAGTGGAATATATATTCAAAACATTCATAGCATTACAAACTATTAAAAATATGAATGGCGATGTATTGAGTGTTTGTTACTAATCACAAATTATTATCCTTTATGTGAAATTTGCATCAATAGTTTGGAAAATTAGGAAAAACAATGAAATTTTAACCATATTTTTATTATAATGATCCAGCTAATATTTGATTTTCAGCATTGAGTAAACTTATACCATCTCCGAATAATTATGGTTTCAATCATATTTCGGATTTTACCAAATAGTTTGGGGTAATCTTAAATTTACATCGATAAATCTAATAATATATACTACCTAACACATAATATATAAAACTCAAACATCAATCCCTAATTGAAACTAATAAGTAAACCAATACTTGGTTTTATTGAATAAGTAAAATAATGGATTTCGATACACGTAGTTTGCTAAATCAAACACCGTAATGAAATTGGAAGAAAGGTAAGCGCTCCCGAATCTTTCTTGTGATATTAGAGGTAAGCTTTTGTGAGCTTTAAGCCTATATATAATTGAGTTCTACGGTGTGAGAATTCACTGGCAATAACAAAATTTCTTAAGCAGATTAAGACAAAATCGCCACTACACAGGCGAAAGAAATCAAATCGCCACTACACGTTCGCTGGATTTAATAATTCATAGGTTCGGTGAAGTTTATCTTAATTTTTATTTTTGCGTAAGACTGATAGACTTAGGGTTTTACTTACGCTATAATTTTTTTTTCATTTAATGTACGAAAAAGTGTAACGAAGTATGTTGTTTTCCTAGGCTTTATTTCCGTGGTACATTATGTTTCAGATTACGGCGACAAATATTTTGAAATCGAGGTGAATAATGTACGCTGAAAACAAGGTGAATTAGTATTTCAGTTTTTTTTTAAATTGTTTGTAATTATATATGGAATATTTTATTCTCAAATTAATATGATTCTATTAATTTTTTCAATAATGTATCTCATTGGTGAAAGATATCGACTTGAAAAATAGTGATTTTTTACCTGTAGCGTATCTGCGGTTGGACTGCGCTGTAAGCATCATGTTATAGGAAGACATTACACCCAACAATTATTCACGGTGGTAAAGATGATGTGTATAGAATAACTTATACCTCATAGGATTCTTAAAAACTAGAAACGCATAAGGTCACGAAATTAATATATGTCCGAGCAGTTTCTTTTCGTATCACTTTTCAAATTTAGGCTTTATTATAAAATAAGTTAAAAGTAACTTTAGAAAACTAATATCCCAATCCATTTTTTGCTGAATAAGCACTTATAATAGGTTTCAGGACAATTCTGGATGGCGATAGTGGACTCGTCGTATTGAATTTTGAAAATTGGTCAACCGTGTTAAAACTTACTAAAATAAAAACAAACATTTTAAATAAAAACCATTCCAAATCTAATGTTGTAAATACCACAAACATTTTTACACGGAGCTTTATTCACATATTATTTACGTATATTAGTAATAATCTGTATTTTTTTGCCAGGTAAAATTACTATAATAATTTTTATGCTTGACTTGAATTTTTCTGACAACAATACCTCGTTATGAAATGTATTTGGATTATTATTTATTATTTTGGTCTCTTAAATGGCGTTTTCAGGTACCCTTTTTGCTTTAAAATTGAGTACGCATTTTACATCACGCTGTTGTCTATGAGTATGTGCTATGCACAAACCGAAATAGTTTACATGACACAATTTTTGAAGAATATGCCTGATTTTTCCATTTTTTGTTTATTTTAATAATTTTAATGTAATTGTGATGACAATTTTAGAATAATCATTTAACGCTCTAATTCTATTCACTAATTCTAAAGTCAATTTGTGAATTAAGTTTTACTTCAAATAATTTTATAGCAATTTATATATTAATATCTAATACATACTAAATAATATAGAAAATAATAGGATCAAACTTTTTATTTTTGAAATTTATTAATTATTACCCAATAAAAATAATTGTATAATTTGTTTTACTTGTCTGTTAGATTCAAATGTTCATACAAAGGTTATAAACCTAATTTTCATTATGAAAATCACAGTTTTCTTTTTAGTTATTTGAAATCAAAACCAAAAACCATCATTTTAACATTTTTCATTATAATTTAAAAGGAAATATTTGACATAAAATTAAAAATGTAATTGTAAGTTTAACAGTAAACAATAACTACAAATAATATTTGCGTTCCATTTTATACAGTACTCGAAAAGTGCAAAAAAACATTCCCCATACTGAGGTCACGAATCGTGAGCGGTGATGCCAGACCAAATGCAAATCAGTTCAATAAATATTTTTCAATGGAAAAAAATAAATAAAACCCGGGCTGAATGTGGCATCGTCCGGAAGGCAGTTTAACTTGTCAATATTTAACCAAGGATTGACATAACTGTTACAGACTGGTGTATAAGCCCTCACTTGATTTTATCTGACAATAATAATACAGACGCAAATTCAAATTCGTATGGAAGACATACTACTCTATACGACTTTTATCATCAAAAGAAGTGAATCATACGAAACCCGCATGCATGGTTTCAGAATGATATCTTTTATTTATATTTATATCATACATACCGGCAAGTGTGCCTAATTTTACACGGCGGTAACGTCAAGACTTTTAGGATATTTGTTGAATTAAAACATGTTTCAAGTATATCGTCTGCATTGAAGTAAAAATAAAATGAGACAAGTAAATCCTATATATATATATACATATATATATATATATATATATATATATATATATATATATATATATACATATATATATATATATATATATATATATATATACACACATATAAATATACATATATATACATATATATATACATATATATATATATATGTATATATATATATATATATATACATTTATACATCACCTTGTGGTGATGAAAATACTGAAAACAATATTTTTACTTCGCTCTCAGAAATGTAGGCAATGACGTTCATTAACTTTATGCAAGATTGATTGCTACTTTTGAGAAGTGAGTTGCAATTAATCTTATACGTCATTGATTTCTCATCGGTTTTGGGACTAAAATAGTTTTTAGATCCGAGTATTTGTTCATTATATGTACCTTGCAGTATAAATTAGATTCTGTCATTTTCGATTGTATTTTGATGTTAATATTGCTCTGTTTAGACGTGGTATTGGAAATGGTATCCTATTCCAGTTTGATGTTTGTTGAATTTACGATCTGAAAATCGGTAAGGTTTACACTTTATTATTCTTTTTGCGATAATATTGTGTTTAATTTTTTTTTTCAGCGGAAAATATTGAAATTATGAGTTAATCAAAAAAAATTTTGGTGTGTGCTTATGATCATACAAGAAAAGTGAAAACTTCTAATATTCACATATATGTGTGTGTATATATAAATATATATATATATATATATATATATATATGTATGTGTGTGTGTGTGTGTGTGTGTGTAATATTAATTATATTGATGTTATATGATGGATATTAGTTCGGCAAATCAGGAATAATTCGAGATTATTATTTTAAAATACAATCAAATAGGCATATTATACTAAACAATTCTCAAATAAAATATTAATCAAATATAAAACGTATTTCTTGAAACGATGCATTCCGGGTTAGCCAGTGAACTCGCTTGACCGATGTCGGTGGTAGCCGAATTAACTCACAAAGATAAAACAATAGGTTTATGAAAACTGGAATATGTTATACATACTTTAGATTCAAATTTAATGAAATATCTAAAAAGTGCGCATGATGCGCCTAAAAAGTAGTTCACTTGGTATTTAAAATATTCTTGCGGTACGCCTAAAAATTTAATTTATTTCAGCATCAAGCACCCGAGCGTGACGGCGCAGTTTCGTTCACTACGCAGAAAAAGTGCGCTTAAAGAAAATGTTACTTCAATAAACAACTGTTATTGTTATGACTAAAGATAGAGTCTCATATTTGTGTAAAATTAAATACGTAATTTTATATAATATCAAAATGTGATGTTCACTGGGTAATGTCGAAAAAAGTACTAAAATTGTGCTAAAATATAATGTATTATTTCCAAATATTTCCTAGGATTTTTTTGTCTTATCTCTCCATATTACAAAGAATGTATTATTTATTATTTCATTAAAATAGAATAATATTCCATATTACCGTACGGTGGTACCAAATCTACTAATAAATATAAAAGCCAGTAAGTATTTTCATCGAAACATTAAAACAAACTCACAAGTACATCCCGGCAACGGGGAACCAATTAAAACATTACAGAAAACATCCCTTCTTGATTGAGTGATTTGAATAATTTCGTATTCCCCGTAGATTTACGCTTCGAAGTCAACGTTTTAATAAAAGCTCCGTCTTCACCGTAACTTACCTAGATTTAAGCGATTCAAAAGGGAAAATTAATTCAAACTGACATTAGTATTTGCAGTCTCGTTGGTAGTAATTATTATAAGTAATGATTCGTAGCTGGAGCGAACTTAACTACATTTGTAAAGGTAATACTTTAACTTCATCAATTTATCAATATTTTAATAATAAAAACGAGGAGCCACGCGAAAGTTAACTCATAGAAAGCGCTTCATTTGCTCGGAGGTTGGTATATCTCTTCTGAGACAAATATCTCTCTTCTTAATTTTATTTAAATGAAAATTTACATTATTAATAGAATATGACAATAACAAGTGGCATTTTAATTCCGCAGAACTATTATATTTAGCGACTATTAAAAATTTGTGCAGGACATTATTAAGATCATAAATTGAATATAATTTAAAAAGTTTTTTCGACTTTAAGGAAAAAGACAATTATTTTAATTATACCATTTGATTATTTTTGGTAGATTTTGTTTCGTATTCTTGTACATGTTTTTTTCGATACCATAACCTCTAAAACTTAAATAACAGTAATATGGTTAATTTGCTGTATTGCAGGTAAAATAATAAAACATTGGCATAATAAATTAATTATAATTGGGAGACGATTATGATCTCGCTGATATACCGGGAGTGTTAATTTTATCTTAGCAAGAATTGAAGTATTCCGTGTTTGTAATGTTAGGAATATTACGTTTATTGACGTATCTCTTTCGTACGTCAATAGAAAATATTGGACATATTTTATTTAAAGGAAAAACTGGTACAAGCATACAATCGAAATATAAAGACCATGGTATTTTTAATCAGTCGCATTTACAATGTTTGAAATGATTTTATGCATTCTCTGACATGGAAAGAATTATGAAACGAAATGTATATTGTGGAAAATACTTTTTCACATTCGTATCGCTACCAGTAAACATCTTTATATATTTATGTAAACTAAAATTTATGTTACAAATTTTGCTTATGTTATGTTTTATGGTTGATTTACATGCATATTTCTAACGATTCCATTAATATAAAAGGTTACTTATCAAACGACCTCAAGGTAAACATTTGCAAACCGTATATTTTAAAGAATTTCATTTTAATTTTTTAAAACGGTCTCACTTAAAATTTTAAATAAGTAAAATAATTTATGTTTATTTGTTCCCACAATCTGCTTAGACCTACAATATTTATAGTACAACATTTGTATTTTAGTTTGCCGAGTGTCTGCGGTTCGAATACCTTCACCGCAGAAAACAGACCTGTATGTCTTTTTGCAGCCTAATAAATTGGCAACGTGTTGATACTATATACTGTGCTCTATTAAGCTGGCTTTGTAAACTACAGCGGATGCAGAATAAATAAAAAGGTTTTTCCTTTTTTTATGTTTTTAATTTTTTGTTGATATGTTTAAGTGTGATAGTGGATTTACATGTAATTCTATCTAATCTATTGATTTTTTATATTTATTTATTATAAATTGTAACAGGAACACTAGTTATATTTATTTACAGCCTTACAGTTTTATGCTGTTTGTAATGTTTTGATAAGGTTTTTTTGCTGATAATGTAATTCACTGTGATTTTAAAGGCAGCTAATAATTTTTTTCTTTCCAGAAACAAAACTCAACTTTCTCATTCTACTTAGTCAATTCTACGTTGTTCTGAACATTTAAATAATGTTTTAGCCCCACTTCCCTCAATCTAATTTTTATTTTGAAAGTTAACTAACAACTTGAGCTGAACCAATGTACTCATATAACAAAGAAATTGTATAATAATAAATATATTTCGAGTATTCCGCTTTAAATCGCACGATTAGCGTTTAGAGATACTAAACCATATTATCCTAAATGTTATTACCTATTATATATTTATTTATCTACTTTAATGTATCTAATTGATACATAAGATGGATTTATTGCTAAGAGAGCAATCTCTTGCAGCCAAACATAATATCCGTCCAGCCCCGCTTGACGAACGGCCAGGAATCGAACCCAGGTCTCCGCGGTGCGCCGCGTCGTCAAAGGCCGTATGCTTTGTAATCATCTCAACATGCCACGGCGACGACATTATAAGGGTTGGCTCGGCTAAGCATTACCAAAAATATATATTTTTGGCTTTTAATGTTCCCCAACGTGGTACTGTTTAAGTAAAAAAAACAATCAATTTGCTTGCCTTTGTCCATAAGTAAAAGCTAAAATTCATGAAGTACATTGAACATATAAATGAATAAAAATTACGTAATTTAAATATGTGTTATAGTCAGAGAATCGTAAGTATAATATATTTCATTATATATAACGTATAAAGAAACCCAATTATTTTTTCAGTCAGTTATGAAGCAATTTTATAAAAATAATATGACCGTGTGAGCAACTGAATGAACTTATTGTCGTTATTGTGTTATTTTATAAAATAAGGATAAATTAATTTTGTATTGGTAATTTAGGACTTTACATTTAAAAATACAACTTAACGTTATTAAGTATCAAGCGAAAAAGTGATGTTGCTTATTTCTGAATGTATTGATTTTTTTATCAAATAAGAATGAAACAGTCATTTAAAATGATTGTATGAAAATAATACCTACCTTTATAAATAATTTGCAGGGGTTTGTCCAAAAAACTGTAATAAGAAAATCGAATAAAAGGGTATACAATCAGGATTGGAATACGTAATTAGTGAATATATGGATACCACCCGACGAGTTAGATGACTTGAACACGTCATTGACCTTCTCTCATTTAGAAACGGGAAAAGTAATGACTTTTCTCGTTAGTATAAAACACTTACGAATGAGTAAAAAATAATAGATTCCCCGAATCATATTATGGACTAACTACGCAACGTGAAACTATTTTTGGTTTGTAGTAAATGAAAATGGTTTAAGCTTTAATGTGCTAATATTGAAATATACGAAATGATGTGGAGTAACGAAATGGATTTTATTTCACAAAAGTTTTGTTTTCTATTTTCCACATAGGTGAAAAATGTATTAATACTTTATCTTGAGTTAAAAAAATGCTGTGGGTTTTTAAAGAAACCATTTTTTTGTAAAACAATTTGGTAACTATTTATCGCTTTTAAGAAAATAATTTTTTATCTCTAATTTTATTTCCGTGAGCAAAAGAAATATACAAATCGAAATATTGCTCACACCACGTTTATTAATTATCTAGTTACCAATTATCACATATATTATTAGAAGAATAAGGTAAAGAATAACTTTACCATTTTGAAGATAATTCTACTCTATTAAGAAAGATGAAAATAAACGGACGATAGAATATCATTCACACTAAAATATTAATCGAACATCATGATAATGAAAATAAATAAGTACATAAATTTATTTAGTTTTTTACAATTTCAATTGTAATCATTACGATTCTATTAGTAAATTCGACGAAGAAAATATAACTTTCTTAACGAAGTTATTATACAAGTACTAAACCTGAATTTAAATAAAACGACAGGTTAGTTGTAAAATAGCAACGAGCACTCTAGTAAAATAGATTGTTTAAATAATTCACTCGTTTTAAAGTAGTTACTTTCATTAAAATTTAATGTACATTAACTAACTGATAACTTTGCTCCTCAATTCCATACAATTTTCTATTTATAACTAAACTATCAGTTTGTACAGCTTTTTACTTCATTTGTTAAGCTTTTTACATTAAGCTATAACTTTATTTGAGAATTATTTTGTCGGTACCAGTCGAAATTAAATTAAAAGTTTTGAAAACAGTTTATAAACTTTCTTTGACGATATTTTAAAAAAACTATTATTTTAATATTGTATTTACTACTTTTTTAAGGTTTTAAATTAATTTTCGTTTTATCTACATTTACAGTTATTTAGGAAATTATGAAAATAACTCCGTTTTCTATTTAATTTTATTAAGATATTCTATAATTTCATCTTCTTTTTTTCCATAAAGAAGAATAGAATTAAATTAATGAAGTAGGGTTTAGAAAAAAATGTGGATATATTTGCATAACATTTTTGTAAATCAACGTTTAAATTTTGTTTTAAAGACGTTTTGTTAGAAAGTTGTTAGTGCATTTTAATTTTATTTTAATAAAACTATTTTCTTATATAAGACCGTGTAGGTTTTGCTGTTATAAATACATACAAAATACTACCGAAGACCTATGGTTGTATTCAAACTTGTTAATTCTATTCACTCTTTTATGTAATTTTAATATTATTTAGTAGTCTTGTAAATACCCAAATTAGAATAAACAGATAAAGTTCAGTAATTTTATTAGTTAACGGTTTTATATGTTAGTACATAAGTCGATTTCATCTTTCAGTTGTTTTCTAAAATATTTTTTTAGCCTGAAGCTTCGATCATGAAGCACAAGATTTAATATTACTTAGACAATTTTCAGAATAATCGTTTCGCTCTTCAAATACTATAGTGATATCTAATATCATTACATAATACATTGAGAGTCAATTAAGTAATACGTGAAATGAATAAAACTAATACATAAAAATGCGGAACATGAGAGCCAATAGTTAACTTGGAACCGTTATGGAATAGATATTTTATTTTATCTTAAAAAAGGAAAAGTTTTCATTCCAAAACTTCATTCCAAGCTACAGCACGTCGTCAAATGTGTTAGATAGAAAAACTGACAGGTTTATTAAATAAACATGTAAGTGACAATTTCCCAAGTATCTGAAAATTTAGTATAATCCAAATGACAAGATTTAAGTTCCGGTCTCAACGATATGTACTGAAATAATCTGATTATATTAAAAATTTTGTTGTATAATAAATCACAAATTCCATCAGCACCCTTATAAACATCCAACAGCATCCTTATAAAGGTTTCCAAAGTTAAAATGGAATGAAGTCAAAAAATCAGTGATCAGGTTCAACAAACACCTAAGCCATTTAATTTTTGTGTGATAAATATTGTAGGGTGAAATAAAGCTATAAAAATTATCCGATTTAGCCCACGCGTATATTCCAAGCCCTCGCGAGCAGAAGTGCTCAGAATTTAAACTCTGCCTCACTTTCTCGCCTTTTTCCTAACTCACCTGTTTTCCTTCCTAATAAATTACATTCCAACTAGTCATAATTATCAATTCATAACTTTTTTCTGGAAAATAAATTGTAACTTCTTTTTCAATATTATATTCTTGTCATCGATAAGGGGTTTTGGAATGTTGACTAAAGAACTGATAGTACTTGTAATTTTGATAACTTTGCAATCTTAGTTCAGTTAATTAAATATTATCCATAAACTTTGTAATTTGAACATTAATACATAAGCATTCAATTTCGATTATATTGGAATATTCGATTTAATAATATTATTGCATCTTTTAATTCCTTTTAAAATAAACCTAAAAATTATATTAAATCATTTTATTTTTTATTAAACAGACGGCCAAGAAAAGAGTGCGTTTTATGAAATTAAATTACAAGAATGAGCGTGTATTTTAAAAAAAATATTAAAATGTTGATCATTGGATATTTTATTAAAAAGTTACCATATTATCGACAGGACTCGGTGGGATGGAAAACACCGTACTGTAAAAACTTGACACATCTCCGTTTACCGATCTACTCTTTGCTTTTATCTAAAAAATAACTGAAATTTATTTAGCCACATATATCTAGATCTTCCGTATATTTACCTGAAAGCAATTATTTATTTCTTATAAGCTTTATGAACTTAAAAAAAACAAAATGACACCCAACGCTTTGAGCGTTTCTCAAAGAAAAATGTAATTCCAAAATAAAATTAAAAGTAAATGAAAGTTAACAGCATTTCTGAGTAACAAAACTACTCCACCGTTTTATCTTTGAGTCAGTTAATATCTCAGTGTTTATTAACGTAACTCAATATTAAAAAGGAATCGTAAATATTAGTGCACATTTCTAGATAGTGGTTGACCTTTCATGTTTGTTATGTATACAAACTATTTACTATTTCATTAAATCGAATTATATATATATATATATATATATATATATATATATATATACAAACACACACACACACACACCTATATATATATATATATATATATATATATATATATATAACACGATTAATAGTCTATCCAAAATTTTATTTCAATATTTTGATTCAGTTATTTTTTGATTTGACATGTTTTTTTCCGAACTGCGTTGTTTTATATATTTGTGGATGTTTTTTAGATATTCTTACAGTAATTTTAATCAAAATATTATGGTACTTTTTTGCTAAAATTCATTCACATGCTAAATATTTATAGGGTTATTGCCGTGTAAAAATATATGTAAAGCAATAATATTATTTGTAAGGCCTTGATAATGGTCACGTAAATGATACATGATTTAGTGTCAACAATGTTGTTCATCAATAATATCTTAGTTTCCTTAACAAAGATTCGAATATATAAGGCAAATAATAAAATGACCATCAAATAAACACCCGCCGATATTCGAATATTCTCACACTTTCTACCTTTGATTTCCAACTTTAACCGTCTTCCTGTGACATGCTGCAACACATTTCTTTAAACATACTCAATATAAATCTTGACAGAGGCATAGGAAAGATAGGAAGTATAATAAAAGGGATGTGCGGCACCGCAAAGGCGGGATTGTGGTGGGTTAAACATGCGTCATATCCGTGCGTAGGTATTGTTAAAGATTTGTGGTATGACATGTCAGGACTATGTTTTGTAGAGCTTTTTCTGTCAGTGTCAATAGTGTTCATTAGACATTAGTTATCATAATTGTTTAATAATGAGCGCGACTTCTTTTATTACATAATTAGTGACTGCTCTATTTGTAGATGATGATCGGTACATTTCAGCAAGTTTAAACAAATTACATATTTTAAATATGTTAATACACAGAAAATAATTACGAAAGCTTATTTTATTCATCATAAATTAGACACAAGTTAGTTAGCATTAACCTGTGTTGAGTATTTGAGTAGAATGCCATAAGAAACGTTATATTACATGAATACTTCTTATATAGGTAATTCCTAAACTAATATAATAAATAAATATTCTGAAAACAGAAAACGAGGTATGTTCTAGAGGAAACCGGAAAAAATCAAAAACATAATAACACATGTATAATGTATACAAATATTGAGGATAATGACCTCGTTAAAATTCATTAAAACAAATTTTGATTGATTGTAAGTTCAGTGAAAAAAGAGAAACAAATCCCTACTCCAAAACCTGCCAGTTCGACTCATTTTTAATGAGGTACTGGTATATTTAAATGTATTCTACCAAAATTAGCGATTCTATCACCGTTAATAAATATTACATAATTTTAGGCTCCCCAAAATTAAAAAAGGGTGCGTTAAATATCGCTAGTCCTAACAAGATAAAACGGTGAATTAATTGTTTGCTGTAGCTTTTTATTCAGAAACGTTGTAATATCGTTTATTATATTTATATACCTTCATAAATATCGGTGCACATTTTATTGTTCTCTTAAAATAAAATGTTATCTTCTTGAAATTCTGCATCTAGATACAATTTTAATCTATGGTTTATTTTATTTTAAATATTATTTAAGGATACTTAATTATTTATTCTTATTTGTCTTCATTATTCATCAACGCTGAAGTTAACATATAGATGAAGAGTAAACTATCAAAATACAAAATTAATCATAAAATAGATTAAATTCATTATATTCTTACGTATATATTATGTATTATGTATATTTACGTGTAATACATTTAATTAATATCCTAAACACTATTAAAAAATTAAAGATTTTTATATAAAAAATATGATGTTTTTCTTCTGAAAATTTAAATCGTATGATTATTTTAAATTAAATAATCATTGAATCAAAACCATTTATAACACCTGAAATAAACAGATATATTAGTATAAAATTATGTAATAGACCTATTAATGTATTTTTCTATATATGTGATCAAAAATTATTATCTCGTATGGAGATAAAATGGTTCTTCGCAATGTTATTAAAATAAAAGATTCCAATTTGAAGTTTGACAGCAACCCTTCTTTTAATATTTATTCCAATAAATACCATTTTGTGTTTTTTCTGTGATCACCGTTCTTTTTATTGACTTATTTAAAAATATTCACCAAGATTTCGACCAGTCGAATTTTTTATGTTTAAACTAATGCATATAAAAATATTGATAAATGCAATATTATTTATAACCTGATTCAATTATTTACTTGAATTAGTTTTTGGTTATCGAAAAAGAGTATAACTATTAAAGAATAAGAATAAGATACTTTTGAATATGTAGAAGACAAAAAATATACGAATGGAGATTATGTTTAGACCTCTTGAATTTTTTTATTGTGATAAAATAAAATTTGTCTTAACATATTAAATACGACTCAACCAGTCCTTATGATTTATCTGTGTACATTTTATATGGCCTATAATCAATGAAAAGTTGACATTTAGACAAACTTTAATTAAATCATTTAAAAAAGGTACCTACTTATTTTTGAATCAACAAAGTCTCTTATTTCTATAAACATGAAATGTGTATTTAAGAGTGAATATTATGAATATTATTATGAATATTTAATTTAAATAATCATAAGGGGATATAAATTTTAAAATAGTGATGAATATATTAATTAAATTTGTCACACATAAACTGACATAATATATCTTATATATATTTATGATAATGTTCATTTATTATTTTAAAATACTTACATAATATATTCTTAAACACAGTGGGATAGGTTATACTACATTGTCGTTTACATTCCGTTAACTTAAAATACTCAAACTTTGGCTTTAAACCCAGCTTATATATTTCCGTAATACTAGGAACGCCTGGGATGTAGATCTCCAGTGACCATTGAAAATAAAACATTTTCACCACTACTAGCATTCTGCGCAAATGGGCTAACAGATGCCACAAAACTAGCAAAGGTATTTCCTGAAACGTTCCCCTAACGAGCCACCGCACTCTAAGTTCTCGCGTCCTCAAGAGCTTTTATTGCGTTTATAGTTTATTAATTAACGCTGGCATTTTTACGGAAGGTGTTAGGTTAGGTGTTTAAACAGATATTAATGTGAAAATAGTCGTTGAGCAGAGGTAAATGCTGTTAGTCTTTTTTATGCAGCTACTCGCATGTTAACCTCGTTCTTAATTCATTATTGTGGAATAAAATTTCTGCTCCACGTAACAATTTGATATGAATTACTCCGTTTACTTATGTGAATTTAATAACAAAGCGTGAAAAATTATAAAAGCTATAATATAACAATGGCCTACAGTGTGAACATTGACGTCATAAATTCAGTTCTATTTATTTAGTGTTAGAATTCTGTTGTCAAAAGATCGATATACATATACATATATATATATATATATATATATATATATATATATATATATAATATATATATATATATATATTTATATATATATATATATATATATATATATATATATATATATATATATATATATATATATATATAATATGTGACGTGTTTAAGAGTTTGATTATTTACTAAAGTGACACCTTGTTAATGCTTTCTTTTTCAGGAATAGGTTTTATCAAAATTTATTTGGATAATGCATATTTACAGCGTTATGGGAATATTCATTACTTACATTAAAAATTTTTTTTTTCAAATGAAAATTTGTTTGACTTTTTCGGATTTATTGAAATGAGTTGAATACAAGTACTTATATTTTGGACAACACAATACAATAACTTTCATTTATTTACGTATATTTTTACATATTTTTGAGGTCTATATAAAAAGAACAGACTAACAACATTGTTGATATTTTTTATTTTTAATAAAAATTTCGATATAATCTAATATAGTTTTCAGTACGGAAATCATTGAAATAATCTTATTTTTCCGTAAAATACAAGTCTACATAATTCCACTTGCAAACTTTTAAATTGTATATATTGCATTCCCAGTAAATCGAAATAATATTGCAATAAAATCCTTTCTCCGACTGACTGTCTGTATAGAGCTTAACATGCATTGTTTTTATAGGTTTAGAAGCTTAGGGTGTTGCAAAGGGACAATGAAATTTAAAAAAAAGAACAGAAAAACTTTTTTTTTGTGCGACCAATCTGTTCAATGATCATTGATGAGATGCCCAAAAAATGTTGTTTCTTTACGTGGAACAATATTTTTTCTACATCTTTGCCTTTTAGGGGAATGTAGATTCATTTTTGAGGTTCCCTACTTCAAAAGGAAAAACGGAATCCGTCTGACCGACTGCCATATTTCTCAGAAAACGGTTGACGAAGAAACTTGAAATTTGGCATAGTAATAAAATATTTTAACCCATATAAATTTCAATGGTTAAAGTAAATATAAAGAAAAACAAGTTAGCACTCATTGTTTTTAATTCCATGTATTTTGTAGGGTTTCTTTTAAAAGCATTTGTTATAAGAGTTTCAGAAATATTTTAAATTACAAATGACATTTCAAAAAATGCGCAGAAACAAAACACATCTCTCTCTCCTTTCCTATTTTCCAAACTACTGAGCTAACAATTATGGGAGAAAAGTGGGTTGGTTAAATCTGACTAGAATATTACAGGACAACTCTAGAAATCATTCTGAATCTTAGATTATTTTTCAATTTACACCTGCAAAATATACAGCAAACAACATATTTACGTTGTAAAAAAATAATATTTGTGAGCAGTGTAAAATAAATCTTATGTAAACTTAAATGTCCTAGTTCCTAAATAAATACGGAATCTATGTAGTACAATTTCTTTTCGTACTTGATATGTTTCTCTTAACTAATTTACGTATTAATTAAGATCCTCGTTTGAATCAAATATTCCCCAGTTTTCATATAAATACGTAAACTTAATACTAGTGAAATTCTGAGGATGTGACAGACGGATGGATGAACCTAAGCGATGGAGTTCACTGCAAAACCCTAAAAAGATAAGAGTTCGTTAATTGTATTGATAGTATACAGCCTTTTAATGTATAATGGTTAAAGTACCCTTAATTAGAACTGCCGTATCTTAACATCATATACCTTATTTTTAATATATTTGGCGTTAATTTTGTAGAAATCCATTATTTACAATTAAATTAAACTACGTGTTGTAGTATTATTTCGACTTTCCTTCAAGAAAAGAAAGTAGAAATAATACTACATCACGTAGTTTCATTTAATTGTGAATCATATACCTTGTAGTCATGCTCGCAAATATATAAATAAAGCAATGTTTAATTCATTGAAATATTTTGATTTAAAAGTCCGCCGGCTGAATATACGTTCCACATATTCGATGGATTTGTTTTAATCTTTACACAAAGATTCTGCGTTTACATCGAAGCTTAAATTTTAAGCTTAATCTATTTTGAGACTGTAATAAAAGCTCTACGAAAACTGCGATTTTGACGTAGCGTTGAGTTTATCAATCCTCTTTTTCTTTGAGTTTCGCAAGGAAATAGTTGAGTTTCAGCTAAAATTAATAAAAAAAGTTTAATAATATATCGGAATTTCGTTTTATAATGTAAATTAGGTTTTAATACAATTTTTTTCTTTCCTTAAAACAAATCCGTTTACTTTGCATCACGTTGTAAACGTGAAGCGTACCTACGTATGTACAATATATACTTCTGCTATGTAAACATAACAAAAGTATGTAAATTTGTTCACCTATTGAATCGAAACTCCTCATTTGTCTGTGGAATGTTAAAATCTTTACAAGTATATGATATTTAAATATTTGCATATGTTTTTGGTATTCAAAAATAGTTTAAAAAAAGCTTGCCATCAAACCTGTCCCCCAAACGATTGTTTCAGCATTAGCGTAATTAGGTTGTACCGCATGCTGAAAATGAGATTAACTTCCATATCATCAAATGTATTGTCTCGAATAAAAACCATTGTCATTAAAGCCTGTGCATTAAAACTTCCCAAAATAAAGTGCTACGGAGAGGTTCCAATGCACCGTGGTTTGTTTGATGACATACGTTGTGACTTACGCATTTAACTAGGTTCACAAAAGCCCTGTGGTGAAAGTGATCCTCAATGTGGTGGATAGGCATTATATCCAACAACGATGTCTTATCCTATGGTAAGTGCTTACCCACGATAATAATAGCGAAGAAATTAATGTAATTTATATCTATAATGTAAATAAATCCTCAGATATATCATCGACGTCATCTTCGATTCAAGAAGCTTAAAAAGAAGTTTAAAACATAAAAAACACATACCCAGATATTTATGGGTTACATATGCGTATGTACACGCGTATATACATGAGTATATATACACAACTACACCACGGAAAAATTAAAATTTATATCTCTAAAATTGTATAAAGTCAAAGGAAAATAATTGTATGAACTTTCCTTTGCACTCAACGTGATGAATATTCCGTGACTACGCCAAAAATGGTAGACTCTCAGACGAACACTTGTGTTAAATATGTAGAAAGAAAAACATTTTTTCAACCTTTATATCCGCCTGTCAAACATAAAACCTTCGAGCCCTAATTTCATCATTGAATAAACTCTGACGATGTCAATCAGCTTTTCAATAAGAACTTATCCGTTAACAGGTCTATGTTATGCGAAATACAATAATTTCAAGTGGCCATAAGATTTCAAAAAAGTAGAACCAATGAGTGTTATAATAATATGAAGTTACACTTGCCAGCCACACACTTATGGATTTGAAATCTTTCAATATTAAAAATAACTTCTATGTTGAGTATTTAATCCCAATTAATAATTATTTTGATAGTTTGATGGAGATATGTATCGCTTTTAATCACGATCATAATTCATTATTGATATTTAATTGACTAATCTGTAACCAATAAGTCATGATATTTAAATATTTAAAATTTACCTACGGGTGCTTTAACAAAACCTTACTTATTTTTTACTCACGTGTGCTTTTATAAACCTTTGGTACTTTTCAATGGCATTTGCCATTTTCAATTAATTTTGAATTTTTATAAATATATGTGGCATGATAACACAACCCAAAAGTTTACTATGCGTTTAATAGTACTATTAGTTTTTAAATAATTGGATATCGAAAAAAATCGGATTATGCAATAGAAGTGAAATTTCTGAGTTTGATGGGCAATTGCAGTTTGACTCGATTGTGCATAATTCTGCATCAAAAATATTGAATGAAATTTAAGGTTTTTGTTTATCAGGCAGATGGTATTTTTACTACTAATAGCAGTGGTAGTAAATATCACCACCATGATTAGCAGTACTTCTATACTTATTCGACTTTTTAGTAATTCTCTATTCTCTGCAAAGTCTCTTTAATATATTTCCCAACAACTGTGAAAAAAATTATTATACAATTCGTAGGTCACCGTCAGGAAATATGATAAAAAATTATCGATTTGATAACCATTTTCGGGTATTAAAGAATCGTGGAAGGAGAAAAATGTAATGTTACTGTGTAGATTATAATAGGTGCCCACATTTTATCTGCAATATTCCATAGTAAAAACAATTATTGTGTATAAAATTAATCCGTAATTGATAGTGAGGATATAACAACTATTCGCCACATTCCATCCCAAGGAACTCATAATATCTAATAAAGTAAACAAAGTACAAAATGCACCATCGTGTCGTCTCCAAATCTCATTAGGTTAATGCTGATCCACCCATCCAATCTTACACCTCGGCTTCGTACAGATGTGTTATCACATATCGCAGAAAATAACCGGCTAATGGTCGATAGCATAAAAACGCCTCATTGCTTTAAGTTTTCTAAATATTTGCCGAAATTACCGAGAGCAACGTCGCGGCGTTGTGTGGGAGCCGCGGCGCGTACAAAATGAAATTTCGCTAAGGTCTCCCTCTGAACACTGGGTAATAAGATTACGTAGTGATCCTTAAGTTAACGATGATACTGGCGGTAAAGTACAGTCAAAAAACTTCATAGTGTGATTGAAGAACTCATAAATATTTTTACGTTTCAATTATTATTTAACCGCTACATCACGCGGCGGTTTAATTATTTGACGATTATTGTCATTGAAACATAATTTAACAAATTTAGAAAGCCGTAGTCGATTTTAAGAAAGAGATTGTTGTACAAATGTTACTTTTAATCCTTCCTAATATATAACGTTGTTGCTAAAAGTACATAATATTTAAGTTTTTATAACGTGCAATTTCACTAATTCTAATATAAATATTCATTATCTTAGATTTAATAAGCTACTTTTCATTTAATTTTCATTTGTATCTCGAAAAAATAACGTTTACCTACTAATGTTATGGTTGTTGCGTATATTTATATCAAATAACGATATTCCTTAACGAAGTTATATAAGACAATATTAGTATTAAAACAACTTTTAATTGCATATATAAATATAATGTTTTGTTTCCCAAAACTAAATGTGGCCCATAATTAGCAACTTGCTTCCAATAAAAATATTTTAAAATTATGTTTTATTATAAAATGATTTTTTAAAAATGTAAGATTGATTTAAAATAGTTAACAACGACTTAATGTTAACAAAGAGTGTTCGTATAATTAATGATAATGACAGCAGTAAATATAAAAATAATATCATCTTCATCAAGCTTCATGCCGTCTGATGTTGAGCGCTAAGTCATAATTGTACAAAGGCTGATAAAAATACTTTTAATTGGACTTTTCTCCTTGCTGCTAATAATTTTCTTTTACTTTTAGTCACCTTCACTATATTACAAGTAGCTATTTATTGTAATTACTTGTCTTCTTAGGATGAAATAAAATTATTTTCTGTGATGTTCTTTCTTTAACAAATGACCTACGTAATAATAAAAAAAAGCTTACATTTTCATGAAAACCGTTGCTATATCTATATATCATTACGCGGAGAGAAAACTTTGTACACTGTTTATTTTTATTTATTATATTGCGTGCATGGAAGGGTGGAGATTTGGCATAACTAAAGTTTATATGGAAAAGGAGTGCAGAAAGCTAAAATTTATATATACCAAGTATCACAAATTCATTAATTTACATATTAAAAATGCATTAAAGATTCATTCTTTATATTCCATAATAAAATGTGGCCAAACAGTCGCACAGAATAGAGATTATAGCTAAAAGAGTTTCGAGCTGAGAATTTCGTGTGATTTCATATCTTCCTTCTTTTTATTTTGTGTAACAGATATCGGTGTTTCGTGTATTAGCAAAATACACCTTGCTTAATATACACCTGTAGCAAAAGAAAAAAAGGTTATAGCAACAAAAACTGTTGTAGACTTACTCTCGCCTACCTATTAGTGTTTTCAACAAAGTGAGTAGGTAGGTGCATTACGGTCGAATTTCGACCAGTAGGCGATCACAAATAATATTTAATCCTTCATTTTTATACCTTTTGATTAATTATTATTATTTCAGATGAATCCATTCACAAACTTTATAAATTTTTAAAAAGAAAATTCAGGTTTAAAATACAAATATATATTTACTATTCGGAATTAGAGGAAAGTAATTAAAGGAACGTATAATAATAAATAACGTCATAGCAAATTTATAATTATATTCGATCCCAAATATAGGTGTGTTTAGTTTAGATTTTAAACCTAACTAAAAGATGCAACCATTTACAAAGTAATCCAACTGTAACTTAAAACTATGGTTTACAATAGCCGCGTATTAAACTTATTTTACGAACAATAATCTTTACGGAGGACAATGTGTACGTAGTGAAACGATACCAGTATTGATCGAAATATATGTAGAAAGGTTTTTAATTAGTTTATTCAACGCGTTATTCGTACACGGTTTCGCAAAAAGTCCATTTAATTTTTCTTCAGTAACCCATAAAATATAGCCGCCATACTTGTTATTATACAGTTAATAATTGTGGTAATAAAAATAAACGTTTGGAAAATTATTGAGACTAGTTTTATAAATGCACATGAGTTAAAGCTCAAAGTTTTTAGTATTGTTATTTATAGATCAGGTATGGTAAAATTTATAAGTTATTCATTATATTATCGTAGAAAAGCTCCATGTTTTCCGTGCATAATACACCTCACGTCAACAAATCAAATTAACACGCGCTCCGCCCAACGCAGCGGCATAGCACGCAAAGAACATCGTTACACCTCGAAAATTTGGCTTCTCACAACTCGTACCACTTAAGGTATAAAGTTTTATAACTAAACTGACTACATCACCTAATAACGGAGAATATAGGGGTCCCCATCGTCGAGTTAACTGTACCTCCGCACGCGACATAACGAGCGAATCGTCACGCTGGCAAGGTACTCTAGTTAAAGTTCGCAACTGTACGTCATAAGGAGGAAAATAGCGGCGCATACGCGAAAGATACTCCCGACATATGATAAATGAGGAGGGTGACGAGTAGAGTATAAGAACTTTGCAAACAGACGTAATAAATGATAATATAATTTGCTTTTACTCCGCGCAGTTTGTTGGAGAATTTTGCTTGTTTAATTCGCTCGTATACGCATCAGGCGTTAGGGCGGGCGGGTGAACCACAGGCTCTTAGAGGATAAACGTGGCGCTTAGAAAGGTTAATACATTATTTATCTATGATATATTTTTAAAAGCATGTGTTTTTATCGGTCACTGCGCTGAGCTTTTCGTACTTAATATTTTGTATCTGCCCAAAAAGAATAAATTCAATATGAGGGCTTTTGTATTATTGTCGTATGGTAATAATGAGTGAAACTGATATGATTAGCAAATTCTCTCTAGCTAAAGGCCTTACTGCCGTACATGCAATAAAAATAAGCTATGGAAAACGGTATTATTGTATTTAGATATTTTCCATCTAATTTATTTAATTTTAATATGTCTAAATTGTTTATTGTGTGTGAAAACTCTTAAAACTTATTTTGTAGTTTTGTTTACTTTTATTTCTTCGTAAAATTGATTAAAAACGTCTATATGATTAATCATGAAACCTGAAATTTAAAGTGTTGGAATGAAATAACTATTGTAAAGTGGTATGAGGAACTCGGACGTAATTATGTGTAATAAATTCAAATCTGAAAACCATGTAGCTGTAGCAAATTAGAGCAAATTTTAATTAGTTACTTATTGTTTTTTTATCAACTATTTCTTCCCTGGCCCCTTGTTTTTTCATAAAGAGCTGTTCATTTACCTGAAATATTAAAACAGATGTTCAAAGAAAGATATCAATTAAATTATTAATAATTAAAACAGAGAGATTTATTTAAACATTAATAATGAAATTATTATTTTATGTACTTGTTTTAAATTTCCATTTTATATTTTTATCTCATACACATGTTTCTGAATACATGTTATTGAGTATTTACGAATCTGTTTCAGTAAATTTGTTATATTCCGTAAATTTTTGTCACAACTGAAAGTTAAGCGGACAAGTTTGATTATAGATAGTAGTGTAAATATGTAATATTACTTGATACATAAGTTCAAAAAAGTGGATTTCGTATTTCATTGAGTCTGCAGATTTGTATATCTGAATACACTACATATCTCATGAAGCAATTACATATATCTGAACCAATACGCACGCTCATGGTTCGTAGTCTAAGATAGTATTAAAAGTTTATGTGAAGGGCCTTTGACAAACTGTCAAGAAACTGTTGCTTAACAGATCGAGCGGTACCTTATCGGAACAAAATGGTAGGTTAATCAATTCCTAAAAATGAAAGCCCAGAAAATAAGAAATCACTTTGTGAATTACATATAAATGCAACCGGTGGAGGAACCACGAAACTCCGAAGCAGAGAGTTAAAAGCAGATGTGATGGTTGTATATACAATATAGAAGCAAATAATATTTTTTTCTAAATAAAACTTCATTTCATTGTGTATCTTTGCAATTACAACATTATTCGAAAAGATAAATGTGAAATCATTAGGGCAAAACAAATTATCAGAACGTCAATACACATATGCGCAGAGAATAATGCATAGACTTAATATACTACGAAATGTTATGTCTATGAAATGATAAGATTAAACGTAGAACGATAGTAAGGACCATCAATTTCTCCCTAAGCTACAGTTTGATCGATATGTCGCCCCTATGAACACATTTTATCGATAGCTTAAGAGATTTCATTTATTGCTCTAAACTGTCTGTGTGTTATATATATATATATATATATATATATATATATATATATATATATATATACGACAGTAAGTCAAGATTCATGAATCAAGCTATACGTGTGATACTGACATGAAGATATACTCGCATGTTTTCTAATAAGAAGGTGCTAAATTCGATCTGTTTATATTTTTATCATTAATGATCTGATAATCTAAGTAAAATAATAAAACAATCATAGGCGAAATACAACAAGAACTCAAGTCAATATGTAAACAACTTTATCGAAAAGGAGAAAATTTGTCTACGCCAGATGGTTTTTATTTCTTGCCATACATATGAGTTTCGTTGTAGTAAGGGAAATGATAATATGGAATAAAGAATTAAATCGTTATATAAAAAGGATTGTTTTTATGTATAACCAAAAGCTTAAACCGATAGTCTAAACGAGCTTCCTAAATTGGTAGCGAATGAGCTTTCCTTTTTGTGGATTATTGCCACAATGGCATTAGTCCGAACAGAAACGCATTTCAGTTCTAAAAGTTTTTGCTTACTGTAGAATTTTTTGTAAGGATTATTTCTCTAAACACTTTAGATACATGAATTACAGTACCTTAAAAGAGAGTAGAAATAATACTGCATCACGTAGTTTCATTTAATTGTAAACGATGAATTTCTACAAAATAACTCCAAATACATTCAATTAATTTATTTATTTAACAACTTTAATGCCCAGTACATATAACAGACTAAGCAATAAGAAAGCAATCTCTTGAAGTCAATACTAAAAGAAAGTTTTGAAAAATTGGTGATTTTGCAGACAATAAAAGAAATTACAATATGAATAAGGTGTACGTATAAAAAAGCCTTAGTAAAGGATGATTACAGGATGATTTTAAATGTAATCTACATTTAAAAACGAAAATTAGAATACAACTATTGACATGAAACAGAGTGGAAGAAGGAAGGGACAAGGTTAAAAGGACTAAGGTTTACGAGAGGTTCGGATTTAGTTGGTTTCATGATCCTGCCTAGTTAATTATATAACTTATCTAAATAGAAATATAATGTCACCTTGATGGGAATGCAATGTCATGTACATCTTTTTAATATATTTTTCTGTGGCCGTTCAAGTGAATTATCATTTTGTCCGAAGAAATCCTGCTCAAATAACTGTAAAGTGTCACCGAGACTAAAATATGTTTAATTATGACAAATACGTTTTATTAATATGAAGTAATATTTGAATGAAATATTGACTATTAAATTTATTAAAGAATTAATAGTAGGAACTACTAAACTTTCGTCTTGATTTTTCTATAAATCGTGTGTTGTAATTATAAAAATATTACCGTATTTATATGACCAATACCATATGTTTGTTTACAATTGTACTTCTTACACAAACTCTTTTATGAATTTCATTCATGGAATGTTAAAAAAAAATCCTGGATCCAATGTATACGTTTTTTCCGCCTGTCTGTTTATTAGAATATCATAAAAATTATGTTCTGATTTAGAAAATGGAGCAAAAACCACTGACCCGATTTATGGGAGATTGAATAAAAATTTATCAGTGAAAAAATGCCTTGAGTTTAAAATAAAATGTATTTCGCCTTACTGACCGATATTTATAAGATTTAATTAAGATTTCTTTATAAGAAAATGTATTAAGTTCAAAACAAAATGTATTTGTGCCTTTCTGGCTGATTTATATGAGATTTAATTAAGATTTCCATATAAGAAAATGCCTTAAATTTAATATCAAATGTGTTTTACGTTTTCTTATGATAAAATAAATTTGAAGCGATTTGAAATTCAATTATTAGACGAAAACTAAATGCTGTTCAAGAATTATCCATATTGTCGCAGTGATTTAGATTAAAATTAAAAGTAGATTTAGATTAAGGGAAAATAAAATAAGGGTACTTTAAGATGTAAATATTATCACTGTTTTTAAGATTGTTATATAAGGCATTAAACATTATTACATTAACTAAAAGTCTACACGTGTGGAGGCGCTCCAAAAAGCTTGTACGAAATAACTTGACCTTTATGTGTAAGTATACAATTTGGAAGAGGTCCAATATTTGTTGAATATCCATTCAGTTTTAATGAGGTGAAATTTTTAAATGTGAAATAGTTTTAAATTAACTTAAATGATTCATAACAACATTTTTAAGTAGTATTAAAAATAATAAAATATATGTTGTATTGTATTAAATACATATAATGTCCTTTCTATCGATACGATATTATATTGTATTAATTTCCGACAGTACGAAGTAATATTTTATCGAATTAAACAATGAATTCCTCAGAAGTTCATATTAAATTACAAGTATAATTCTCTAGTTTACGAAATATTTGCTAAGCATCTGCTTCTGGTCTACAGTCTGTGAGGAAAATCCGCGACGAATGAATAATGCACGTCTCCCAAATAATTTTCACGATAGTTCGAAAACTTTTTCCCATTCTGTGTATTGGTAATAGTCTCAGTTTTTAAGATGCATTTTCACGTCGAATCTAACTTAATGGGCTGATACTTCGATAATTCAACATTGGATTTGATGGTAGTTTTAGATTAAGCATATATTTGAATCTGTCATGGATTGTAATATGCTAAAGAAAAGTTGACTTGATGGTTTATGCTCGTAATATTTACTGTCGCAATTAGTTGCATCTTTATATAAAAGCTTACATCTTCTTGCAATCTATATAATATTGGACAATGGTAGTAATACATGAAACCTAACTTTGTGAGTGTCCCGATACGTACTTGTTTTTTATAACGATTTAGTGGATTTAGCGATTGATGTCCAAGAATCTGGCTCGGTTCTTTGAGCTTGTCTTATGCTAAACAGATTTCAGATAACTAAAATGTTGCTGAACCTCCAAAGTAGAATATTTTGTTGCAATCTTGCGTCTTTCTTCGAAATAAATCATTTAACAAGGAATTATATAATTTATTTCTTATGGATGAAAACCCAAACCTTTACTTTACACATTAAAAAGTAAACCAAAATACAAATTTCAGGTCAGAAAAACGGTACACTAATTTTGATTATAATTCTCTGCTTCCAGCGGATTGCGTAGAGCTAGAACGTGACGTCAGCACCACTGTAGAGTATGCCGATTGGCTTACTGCTCAATACGAGTAAATACTCTATGAGTCTACGGTCTACGAGATACCTCTGTGTCGACTCGAGGCGGTCACTATTCGAGCCGTTCATTTACTTTGCCGTTGAGCTTTCCTATTCATATGAAAGATGTGACAAAAAGTCCATTACAAAACCTGGTTTTATTTTACATATAATATAATATTCGGAAGATTTAAGATATTTTTGGACAGGGTTTCAACGAGGGGTGCAATATTATTATTTTATATTCCCGTTTCAAATTTATTACTATTTATGCTATGGATCCACCCTTTGTCGGTCTTATTTTTAAAACAACTAACATTTTATTAAATTTTTGTTCTGATCGTTAACTATTTACAATTACACCATACAGTATGATTTGTTTACAATAAACAGAAAGGAACGTGTTAAAATGTGTCAGATTTATTTTGCTTTATACGTATTTCTTACTCATTTAATAATATTGAAACTTTTAATTTTTTACTATACTCTTTTATGTTCATATATCAGTAAATAAACAAATATTAACTGGATATAAAAATGTCATTTCTTGAAAATAATTAAAAATACTTCAGTATAGCTTTGTGTATTTAAACTATAGAAATGCTTTAAGTTGTAAACTTTATAAATTATTAAGTACTCCTTGTAATCCATCAATCGACGAAAGGATCTCAAACATGGCATTTATTATTTTTTAAAGTATTACGCAAATTATACTTTAAAATCTAATAAACCTTTGACATTTTCTTAATTTCAATAGGAAATTACTATAACTTATGTCTCAGCAAAAATTACACACATTATGAACTCCTAAGCAAGTGGGTTGTCCATAAAATATTCATGACTCACGAGAGACTGCTACAAACGCGAGTAGGATTCGTAAGAATTGATATCAAAAATATAAACTTGATGGTTTCATTTAATTTCAAGTCTGATCCTAAACATCCAAAGTATTGGTAAACAGTAAATGGCTTATCTTCTAATTATCTCTCTTTCTGGAAATTTCCACAGCTCTATCAACTCTATCGAATAAGATAAGTTGTGCGTATTAATAATTTAAGAATATTAAGAATCAGAGCTGATATTCCTTTTATAAATAATTTTTTTACAATGCTGGGGGTCGATCGTTTCATATCATATTACCTCGTTTATGATAAAGAATTACTCGTTTCAAATCTAGATCTAAATCAGTATTGAAATTCGTTTTTGCTCGGCAATGATATTCTGCTATGTTATTTCCATTCACGTATGTCGACCTGTTTCAATGCTGTTATACTTTCCATTGTTCCGACGTTTGATTATTTTATGGCTCATTATATTTATTTTTCTTCCTGCTTCGTTACTAATATTAATCTTATGTATGATACTGTATTACTTTCTATCTATTTCAGAATAGGTTAGAATGGTTTTCTTTTCCCAAGTCTGCTGTTTAGGCATTATGTCGTATAATTCGAATAGAAAAAAAGGGATGCCATAATTCATCTTTATTAGTTTGCAACTTTTCAACAAAGATTCGGAATTTAGACTGGTCGTACTATACTGACTCTATTTATATAAGGGCGGGTTGAGTTTCACATGCCACAGACTCATGAAAAATCGTATAACGATCATTTATATATATTTGTAAGCTATAAGCTGTAAACTAGTAAGCATTTAAGATATTAAACTTTTTTTTCTAGTGTTATAGTGTATGTTAGAGTGTAGTAACTTTACCACAGTGTTTTCTGTGGTAAAGTTATTGTACCACCATTAATTATATTTGTATATATATATATATATATATATATATATATATACACACACACACATATTTATATATATATATATATATATATATATATTCGAACTTACTAGGAATTGCAAAATTCAATTAAACAATTGCGTTGCTCTGAAAACAAAGTTTCTTTATTTTAGTACTGGCAGTAAACGTAAGAATAATCACACAGTTTAACTTAAATAGTACTATACTACCTGAAAACAAAGAAACGACATTTAAAGTTTATTATTTAAATTGTCAATTCCTTTTTTATACAATTCTTTTAATATAACCAAACAGTCTTAATAACAATGTGAGTTCTGTCAACTAATAAAAATCTACTTTGCCGACAGAGTTAGCTGCCAATACTCACAGCGCCATCTATGGGGTACATAAGTACATGGTCACTGCTTACCAACAGAAGAGCGCTGTACCAATTAAATAAATATAGTTTCTTTACATCTCCCTCCTCAGGGGAGAAAATTTTCACCAAAATTTTCATTTTTACACTAAAGTAATAAAAATTAAACCTAAGTTTTACAATATATTAAACCAAACTAAATTGTCGCTAAGTCTTATTTGTGTTTTTTTTTGTAGGAAAATAGTTTCTTTTTATATCAAATATAAAATACAATACTGTGAAATAACAAGTACTTAATATTGTACGAATACATAAACTGTAAATAACTATTGTTTACAGTCTCTTTCAGAATATTAACTACAGTTTTTTTATAAACAATAATAAAATGATTTAATAAGTATTTGAATGCAAGGACACGACTAGATGTTTTTGATATTTCGCTACAAGGTCACACAGCAAATATGAGTATGTACCCGTTGGAGTGAATTAAGTCATTGACCAGCCCAGTCCCGTATAAGCAGCTTATTTTCTTGGTTCTTTTGTATACCAGGTTAGTAGTTGGGTAAATTAAAATGATAATTTTAAAGTTAGCGCTGGGCTACTGACTGAGACTACCCCAATATGTCAATTTTACACTAGTGATTCTATTGTAGAGAAGGCATTACCATTTAATTTTCCTAAGTTATTAATTGATTTATATATCTGCAGAAAATTTCTACTAAAATAAATATAAGCACTCAAGTGTGTAATTTTTTTCATAATGACATCTACAAAATTTTGTCTCTAGTTTTCCTTTGATTTTTTTAATGTAGGTGTTGGCATAAGTTTTTTGATGTGAAAGAGATGCGACCCTGACTTCTTATGACCTGTATCAATTCTATAAATTTATTTTGATTTTTTTTAACAATTTTAAATGGACCAATCTTCAGCTCATCTAATTTATTTCTGTTTACTTTGTTCCCATTCTCTACATATACTATATCCCCAGTATTTAAATTTAATAGAGTTTTTTTTATCAAATATTTGTTTGTTGTAGTTATGTGATTTTATTAAATTTTCAAATACTATTTTCTTATCTCTGATCCATTCAACTTCTAATTTATCTTTTTTTTAGCTTAGTTGGCAAAAGAGTATTTTGGTGCAAACCAGTAAATGTATGTTCTGTATGATTATATTTATCTACTCAGTTATAAGCAATTGTCGTCCATGCTATTTTATTACCTTTTTCATTTATTTTACATCTAATTTTGTTTACAAGAGCTTGATTCAGTCTTTCATTAAAGCCGTTAGAAAACGGGGCATTTACTGCAGTAAGTACCAATGGTATTGATTTCTTATATAAAAATGTTTTGAATTCTTTTGAGTTAATTCCTGGGTATTGATCAGTGAGAAGTATTCCAATTGTATCAGAATCTGTTAAGTTATTGATTAGTTTAACAAAATCATTAGCACTTTGTGTTTTTGAGGTAATAATGTAAGCATATCGTGTAAAGTGGTCTACTAAAAAGTGTAAATATCTCTTTGTTGACCGTGAGCCCCCAAAATCTCAAATTGTGTCTATTGAGATTATTTCAAAAGGTTTTGTGGTAGGACCTAATTGTGACATTAGACGGTACTTATCTTGTTCTCTCGTTTTATTTTTTTTACATATCTCAGAACTTTTACAATTTCTTTTAATATTTATCGTTAAATTTCTTGCCGTATATAATGAAATAATTTTGTTTTGCATTTGTTTTACACCTATATGACACGTATTTTCATATAAGTTTCTTACTGAAGTCTGCCTATAAAATAATTCTCTCACGATTTATAAACTTTTTATAGTAGACATTGCATCTTAATATTAATTTTGATTTATTATTTTGTACCTCTGTATTGTTTTCTTGATCTGTACCTGGAACATATTTAATTTTGAAATCATGCTGTGATAAGTAATATGTTAAATCTCCCAACTCATCATCTATCGTAGACTTGATATTTAAATTTTCTAAAGGTTTACAATATATTCAGACCATATACTGTAAACGATTTACCTGTTAGCCAGTATTGCCAGTATCTTATTGCTTCTTTAATAGATAAACATTCTCAATAAATTGCCTTTTTTTCTTTTAGATTTGATTTAACTTTTTTGATAAGTATGCTACTGGTTTTTCTTTTCCATTTGGCTGTATTTGCTGTAATACTGCCCCAATATCTTCCAAAGATGCATCTGTATGAATATCTATTTGCAAATTCTGATCAAATGTTTCTAAGATCGGTTGTGAGTACAATAATTTTTTTATGACTTCAAAAGATTTTTGACAATCTGCAGACCAAATAAATTTTTGTTTTTATTAAGTATATTATGAAGAGATTCTAAAATTACCACACTTTTTGGTATATACTCAAAATAGAAGTTAATTTTCCCCAAAAATTGTATTACATTTTTCTGAGTATTGGAAAATATTTTGTTGAAATCAAATTATTTTGTACTGGCCGTACTGTATTATTTTGTTTTATATGACCGATATCTAACTAAATCTGAAGCAAATGTACATTTTGTAAACTTTAGTCTAAAACCCTCCCTTTTTATAGCTTCTAATAATAGTGTTAAATGGTTAATGTGCTCAGAAAAAGTCTTAGAGAATATAAGTATATCATCTATGTAGTTTACTGCAAAATTTGTAAGTTTGTACTTTCTTAAAATGTTACCTAGTATCCTTTGAAAAATAGCTGGTGATGTCTTCAAACCAAAAGGTAAACATTTTCATTGATAATGTCCTTCCTGTGTTACAAAGGCAGTTTTCTTCCTATCTTCAATTCGTAGCGGGATTGACCAGGATGCTGAATTGATATCCAGAGTTGTAAAATATGTTGAGTTTCTTGTTTTGATCGCTAGGTCATCGATCAATGGGAATGGTTGAGCTTGAGGTACCACTATTTTATTTAGATCTCTGAAATATACACATAATCTTGACCGTTTGTTGTCTTCTTTTGTTGAAAGCAAAAGTTACCGGTGCCGAAAATGGACTATAAGATTCCTCTGTACGATTTTTATCAATTAACTTTGCTATTTGTTCTTCTATCTCTTTTTTGTCTTCAACCGAAAACCTATAAGGCATTTTACTACAATATTTGTCCATGAGTAGATCTATACGTGCTTCATATTCTTTGACCGTGCCAATATCATATTTGTCTTTTGCAAAGATAGATTTGTAAGTGTCAATTAGTTTATATATATTTGACTTTTGTTGAGTATTTAAGTTACTCATATTTATTTTGAAATCTTTATTTATGTGTTCATTAAAATTTATTAAATATTGATTTGTTTCATTTATCACCTCTTTAGGAGTGTTGTTTTTATCATCATCCTTATTCATAGGGTCAATCTCTACTTCTATTTCTATTTCTTCTCTTTTTTGAGTAATTTTCATCTTGAACCAGTTTAAATTGTTTTGTGATATCGAGTCAAATTAGAAAATCGTATTTGAATTCTTCTCCACCAATGATATAAACATCGGTTTTTTCTTCTATGTACAAAATTTTTATTTTAATAGTTGTCAAACCATTTGTCTTTTTAACACCATTAGTTGTGAATAAATTATCACTTTTTGAATTATCCTCTCCTTCTTTTTTCAGTCTTATTAATTTGGAGTTAATTACAGAAACGTTTGAGCCTGAATCATATATCCCAAATACCTCTAATTGTCCATTCAATAATAGTTTGACTTTAATTAATGGTGTTATTATTCGTTTTTTTATCATAATTTTTTATTTTGACATCGATCACTGAATTATTCACGGCTTTACTACTGTTTCTCTTCTAGTTATATTCTTCTTTTTGTTTGAACCAGCATTTTTCTTCAGGATGAAAGCGAATACCTTTATTTATCAATATTTTCTTTGTAATCATTTGTATTTTTTTTATTCTTACTGAAGTTGGTTTTGTTCGCCATATGTTCATGCTCTCCAATTTCATTGAAGAGGCTTGCAGTTGACTTTACGGTTTCTTTATCTATTTTATCCATTATGTAATCTGGTAATCCAATTACAATAAGATTTATCATTGTTTGGGTGTCGATGTGCTTGTTTACCTCTAATAACAGTCTTTCCTTTTTTATGGAGTATTCCAGTAACGAGCTAGCTTGAAATCTAAATGTAAATTCATATTTTACTTGGAACCAACCTTTATTTCCATACGTTTAACAAAAGTTATCTTTCCATACTGACCATTCCGAATTTTCTGTCAGTTTTATTAACATACTACCAACCAATCCAAGCACTGTTTTTCTAGAAGATGTTTTAAAATCTCAATTTTCTCTTCATTCTGTTGAATCTCAAATCTTCCATATTCTCTCTCAAAATCACTAATCCATTGGTCAGCATTCGATGTCTTATTTGAAAACTTTTCTATCAAAAACTTTTCAGCAGTTTTTCCTAAATGTTTATTTTCTGGCGTAGCACTATTAGCGTTTTCGTGTAAAAGCAATTTCGTTCCCGTAACCACATCTAAATACTGGTCACCAAACTGTAAATTTTCACCTTCATATGGATATATTTTCCTCAAGTCCGTATTTAGAAGAATTCATATCGAACGTGTTTGGTGTCTTTTTTTGAACCAATTTTTGATTTTCGTAAATACGTCTGACGACAATATGGCAGTGTACTTACTTGCTGGCTTTGGATAATCTGGGACATGTCCATCGGGTGTCTCAATAGAGATTATGCAAATCACATTTGTTTTTCCGTCCGTTGATCTCAGTACTACAAATTTAAAGCGTAGTCTTTCCATTTTTCTTGATTTAACTAGAAATGTCGTTTTATAAGACAATTTCTTCGAACTTACTAGGAATTGCAAAATGCAATTAAACAATTGCGTTGCTCTGAAAACAAAGTTTCTTTATTTTAGTACTGACAGTACACGTACACAGAACACACAGAATAATCATAAAGTTTAACTTAAATAGTACTATACTACCTGAAAACAAAGAAATGACTTTTAAAGTTTATTATTTAAATTGTCAATTCCTTTTTTATACAATTCTTTTAATATAACCAAACAGTCTGAAAACAATATGAGTTCCGCCAACCAATAAAATTTTACTTTGCCAACAGAGTTAGGTGTCAATACTCACAGCGCCATCTATGGGGTACATGAGTACATGGTCACTGCTTACCGACAGAAGACTGCTGTACCAATTAAAGAAATATAGTTTCTTTACGAACCTGGGTAAACCTCCTTGTACATAAGCGGGCTTTATACCCTTTACATATGCAAAATTTATTTCTTTTAACAGCAAAAATTTATTTTAAAACGAAAGTTCACTGATTGACTTTATAAACCGAGGTACATGCTTGATTATAATTAAGTGCTTCTAACTTTTCCTTAAAATCTTTAGTTCATTCACGTTTCTCTGTGCAACTTATCGCTTCTTGATATGTCTTTGGTATCAACTATTTTACTATATTTGTTCTATAATTTCTATTTACTTTAGGTTTTAAACATATGTATATGCTGTCTATTTCTCCAACATCGTGCCATCGTTCATAAAGTGGGTCGTTCTCATTCCCACAACGTAACGTACTCTCATTGGACTGTGTTAAAACATCGTAATTTTATGTTGAAATTTTATCATTATTTAAGTCGTTATCAGATAGTGTTGTGACATTATCTAATATATTTGACATTTCTTTATTTTCAATAAAATCTTTGCCATATTTTTCCTGAAATATCTGTTCCATGAAAAATGATATTTCTTGATATATTTAATTTATATGTTTTATATCATACATGTTATAGTTATCAGCATCATTTTTAACTAGAATTAATTTTCCATTCTCCTCCTCACGCTTCGTTCACGTCAGCTTTAATGTACATGTCCTTCATTATCAAGTAATTTTATTTACCGTCAACTTGTTTTACACCATTTCATATTTTATAGTGTCTTATCATCATACTACTTCAAAATGTTATCTTTAATGGGTACATTAAATGACTCGCAGCTTCATCCAAAAATTTGAAGGTATATAATGTTTACTTAGAACTATCTACGATTATATATTTACATTTCTCGCTCCGGCTATCCATCATGTTCGTGGTATAGGAAGAAGTATATTCATGGATAATTACATTTCCATCAAGAAAAACTTTAAACATTATATTTATATATTCACTACCGTTATTAAACTTAACCTGGAAGTATTCCAGTGCATCACTTGTGTTCTTCACACAGTATGCATGTCTGAATTCTTTTTTACAAGCACACAATATTTTATACCTTTAACAGACTCATAATTCACAGGCCGCAGAGATTACTATGGATAAGGTCACGTGGATTTAATGGATCCCGTATGGATTCTGGAAATAGTAATTTCATTTATTTACCATATGCACTACTTCACGTATTAGATCACAATAACTGTTCACTACATTTAGTCTTTTAGTTACTCCTTTATCACGTATTCTTAATAACATGACCTGATGTTTCATGCCAAGTCCTTAAATGACATTTTATTGAAGTACATATTTCACGTATCATTCGCTTTATATCAAGTTCATTCCAATAATTATTTTTTAGTTTAGCACACATGAGTGAATTTAGGCGACAGTTCGTCTTGATAAAATATATAACTGATTCGTGTTTTATTAGGTTTATTTGTTTATCTATATATTAATTACAAATTCTGTATTATTTATTAGCCTCTTCACTTTTCGATCAATGTAGACTTTTTGATTTCCATTGATGAAGTAATAATACACATAGCTATACTTCGTTTTCGAACCATTGACTTTGTGTCTAGTTTTGGTAGGAAAAAATTGCTACTCGTAACTTTTAAGTTACAACTCATTTATAGTTTGTGCTCGCAAAAAATATTTTCACATAATTTTCCCACACTCACCCTTGTCACAAAAATGTCTACACCCAGCTTGCAAAATATTCGTTCTTATTGTTTTCTAATCGTTATTTTTCAACAGATAGCCTTGGGCACATAACATCTTAATGAAATGTATATACTCTTGAAGTTATTGGTAATCAAACAAGAATATATTAAATTTTACATTTATCATGACATCCAGAGTATGAATAATAGCAGAGTGGAGAGAAAACAACAAAAAGCCATCTGATGGTGGCTCACTAACAAAACTTATTTGGCGAAGAAAGTATTTATTTTCCATTTACAAGTACTAAACTGTATATTAACATTTTCTTTACAGCTTGACTTATTCCAATGTTTATGTGAATGAAAATGGGTGATATAGCGGCGATTTTAATATAGTACTCGCAGTAAATTTCACATATTTTAAAGACTAAAAAAAACTTGATAACCTTCCTATTATAAATACCCACAATGTATTGAAACTGATAAAACCAGACTCTGCAATTTTATAAACAATCCATAATCTATATCTGACCCATATGCTAAATTCTGTCCATTGCTCTCATGGATTAATACTTTCATATTTTTCACACAAACACTTTAATTTTTTGCACACATATAACCGCTGAAATTACATAAATGTTATTTGCCCTTTAAGACCTTATTCTTTCTTTTATAAATATTCCTTAAACTACGTTTAGCAATAATAAATCAATTTTTATGAAACCCTGCATGCAGATCGTGGCAATCCTTGTTAGGTAGTGTGGAAATCTATTGAGCTAAAATCCTTGGTGTGGAAAATCAATGACTAAATTATTTCAATGAAGCAGATGATTAAAATAATCTTATTAAATATATGCTCGTTTTTTTATAAAAATGCATTACGAATCTAGATTATTACAAAATTAAAATTATTTTCTTTGTTATAAAGATTATGAAACATAGCTAAAATTATTTATAACTTACTCTTACTTTATTGCTTGTAAGAGCATAGATTTAAAATGTTATGACTATTTTAGGATTGGCTTGTAATAACAACCAAATTATCACAATCAACGATGTCTATTTAAGTAAGCAATCAGCTAAATGTTTTTATTAGCACGATTTATCAATCAGGCTCCGATGGGTGATTGATCGGCGCCGACCGTACCACCTCCTCCCTCCTACTCGCTCAGTGCGCAGCTCCCTGTTAATACTCAGGTAATCTGTCTTGCTTAAACGTTTCGTATTGTGAGACTTGTTGCCGGTAAATGTCACTTTAAGGTGTTACTTTAACTGTTTTATAGCGAAAGGCAGATGTGTTTTCTGGTGATGAAAGAAATTAAATTTCAAGACTACACATATCCAAGGAACTGATGGATTTTCACGTATTTAGATTTAGATACCAGTTTCATATCATTTATTTTAAAATGCCTGTTACGTGTGGGTTTCCTTTCTGTGTTTTGTTTCACCCTTCATGAGTTAGTTGGCTTTTAATTACAAATACGTCGTCTCTTCTGTTTTTTTTATTCGTTTTAATTTGATTATTCTTTCTTTCTTATTTACCTTTAATTAATTATATTCATTACAACGTTTATGGTTCTTTTATCTGGATAAACATTTAATAATAATATGTGTAAGGTTAAAAATAATCTATTCATATTTTTGCTACGTTGGCAATTGCATGCGATAAATATTTAACAATTCAAATATCCTTTATGATTATGTTAATATTAATGTAAGGAATACTCGTACATTGCAAGAATTTTATTTGATTATGAGATACTAATATCACTTTAAACAAAAATATTGATACTTAGCAAACATAGTTCTTGACAAAATTCTTTAAAAGATAGAAATAATATACTCACTTTTCAATCTTTTGACATTCAACTTTTTGACGAACCTAATTAAATTCTCTCAAGTGTTTTCATAATTGTATTTTCATGAACGAGTGTATTATTTTTAAATTACCGTATATATCTATTAAGATATTTCTACCGTACTTATTTTCATAACTGTATTACTTCGATGTTCATATACTTTTACTCCAATAATTTCGATAAATACACATATCGCACGTAATAAAATCTGTATGCGTATAAAGAATCGCGTGCTTCATAACTAGTATTAATCGTCAAGCTTAATCTATGAAATAAATATGAAGACACAAAGCGACGAATAATGGGTGGGGACAGTATGAATGGAGAGTTAAATAATGTAGCGTATAATAAACGAATATCTGATAATCACTGGTGATTTTGGTACCGAGTATTATCTGAGGCAAGATAAATTCGCTTCATTAATTCAGTGAAAATGACATCATTAAGATATATTAATATGTCGGAAGACTGTGAAGAATAAGAATGTATGAGCAATAACAGTTCATAGAGCCGGAAACAAAAAATTAAGGTTGAACTACATGAATTGTCCCAATTGGAAATTTATTTGCAAAGATTTCGTAAATTTATATTGACATGCAAATAAGAATCACAGGTTAGAAGTATATTGTATCAGTGTAGTGAACAACTAACTCTTTAGCGCACAAGTGTTCATTTATGTCTTTTTTTACACTTTTAGAAAAAAACTGTTTTATAGTTTTACAAATCCAAAGAGAAGATCGCCATAGTCCCTCGTATGCCATCATACTAATTCAATAATATTTAATATAAGCCTATTTTAGATATTCAATATCAACATCAAGTATTTGAGGTATACTGGATTAAATTTAAATTTTTATTAGTTTCAGCAAGAATACTGTTTTGTAGTTTTAAAAATCCGAACGGAATATCGTTATAGTCCCTTGTATGCCATTATGCTGATTCAGTAATATTTGAAATAAATCCGTTTTAGGTATTCAGTATCAATATCAAGTATTATAGGTATACTTGATTAAATTAAAATTGTTATTAATTTCAGCAACGATACTGCCTTACAGTTTTAAAAATCCGAAGAGATCATCGTTATAGTCCCTTGTATGCCATTATACTGATTCAAAAATATTTAAAATAAACCTATCTTATATATTTAGTATCAACATCAAGTATTTCAGGTATATTTGATTAAACTAATTAGTTTAATATTTTCAGCAAAGCTATACAGTTTTAAATAACATTAAGTTTTTCTACGTATTTCATAATGTCAACAAATTCGATACACGTAAATAGGAGTAGCAAGTTTTTAAGATGATAATATTTATCATTATTGCACTTGGTATAGTTGAGTAAAGGGCAGAAAAATATTTTTCTAATATATTTCATACATGGCACTATTTCCTGTCACAGTGGTTCAAACTTTCAGATTAAAATTGAAAACTAAAAGTAATAGACCAACAATAAGTCGTTTCGTAACGTATATCCTACTATGGCAACAGTTTTCACTTTACGTTTGAGACAAATAATTTTTAGCAATGACACTTCTTAGAATATTTTATCAAAATTGTCCTGTCGCACATAGTCAAGTCGGTATCATATTTTTTACTATACTTGTATAAATTGGAATTAACTGAAAAAAGTTACTCATGTGTACGTGGTACGCACATTACTTTTAACGATTTTTTTAGGTTCGATATATTTTCCTTACGATCAAAATGCATTTCTGTGCGCTAATATTGACTTACAATAATTTTTTGCGGGTGTCAAAAAATTCAAATGAACGACGTGTTATTAATGAAATGTGTATTAAGCAAAACGAGTGTCGAATTTTGAAGTTGAAAGTAAGAAGTGACAAATTACTAGGCAGTTCTCTTTTCTCTCATAATACTTCGTATTCACTCATCCCCATCGCCGTGTTTTAAAATTGTCCACCGTCAACTCAAATAGGCATCTCTAAACAGATTGCTCATTACAATCCGTCAGTCCGACAAGGGCCTATTTTCGGCATTGCCACGGCTCCTTTTGAAAACTCTAACTTATAGAAAATGGAAAGAAAACTTTGCCGTAATTTAATTTCGCTTTGGAGCCTGCCGACTTCCCGGAGGCAGCCCATCCCAAATTACTTGCCGTTTAATTATCCCGCCATATCTAATGTCCTTTCTATGCTTTTGTTCGCTTCGGTGGCGTTTGCGGACTTTGATTTTACCTTGTAAAAAATTAGGGAGTAGGTTTTATGATATTAAGAAATGGGATTACTTATGATGGTTTCAAATTGTTTCTTGATATTCGTCAAAAGTAATGTAGTACTGAAATCACAAGCTGCTTGTAAACATTGATTGACACTCTAGCAATAGTGAAAACCCCGTCCATTCTGCATTTCGCGTCCTATTAATATCATACCAGCTATCTGGTTGTCGTATTTTAGATTCGCATTCAAATATCCCGTGACCGTTGTTAACTCTTCATTGGTACTTTTTGAAGTCATATTTTTTGGGCGCGATGACAGTATAATGTCGAGGTCAAATTTAAAGCAACGTTTTCAGGCAACTTTCTGTTGGAACGTCTGAATGTAATGAATCTATTGTAAGAACGAAAGAAAATAGGTACTTAGTAACAACTGAGGAACATAGACGAACACGATGGAATAAGATAGAAAGCGTACGCGTGCACGGAAGTAATTAAAAAGGGCGCTATCACCTGTTTTGTACGTTATGTGCGTGAAAAATTTAAAAAAATGGGGCTCACTGCTGCTGTCAGCTATTTTCTATGTTATGTGGGTCAAAAGTTAAGTAAAAATATTGTCGATTTATCTACCTAATACTAATTTTGCGTGTACTTCATCCGCTTATTTTTTCTTTAAATTTTCATATTTAAAACCTCACATATACACATTACGATCATATTGGCGGCCAAAATTTCACTTCTACTTTATTGTCTTAAGTACCCCCACCTTTTTTTTGTATGTACTTAAAAGACATGTAAATGTAATTTGTTTTTGGTTTTATTTAGTTCTAATATTATCATTTTTAAATATGTTTTAGGAAGTTGATTGATGGTTAGATACGTCCCTATATTTAATGTTATTAAAAAATTATATGAAAAAAGTTAATATTTACTTCTTAATATTACAAAGTATACAGTTTGACAAAAACCTGTCAAGTACGACTAGAGCTTGCGCTATGAGGATTTATTACTTATTAACGTATTTATGCATATTTCAAAATGCACAGAATTTCTAATTAATCTATTTACAAATATTAATTGTTCACAATATAAATATATTTTCTACCATATTTTTCAAAGGCGCAAAAACAAATTAATTTTAATAAAATTTAATTTACAATTATTTTTTAATTTTAAATGTTTAGTTTACATGTACCTGTAACCTTCCATTATACCAAATTTCGAGATTATCGGTTGACCAGATTTACTCTGTTTATGGGTTTTGATGATCAATGGGTAAGACTAATGTATGAATTAAAAAAATAGATTTAAAACCGAAATATTTTTGTTCCGTGAACCGCCATACTTTGAAATTTATGCGGTAGTTTTAATACGATATCAATTTCACCTTTAGACCTGAAGCCGTTTCTGAAAAAAAAAGTTTCGATACACACACGGATAGACGGACAAAAATCACCCCTTCAAAAAATAACGCCAACATTTACCAATATACCGTTAACTAACACGTAATTGGTGCATTTGCAGCCAAATTTTCATGAAGAGATGGGATGGTACCGCTGTAGGTGTCCGCTTGCCTTGAGACGTGATTTTATAAAATTCGGTGGTGTAGCGAATACCCGGTTATTGACGGGCTTATATAAAATTGTGGTTTTAAACTTAAATGGTTACCGTGTATGTTTAAGGTTTCTGTAATATATTGGTACCTGCGGAAATTACTGAAAAGAACCATAATATTTTTTTTTCGTTTTGCTGCAAAGTAACATAATAAAATTACACTATAGAAACCGAGCAGAATCTCATGACAGTATTGTTTATTTATTAGACATTAGAATAAAATGTAAATGATTGCAAAACGCATAACTAAATATTTACATACATAAACGTAAATAATAGTAATAAATTTATTTTCTTCACTTATAACAAAAGTGAATCAAAACAAATTACATGAAAAACAAATAAATATGAGGCAGTGTGAAGAATTCTGAAAGAAAGATTATTACAAGTAACAATAATTATAACGGTTTTGAGTAAAAATATTGACAGAATATTTTACAAACTTATATGCCGATACTATAACCTTCCTTTGTATACATCACAGGATTCAATGCAAAATGTCGTATTACGCTGAGGGTTCATAAATATTCTTGCCTTTGAAATACAGTTAAAAATCGCGTGGAGAAATGCTCTGAGCCCCAACTGAAATGTCATGATATACAAGAACAAATCTTATAAATATTACGCAACACACTTTCTATTTTACTCATTGTTACTATTCTCTATGATAATTAAGTCGATATTTAGTAAACAATTTGTTGCTAAATCATCACTGTGAAGTAATAACATTTTTTTTCCAAAGAACAAAAGGTTGCCTCCTCGCAAACACAATCAGGACGAGAGTCGATCGTGAGGACACTAATCCCAAAAATTTAATTGAATTTTCTTCCAATAGATTTTTTACGATATTTTTATTAGTCATAAAAATAATGCAAACGATGCAGATTTTTAATACTACGATATATTACGAAGCACTTAAACTTTGTTTTAACTCTTATTATTACCTGTGCTTTAAACTTGTTATATATTTCAGACCATCGTAACGGAATGAATATTTAATTTTATTACCAAAACAGACAGACTAAACGAGGTATGCACGGTTGTCGAACAAAACTGCTTGAGCATAACATTTTAAGTACTTAAGTAAATGGGTATTAAGGAGATGAAATCCGTCATTATACTACAAAGCTGACCACTGGCAAAATGATACTATTTTATAACGTAAATCGGCGATTTACTTAAAACGAATTAGTTATTCTGTTGAGGATTACGTTTTAAGATTTAGGTGAGTGAAGGACCGTAGCCGTGCAACGATATATCGAGCGTTGGACATAAATAATGACAAGTAGTTATTGAGTGGAGCTAGTAAGATGCGTGCTAAATAAATGATCAAAAATTTGGTGGGGAATTACGATAAATGGAGAGAAAATATAAATTTACTGGGAAACATTAAAAACAATGTCACTTCTTAGAAAAATTCATAACAAAATATGTCACTTCTTAGAACAATCTTCATAAATTATCCTATCGTACATAGCCAAGTTTATATCACATTTTTATTTTAAGTGTAGAAATCGAAATTTATTGGAAAAAATTACTCATGCGCACGTGGTACGCACATTGCCCTCAATGATTTTTCTTATGTTGGATATATTTTCCATACGATCATACCGCACTTTTTGTGTATTAGTTTTGCCTTACCTTAGATTTTTGCTGGTATTAAACAAATTAAAAAGAACGAATGTATTTTATTAATGAAATGTGCTAATAAACAAAACGAGTATCGAATTTAGAAGTTGAAACTAAAAATTTACAAGTTGCTAGGCAACTCTCTTTTTTCTCACAATATTTCGTATTCACTTATCCCCCTTAGCGTATTTTGAAAATTGTCCACCGTCAATTCAAACAGGCCTCTCTAAACAGATTGCTCATTATAATCCATCAGTCCGACGAGGGCGTATTGCAGCCACGGCCCCTTATAAAAACACTAACTTGGTGAAAATGCAAAGAAAATTTTGCCGTAATTTAATTTCCAGTTCGGATTCAAGCCTACCGACTTCACGGAGCGTAGCCCATCCCAAATTACTTGCTGTTTAATTATCCTGCCAGCTCTAATGTCCTTTCCGAGCTTTCGTTCGCTTCGGCGGCGTTTGTTTGCGGACTTTTGATTTTGTCTTATATGAAAATTAGGAAGTAGGATTACTTAAGGTATATTCATAGTCAAAAAAATAGAAATAATTTAAAACTTTTTTCTTGATACTCGCTAAAAAAGATGTAGTACTGAAGTCACAAGCTTCTTGTAAACATTTATTGACACTCTGGCAATAGTGAAAAGCCTGTATGTACTACATTTCGCGTCCTATTAATATTATGTCAGCTATTTGGTTATCGTATTTAAGATTCGCCTTAAGATATACCGTGACCGTTGTTAACTTTTCATTGACCCTTTTTGAAGGTCAAATTTGATGCAAAGTTTCCTTGCATCGTTTTGTTGGATCGTCTGAATGTCGTGTATTGCAAGAATGAAAGAAAATAGGTACTTAGTAACAACTGAGACACATAGGTGTATACGATGGGATAAGACAATAAGTGTACGCGTGCACGAAAATAATCAAAAATGGCGCAAATTGCTGCTATCAGCTGTTTTGTGCATCATGTGCATGAAAAATTAAAAAAACGGCGCTCACTGCTGCTATCAACAGTTTTATATGTAATGTACATGAAATATAAAAAGTGGCGCTCACTGCTGCTATCAGCGGTTTTGTATGTTATGTGTGTCAAAAGTTAACTTAAAATATTGTCGTTTTATTTACCTAGTACTAATTTTGCGTGTACTTCATCCGCTTATTCTTTTGATTTTCATGTTCAAAATTTCACATATACACAGTACGATTATATTGGTGGCCAAAATTTCACTTCTCCAGTATAGTCTTAAGCACACCCACCTTCTTTTTAATGTACATAAAATATCGATATAAATTTTTTTTTTGGTTTTAGTTAATTATAAAACTATAGTTTTTAAATATATATTTAGGGAAGTTAATTTATGATTAGATATGTCCGAATCGTTAATATTATTTAGAAATGACATGAAAAAAGATAAAATTTACTTCTTAATATTCCAAAGTATACAGTTTGACAAAAACCTGTCAAGCATGAATAGAGCTCGCACTATGAGGATTTTTTACATATTAACGTATTTATAACATTAATTATTACAGAAATATATTGCCTATCATATTTTTCAAAGGCGTAAAAACATAATAATTTTAAGGAAATCTAATTTACAATTTTGTTTTTAATTTAAACATTTTTGTTTACTCGTGCTATAAAACCTTCCTTTACACCAACTTTCAACATTATTGGTCGACCAGATTTACTCTGTTTATAGAGTTCGATGATCAATGGGTAAGACTATTGTTTGAATTAAAAAAATAGATTTAAAACCAATATATTTTTGTTGCGTGAATCAAAATACTTTGAAATTTATGTCGTCATGTTAAGCTTTAGTCTCAATATACGATATTAATTTTACCTTTATACCTCAAGCCGTTTCGCAGAAAAAGGGCTTCAACATCCTCCGTCAACCCGGTCGGACGAACAATCAAGGGTTACCTTTTTTTATTTTGTAGAATTAACCCTAAATATAGACAAATTTAAACACTACAATGAATTTTTAAATTACATATTTGACGAAGAAAGTATATATTCTAAAGTCACCTTAATTATCGGTTGTCTGTCAATGTTCATTTATAATTATGAGAATAAACGCTAAAAATATATACGTTCATTTCATACCGCCTATTCAATTATTCATTTCTAATTGAACAAAGATTTGGGTCAAGAAATTGGTAGAACTGTAGATATTTAAACATTTAAACATACTGACCCCAATATACTATTCTCCAATTAACTTGTGTTTTTTATTTCTACAAATTTGTAAACTGTTTTTTTATAAAAACTCCCACATGTCGGATAAAAAATAATTACAAAATACATTCAAACATTAGCAAATTTGACATTGCAATTAAGCTCGATTCTCTTTCCCCCCCCCCCCCCAAACGGTAATAAGCACAATAACCATAAACAAAAATCACCTCTCCAAAAACAAAAAAAAAATAAAACTGAGTGAACATAAGCGTCTCTTTTAAAATAATAATAATGTATTACTTTATGTATATTGATAGCAAAATGTGAACAGCAATTCAGTGTTGTGGAACAGATGCGTCATCTTTTATACACGTCCAACTGTTTATAAGTTACATGTCGTCCATAGTTTCTTTCAAGATTGAAATACAGTACATAGAATATATCTATAATTTTGTTCTTATTTTGCATTGTTCTTGTCAAAGTGAGTGCACTGAATTTGTACGTTATGTTTTTTGCATATCTTATAGTTCTGTGCAAAACTCAAATAAATAAACCTAAAGAGATATGTAGGAAATTAGTAAGTCGATAGTAAAGAAATCGAGCTTTGAAAATAAGGTACACATGGTCTTTAAACAAACAATATTTCTGAAGACCAGGGTTTACGATATGAACATTTTTAAGCAGTGAATTCGAGTGATCCACACATAATGTTTATTTTGATTTAGCCATATTTTATAATATTGAATTTCTGATATTTAGTTTTTTCTACCACTGATACTATGGCTATTGGCGATGTGGAAACAAATACATATAAGTGATAGGTAACTAGCTATGTGGAAATAAAAACATGGAAGTAATATTGAATATATTTGGTGTTAATTTTGTAGAAATTCATTATTCACAATTAAATGAAACTACGTGATGTAGTATTATTTCTAATATCTTTACCACGACCTAGTTTTCGTTGTATTACAACATTTTCAGGTGGGATATCAGCAAAGATCTTTGCCTAGGTCGTGGTAAAGAAATTAAGGAAAGAAGAAATAATACTACATCACATAGTTTCATTTAATTGTGGATAGAAGTAACAGATAACCGGCGATGTGGAAACAACAATGTGGAAGTAATAGATAAATTGGTGGTGCAGAAACATATACATGGGAGTAATAGGTAACTGACTATATGGAAACAAACACATGAAAGTGATAGGTAACTGGCTATGTCGAAAAAAACATAAAAGTATTAGGTAACTGGCGATATGTAAACAAACACATGGAATTCAATGATAACTGGTAAAGTGGCCCGATTATTACTTATACGATATTTTGAAATTCCTGTTTCATTGGTATTCCTGTTTCAACCATTTAGAAATTCACATTTATGTAAAAAAATTAAATACGCATCCACTTAATAACTATAAAACTTACATTATTTTGACAACATATTTTGGTAAAAAGGTACATTATACGTTCATTTAAGGTATCAAACTTTTGATATTTCTTTAAACTCAAAAAATGAGTATTTTTGGGAAATGTTTCAAATGTGAAAATGGACTTATTTAAATTGCAACCAGGTGCGATGTTTCATACACAGATTTCAGATATATTTTTTAGAATCTAGCTCGGAAATAAGTGAATGTGCTTTTAAAATAAGAAATCGATATCAAAATATCAGCTTAATTTAAGCTTAAATCTACTCTAAACCAAGAAAATATATGAATTTTTGAATTATCCTTAATACACTACTAACAGCAATTTTTGTATTAGTTTCTTTGAAGCTGTTATGACTTAGCATTCAAACCTATGTGGTAGAGTAACGAAAAAGTACAAATAATTTTATGGCTATAAAAATCGTGAGTTTATTTAAAAATAATAAATTCTTAAAAAAGGAGATAAACCGACACGAAGCTTTATTTACGAAGAAGTTTTTATATAAATAAGTTGAGCTATTCAGCACGCCGTAAGTATCTTTGTCATTGAACGGAAAGATATTTTTTTGCAAATAACTAAACGTGGCCTCCGCGCAAACACAATCAGGACGAGGTTTGATCATGAGGACATTAATCCTAAAAATTCAATTAGCCTTTTGCCAGTCCGTTTTTTATGACATTTTTATTAGATATAAAAATAATGCAAACGATGCAAACCCATTTGGATATTGCCCTATTGTTTTTTTTTAATGTTACGACATATCACGAGGCACTTAAAGTTTGTTAAAGTCCTATTGTTATTACTTGTTCGGTAAACTTATTATCATTTTCAGACCGTCGTAACGGAATGAATATTTAATTTTATTACAAAAACATATGGACTACCTGAGGTATGCACAGTAGTCGAACAAAATTGCTTAAGCATAACCTTTTAAGTACTTAAGTAACTGTGTATTAAGGAGATGAAATCCGTCATTATACTATAAAGCTGATCACTGGAGAAGTATTATGATTTTATAATCATAAATCGGCAATTCACTAAAAACGAATTAGTTACTATGTTGGAGATTTTAATTTACGGTTTAGATATATCGAGCGCTAGATGTAAAAAATGACAATTAGTTAGTGAGTGGAGCTAGTAAGATGCATGTTAAATAAATGATCAGGAATTTGGTGGGGAATTACGATTAATGGAGAGAAAATATAAATTTACCGAGAAACAATAGAAACAATGTCACTTCTTAGAACATTTCATAACAAGAAATGTCACTTTTTAGAACATTTCTAGAAAAATTATCCTATCGTACATAGCCAAGTCTGTATCATATGTTTTATTATACGGGTATAAATCGGAATTTATTCCAAAAATTACTCATGCATACGTGGTACCTACATTGCTCTCAATGATTTTTCCTACGTTCGATATATTTTCCTTACGATCCTTATGATTTGTGTGCTAATATTGTATTACCTTAGATTTTTGCTGGTATTAAACAAATTCAAAAGAACGAGGTGTAATTTATTAATGAAAAGTGTAAATAAACAAAACGAGTGTCGAATTTTGAAATTGAAACTAAAAAGTTTCAAATTCCTAGGCAGTTCTCTTTTCCCTCATAATATTTCATATTGACTCATCCCCCTCAGCGTATTTTGAAAATTGTCCACCGTTAACTCAAACAGACATCTCTAAACAGATTGCTCATTACAATCCGTCAGTCCGACATGCATTGCCCCGGCCCCTTATAAAAATACTAAGTTGGAGAAAATGTAAAGAAAATTTTGGCCTAATTTAATTTCCAGTTCGGTTTGGAGCCTGCCAACTTCGCAGAGCGCAGCCCATCCCAAATTACTTGCCGTTTAATTATCCCGCCAGTTCTAATCTCCTTTCTGGGCTATCTTATGTTATCACCTGTTTGTACGTCATGTGCGTGAAAAATAAAAAGATGGCGCACATTGCTGCCGTCATCTGTTTGGTACGTCATGTGCACGAAAAAAAAAATGGCGCCCACTGCTGCTATCAGCTGTTTTGTATGTCATGTGCATGAAAAATAAAAAAGTGGGGCTCACTGCTGCTATCAGTGGTTTTGTATATTATATGTGTTAAAAGTTAACTCAAAATATTGTCGTTTTATTTACCTAGTACTAATTTTGCGTGTACTTCATCCGCTTATTCTTTCGATTTTCATGTTCAAAATTTCACATATACACAGTACGATTATATTGGTGGCCAAAATTTCACTTCTACTGTATTGTCTTAAGCACATTCAATTGTTTTGGTTGTATTTAATTCTAAAACTGTCATGTTTTAATATATATTTAAGGAAGTTAATTGATGATTAGATACGTTCGAATCCTTAATATTATTAAAAAATTACATGAAATATGATAAAATTTACTTCTAAATATTCCAAAATATATAGTTTGACAAAAACCTGTCAAGCACGAATAGAGCTTGCACTATGATGATTTCTTACATATTAACGTATTTATAACATTGATAATAACATATTGAATACATTTGACGTTGATTTTGTAGAAATTCATTATTCACAATTAAATGAAACTACGTGATGTAGTATTATTTCTACTTTCTTTAATTTCTTTACCACGACCTAGGTTTCGTTGTATCACAACATCTTCAGGTAGGATATTAGCAAAGATGTATCTTTATAGAATATAGGATTAATAATAACATAAATATATTGCCTACCTTATTTTCAAAGGAGTAAAAACAAATCAATTTTAGGGAAATCTAATTTAAAATTTTATTTTTAATTTAAACATGATTGTTTACTTGTGCTATAAAACCTTCTTTTATACCAACTTTGAAGATTATTGGTCGAACAGATTTTCTCTCATTATAGAGTTCGATGGTCAGTGGGTAAAACTATTGCATGAATTAAAAAAATAGATTTAAAGCCAATTTCTCTTTGTTGCATGAACCATAATACTTTGATATTTATGCGGTCATGTTAAGCTTTAGTTTAAATATACGATATTAATTTCACCTTTATACCTCAAGCCGTTTCTGAGAAAAAGAGCTTCAACACACATACACACACGGACGGACAACAAAGTTATCCATTAAGGGCTACCGGTTTTATTTTGAAGAATTAACCCTGAATATAGACAAATTTAAATAATACAATCATATTTTAAATTACATATTTGATGAAGAAAATATATATAATAGTCACCTTAATTATCAGTTGTCAGTCAATTTTAAATTATAATTATGATAATAAACGCTAAAAATACCTACGTTCATTTCATATCGCACATTCAATTATTCAGTTCAAATTGAACACAGATATGAGACAAGAATTTGGTAGAACTGTAGATATTTAAACAGGTAAACATACTGGCCTTAATATAGGCTATTCCCCAAGGTCCTTGCGCTTTTTATTTCTACAAATTTGTAAGCTATTTTTTTTAGAATAACTCCCACATTTCGGAACAAAAATTAATTTTAAAATACATTCCAATATTAGAATTTGAAAATTTGCCCCTCCATTCTCTTTCATCCCCAAACGGTAATAAGCACAATAACAATAAACAAAAATCACCCCTCCAAAAACAATAACGCCAACATTCACCAACGCGCCTTTACCTCGCGTAACTGGTATTCATGCAGCCAAATTTACGCGAACATTACGAAGACACTTAACAGTAACAATAGAGCCGCTTAATCTGGGGACTTGACCCCGTGTCCGACTATTGTGAATGACCTCAATTATTCATTCTGCACGGAATTGCACGTCCCAAATGCTCTCCTCGGAAGGCCGATCCAATCGCCTAATGCAGCGTACAAAAGGCCCAATGACAGTTTCGTTGCGAATACTTGAAGGAAATTGCCCGTTACTAGCAGTTTCATAGGAGGTTTTATAATTCGAGGAAGCGATGGGATGGTACCGCTGTAAGTGTCCGCTTGCCTTTAGACGTTACTTTGTAAAACTCAACGGCGTGTGGAATACTCGGTGATTGACGGACTCATATAAAATTGTGAGTTTAAACTTAAATGGTTACCGTTTATTCTCATGGTTTTTGTACTAAATTGGTTTCTGCGGAAATTACGGCACAAAATTATATAAATTTTCCGTGTCGATTTTCCTGCAAAATAATAAAATTAAAAATACACTACAGAAACCGAGTAAAATCTCAAGTCAGTAAAGTTTATTTACCATATATTAGATTAAAATGAAAATGATAGCAAAACACAAACCTAAATATCTACATAAACGTAAATAATAGTAATAAATATTATTTTCTTCACTTATAACAAAAGTGAATCAAAACAAATAACATCAAAAACAAAAAAATATGACGCGGATCAAAGAATAATAATAGAAAGATTATTACAAGTAACGATAATTATGAAATATATAAACAAATCGAGCTATTCAGCACGCCGTAAATATCTTTGTCATTGAATGGAACGACATTTTTTTTTCTTTACAAACAACAAAACGCGGCCCCCACGCAAACACAATAAGGACGAAGGTCGACCGTATGGATACTAATCCGATAGTTTTAAACAAAAATATTGATAAAATATTTCACAAATTTCAATGCCGATACTATATTCTGCCTTTCTATACAATAAAGGATTCAATGCAAAATGTCGTCTTACGCTGAGGTGTCAGAACCGTTCTGGCCTTTGAAACACACTTAAAGATCGCGTGGACAAATGCCGCGAGCCCGAACTGAAATGTCATGACTTACGAGAACAAATAAAATAAATGTTATCAATTCTAAGCAACACACTTTCTGTTTTATATATTCTCATTATCCTCTCTCATAACTATGTCGATATATAGCAAACAAATTGTTGCTAAATCATCACTGTGAAAAAATAATTACAGTGACATACCGAAAATTACTGCAGTCTTTAATCATTCCATTATTTATTTTATGACTTTCTATAAGTACTATAGTTTAAACTTACCGTATTTTCCTTTTTTCATCTTGATAAACTGATCGACATGTTTTTATTAAAAGTGTACGTGTTCCAAGTGTAAAGTTAAAAGACTAATTCGAGATTATTAAATGTTTTTTTAGAAATAAAAATAATACGTCGCTTAGATTCGGTATTATTTATATTATTCGGAATCGTGTTATTATTTATAGCATTGTTGGTTCAAAAGAATACAAAGTTAATTTCATTAGCTGACACATCAGTTTTGGTATGTACACGTTATGTAAAGTTTTTGAATAGCGATGGGGTCAGCGACAATAAATTCAAGAACGCCCCATTTAGGTTACATTGAAATAAAAGAAATTTAAATTACAATTGTTTAGATATATTCGATAGAAATATTTGATAAATTTTGGACTATATTTTAAAACATGACATATTTCTACAAAACTGTGGATATAAGCGCCCCTTTTAAGATAATAATGTATTACTTTATGTAGATTGCTAGCAAAATGTAAACAGTATTTTAGTATTGTGGAGCAAATGTGTCATCTCTTACATACGTCCAATTGTTTATAAACTACATATCGTCCATACTTTGTTTCAAGAGAAAAATGCACTACATACATATATACTTATGATGTTGTTTTTATTTTGCATCGTTTTTTCCGAAAAGTAAAAAACGATGGTAATGACAAAACATTCATTACAACTAAATAAAACTTTAACGCTAAGTTTGTTCTCTCGTGTCAATGATAAAGTGAAATCAAGAAACTTTTCTTTTAGCTTCCGAACGTCCAGCTCGTTCCAATTGCTCTATTGGACCAGTAAGCTCGGTAATGCGTAAATAAAATTCTTATTACAGCCGTATCTTTGATGCCCTCGCTCACTAATACAAGTCAGGTTTATCGAGCCAAAACACAAATATTTCTCACGATATCTCACGATATGGAAACAAACACGTGGAAGTGATATGTAACTGGCTATGTAGAAACAAAAATATGGAAGTAATAGACAACTGGCAATGTGGAAACAAATACAAGGAAGAAAGAAGTAACTGACGATATAGAAACAAACAAATGGAAGTGATAGGTAAATGGCTATGTGAAACAAAATTATGGAAGTAATAGATAACGGGTGATGTGGAAACAAATACATGGAAATAATAAGTAATTGGCGATGTCGAAACAAATATATGGAAGTAATTGATAACTGGCGATGTGGAAATAAACGAATAGAAGTGGTAATGGCGATACGGAAACAAGCGCAATATTAATTATTACCTTCATGTGCTTGTTTCCGTAAATGGCGATACGGAAACAAGCACATGAAGTTAATAATTAACTAGCGGCAATGTGGAAAAAAACACGTAGAAATATTAGGTAACTGGCGACATGTAAACAAACACATGGAAATTATTGGTAAATGGCTATGAGGAAACAAAAACGTGAAAGTAATAAGTAAATGGCGATAAAGAAACTAACACATTAATAGATAACTGGCAAAGTGGCCCGATTATTAATCGTATAATATTTTGAAATTCCTGTTTCATTGGTACTCCTGTTTCAGCTCATTTAGCTCAAATTCACATTTGTGTAAAAACATTAAATACTCATCCACTTAATAACTATAAAACTTACATTATTTTGATAACATATGTTATTAAAACCGTAAGGTATCGATCTTTTGATATTTCTTTAAACTCAAAAAAGGAGTATTTTTGGGAAATGTTTCAAATGTGAAAATGGATTTATTTAAATTGCAACTAGGTGCGATGCTTCACATGTAGATTTCAGGTATATTTTTTAGAATCTAGCTCGGAAATAAGTGGATGTGCTTTTAAAATAAGCAAACAATATTAAAATATGAGCTTAATTTAAGTTTAAAGATACTGTAAACTGTGAAAATGTATGAAATTTTTAATTAACCTTGATACACTAAAACATTTATTAAGAGCTACTTTTGTATTAGATTCTGGGAAGATGTTATAACTTAGCATTCAAACCTATGTGTTACAAAAACGAAAAAGTACAAGTAATATTATAACTATAAAAATCGTAAGTTTCTTTAAAAATAATAAATACTCAAGAAAAGGAGACAAGCGAACAAGTTTTTATATAAATAATTTCGGCTATTCAGCACGCCGTAAATATCTTTGTCATTGAACGGAACGACATTTTTTTTGGAAATAACAAAACGTGGCCTCCGCGCAAACACAATCAGGACGAGGATCGATCGTGAGGACACTAATCCCCAAAATTCAATTAGCTTTCTACGAATCCGCTTTTTACGACATTTTTATTAGTCATAAAAATAATGAAAACGATGCAGCCCCATTTCGATATTGCCGTATCGGTTTTTTTAATATCACGACATATTACGAAGCACTTAAACTTTGTTAAAGTCCTATGGTTATTACTTGTTCTTTAAACTTATTATCAATTTCAGACCGTCGTAACAGACAGACTAACCGAGGTACGCACCGTTGTCGAACAAAATTGCTTAAGCATAACCTTTTAAGTACTTAAGTAACTGGATATTAAGGAGATTAAATCCGTCATTATAATACAAAGTTGATCACGGGAGAAGTGTTGCGTTTTTATAACCGTAAGTCGGCGATTTACTTAAAACGAATTAGTTACTCTGTTCAAGATTACATTTTACGATTTAGGTGAATGAAGGACCTTAGCCCTGCATCGATATATCGAGCACTGGATGTAAAGAATGACAAGTAGTTTATGGAGTAGCTAGTAAGATGCATGTTAAATAATTGATCTGGAATTTGCTGGAGAATTACGATTAATGGGTAGAAAATATAAATTTACTAAGAAACACTAAAAACAATGTCACTTCTTTGAACATTTCTTGAGAAATTATCCTATCATTCATAGCCAAGTTTCACAATTAAGGCAAAAATCTAATCATATTTTTTATTATACTTGTATAAATCGGAGTTTATTGGAAAAATTACTCATTCGTACCTGGTACGCACATTATTCTCAATGATTTTTCGTTTGTTCAATATATTTTCCTTACGATCATACCACACCTTTGTGTGCTAATATTGCTTTACATTAGATTTTTGCTAATAATAAACAAATTCCAACGAACGACGTGTAATTGACTAATGAAATATGCAAATAAGCAAAACGAGTGTCGAATAATTGAAAGTTGAAACAAAAAAATGACAAGTTGCTAAGCAGTTCTCCTTCTCCTCATAATAATTCATATTCACTCATCCCCCTCAACCTATATTAAAAATTGTCCATCGTCAACTCAAACAGGCTTCTCTAAACAGATTGCTCTTTACAACTCGTCAGTCCGACTAAGGCCTATTGCATTATTACGGCCTGTTATGAAAACACGAACTTGAAGAAAATGCAAAGAAAACTTTGCCGTAATTTAATTATCGGTTTGGTTTGGAGCCTGCCGACTTCACGGAGCGTAGCCCGGCCCAAATTACTTGCCGTTTAATTATCCCGCCAGTTCTAATGTCCTTTCCGGGCTTTCGTTCGCTTCGGCGGTGTTTGTTTGCGGACTTTTGATTTTGCCTTATATGAAAATTAGGAAGTAGGATTACTTATGGTATGCTCATAGTCAATAAAAATAGAATTATTTGAAACTTTTTTCTTGATATTCGCCAAAAATTATGTAGTACTGAAGTCACAATTGACACTTTAACAAAAGTAAAAATTTTTTATGTACTACATTTTGCGTTCTATTAATATTATATTAGTTATTTGGTTGTCGTATTTTAGATTCGCATTAAGATATACCGTGACCGTTGTTAACTTTTCATTGGACCTTTTTGAAAGTCAAATTTAATGCAATGTTTCCTTGCATCGTTTTGTTGGAACGTCTGAATATAACGAATCTATTGCAAGAATGAAAGAAAATAGGTACTTAGTGACAACTGAGAGACATATATGAATACAATGGAATAAGACAATAAGTGTACGCGTGCATGGAAATAATAAAAAAGGGCGCTCTCTACTGGTACCACCTGTTTGTACGTTATGTGCGTGAAAAATAAAAAATAGCATACATTGCTGCTGTCAGCTGTTTTATATGGCATGTGTGTCAAAATTTAAATCAAAATATTGTCGTTTTATTTACCTAGTACTAATTTTGCGTGTACCTCATCCGCTAATTTTTTTTTTATTTTCATGTTCAAAATTTCACATATACACAGTACGATCATATCGATAGCCAAAATTTCACTTCCACTGTATTGTCTTAAGCACACTCACATTTTTTTGAAGGTACATAAAAAACATCGAAATAAATTTTGTTTTGGTTTTATTTAATTCTAAAACTATCATTTTTAAGTATACTTCAGGAAGTAAATTTCGTCCGAATATTTAATATTATTAAATATTGACATGAAAAAAATGAAATTCACTTATTAATATTCCAAAGTATACAATTTGACAAAAACCTGTCAAGCACGAATAAAGATTGCACTATGAGGATTTCTTACATATTAATGTACTTATGCACATTTCAGAGTGCACAAAATTTCTAATTAGTTTATTAAAATGTATTAATTTTTCACAACATATATTGCCACCATTTTTTTCAAAGGCGTAAAATAAAATTAGTTTAAAAAAAATCTAATTTATAATTTTTTTTTATTTAAAAACTTTCATTTAATTGTGATATAAAACCTTCCTTTACACCAACTTTCAACATTATCGGTAGACTAGATTTACTCTGTTTATAGGTTTTGATGATCAGCGAGTAAGGCTATTGTATGAATTAAAAAAATAGATTTAAAACCAATATATTTCTGTTGCGTCAATCATAATACTTTGAAATTTATGGGGTCATGTTAAACTTTAGTCTCAATATACGATATTAATTTCACCTTTATCACTGAAGCCGTTTTTAAGAAAAAGGACTTCGACATACACACATGGACGGACGGACGACAAAGTTATTCAATAAGGGTTAACTATATTATTTTGAAGAACAGAACCCTAAATATCGAAAAATTTAAATACAACAATGAATTTTTAAATTTCATATTTGACGAAGAAAATATATATGCTAAAGTCAATTTTCAATTATATTTATGATAATAAACGCTAAAAATACCTATGTTCATTTCATATTGCATATTGAATTATTCAGTTCAAATTGAACAAGGATATGATTCGAGAATTTGGTAGAGCTGTAGATAGTTAAACAGGTAAACATACTGACCCCAAAATAGGCTGTTATCAAATTTCCTCGTGTTTTTTATTTCTATAAATTTGTAATCTGTTTTTTTTTATTATAACTACCATATATCGGATAAACAATTAATTTTCAAATACATTCCAAAATTAGACATTGCAATTAGGCTCGATTCTTTTTAACCCCCAAAGGGTAATAAGCACATTAAAAATAAGCAAAAATCACCTCTCTATAAACAATATAACGCGGACATTTACCAACGCGCCTTTACTAACACGTAACTGGTGCTCCTGTAGCAAAATTTACGCGAATATTATGAAGACACTTAACAGTAACAGTATGGCCGCTTAATCTGGGAACTTAACGTCGTGTCCGACTACTGCAAATGACTTCAATTATTGATCCTGTACGGGATGGAACGTCCCAAATGCTCTCCCCGGAAGGCCGATCCGATCTCCTAATGCAGTGAATAACAGGCCCAATGACAGTTTCATCGTGTTGGTATGCAATATAAAAATGTCGTATTATGAAATACGACATTTTTATATTGCATAAAATGTCGTACAGATCACGTGGACAAATGCTGCGAGCTTGAACTGAAATGTTAAGACCTAGGAGAACAAATTAAACAAATATTATCAATTTTATGCAACGCACTTTCTGTTTTACACATTCTTACTATCCTCTCTGATCATTAAGTTAATATGTAGTAAACATTTTATTGCTAAATCATCACTCTGAAATAATAATTATGGTGATCTGTCGAAAATTATTACAAATGTCTTCAATCATTACTGTATTTATTTCATGATTTCCTACAGGTACTCCAGTTTAAACTTATCGCACATATTGAAGAAAATGCATCTTTTGTTTTTATATACTAATTTATATGTTTATATAAAGTGTGTTCATGTTCCAAGTGTAAAGTTAAAATACTAATGCGAAATTTTCTTTATTTCCAAATTAAATTTTATTTTTAAATAAAAAGAATATATCGCAACCATACGTACAAAGTTTTCGATTCCATAGTCCATAGTTTGTTCCAAGACAGAAATAAAGCACATACATATATACTTATAATGTTGTTCTTAGTTTGCACCGTTTTTCTGAAAAGTGAAAGAACTATGATAATGACAAAAAACTCGTTTCAACTAAATAAGACAACTAAGTTTGCTTCTCTAGTGTCTGTGAGAGTAGTGAAATGTCTTTCGCAATCAAGGAGCTCTTTCTTTAGCTTCTGAACGCTCAGATCGTTTCAAATTCCATCGCTCTATTAAACCAATTAGCTGTAATGCGTAAATAAAATTCTTATTACGGCCGTCTTTTTGCCGCACTCGCTCGCTAACACGACTCAGCTTTATCGAGCCAAAACACAACAAAATTACCATCACAAAACACACTGCGAACTCTCTCTGAAAATTGTTACCAGCCAGAGCCAGGTAATAGCTCCAGGTGTTAGTTTCGAATTGATTTCGGTCGTTGGATTTCAGATCGGATATTTGTATCAATATTATAAAAGGATTGGATAACAGGTGGACAAATTTGGAGGATTTTAAACTAAGACTTTTAAGCGTGTACTTGTAAGGGACTTAATTTTGTGGTATCCGCTGGCATTAGAGAACAATGAAATTTTGGATGCTTCAGTATACTGAATTTGTACGCTATGTATTTTGCAAATATTCTCGTTGTTTGCAAAACTCAAATAAATATGCCTAAAGAGATATGTAGGAAGATAATAAATCATCTGTCGTTAGTAAGGAAATCGAGTTTTGAAAATAAGGTACAGATGATCTTTAAGCAAACAATATTTCTGACAACCAGTGTTTACGATATAAACATTTTTAAGCAGTGAATTCGAGCGACTTAAACATAATGTCTATTTTGATTTAGCCATATTTTAGAATATTTAGTTTTTTCTCCTTCTGACACCATCGCAAAAAATATTATTAAAATGAGGTAGAAATGTAATAAACACTAATCATTATATATAGTATTTCTAGTAGAACGTTATTCTAAGTAGAACTTACATACAACTTAATTTTTGTCATATTCTCTATTAAAATTTTGAAAACCATGATGATCTTATGAAATTCTTTCACCGCTCTTTCGGGAATCTACACTAAATTTCCAACTTTGGGTTTATTAACGTGAAAATTTTATAACGAAATATTTTTATTCAACTTTCACAATTAAGACAAAAACGTAATGATTAAATTAATTTGATAGGTATTTGAAGGTATGGAAACAAACACATGGAATTGATATGTAACTTACTACGTGGAAACAAAAATATGGAAGTAATAGATAAATGGTGATGTGGAAACAAAAACATGGAAGTAATAGATAACTTGCGATGTAGAAACAAATACATGGGAGTAATAAGTAACTGACGATATGGAAACAAACACACTTGAGTGATAGGTAACTGGCTGTGTGGAAACCAAAATATGGAAGTAATAGATAACAAGGAATGTAGAAACAAGGACATGGAAACAATAGGTAATTGGCGATGTTGAAACAAATACATGGAAGTAATTAGTAACTGGCGATATGGAAATAAACACATAGAAGAAGTAGGTAAATGGCGATGGGGAAACAAGCACATGGAAGTAATAGTTAATTAGCGATGTCAAAACAAACACATGGAAGAAATAGATAATTGGCGAAGTAGAAACAAACACATAGAAATTATAGGTAACTGGCGATATGTAAACACACACATGGAAATGATAGGTAAATGGCTATGAGGAAACAAAAACATGAAAGTCGAAGAAATATCGCCACTTACTTATGTAAGTGGCGATATGGAAACTAACAAATAGAATTAATAGATAACTGGCAAAGTGGCCCGATTATTAATCGTATGATATTTTGATATTCCTGTTTCATTGGTACTCCTGTTTCTACTCATTTAGAAATTCATATTTATGTGAAAAAAAATACTCATCCACTTAATAAGTATAAAACTTACATTATTTTTATAACACATTTTGGTAAAACGGTGCATTATAAGTTCATTTAAAGTATCGATCTTTTGATATTTCTTTAAACTCAATTATTGAGTATTTTTGGGAAATATTTCAAATGTCAAAATGGAATTATTTAAATTGCAACCAGGTACGATGCTTCATATATAGATTTCAGATATATATTATTAGGATCTAGCTCGGAAATAAGTGGATGTGGTACAGAAACCAAAAAATACAAATAATTATATGGCTATGAAAATCGTGAGTTTATTTAAAAATAATAAATACTCAAAAAAAAGGAGATAAACTGACACGAAGCTTCATTTACGAACAAGTCTTTATATAAATAAGTTGAGCTATTAAGCATATTTTTTTTTAATATCACGACATATTACGAGGCACTTAAACTTTGTTAAAGTCCTATTGTTATTACTTGTTCTTTAAATTTATTATCAATTTCAGATCGTCGTTACGGAATGAATATTTAATTTTATTACGAAAACAGACAGACTAACCGAGATACGCATAGTTGTATAAAAAAATGCTTAAGCGTAATCTTTTAAGTACTTAAGTAACTGGGTATGAAGGAGATGAAATCTGTCATTATACTACAAATCAGATCACTGGAGAAGAGTTACGATTTTATAACCGTAAATCGGCGATTTACTTAAAACGAATTAGTTACCATGTTGAAGATTACGTTTTACGATTTAGGTGAGTGAAGGACCTTAGCCGCGCATCGATATATCGAGCGCTGAATATAAGGAATAACAAGTAATTATTGAGTGGAGCTAGTAAGACGCATGTTAAATAAATGATCAGGAATTTACTGGGAAATTACGAATAATGGAGAGAAAATGTAAATTTACTGAGACTTCTCAGAACATTTCTTGAGAATTATCCTGTCGTACATAGCCAAGACGGTATCATATTTTTTATTATACGAGTATAAATCGGAATTTAGTGGAAAACATTACTTATGCGAATGTGGTACGCACATTGCTCTCAATGATTTTTCTTAAGTTCGATATATTTTCCTTACGATCAGACTGCACCTTTGTATGGTAATATAGCTTTACGTTAGATTTTTGCTGGTAATAAACAAATTCAAAAGAACGACGTGTATTTCACTAATGAAATGTGCAAACCAGTATCGAATAAAAAAAATAAAACCAATATCGAATAATTAAATTGAAACTAAAAAGTGACAAATTGCTAAGCAGTTCTCTTTTCCCTTATAATATTTCGTATTCACTTATCCCCCTCAGCGTATTTTGAAAATTGTCCACCATCAATTCAAACAGGCCTCTCTAAACAGATTGCTCATTATAATCCGTTAGTCCGACGAGGGCCTATTGCAGTCATTGCGACGGACCCTTATGAAAACACGAACTTGGAGAAAATGCAAAGAAAACTTTGCTGTAATTTAATTTCCACTTCGGTTTGGAGCCTGCCTACTTCGCGGAACGTGGCCCGTTCCAAATTACTTGCCGTTTAATTATCCCGCCAGTTCTAATGTCCTTTCCGGGTTTTTGTTTGCTTCGGCGTCGTTTTTGAACTTTGATTTTGCCTTGTGTTAAAATTAGGAAGTAGGATTACCTATGGTATGCTCATAGTCAATAAAAAATTAAATCATTTGAAACTTTCTTTTAGACATTTGCCAAAAACTATGCAGTCAGAAGCCACTTGTAAACATTTATTAACACTCTAGCAACAGTGAAATAAATGTACTTACTATATTTCGCGTTCTATTAATATCATCTTCTTCTATTATATCTATCTGGTTGTAGTATTTTAGATACCCGTTAAGATATACCGTGACCGTTGTTAACTCTTCATTGGACCATTTTGAAGTGAAGTCTTTGAGCGCGATGTGAGTAAAATGTCGAGGACAAATTTAATGCAACCTTTTCTTGCATCGTTTTGTTGGAATGTCTGAAAGTAACGAATCTATTGCAAGAACGAAAGAAAATAGGTACTTAGTAACAATTGAGGGACATAGGCGAATACTACGAAATAAGACGAGGAGTATACGCGTGGACTTCAATAATCAAAAAGGGTGCTCAGTACTGCTATCACTTGTATTGCAGAGTATGTGCCTGAAAAATAAAAAAATGACGCTCACTGCTGCTGTCAGCTATTTTCTACGTTATGTGTGTCAAAATTTAGCTCAAAATATTGTTGTTTTATTTACCTAGTACTCATTTTTCGTGTATTTCATGTCAGTATTTTTTTCTTATTTTCATACTTTAAATTTCATATATGCAGAGTACGATCACATTCGTGACCAAAGTTTCACTTTTACTGTATTATCCTAAGCTCACCAACATTTTTTTTGAATGTACATAAAAATGTCTAAATATATATTTTTTTGGGTTTCTTCAATTCTAATACTAACATTTTAAAATATATGTTAGGAAGATAATTGATGGTTGGATACGTCCGTAAATTTAATATTATTAAAAACGAACGTGGAAGAAGATAAAATTGACATTTAGATATTCCAAAGTACAGGGTGTGAAAAAATCCTGTCAAGGACAAGTAGAATTTGGACTATGAAGATTTTTAACATATTAGCATTCTTATGTACGTTTAAAAGTACATGGATTTTTTAATAAGTCTATTTACAAATATAAATTTTTCGCAATACGGATATATTACGTATCATATTTTTCAAAAGCGTAAAAATAAATTAATTTTAAGAAGGTGTAATTTCGTGTAGAATTTTAAATATATCGATTTTATATATATATACTTGTGCTATACAACTTTCCATTATTCCAACTTTCAAGATTATCCGTCGACCAGATTTACTCTGTTTATAAACTTTGATAATCAATGAGTTAGACTATTGTATGAATTAAAAAAAATCATTTAAAACCAATATATCTTTGTTGCCTGGACCTTAACACTTTGAAATTTATGCGGTAATGTTAAGCATTAGTCTCAGTATACGATAATAATTTAACCTTTGTACCTCAAGACGTTTCTGTAAAAAAAGGCATCGACACACATACGAACGAACGGACAACAAAGTTATCTAATAAGGGTTACCTTTTTTATTTTGAAGAACTAACCCTAAATATCGACAAATTTAAACACAACAATGAAATTTTAAATTACATATTTGACGAAAAATATATTTGATGAAGTCACCTTAATTACGAGTTGTTTCTGTCTATTTTCAATTATAAAAATATTGCGTTCATTTCACATCGCATATTTGACTATTCAATTCAAATTGAACAAGGACATGGATTAAGAATTTGGTAAATCTGTAGATATTTAATTAGGTAAACGTACTGATCTTAATATAGGTGATCTCAAATTTCCTTGTGTTTTTTATTTCTAGAAATGTGTAATCTGTTGTTAATAATAACTACCACATATCGGATAAACAATTTTAAAATAAATTTCAAATTTAGAGAATTTTCCCCTGAAATCAAGCGCGATTCTCTTTAATCATCAAAGGTTTACTAGCACAATAACAATAAACAAAAATAACCCCTCCAAAAAAATAACTTCAACATTGACCAACGCGCATTTACTAACACGTAACTGGTGCTCCTGCAACTAAATTTACGCGAACGTTATGAAGACACTTAACAGTAACATTACGGCCGCTTAATCTGGAGACTTAATCCCGTGTCCGACTACTGCGAATGACCTCAATTATTTATTCTGTACGGGATGGAAAGTACCAAATGCTTTCCTCGGAAGGCCGATCCAATCGCCTAATGCAGCGTAAAACAATCTCAATGACAGTTTCATTGTGAATATTTAGAAGAAATTGCCCGGTACGAGCAGTTTCCTAAGAGGTTCTGTATTTTGGGAAAGCCATGGGGTGGTACCGCTGTTAGTGTCCACTTACGTTTAAACCTAACTTTGTAGAACTCGGTGATGTACCGAATACCGGGTAATTTAAGTGTAAGTAATAATTACAGTGATTTATCGAAAATTATAACAAATGTCTTTAATCATTCCTGGTTTCCTACAGGTAATACAGTTTAAACTTATCGCACATATTGAAGAAAATTCATCATTCATTTTTATAAACTAACTGACATGTCTATATAAAGTGTATTCGTGTTCTAAGTGTAAAGTTAAAAGACTATGTTATGCACAAGTCACGCAACAATTATTAATAGCGATGAGGCGGGTGATAATACATTCAAGAACCACCCATTTAGATAATATTCAAATCAAATAAAATTTAAATAACGGTAGTTGAGATATATTCGACAAAAATATTTAATAAATTTTGAGCTATATTTTGAAACGTGACATAAAACTAAATAAAATAAAAGGGAAGGAATATAAGCGTCTATTTTAAGATAATAATAATGTATTACTTTATGTATATTGTTAGCAAAATGTAAATAGTAATTCAGTGTTGTGGAACAGAGAAGTCATCTCTTATACACGTTCAACTATTTAAAAGTTACATGTCGTCCATAGTTTGTATCCAGACAGAAATACAGTACATAGAATATATCTATAATTTTGTTCTTACTTTGCATTGTTCTTTTCAAAAGTGAAAGAACGATGGTAATGATAAAGCACTCGTTAGAAACTAAATAAGACGACCAAGTTTGTTCTCACTTATCTATGAGGAAAGTGAAATGTCTTTCGCAATTAAGGAGCTCTTCCTTTAGCTTCTGAACTTCCAGCTCGTTTCAAATTCCATTTACCTATTGAACCAAATAAGCTAGATAATGCGTAAATAAAATTCTTATTACGGCCGTCTTTTTGCTGCCCTCGCTCGCTAACGCAACTCAGCTTTATCGAGCCAAAACACAAATGTTTACCATCACAAAACACACTGCAAACTCTCTCTGAAAATCGTTACCAGCCAGAACCAGGTAACAGCTCCAACGTGTCCCGGGTCTGTTTTCCGTATTTTAATAAATCGATCCTCTCCTCGGACCGAGAGCCCGCTAAAGTAAATAATGTTTCCTTCGACTTCAAAATAATTCGAATCAACATCCCCCGCCTAAGCTGGATGCGAGGAAAGTAACATTGAACCTTGAGATATTTTATTTGTATTTTCCCGCTCGGAAAATGGAGCGCATAAGTTATAAACGAGTACTTTTTAGTTAGGCGCGGTGCGCTCGAAATGAATGTTTATGGCTTAGTAGGGGTTATTAGTTTCGAATTGATTTCGGTCGTTGGATTTCAGATCGGATATTTGTATCAATATTATAAATAGGATTGGATAATAGGTGGGCGAATTTCGAGGATTTTCAAGTGTGAGAATTTCAAGCGTGTAGAATTGTCAATATAGTTTTTGATGCTTGAGTGTACTGAATTTGTACGTCATGTTTTTTGCATATTTTATCAATACTTGCAAAGCTCAAATAAATATTCCTTAAGAAAATATGTTGGAAAATAATAAATCACCAGTCGTTTGTAAGCAAATCGGGTTTTGAAAATAAGGTACTAATTATATTTAAACAATCAATATTGCTGATAGGGTTTATGATAAGAATTCGACCAATTCAAACATAATGTCTATTTGAATTTAGCTATATTTTATAGTATTTATGTTCTGATATTTAGTTTTTTCTACCATTGACACTATACAAAAATATTTTTAGAATGAGGTAGAAATGTAATAAATAAAAATCATTATACATAGTTTTTTTTAATAGAACGTCATTCTAAATAGAATTCATATGCAACTGAATTTTTGTCATATTCTCTGTTAAAATTTTTAAAACGATGACTATCTTATGAAATTCATTCACCGCTCTTTCATGCATCTACACTAAATTTCTAACTTTGAGGTTATTAACGTGAAAATTTTGTAACAAAATATTTTTATCCAACTTTCACAATTAAGACAAAAATTAAATTAATAAACAAGAATAAAAGAAAAACAGAACTTATTACATACAAACACAAAAAATACGGGTGAAATAGTTATGGCCATAGTAACAGTTAACTGGCGATGTTAAAACAAATACATGGAAGTGATAGGCTATGTGGTAACAAAAATATAGAAGTAATAGATAACTGGTGATATGGAAACAAACACTTAGAATTAATAGATAATTGGCACAGTGGCCGATTATTATTCATATGATATATTTTTTTATATTATATGATATATTTTTATTATTGATTCATTAGAAATTAATATTTATGTGAAAAAATTAAATAATGATCCATGTATTAACTGTAAAACTTACATTATTTTGATAATATATTTGGTAAAACGGTAAAGTATAAATTCATTTAAGGTATTAATCCTTTAGTATTTCTTTAAACTCAAGAAATTGTTATTTTTATGAAATAATAATTAAAATGTCGAAATGGACTTTATAAATTGCAACAGGGTGCGATGCTTCGTGTATAGATTTCAAAAATATTTCTTAGAATTTAGCTCGGAAATCAGTGGATGTGCTTTAAAATAAGCAAACAATATAAAAATATCAGCTTAATTTAAAGATACTGTAAACCATGTAAATATATGAAATTTTAAATTATCCTTAATAGACTACAACATTTATTAACAGTTACTTTTGTGTCATTTTCTAGGTAGCAGCTATAATTTAGAATTAATATCTATATATTACTGAAACGAAAAAATATTGTGTGACTATAAAAATGTGAGTTTATTTAAAAATAATAAATAAAAGGAAATAATCCGACACGAAGCTTTATTTACGAACACATTTTTACGTAAGCAAGTCAAGCTATTCAGCACGCCGTAAATATCTATGACATTGAACGGAACGACTTTTTTTTTGCAAATAACAAAACGCGGCCTCCGTGCAGACACGATAATGACGATGGTCGATCGTAAGGACACTAATCCCCAAAACTCAGTTAGCCTTCTGCCATCGATTTTTTAAGATATTTTATTAATCACAAAAATAATACAAACGATGCTGCCCCATTTCAATATTATCCTATCGGTTTATATCATTTTGTTTGCATTTCTACTTAGTTTTCTTAATATTACGTCATAATACGAAGCACTTAAACTTTTTTATAACTTCTATTGCTATTACTTGTTCTTTAAACTTATTATCATTTTCAGACTGTCGTAACGGAATGAATATTTAATTTTATTACGAAAACAGACAGACCAACCGAGGTACGCACAGTTGTCGAACAAACTTACTTGAGCATAACCTTTTAAGCACTTATTAAGTGGGTATTAAGGACATGAAATTCGTATAATGAATACTATAAAGCTGATCATTGGAGAAGTGTTACGATTTTATAACCGTAAATCGGCCATTTACTTAAAACTAATTAGTTACTCTGTTCAAGATTACGTTTGACGATTTAGGTGAATGAAGGATCTTAGCCGAGCATCGATATATCGAGCGCTGGACATAAAGAATAACAAGTAGTTATTAAGTGGAGCTGGTAAGATGCATATTAATTTAATGATTAGTAATTTGCTGAGGAATTACGAATAATAGAGAGAAAGTATAAATTTACTGAGAAACATAATCATAGTATTGGTTTCTACAGCTTCGCTTCTACGTGCTTATTAAACGCTGATACCCTCTAATTCACATTAAAGTAATTAGATAAATTGTGACGTAATTTTCTACACATGTTCCGTAATGTTTAATAACGTTATCAAAAAGAGCAAAGAAATTTTATTATCTTTATGGTCAGGCTAAGGAAACTTTGATTCCGTGAGTGTAGATTATATTAAATTAAAAACAATTAAAATATTTGCAAATTTTAAAAGTATAATTTTCAATTTCTATTGTTTATATGTCACACTTTATTTAATGTTTGTTAGTCTTCAAATAAATATTCCCTTTCATCATTTTATTTACCTTTAGTTACACTAGACTTTTTTGACGAATAATTATTTTAAATGGTTTGTCCACTTTGTACTGTATAAAATATAGAATTGTGCTTTATAATATTAAAATATTGACATACAAATAATATAACAGGGACTTTTCCAAATATAATATGTACAAATGTAATGTTTGTATTGCTTGACGTATTTACTAATTAGCATACATAAAAAATAGTATCACAATTTCGAAATAGTCTCTAAAGAAATATAAACTGGCATATCGACATTTAAATGCTAAAATAAATTAATTAACTTTACAAATCTTAAAAATTAAATATTTGCACACATCGAACGAACTAAATTGGGTCTCTCGGGAATCTGCTATACTGTGTAATGTACTTTAAAACAAGATTTCAAATTAAAACAGTCAGTGTTGAACTGTAATAGGTGTATATTTTTCTAGACCTAAAATCGTCTAAATACGACTTCATTGTGATATACACGTGGATTTCTCAATCTGAATACATGTAAGCTAATATGAACCGCCTTACTTATTAATAATATATTAAAAGGATTAAAATATAAGTACCTATTGGATGGTGCGTTATTTCATTTAGTTTTCTTCAAATACATAATGTAAAAATTGGATAAATTTTTAGAAAAAACAGTGAGCTATCACGGGCTGTGAATTTATGAAAAAAAACAGTGAGCTGTCACGGGATGTCTAGCAGATGTGAACCATCGTGGTCGTGCAAGTAATATGCATAAAAGTCAGGACTATTACAGGAACTAAATATCGCATAATGGAAAAATAAAATATTACGAATTTCTTACAGAAAATGGTGATTTTATTTAATAAACATTTATTTACAATTAATACAAAAATAATAAAGCACAGGTTATTTGTACCATAGTAAACAACAGCGTCGAACTGAGTGAGGAGGGGGTTGCGTAGTCGGTTGCGCATGGCGACACGTCGCCATACCGTACACTCTACTACATATAGACTATATATTCCTTAGTATAGCGTGGCGACCTGTCGCCATGGCAAGCGTCGCCACGCCAACGATCCGATTTATACCTGTGCCTATAGATGTTTCACATCAAAAATATTCTAAGAGTATTCAAAGGTGTATATGATCTACTGCCCCAAATTTGTTTACTACAAATATTTGAAATTACTGAAAAACTAAGAATAATAAGATTTAATAAACACTTGAATGCAAAATTATTTGGGATACGTTACATTTATAAGTTAAATGTACATGCATGTAAAATTATATTAAGTGAAAAAGACCACTTCATTTCATTGTATTTAGTTATTTCGTTGTTCGACGTAAAGCTTTCTATGTTTCTATGTGTTTATCGTAGAAAGGACCAAACAAACTTTCCTTAAAAGTATCACAATATGTATAATATTTCATTTTACAAAACATAAAATAGTCTTTCAAATAAAATTGTAAAGGTGTTCATTTTTACGAAAATTTCCGACTCACTGTCACTGTAAATACTTAAAGCGTAGCTAAGAGAAAACAGATTAATTTAGAACTAAAAACTTAATAAGTGTTTTCTGTGATATGATAAGTTAAAATTTAAAGATAAAGATGAAATGAGGTATTTTAATCCATCATCATAAGTAAACAAATTGTTTTTAAGTAATTTAAAAAAAAGTTACGAGATGTCTCCTTAATGGGTCACTACATCGAGATCTCAATATATCTAGAGTTAAACGATTCATTTTATGAAAGAATTGTAAAAACGAGTAATAATCACAGTTGGTTAGTTACAAATTGAACATCTTCATACTTCATATACTCTTTTCTGCACTTTATCCAATATTTACGAACAAAGTATGAACAGATCGTGGCATTGTATTAGTTACAGTAAATACGAATAGTAATTCCGTGGACAGTAACTCATTTTTAAATGATGCTCCGAGGAAATACCGAGCTTGTGGTAGATGGTATAATTTATGGTAGGAGAGCATTAAAATTTTAGGGAGGTTAAAAAGATATGAGCTGGTTTGAAAAATAAATTATAAGTAGTTTCCTTGTGTTTAAATTTGCTTAAGTTTAAATTTGCACTCTATACAATATACTCATTCGGTCTTCTCATTCTAATTCAATAATACTCATTTCGGTCTTCATTTAATTTGAAAAATATTCTGAAAATGAAAAATAAATAAAAAGTAATATATAAAAATTTACTTGTATTAAAAGTATTTTAGCCAAAAATAATTAAAAATTAGCTATGGGGCTATATGAAATACATCATCTACACACATAAGAAAAATTGTATGCGTGGAAAAGAAAAGACACAGACGTGAACACAGAGTGAATTCTGCGAATGAAAAACAATTTAAAAAGAGTCATTGATTTAGATTATAGAAAGATAAAAGAACTTAGAAACCTGTTTTTAGAATTTTTAAGTGTCTGTATATTAATTCTTTCTTTAATAGTGAACAAATTAATGATGAAACTTTATATAGTAATAGTTTATATCCTCGAGCAAAATATAGGATACTTTTTATCTGGACATCACAAATATAATGAAAACACTCTGGCTTGATGAATATTACAATATTGGTACTACCAATGCCATCTCTTAGTGTCTTAGTAAACTTTATTGTAAGACATATATTATGATATGGTACTACGAAAGCCATTTATTAGAGTTTTTAGTAAACTTTATTGCTCATAGAGAGAGGAAAATAATAACATAAAAATTCCTGACAACTGTCATTATACCGAATTCTACGCGAAGGAAGTCACGTTGGATAGTTAGACATATAATAAAAGGAAAAAGTAGTACTGATTCTGTCCATTTCACAATATAATTAAAGAATATAGTAAAATATAAGATAATCTTGAGATCTAGTCCGCAAATCATACAGGGCATTTAAAATAATATTGTTGTTAATGTAGGCGTGCACTGTAGTATCCATTAATGAAGTAATTCTTAGATTATATCAGTTTGAAAGTTTGAGTGACGCAGAAAAACAAAGGAATAAGGTCATAAATAAGATCACGTAACGCATATACATATTTAATTTTGTTAATGTCGGTAAATTTTAATAAGTACACGGTTTCATAGTGTAGGAAGTATTCATACTTAGATTTTAATAATTCAAAGATATAAACCATACATATTGCAAACGGTTAATTTGAGTAATATTTTATTAAATAGATAATGTTTTGATATATATAATGTTTTGGCTACACACAAGATTAAGTTTTGCACTTATTGTAAACATATAATTAAGACAGTTAAACTCTTATACGAGTACACGAATTAAAATCCCCCCACGAAGAAAATACTGTGTTAATTTATTTATACATTTTGCATAGTTGTTCCGTATCGATATAGATCCTTCAAATCCATTCCAAATGAAAAAATGTCTGTAAAAAAATTTGAACGCTACTGCAAAATTTGAACGAAAATTGCTTCCGGTTACATTTTTAGTCAAACATCATTCATTCCTATTTCACTTTTATTTAATGAAGTCGATAGGGATTTATTAGAATTCATCCGGCGGCCTGATCCGTATGTATTTCTTAAAAGAGCAAAACAGAAAAACTATTTGAATTAGAACGCACAAACTTTAACTTATTTATAATGGTACATAAATAGTACCTAATGTTTTTATTTATAGTCGGAAAATTATTTCCGGGATAAATGCAAAAAAATTGAATATTGTGCGTACAAGCTATTACTTAATCATTATCACCTTGTAACATTTTGAACCGCAGCCCTCTATGAAAAATTTACTTTTTTTTAGTAAAAAAAAATTACATTAAATTTTAAACGTTACTACATTTCACTTTGATACATTTTCTATCTCTTTTTACTCATTAAACAACAGTATATCAGTACATGTCAATTCGATGGCCAATGTCAATGACTACGAAGCAGTGATTTCTTATGTTTTTAGCTAATCATAAAAAAGTGAAGGTGGAAATAAGATATGTGAAGTAACCATATTATGTTGTTATTTATTATAAAAATAAATATATTAAACAATTCATACTTTTCACTTAATTACTAGATTGTTTATGTCAAAATCATCGTTTTTATGTCAAAAATTTTGTTAATGAAACAATCCCACATTTCTTATAATAGTTTACTATATAGGACCACTTGATGACACAAATCAAAATATAAATTTGAATAAATAAAATATGGTTCCCTTTTTATCAACTAAAATTAATATTTTTATTTAAAAATTCGATTATTTTGGATTTGCAAAAGAACTCTGGTATAATTCTTTGAATAATTATCAAATTAATAATTGAATGGATATTACGCTATGTCTTCCAATATACTACCTCTAAATAGTTGTTTTATTAAATTGAATAATGTTGACGAAATGTAAGGAGAGCTGGTAATTAAGTGTCGTGTTTGATATAGCGAAAGAATATCTTTTGCTTTATTAGTATATAAATTTAATGAATAATTGAATAAAAATATTTTTGATTTTATTTTTATTAGTATATAAATTTAACAAACATATTTACAAAAATTTTGAAAGTGCGCTTAGAAGAGTTGTTTTACGTAATGTTATTGAGTGTACATGTATGTATGTACGTGTGTATGACAGAGAAGCTCAGGATATAATTATGGACGAAGTTGAAGAGTTTATGCATTTAGTACGTTTATTGTGAGGGAATAAACGTACAATATAAAAACGAATACACGTGGCCGGAAAAATGATAAGCGGCTTCATAAAAACGGCGAAGCATACCGTCGCATTATTCACATTAAAAGAGAATTATGAAACGGGATGTTTGAAAATGAATAGTATGATATAATCGTTTAATTGTACCAAGATTTCTGTGTAAGATGAAATAGGTACTTCAAAAGGAGGTCGACAGCAAATAGAGTTGGAAAAAGATCATTATCAATATTTATGTGTTCTGAGGCAGTGGAGATATTCAAAGAATATGTCAGATCAAAGAAATTTTTTTACAGGAATAGAAAAAGATAAGCGAAAGCCTTGTGGACATATTTTGCATGTATATATATATAAATATATGTATATATATATATATATATATATATATATATATATATATATATATATATATGTTTCTCCTTATAATTAACCACATATTCATGGGCGGAAAACGTGTCGTTTGGCCTCGCTCTTGTTGCCAATTTCAGTTCGATAGTTTGCCAAGTCTGGTTATGCATTACTGTTAAAAGTCTGACGAAACTCCGTTAATTTCAATATTACTAAAATTGCCTTGCTATTTTAATAAATCAGTTAGTGTTTATAAACAGAAGTAGATATAGAAATTAATCTAAGTAATTTTGCAGCGTTGTTAGCTATTGTTGACATTACCGAAATCAGAGGTGTTAATGTGCGAAATCATACGACTAAAAATACCTAATTTACTACCTTAAGGGTAAGGTAAAGATCAAAAGTATCTAATCAATGGAACTTGCTCAGAAATAGAAAGTTTCAACTTGCAGTAAATCAACGAATTAAAAAAAATCGAAGTACTTTGGAGGGTATTATAATTTACTTTTCAGTTGAGATAAAAAATGAACCACTATATATAAATATAATTATATATAAATTTTACATACGCAGACTGTAGTCACCAATAATAACAAATTGCTGTGTTAAGCAGAATACAAAAAAAGAAAAAAAAATTATATATAAATTATAATAGGTAATATTTTAGCAGCAGACTTTAACATTAACTGTATCAGAGTTTAATGGTGTCATTTTGAATTGCATAATAAATTATTTTTGCAATTAGCAATCACGTTTTCTTAGCCATTGTATCTGTAATTACAGATTCGATAATATAAAAAACATTCGCTCTCTGATATTTCTTTTAAGACATAAATTTTGTACTTTGGAGTTCTATTTGTCAGTAGTAGCTAAAAAGTGTTACTTTTCCCAGTATAGTTCTCAGTAATTTATTTGCGCCTTAACATGACGATCCATGAAATGAAATTAGAATTAATTATATAATGTCAATATTAACGGTTTTCAGATATTATCATTAATTGTTTATGAAGATTTTATTGCCTTTAACCACTTGTATAATTCTAATTAGAGGTTATATGTATTCTAACTAAAATTTTAAGCGCGAAGGTGAGTTCTGTTTGTTGATTTGTTTGTTTTAGTTTCAAGCTTAAAATATTCAATCCATCTCTAATGAGTTTTTCATACATTTCCTCGCGAGTCGCGAATGAAAGGTAATTTCATATAAAAGTGAATTTCCTTCATTTATATTTTTGTATATTTTCTGGGAAAATGAATAAAAACACCGATGATAAACTCCTGTAGAAAATGTTAAATTTGTAATTTTTTGAATTATCTATTCTATTTTTTATACCATATTAAATTATGCAAAGTTCACTTTTTAATTGGCACTTTCACGTCAGCTAAAATTAATGCGAAATGCTACATCGCTATCTAATTGACACCAAATATAAATTTGATTAGTTTTTTTTTATAAAAATTTAAATTGAATAATACGGTTTCTTCTTCTAATCGATAATTGAATAGAGTTATTTACCTATGCTACACGAGAGAAAATGTACAATAATTAATAATTTAATAGGGATTTTTTTAAGGATTATATTAACATGAAATTATATTGCATGGCGATTCTGTAAATGCCATGAGCTGAAAGGCTTTTATCTATAAATATGTATATATATATGTATATATATATATATATATATATATATATATATATATATATATATGTATGTATGTATGTATATATATATATATATATATATATATATATACATATATATATATATATATATATAAGTATATATTATTAAGTAATATTCAAGTCATTTGTGAGTTTTTTCAATGATCTATAACCTCAGTACCGTCTTTTTAATTTTGTATTTTTAAACAAATTTTAATCTTCCTAATTTTGGGACTACTGGGCCGATGTTTTCTATCTAAGAACTTAAATTTTAATATTATATATAAGATATTTTTGTGTCAAATTTTTTCTTCCAATAAAACAATAATTGTTACGTCCAGAGCATCTACAGATTTCATTATATATCTTGAATTTCATGTCTGGGTTTGATGATTGGTGAAGATAAAATGAAATCAAAATTCGGAAGTTAAGATTTTCTTTCATGGATATATTCCTCAGAAATTCACCTAAAAACGTTTCGATAGTATAAGAGGCCAGCAATAAAAACGTGTGACAAAAGTTAGAAAACAGAAAAAGTGGAAGATCAAAAGAGAAGGAATTAGATATAGAATAAAGTTACTGCTACATAAAAACTTATCACTTACACAAATGTACAAACAGAAGTACAATAAAACACAATGTAATTCACAAGTGAGTGAGCACATAATTTAACTGTGAGTCTCCGGGGCAACTTAATCTGAATTCATCCTTTTAGATATGCAGAACGGCTTCCCTCGCAGCTTCCCTCACGGGGGTGACTGTATTACTTAATGTAAAACGAACATGAGTGAAATTTCTGGGGCAAACCTAACAAGGAAAAATATTCTCTTATTTGAAAATAAAAACATGAGAGGAAAATTTGTTTGTCAACTCAAATGAATTATTTGTGAGTGAAGCGAAATCCTTTATAAGTCTGCGACTCATCGGCCTTCGTGGCTTTTCGGTGGACTTTAGATAAAAATCAGTCGATGGATGAAGATTTCAACAAATATTTTAGCATTGTATAGCTGAGCAACTATTCGTTGAAATGACTTCAACCATTCCTTTGGATTTTATTTATGAATAAAAGTGTAAAATTATTTTAAGATAATATAAAAAATAATTTATTTTTGAAGTTTAAGAAAAATGACCCACGGTGAATTTATTGTTACAGGAGTAATTTCTTCTATTCAACTATTACCACAAATATATAAAAAATGGTTGGTGTGTTGTAAAAAAATTTAATAGTATAAAATGACATTAGAACATCTAAACAAATTTAACATAAATATTCGTTTATTTATATATTTAACTAATTTAAAGCACACAATTGATACACGCTACGTGAGTAAAATTATTGCTATTAGAGCAATCTCTTATGGTCAATCAGAACATCAACCTATCCCCGCTCTACGAGGGGCCGGGAATCTAGCCCGGGACTCAGCGGTGCGCCGCGCTGTCAAATAGTATCGACGATATAGTAGCGACGATATAGTGAGACGGCGCCAATACAAAAAACTACAAGGTTTTGCTGCTTGGACAGTAAAGGATTTTTCGTAAATGATACTGGTTAACAAGTATTCTAAAATGCTGTGAGCTGAAAAGTCTTGAAATCTACTAATAATGTTATAATTTAAAATGTTTATGTAATCATTTAGGCGCTTAGGATTTTTTAATAATTAAAGAGAAGCCTATTTATGTGAAGTTGGTGTTAATCATGAATCTTCCAACATTTAACATAACTTATATTCAAAAATATGATCATATTTTCTGAGGCCGAAGACGTACTGGATGCATAAATTTTGAAAACATTTATTTTTTTTTTACTTAACGTTACCATGTATTATTTCAGTTTAATCATTAGAAGAAGATATTTTGCTATTGAAGAAAGGCGTTTTATGCTGATGGTAACGTTAATGACCATGATAATAATTATAGTTTTCTTAGTTTTCGAAAAATATCACTTACTAATTATTTGTTATTTCTTTGATATAATTAAACTGTGAAATTTATTAGTGTTGAACTGTGAAACTGTGTCAACACTAATAAATTTCTGGAGATTTGAGTAATTTTTAATCATCTAGGGATATTTCAAGTATTTTATCGATAACACCATGCGGTTTAAAATTTCACGTTGCTATTTAAACCGCTTTAATATTAACATTATATTACACGATTTAGTATTTTAATCTCTTATGTAATATTATTGCATGATGTAATTCACGTGTGTTTTGTTTATTTTTAATATTCAAAAGGGAATGGGGTATTAGGTAGAAAATATGTTGTTTTATTTAAAACCTTGCGTTGCATTAGATAAGATTACTTGCTAAAATTATTTGCAACAAATATACTAATTTATTAAAGGGAAACATAAAATGTTTAATCGATGCTTCAGTTTTCATTGTTAAATATACTGAAAGAAAACGTTGACAGACGTATGGTTATTTAATATTGCATTTGTAGAAAAAATTTAATCGATTAACATGTTGAACACCATGGCGTCGGGTTTGATGTGAAGGGAACTGTCAATTTGTTCACCGTATCGGATCAAATATTTGAACGTAAAGTAGTTCAAACTGCAGATATACTAATATTTAGGACGTTAGTAAAGTGCAAACAGTTTTTTATAAATATTATTTATCTTATTCTTAGTTGATTGTGGCTTGGTTATCCGACAGTCACGTTATGTTTTTATAGTTTTGTTTTTTTCAAACAAGTATTGTGTTTTTTTCTAACAATTGTTATGTTTTTTCAAACAAGATATAATAATAAATTAAAAAAAAAACTAATTATCATTTTATCTTTCATTATCTCTTAGAGTCTACCAACCTATTATTCTAGACTTATTATTATGTTTGATTGGAAGAAATTGTACCTTCCCTAAACTTCTATATACTCATTAATTTGTTATTCTAAAATTATTTTTGGATTTAATTTAATAAAGAAATGCATTTTTTATTACTTTTGCAAAATATGTTTCTCTTTATTAACTCTCATACAAAGTTAAAAGATCTATAACTAAAAAAAATTTCAAATTTCAATTTTTATTAAATCAAGTTTCATAAAACAGTTTTATATAAATATATTTTCACGTATATTAGCAATTTCTTCTTTTTTTAACTTTTTGTAAAAACAAGTAATTTACTTCCGTTTTAATTAAAATTTTTTATTTTTTATTAGCAATGACAAAAAACATATTTTCCAAAATTGTTTAATAGCAAGTGCCTTCGTATCAGATCTGATATGACTATAAATAATAGCCTTTACGCAGCATACATTTGTGTCTATATATACATATATATATATATATATATATATATATATATATATATATATATATATATATATATAATTAATATATATATTGCGTATCAAGCTGCTGACGGTAATGCGATGTGTTCATGTATTAACCATTACAATAAACACACCCATATTATGGAAATACTCGAATATTAAACAAAATAATATTTAAGGTAGATTCGACTAGTCGTGATACACGTCCATATAAGTAAGTTCATACAGTTTTAGGGTTTCATAACTTCAGTCAGGAATTTTTATAGTTTTTCAAATCTGACTGTATTTAATCGCCAGCTTACACTTTTATTTTTGCACCTATTGCAGTTAATTTTTTTATTTTTTTTGCAATCCTCTCTTGCAATGAAAAGGAAGAAAATGAAAAAAAATTACTTACACCGTCAAGTGGGGCGTCCGTGGATTGATATTTTAAAAAGCAAACTTAGGTTTCGAAATATTTATTCTCGAAGTCATCGTTCAGGCGCCTAAGCCCCTTAACTCTTTAAGTATCAATTTAAATTTAACGAATCATAAATCGCTTACGATTTTTGGTTTAAAAAACAAAAAACATTTCATGAAATAACGAATTATTGCCAAGAAGAAGAGCTATTACCGTCCTATATTGATACCATTACTACATTGATACTTGTAATTTAAGTCTACTGAATTCCATCTGGACATGTCTCACATGGTTTTGGCAGATTTACTTTGGTTTTATTGATTGGTAATACACACTAAGCGATGTACTAAAATAAAGGCCGATACATGGTAAACTTATGTAAAATTTATTTGTATGGAATCACCTCAGATTTCTAATTAATCGAAGAAGTATCCATAAACAAATTGCTTAGAGGATAATGGAAGTAGTTTTACAAGTATGAAACATTTTGAAACCACATTTGGACGGACATAACAAAGAAAACTATCGAACCACGAATAAGTCGATAAATTTGAATTAATCTTCAAAATCAAATTTAAAAACTTATATATTTAATAATATATTGAAATACCTAGTTAAAATACTGTCACTCAGGTCAATGAGATAAAAATTAAGGAATATTTCTGAGATAAAGCACAAAAAAATTTACGAACAAATGTAAGTGCAGCAATCAATCTGCGTATTTGGGCTACAAGTTAATTTAAATTTTCTTTTAGGGCAGTAGAACATCTTCCATTGCGGGAATATCAGTATTACGTAAAATAACATGAATACGACCGAAATATCTTGGGAAAAATCTTGACGAGGAAAAACGTTTTCATAGGTTAAAATAAAGTTTTGAAGAAATTGGTTTCCTCCATTTACGTAAGTTCTTCATGTTGTGTAAGTACTGAATAAGTTTGTGGCATATTGGACGTCACAATTTTGCTATATGACAATGTGACCTACGGGCAGTACCTTTACTATTCAAGCAACAACAGCAATAAATTATACAAAAGCGGAGTTTTTTTTTCATTTTTATTAATTATATTTTATTGACATTCTAAACACTATCTTCTTGTCAAACACATCTTCTTGTCAAATTTGCGGAAATATGGGAAATAACTTAGATTTTTAATATTCAGTCAAGGTCAAATTAGATTAATTTTGTATTTAAATATTTTAAGTATTAGAAAGTAGAAGAACATAGTTTAGTGCGTTAGATTATTAGATACAGAGTGAGACTTTGGTTCAATACTAGAATATATAATGGAAGTTATTTCAAGGTTAACGATATTAACGTAGTGATAAATAAGTCTTGAGGTCTTGAGATATCACAGCATTCATACACTTTAGACATTAAAGACTTTAGCGAATATTAAAGCCATAATTGTAACAATATTTAAATAGAAAATTTTATGGCAAACTCGTATTTGGAAGTTTTCATCGTTAATTACAAATAGTTCTTATTCAACAAATTTTTGATCGAGCCGCGATAATTGCAAATTTATTACAAATTTTCCAAATTATGTAAATATTTTCCTCAAAAAATCAATTTTCTCATATATAATAATTGCTTATTTAATTATATACAATATTGAATTTGATCACAGAATTAAAATAAATTAGTTAGTAAGAAGATTAGTTATTAGAAAATTAGTAATCTAGAAAATTTTTAAAATTAAACCTCAATCCTTCTATTTTGGAGTTTCTTATTTATATATATATATATATATATATATATATATATATATATATATATATATATACATACATATATATATATATATACATATATATATATATATATATATATATATATATATATATATATATATATATTTATATATATATATAAAGTATGCCCTGAAAGCTTTACGACCTACATCAAAAGTCTGTCAACATCAGCTCTATACTTCTGTCTTACAATCAGAAATAGCACTAAGCTGATTTATTACTATCCAAATGTATACCTTAAATGTTGTAGATGTATAAATAGAAACCTTTTTACTCTTAGACAAAGTTTTCGTTACTTGTTTTTAAAAACACTACAATTTTAATACCTGATCCTTGCATTGCGTATCACATGATAATTTTCTCAAGTTCACACATATTAAATTCTATTCCTGTATGATGACGGAACATAAACTAGTTATTAGCATATCAAAGATATAAAAAAATAATGTACAACAAAATAAAATTCCTCAGGGAATATCCACGAAAATGTCGGAAAGCAGGTATGTTATAGAATATAGCGAGTAAATGTCAAAACTGTTAATAATTTGTAAATATTTAATTAGTAAAAGTATCTTTTTTACGAATATATTTCTTTTAATCCTATAATGTTGAGATTACAAAAGAGACAATTTTACTTTATATATATAATATATATATATATATGTGTGTGTGGTGTGTGTATATATATACATATATATATATATATATATATATATATATATATATATATATTCATATAACACACACGCACTCACACTCGAGTAACACACACGCGTAAGTAGATGACATTTTAATCACTTATATTATATGTATTCTCATCATGGAACGACAGCCCAGGGTGGGCCAAGGCCTTCTGTTGGAGATTCTTCCAGGAGGTTCTACTATTCGCCTGGGTTTCCAGTTCTTTATCCTGAGAATGTTAAAATCTTCTTCCACTGAATCGATCCATCTTAATTTTGGTCTACCTCTTCTATGAGTTGTTAGAGGTTTTGCGATGAAAACTTCCTTTACTGGGTTTTCAACTTTCATCCTAGATACGTGGGCAGCCAGTTCATTCTTTTGATTTTGATGGTTTTTATGACATCAGGCTTACCAAACAACCTATAGACTTCTGAGTTAAGACGTCTTCGCCAAATACCATTTTCCTTGACACCCCCAAAAATTCTCCTCAGAACCCTTCTTTCAAAGGCTACCATTTTATTCTCTCCAGTTCTAGTCAAAGGCCAGGTTTCTGAACCATATGCTAGAACTGGCCTAATAAGAGTTTTATAAACTAATAATTTCGTTTTTTTGCAAGAAAAGAAGATTTAAGAATGGAGCTTAGTCCAAAAAATGCTTTATTGGCCGATGATATGCGATTCTGAATTTCAGAGATAGTGTCATTCTTGTTGTTAACACAAGATCCAAGGTAGTAAAGCAGTCAACCGTTTCAAATGTATGTGAGCCAATCTCCAAACGATTATGTGCATTATTTGGTGGAGATTTTTGTATAGCCATATACTTAGTCTTGGAATCGTTTATTGCCAGACCCAGCTATCTCCAAAGACAGAAAGGCCTCTCTCAAGGCTGGTAGGTTTCTAGCAATTATATCAATATCATCAGCATACGCTAGGATCTGAACTGATTTGTAAAAGATGGTACCCCTAGTGTTAATATCTGAATCCCGAATAGCTTTTTCTAGTGCAATATTAAAAAGCAGACACGAGAGTGAGTCGCCTTGTCGAACACCATTATTGACACTGAGATCTTCAGACAGGGCACCATTGAATTGTATATGTAGTCTACTCTCTATTAAAAGTTTGTGTTAATGGAATAGAATATATAATATTTATATTATATGAAATATGTTTTGATAGATTCTTTTATTGTAATGTCAGCTCTACTGGTTACAAAAATATTAGTTGGAAAAGAGAAATGAGTTAGAGAAACCTGAACATACATAGTATATTAATAATCCAAAGAATAATAGTAAAAAAAATATTTTTTGTAAAGATGTTACGTGAAAATTGTATTATTTATTGATTATTATTAATGGTATAACATTGTTATACTATAAAGTATTGAAGATTTTTACAGTGCCGTCTCTCAAAAATAAAGTAAGAAAACTTTTACAAGGTTAATAACGTCTCCGTCCATCTGTACATCTGACGTCGAAACCTAAAATTTGGCATATTGATATAGCATATTAATCTACAAATGTCTTAAGTTACCATTCAAAATATTAATGTGGTAATTTTAAATGGGACAAATGAAATCCTACTTGATTTTTTTTTTTCAATTTCCCGCGTATTATTTTTGGGATAGTTCCAGAGATATTGATGAAAATGCCCACAAAAGACATATTCTTCCTCACCCTTTCTCCCAAATTGCTGATGCCAAAATTATGAAAAAAACCACCTTGCGGGAAATTTATCAGAAAACTGCCGTAAGAAACTACCATTAAAGTACATAAATAAAATATAATACGAATATTTCTGTTTTAAAATCATAATGACATCTTAAAAAATATAGTAAGATAGAAGTTCTATAGTTCAATATTAGAAGAAGTTCTATAGTATAAGTTCTGTTACTTACGCAGATTATTCGCAAATTTCTAATTTAACTTGCAAATATGCTATTAACGGCAAAAAAATTCTTAATATTGTAGTTTATTTTGCAATTGTAAAAAGAGATAAAAATTAGAAATCAGTTCTGATTGTTGATTCTATGTTTAAAGCATAAGCTTTAGCATGGAAAATTCATTATGCATGGAGTTACCGTATCGAAGGTACTTTCCTTCTCTCTCTTCATTTCGTTCTACTCACCCCTCGTCCACACTTTTAGTGAATTTAATAGTAACTGTAAATGTAGCGCATTACAAACTTCTTCTGAACATCATACGATTTTAATTTGTCTATAAAATTTAAAGAAATTACTCTCTAATATGTTATTAAAAGTAGTTATGTAAGAAGAATCAAAATATTAAAGATTTCTAATTTTACGTGAAATTGTATTTTCTTTAAATATGCGCCTGTGGAATACATAATACGTATTAGTTCTTTATTTATACCATAGTCTTATTCATTGATCTTTAAAACCTAAAGAGTAATCCCGGTCGATCTACAATCTTGAAAGTCAGCATAATGAGAGATCTTATAGAAAAAGAAAGAGAAAAACCTAAGAAATAAAAATTTGGAACTCTGTCTGCAATTATAATTTTCTTTCAAATATGCGCCTGTGAAATATGTAATAGGCAACATACTTGCGGGTTGAGAAATTAAAAATAAAATTGTGTAAATAATTTTATATAAATGCTGTGTAAAATTAAATTGACAAATGCCTAAATGTGTGAGGAACCGTCGTAATGCTAGCTCGGCTCACCAATGACAGGTTTTTAGTATTCCTATTAACGCAAAGTATCAAATTTTTATTTGGAGAGCCTGATCCTGTAGTTCAACCTAACAGCACAAGAATTCCAACACACAATACTAAGTTTTATCCATTTATTTGGGCGATATACATCTTGTGTTATAATTTATAATTAATATAAACATATTAACAGACCCCTTGTAATAAAAAGTCCCAAATTGACAAGCATTTCATATTCACTTATTTGAAGTCGGTTTCACTTAAACATTGATCAAAATAATTCCAATCAAATGTATATTCAGAAAAGGAACTGCTTTATATGAAAAAAAGAACTAAAAAGCAAATCTGTTTTTAAATAAATTCTGCACATGCAGAATGAAATCTTATATGTAATTGGATCTGAGTTTGGCGGTGGATCGGTCGATGGATAAATGGCATGAGGAATATTTTCGTGAGATGAAAATGAACAACCATTCAATTTATCAGTTGAGGATAAAATTACATTATTCACATAGTAAATTTAGGATAATTTAGCCCTCATGACTACGTGACTACGTATAAATATACAGACTTACAAAAAATCCGTGACATAATTATTGCCAATAAGAAAACTAAATTAAATACAACAAAAATAATATAATTTAGGAAGGTTTGAAGACAAGTTTTTCAGCATTACGCGCATTAAAAGGAAAAGCTAGGAAAGAAATGAGGGTGTTATGAGCTGAAATAAACTTAATTGTATATACAAAATTTGAATCAGATGCCATATTTATAGCAGATTCCAAAAAAGAAAAACAGTAACAGGAATGAATGTAAATTTGAATATGAGAGTTTACATTTTTTTCTTACATTTATAGAAAAACAACTGTTGATTAATTACTGTATTGTCCATAGAGATACTAGGACATATGCCGAGAAAATGCTTTAATCACTTATAAAGTTCATCCTCAGACAAAAGTTTCTGTTGTCGGAATAGAAATATATTAATTATATAACTGAAAATCTTTTCCGCAAATTCCTAGATCTACAGGTCACAAAAATATTAATTGAGAAAGAAAAATGAGAATACATACAAATTATATCATTAGTCCAAAGCTTTATGTTAATAAAAAATTGTTATTGGATAAATGTTATGTGAAATTGTATAAATAATATATAATGGTATAAACACTATTATATCATCACAATTTTAAACGTATTTAAGATTTTTTATGTGCAGCCTCTCAAAAGGAAAATAACTAACCCTTTTGTAAGATTAAAAATGTCCCCGTCCATCCGTACATTTGACGCAGAAATCAGAAATTTGGCATAGAATAATGGCAAAAATTTGGTACAGAAATATAACATACACCAATATATTAACTTGCCATTGGGAAACATTTATGTGGATATTTTTAAATATGAAAAATGAATTCCTACTCGATTTCTTTTCAATTTCCTGCACCGTGTGGGATTTCAAAACATTTAATTTCAAAATTCTATCTGAGACAGTTCCACAGATATTGATGAAAATGCCCACAAAGTGCATATTCCTCCTCTCTTTCTCCGAAACTGCTAAAGTCAAAATGATGAAAAAGCGCGTTACAAGAAATTTATCAGAAACCTATGGCGAATATTTTTTGGGAAACACGCAGTATTTATACGATAATGAATGTTCTTGTTAGACAATATATCTAGTTGGTAAAAAATAATATTAAAACTTTTGAATAGTTTAACAAAAATGTAGCCATATAGTATATATATACAGCCAATAAATTTGAATGCCTCCAAGTGTGTACGGAATGCGAGTTCTACTTCGAACGAAAAGCCTTTTTTATCATCAGCATAAGAAAACATTTATTATTTCACATTGTAGAAGTGATTCCTGTTCAGAAAACAAAATTATGTAAAAATGACTATTTTCATTTTAGTTTAAAAAACTATTTTAATCTTACATCACTTTAAAAATAAATAATGTTTTTATTTCCATTTGGTTTAGTTAAGGTTGAAGAATCTTGTGCAAAGTCAAAGTTAATTTACATTTGATTATTTAATATATTCGTAACAATGCTTGTAAACTCAATTTAGAATCAATTAAAGGAACATTTACAATGCTCTTAAAAGCTTACATAGTAATTATCAAGTAAATCGTATGCGGCCAGCGATTTCCTTAAACTGAAAGCGTTGAATTCCGTCTTCTTTTTCTATTTCCCTCGTAGAATAGGATATAATATAATTCTGTGCAAAGTGGAAGAATTTCGTCAAGTCTGTTTCTTCAAAATGATTTTCTAAAAATATTTTCGACGTATAATAAAGCAGTGATTTTACTTTGTAAATAAGTGTACGATAATTTAACTTTCATACTTTTAATCAGTTTTTGCAATCTCCTATAATTATTATAAAATATCTTAAAGAATTGTAACAAGTTAAAGTGATATCTGTTATATATATATTGATAGGAAAATTTGTATAAAGAACCTACCGATAGAGAATAGTATTTGATTTTAAACATATTGTAATACTCGCGGTCAATATTTGTAAATCTAGAACTAATATTATTTGTAAATATGAGTGTTTATAAACAGATTGATGTTATGTATGTCTGAAGCATCAAAATATTACAATTTATGTTAAGTAAATGAATAACAAAAAAATTTTATGAGAAAAAGAATTTCGTTTACTCGAAGTATGTGTCTTCTTCAGTCTTAAATTATATTTGTATAATTTTTCGATTCGCTGCAAAATTTCCGTAGCTCATGTCTTGTTGGTAATTCTTTATTAAGAACATACATATGAAATATTAAAAACAATAAAAAAGGGTAATTTTATTGACTATAGTTAAGGTTTTTTAATTTAGAGATAAATTTATTTTAATGTATTAGTAATTAAATCATTATCAGCACAAAAGTTACGTATTTTCAACACTACAATTGGCACATGGTCGCTAAAGTGCCAAAAATCAATATAACGTTTTAAAAATAAAAAAAAACTTTAGTACTGGTAATGATTTACTTGCAAATATAAGTAAATTGTCATCTCCGTGATGTGTTGGATTGCTCACAAGGCATACGGTCTTTGACGGCGCAAAGTACCCCGGGGAGCGGGTTTGATTCCCGTTCGCCGCTAGTCGAACGAGGCTAGATTGGTATTTTGGTTAAGTGTAAGAGATGCTCTTGTAGCAATACGCCCACCACTTGTATAAATTGTATATATTAAAGGACGTAAATAAAGTATAACACAAATATATTTTTGGAGATCATTTTTTCATATTTGTGTTATAAAAAAATTTGTTTTAAGATATCATGATCATTCTAAAATGATCACGATATCTTAAAATAAATGGTAGCGATAGAAGTGTTGTTATTTACGCGGATCTTCAGTTTAACTTGCAAAAATGCTAGTAAGTTAAAAAATGTTTTAATATTGTAATTGTTTTCACCTAATTTTATTGAGGTTATTTTTAGAGCTAACGTATGTATAAATGCTTTCTACTCACCCCACGTTCATTCTTTTACTAAATTTAATATAACTGTAATTTAACGCATAACAAAGAAAATCATTTCTCAACATGATACGATTTTAATTTCCCTATAAAATTTTAAGAAATTATACTCTAATATGTTATTAAAAGTAGTAATGTAAGAAGTATCAACATATTAACGATTTCTAATTTTACATGAAATTGTAATTTTTTGAAATATGCACCTAAGGAAGATATATTAGTAAGTATTAATTCTATATTTATACCATAGTCTTACTCATTGCCCATTAAAACCTGAAAAGTACTTCCGGTCAATCTACAATCTTAAAAATGAGCATAATGCGGGATCTTATGGTAAAAGTAAAGAGCAAACTCTAAGAAATAAAGATTTCTCATTCTATTTGCAATTATACTTTTTTTAAATATGCGCCTGTGAAGATACTTGCGGGTTGAGGAATTAAAAATAAAATTTGGTATATAGTTTGATATAAATACTATATAAAATAAAATCTATAAGTGCCTAAATGTGAAGAAATCCTTGTAATGCTGGTTATTGTCGGCTTGGACAGGTTCCTGTTAAAGCAAAATATTTATATTTTTGAAGAGCCATATCCTTGTGAACTAAATAAAAAAATGTAGTTCAATCTAACAGCGTAAGGATTTCAAAAAACAATACGAAGTTTTATCCATTTATATGAGGGAAATATGTCTTGTATTATAATTTATCATTTAATATAAAAATATGGACCCCTTGTAATCAAATGTCACAAATTAATAAGCATTTCATAGTCTGCCAGCCTCTCTAGAAACTCGGGTAAAAATATAAAATTTAACAAACATTATTTTCATTATTGTTCGGTTAATTTTTATGAACGACCTTTGAATTTGAGCGTTTGAACGTTAAAATCAATTGATTTCCAGATGTTTCAATATTAAATATCGAGGTTGACTGAACCTTGCGCGACAACGTTGTTTGATGACCCGCATAAAACTAACTCGACAGAAACAGAATTCCTTCCAAAATATCGATATCCCGCCATTCGTGACTTGAAGTAAAACGAGACCCTTTACAATTAACGAAAAATAGTCGATTCAACGTTCGATTCGACATTATCACCGTTCACAAAGCTATAATCGAGTCGGTAGGCGTCTGTACCGTTTCCCTCCGCCCAATTGTGAACAATGTCGCTTTGCCTCGCGTCACGTTAGTAATGGCGTAATTTAATATTCCATCTACACTTGGACATAATAAATTAATACTTAATTATTGTAAAACACACAGCGAGCAAACTCTCGCGTCCTTGTTATGCTCTTTGAGCCTCTGTTCTCTCATTCTGCTACTCATTGGCTATGTATACATATATATAGGATTGTTTAGCGATACGGCCGACTCGTCACAAACTGATGTACCCCGGGTAAATCACTTCCCTGCCACGGCCTATATCTTTTAACTGCCTATTTTTTTAAAACAAACTTTCTACACATTCGTTGTTACAGAGTATTCAATGCATTTTGTATTAAATTCTCACATTTCTATCTAATTTAGTACAATAATCTGTTTAATGCCTGTTGACTGAGCCATTTCATTATTGTGTATGTGTATATATATGTATATATATATATATATATATATATATATATATATATATATATATATATATATATATTAAATACGTAATATTTTTAATATAATGCTTCGTTGTTATATCATAAATAAATTCGATATTAAGAAAGATGCATACCGCAAATTTATAATAGACTGGCTTGCGAATTCAATGACCATTAATATTTTATGTAGAGAAGAAGTTGGCAACAAAGTGAGCTCTGTGCTCATTCTTTATTATTATGACCGGTACTTCATGTTCTAACATTTTTCTTTAGGTCTGTCTTATTTTTCACTGTTTTAATAGAAATATATTTTTAATAGAAATATGTTTAAGATTTGATCTCTTGCTTTTTAAGGTATTTGCTACCTTTCACAACAATCGCAAGGAACAATGTTAAGGTTATTAATATCATAAAGTCAAAATAAAATCAAAATGCAGACGTATTTACCATTGCATTTTGATTTGAGTTTGCCTATATGATGACTGCATTTTGATTTTGGTTTGATTTTAGCATGTGTATACAATTACACACGCAAGTAATATATATGATTGCGGCGTCAGGGTTCCTTTTTACTGCTTTAGCACGGTGCCCTAACTGAGATATAAATTACTAATTATTTGTTTTATTAGTGTCACCTAGTGGCTATTAGGTCCATGCTTTATATATCTTCATATATCCTTGAAACAAACTCTAATTAATTTTTCTTCGTCTTCTTCTCATTATATATTACATCAATAATCCCCTTTGTTACACATGCTCTCTTTATGTGAACTATATGGTTAGTTCAGTTCTACCCTTATATGTATATTAGTGCACGATTAGTCAAGTCTCAATCCTTATATGTATATGAGTATATTTTTAAAACATATCTCGATATATACTTTAATTTCTATTAATATTCTTCCATTAGTACTACCCGATGTATCGATCGAATTTAAAGCATCGATATGTAAACAGGACACCTGTAGTATTAGGACTTTACTTTCCTTTGCACCCATAATAATCGAACACAACCGACGGGTAAGCACAAAGATTTATATCATTTTAAATTACAGTTTTGGTTTTTTTCGTGGCGCTTTAATTTGTCAATTTTATTTGCTCCACTGATTTTATCTTTTTTAAAGCTTTAAATCATTTATTCACAGAATTTTTTTTCTACATCGGACCAAATTAAATAAATAAAGGCTGGTACTCAAATGAAGTAGCTCGGATTATTAAAACCTAAAGAGAAACCGGTGATAAAAAGCATTGTGCATATATGTGGAATTAATTGATTAAGGCGGACTCTACCGACCTACCTTTCGCGATATAGTTACAATTTTCCAGGTAATATTATGGCGTATGCGTGCTTGTAAACGCATATATTTAATTAAATTATTTAAGCAAATTCAAGTATGTCATTCAGCTGGAAAATTCGGTACGCACGAGTGATCTAATAATAGTTTAAAGTACCGAATATGAAATGAACCCAGTATAATTTTTTGTTTTATTTATGTATCTCCTATATATTTATTTCATTTTATATCTATTGATATATATGTTCAATTGAAAGTTTTTTCCCCTTTTAAACTCCCCATCATATCGGTGCATTTGTTTGTGGAATCTTTCATGAAGGTCATCGGGCATATTTTCCATAATTCATGATTTATTATTCACATTTATTACATTATTATTTTTAGATCTGATTAATAACTATAGCCCTAATTCAAATGTACCCAAAAAAGTACTATAATATTAGTTAATTATAAATCATAAAATAAAACAAAAACTTTCAGAATCCACTGACTATAAAAATACTAAGTGAACCTTCAGTATCTGCGTCCAAAACTCATCGGATATCGTGTTACTTTAAATAGTATGCTGTTCAGAATAATTGTTTTTCTTATTGCTATTACAGTTTATAATTGCACTAATATTTCTCAAATATCATGATATAGATGGCAATAAAATGGATTGCTTTTAGAGATTTATATCCACCGTCCTAATTAGTGTAGTTATCTTTCGAATTTGCAATAGGATTTATTAAAAATTCTAATGAATGAATAGTTATTCTAATAAATACTAGTAACTCATAAATTACTACTATTCTTTTTACCTTTGTTCAAATAATTATATGTCTTGAGGATGATTCGCAAGAAATGAGATGCATTTATAAACTTTACAAACATATGTGAAATAAATTCGATTATTCAATCATAATTTAAAATGGGTTCTTAGATTCATCCTGTTACTCTTCTGTATACGCATTAATGTGTATAATTGAAAAGATACACAAGTTAGCGATAGCCGTAACATTTATGTCAAAAATATATACATTGAGTAATAATATCCTCACATTTGCCAGCCTTACAAAAAAAAAATAAAAATACATACAAATTAACATAAAAATATAATGCGCGGGAATTCAAACTTGACAAGCAAATAACAAAATACGGAAAGTTTAGTGAAAATTCTGACGTCGGAATGAAGAGGAAAAACATTCAAAAGCATACTTGAGGAAGGTTTCGACCTACATCAAGAATATGTCAACGTCGATTCTATCCTAGTTTTCTCGTAATCTTTAACAATTACACGTCCTTGCCAGTCATGCCTGAGATTTTTTTGATACTACTGTACATGACGCGGGAAAATAACGTCCAAGATTTCGGGAAAAAGATACAATGAATTCTTTGGCTTTTACATGTCACGCGTATATATTTCCTGACAAGACGAAAGTGATTGTGATTTTTGTATTGCATCGTTTAGAGATTTCCACTGAATGAAAAGAAAAGTATGCGTCTGGAAGTCCATACGTTTCTAGTAGAAATTTAATTTTGATCAAGTTCATTCCACAAATAGAATGTGTTTTATGGATAACGAGACTAATCTTACTTGGATGAATTTTATATTTTTAAACGCATTACCGATCAAATTGGTTTTAAAATAAACTAGGTTTTCCTAAGTTAAAATAATTTGTTTAACGTAGGTTATAAATAACTTATTCAAGACTAATCTAATTTATCCTGCAGTAAAAGTAAATGCTCCGGGAAAAAACAATATTGCCTTTATACTCAACATACATACTGATACGTAACACTGAAGAACATTATATAAGGCAGATTAAACCAATGCTCAAAACGAATTGACAGGATAAAATTTTACAACATATTGGCTTGCCCAGCAGACGTTATTCTGTTCTTTGAAACATAGCATCACTCATTGGGTCCAGATTTTTTTATTTTCTTTTTTTTCATTAAACAGACATATATCATGGATAAAGGTTATTTTGGCCCATAACTAAAGAATTTGTTTATAGCTTGATTACATATATATATATATATATATATATATATATATATATATATATATATATTGTGTGAATATGACCTCAATCAGTAAGTCTTTCAGAAATTACACGATCATTAACACACACACATATAATTCTACATGATTTCTTTTGTGATCCCGTTTAAAGTGTAATGAAAAATTGTCTTAAAAGAAATTTATTTAACCACAGTTTATAATAGTTCGTTCCGAAAAGATGCTAATATAGATAATAAAAATGATAAAGAAACAAAGCAGCATCACTTATAAGTGAATACTTGCAGAAATAATTATTCGTGCATTTAGCAAAGATATTTTTATTTGATTAAACTTATCTTTCTAGAAAGATGAAACGAAAAGCTTTACAAAATTAATAGACATATGAAAAATCAACTCTCTAAATACGAAATAAATAGTCATTAGGCAAAATGTTTTTCTTATTTAAATAAAACTACAATAGTGGAAGTCTATCATTCATATAGTTGTAGATCGCAGGCACCTTGATTTGTTGCCAGATTGGACAGTGAATTCACGAAATACTTTCGACAAATAAAGAATTAAAAATATTTTACAATTTTGTTTCACGCAAACGGTATTAAACTAAAAGAAATACAGATTGGACACAGACATTCACGTGGACATGAACCTTAGATATGAAAATAAGAACTAAAATTCATTACCATTAATTTCTTATCTCTCTCTTTTTATCACCGTAATATAATCAGCGCGGCAAAAGTCAGCTGACGAATTGTGTGGTTATTGTTATAGGCAGTATTTTGTTGTTTATTTTGATTTAAAAAAATATCTTAGGATTCAGTATTGAAATATTATATTTTATTTGTCAATATATTGCGCAGTTCGATTATAGAAAATACTGAGAGATCTAAAATCGTAGTCGTGACACGCTATTACTATTTAAATATTGTCGACTACCGGCAGCTGTACAGAACTAATAGTTTCACTTCTTCTACAATGATGTACACTCCTGTAGGTAAAACAAATTTGAATAACTCGATGTTGCTTGTGTCGAGTATTCCACTCAAGAAGCAAACGTTACATTCGATACAATTACAGAAGTATTCTAATGTGTCCCACTATTGTAATATGTACATTAGTCTGTTTTCTTGATCTTTGAAATAAATAATAGTCGCGTAATTTTTCCGGGATAGCACAGGTAGGGAACGGGAGTCGCGCTGACATAGTTCAACAAGGTTTAATGGAAGTCTTATCCTTGTCCCATTCTTTCCTTAAAATAATATAAATCTAAATGTCAGTAACAATTTCCTCAATTTGAAGAATTTTGAATGTTTTTTTATCTTTTCCGTCACCAAAACATTTTTCGTTTTTTCCGCCACCAAAACGTTTTTTTTTCATCACCAAAAATTTTCATAAAATTATTGTTTATTTGTAAATATTCCTAACATTTATTAAATTATCCGTCCGGATGCTTTCGGTGTATTTTTTAAATCGTTCATAATAACCAAGATACGTAGAAACGACAACAATTTTCTTAGTAGAAATAAATATGGAGGAATAGCATCATGGTAATCATGAAAACAGCAATTATGCCTACAAGTATATCTCCCCATCCATGTTTAAAATCTTTTTAACATTGTCTAAGACATCCACTTTAGGATGTTACGAGTTTATTATCTTAAATTAGATACCTAATGGTTTGTAAAAATATTTTCTTGAATAAGTAACTATAACTTGGTAATGACGTAAAATATTTCGTATCATATATTATTGGACACGTTAATATAAATTCATAAATCATAATTTTATCCACAGATTTGTTAACTTTTTTACGATCATAAAGTGGACTGAATTCAATAAAACTTTTTATGGATGCTAATATTTTACCAACATTCATATTTAATTCGTTTATTATGACTTTTATACAAGGACTATTAGTACGAGTGAATTGATAGTCCTCCGTGTACGCAGTGAATTTATGGTTGGCCCACTTCCAATTTTCATTTATAAAAGTTTAACCTCTTTAAATTTATTTTTATTATTGAGAAAAATTATTAAATTTGTCTGATTTATTTTAAACAAACCTAGTAACAAATTAATTAATTTTTTTTCAAAGCAATTACTTCATTTCTTGAATAATATGCCGGCAATTTTATTAACGTTTCGTACTCAGGTTAAACCAGTAAATTTAATTTGAATTTCTGCGACAAGATATTCAACATTATAAACAAGTCAAGGTAAAGTTATAATAATTATAGATACGTACACGTACATTTATGATAATATAATTAGTGTAGAAATAGCAATCTTGCTACATATTGCTACATTTTGACGTAGGTTATTTGACGAGGATACGAAAATTAATTGAAAAAAGTATCAGGAGTTTAATTGCACAGATCAGCAATGGAGAACCTTTTGCGATTTAGTAACTGATCCTTATAAAATTTTAGACAGTATTTACGAGAAAAATAGGGAAAATCACATCACATAATTCTGATTATCTGACGTTTCATTTTTCCTATAAAATCTTGGAGTAAAAAATATGCATAACGTTAAAAATATCGTTAAATGATATATAAGCGTTGATATTTTTCAAAAACTATTTATAATTATTAATAAGACTAGTAATGCAACAAAAATTTTAGTTTAATATCATTATAAATTATTAAATAAAGAAAATATTTTATCGATTCTAATAGCAGTTTGTTATATTACCGCTTTTAGGGAGTGATACGAATTAAGATAAGAAGTACAGTTTATGTAAGTAATATTATCTATTTTCACGGCTTCGCTCATATGAAGTTAGTATTTCTTAAAATAAAAGATATTTATACTTATTTAAATAAAAGAAGTAAGCATATTCTTCATTGTACGGGAAATTTGTTGGTTTAGCAAACAAGTTTTTAGTCGTAAATCTTGTTTTCTGTATGATCATTATCGTTTCATTTTTATGTGTTTGTAGTTTATTAAACTTTTAATTGCAAGTTAGTCAACATATGTCTTGATAAAACTCACATTATACTTTAAATTTTCAAGAAACGTATATATGCTGAAGAGAATGCAAGAAAACATCATAGTGCGTGACATGAATAACTGAAAAATAAAGTTAAAATTAGTTTATAATAATAATTTATATGATTTTTTTGAAAGTGTTTATAGTCAAAGTTAAAATATTATTTTAAAGCCTTAAGTAAAATATTCAACACAAACCTGAAATTCGAGAAACAATTTGTTTAAATAGGGGCACAGCTCTAATAAGTGAACATAGAATTGGGATAGATGATGAATGGAATTTTTGTTTAGAGGTAATGCAAATGTAAAATGATTGTATGAATTGGGATTATGTTGTGGACTCCCAAATATGGCATCGACAGGTGGGACATTGTTTCCTTTATTTTTGTGTTGGAAGCTAAATCATATGTAGATACGCCGAATAATAGACTCATTTTTGCATTTGTTACATTAATCTGGGATAATTTAGAAAGAAATAATATAAATAAATATTTATATGTATATCTTGGTGTTAGCAAAAACTTTAAGGAAATATTAGAAAGTGAACTTAGCTACTTTACCCATGATATAAAATACACACGTGACCTGAATTGCATTATCAGTACACATATCTCTATAGAATTGATAACCCCTAGGATTTGATTTCCATTTTAATAATTGAATGATGTGTTAATACATGGAAATGAAAAAGTATAATTTGAAGAATTACACTAATAACTGAAGTGTTGATTTTTTTAAATTATTTATTTTTAAAAGTGGTTCTAAGAACGTTATAATTAATAGTACCATTTAATTTTTTTTTCACAGAAAATTTAAACAAAATGAGATTAAACATTTGTATGAATAATGTCCTTAAAGATTGAATTTTATAAAGCTTTCTCTTAATGGGTAGGCATAAGAAACTTCTTTGTAAGTGTAAAATATATATTTAAATATTTATTTTTAGTAGTACGAGGGGCGGCTGAAAAGTTTTGAACCTAAGTACCTTAAAGTATTATTAGTGACTTGCGGGTATCTTAAGAAATATAAATGCCAAGTTTCATGCCATTAGCTTCTTTACGTTATTAGAAACTGAACCAAAAACGTCATCATGGCCGAGTCATCCGCACTTTGCACGATATTGGAATACAGAGCTGTCATAAAATTCAAACAGAACAAAACGCTGACAGAAGTATTTGGAAAGACAGTTTATGGAAGGTCTGAACCTTCATTTGCGATCGTAAAACGTTGATAAAACATGGATTCGACAGTACGATCTGGAGTCAAAACAGAAGTCAATGCAGTGGATAGAAAAGGGAGAAAACCGCCACGGAAGTTTAAAGATACAAAAAAGGAAAAACAAATAAATTCAATCACACGGGAGACACTATTCTTATTATTAAATTTCTTTCGGCTGGTGATTTACTTAAAACCGAAAGCTTTCGCTACCCACTTTCATTTTTTTTATTTTCGCTTATTGAATAGATTCGATGGCGAGAATCGTTAGAGTTTCATGTGAAATCATTGGGAATCATTCTAGTTTCCGCTACAGCTCGGATGAACTTTTCCGGCCTTTCACAGACGTCTCGATTAACTTTTTCCTCCTACACTTTCAGCCTTGGTGTAAATGTTTCTACTTGTTGTACGTGACCAAACCACATAATACAATTTTATTATTGTCATCTAAAACATTATCTGTCTCTGAAATTCATCTCAATTTTTAGTTAATTTTTTAAAAGTTACATGTAACTGTTGTAAACATGTAAACAATTTTATATATTTACAGCAATCATATGGTCATTAAATTTTATTTAAAAATGTTCAAATGTTTTTTTCTTTTAGTCAGTTAGTTTTAGAAAAAGACCTTTTATTTTTATTAATGATAGGATATTTAAACTTCGTGTTATTGAGACAATATTAATAAAATTATTTCATAAGATTTTAGTTAGTTAAGAATGTCGAAGTGTGCAATTTTACATTGCCAAATATGTCAAATTATTTTAATAAATTATACCGTTTACAACTTTTTATTCATGCGCGTTAATAGCGATGTAAAAGTGGTAATCAAATTTGAATAATTTGTCCTAATTTCTTATATATACTTTATTTCGTGGACTCTGTTTCTTTCATCACAATTTGAATGTGGTATTATTTGCGATTATATTTTTCTAGGTATAACGTATATATTGAGTCGATGTTCATTTCGGATATTTTTTTCCGGGTAAGTTATATCCCTTTCCTCGTTTAGTTATTCTTTACATACCTCTTTTATCAGTATTTTGCCATATATGCAAGAAATTTCGTCCAAATAGTCTCCACGATTCTTTTATATCTTCATGATTGTATTTTTTTCGGCACTGGATATTTGTTAAATATCAGCCTTAGATATTTATGTAAAATACTTTACACTGTAAAAGCATGTCAGACGAAAGGTTTAAAAATATATAGTTTTTGCAATGACTATTGAAACAATTTTCTCGTTTGGAAATTAACTTCACTACTTTTCCATTAACAAATGAAGTCGAAGGATAATCATAAGAATCTCTCTTCGCTCGTTAGGCTCAGGAATTTCTTTGCTCTCGTCTTCATTTTGTGTCTAATGTATTTGGCTTCGAAAAAATTCGTGTCTAATTGCTTTGAATTGTCAAACCGCTCAGTAGTTTTTCTAAAAATAAAAATAAAACACTTTTTGGCTAACGCTTCTACCTTGTTGCTTTGTTATTTTGTACAGTTAGTCAAAGATCAACAGATTTAGTAATGTGGTCATTCAAAATTAAATGAATCTACGTGATATAGTATTATTTCTAAGAAAAAATGTAAAAAATAAATGTCTAAGTGTGATGTATTATTATTTCTAAGAAAGTAGAAATAATACTACATCACGTGTTTCATTTAATTGTGAATAATAAATTTCTACAAAATTAACGCCAAATATACTCAATAATATCATTTAAAAAAAAAGACGTTCACACATAAATAACTTGACTCATGCTGCAAGGATTGAAATATTGCGAATAGCTTGAAGGATAAACTAATATTCCATAAAGGAAAAAATAGTCTTTCTCTAGCTTGAAGAATTAAAGGTAAAACTTTCAAGATATTACCTATATAGTCTCATATTTCATATAATATAAATCTATGTTATATATTTTTATAAAACATTTCTGTACTATCGTAACATTAAAAACCTTATTTGTATTTCATCTAAGTACATATTACGTGTTTTGTTTAAAAAAAATCATGCGTACCAGATATTTCTAACATTTTTCTCTAAATAATATACTATTCAAAAAGAATCACAAACTAAGTTACAAATCTAGTGTAAACCATCAGATAATTTAGAGGTAATCTTGGTCTATATACAAGCTTATTAAATCATCTATTTTAAAGCAACACCCAAGAGAATGAAAAGTTCATTTAAAATTAAACGTAAAAGAACAAAACGGCGCAATTCTTGAACTGCGAGAAAACGCTCATGGGAAAGTAAGAAAATGAAAGAAAAGTTTGATGGCGTTATTCAAATAAAATCTCCACCAGTCAAATGAAATGCTTTGTAGGGACGCGGTATGCCGATGTTGCTAGCTTCCTGATGCAAAAAAATCAAATATTCTTTGAAAACAAAACTAAAAAATTACACGCTGAAGCATAATTCGACAAGATGGATTTGTATCTGCGTAGTTGCGTTCAACAGATCAGCTGAAGCAAAATATTCGCCAATTCCCTGAAATTTTTTTAAATATTTTTTTTCTTTACAGTCATTTTATTTCATACTAGCTGTATCCTCGACTTCATTCTCGTGAATTCGGAGTGAGAAAAGTAATTAAATTTTTTTTTCTATTCTCTCACAGAACTCTATGAGCAGAAAGTTTACTAAAAATGCTCGTAGATGGCGTTGGCAACCAAATCGGTTTCTGCTTTTTTATTTGTGAATCGATTGAAATGAAATCAATCCTTTATTTTATGCATAAATTATTACAAAAACAGAGTTGTGGTTACCAATTAAATAACCACCAAAATTTCATATTTACTTTAATTGCCTAATTGATATTGCATTCATTAATAATATAAAATTTGTCAAAATGACACTTAAAAGTCAATCCTAATAATTTTAAACTTATTGCATTTAGAAAAAAATATTTTAGAAATAAAATGACGACGGTTACTGCATTTAGTAAAATTGTATTAATATTTTCAAACATTTAAATACGAAAACGCCGTCACGTTAAACAAATAAAATTGATAAATCAAACCTACGTACAATGAAAACTATGACGTCAGCGTTCCTTTGACAGTACACTAAACATAATTTTAGTAACAAAAAAAACAGGTCTGATTTAATATACGAGGAAATGGGGTATAATAATAACGATATAGTATCCCAAATATTAAACCGTTTTGCGGAATTGTAATAATACAACATTTAGTTATGTTTATCATAAATTTTCTTTCAAAAATAAACCGAATCAATGATACAGTCACACAGGTCGAGCTACTTTACTGATTCTACTGAATGTTAACTAAACTGAACACATTTCTGGTCCATATTCCACAATCATTATCACTGTCTGCAAACGACGCTTCTGTACAAAGCAATTACCGATATCATCCAACGAGATTCTGCTGGTACTGCCTCATCATCAATCAAATTGCTCCGGACGTTCCGTTAGGTAAATTAGACACGGAGACTAATACGGACAATTACTCAACTTCATGCAAAGTTGTGACGAGGTCAGTCTCCAATTTGTAGAACTTGTACCTGTCGAATGACTGTAGATATTTACTCGTAAGTTAAGAAAATAAATTCAGTTCAATAGTTAGAGCTGAATATTTTATTAACCAAATATTAATATATAATTTTGTTAAATATAATAGTAATTCCATCACTATTTACTTCAAAAGTTGTTGAGTATATATACTAAAACGTTAACGACAAAAGATAAATAAAAGCAGTGACAAATTAATCCTTCTGAATATATTTTAAGTACAAATTAGAGTTCATACTAAATTAGAATCCAGGAGTGAACACTTTGATACAAATTTCAAGAGTTAAATTAGGTTAAAATACGACGTTAAATTTGATTAAGTTCACTTCAGTTTTTATTGTTACCTCCGTTTACGTCAAATTCAAATTAATTATGAATTTCGAACTAGCTGACTCCATATCAAATTGATGTAATATTTTCTTAACCGACAAATATTATAATTTATACAAGTAGATTATTTCCTATAAATCATCGTTAATTAAGTATATAATCTTCAAAGATGTGAAAATTGGTAACCTATTTTGGGTCGACGCATCCTAAACGTACACTCACTGTAACGAAATTGTGATTACAGCAATTATTTATTGATTACAGCAATTATTGTGATTACAGTGAATTAGTTATAAACGATAAAAAGTAAAGTCTTTCATTCTCCTTTTTAATATCATCTCCTCGGTTATTTATACAAGTTCGAGTTGAAGTATGGGATATGGGTATCGGTATATAGCTACTTGCGTACTTGCGTACGAGTCTACATGTGTGTATGTTTGCGCAGCAGCCTGTGCATGGGTGTGGAAAAATGACGTTTTAATCACTTATACTATTTGCATCTTCGAACCAAAGTTTCTGTTCTCGGAATAGAAATATAATAATTATATGATCGAAATATCTTTTGGATAAATTAATTCAATGTAAGATTAGCTCTATAGGTTAAATAAGATTAGTTGAGGAAGAGAAATGAGTTACAGACATATACCTACTTATCTAATACATCCAAAGAATTGTAATATATAATAAAAAATATATTACGTGAAACAAATATATTATGTGCCCCTCAAAACGAAAATAACGAAACTTTTATGAGATTAATAAGGCCTCCGCCCGTCTGCACGTTTGTCGTGGACACCAAAAATTTGACATAGTATTATGGCATATTGATCCACAAATATTTTAAATTGCCATTTGGAAATATTTATGTGGAAATTTTATATGTGCAAAAATTTATTTCTGCTCGATTTCTTTTCAGTCTCCTGCATCATGTGGGATTTCCAAACAATTAATTTCAAAATTTTATCTGAGATAGTTCCAGAGACATTTATGAAAATGCTCTCAAAAGACATATCCCTCCTAACCATTTCTCTTAAACCTGCTAATGACAAAATTATGAAAAAGCACGTAACAAGAAATTGATTAGAAAACTACGGTGATAACTTTATTGGGAAAAACACAGTATTTATACGATAATGAATGTTTAAGTTAGGCAATTTAATTACTCGGTAAAAAATAATATTAATACCTTTGAATAGTTTAACTTAAATGAAGCCATACAGTATTTACGTAGCTAGAAGATTTAAATGGGTCTAAGTGTATTCCTGTAATGCGAGTTCTATTCGTACCGAAATGCTCTTTTCCTCATTTGCATAAGAAAATGTTAATTATTTATGTTATACATTGCAGAAGTGATCCTTGTTGAGAAAATATAATTATGAAAAACATCACTGTTGTTTTAGTTTAAAAACTATTTTAATCTTAATTATATCATTTTAAAAATAAATAATTGCTCTATTTCCAATGCGTTTTGTATAGGTTTAAGAATCTTGTGTAAAGTCAAGGATTCAAATTTCTATAAATAATTCAATAGCATTTGAAAAATATACAGAGGTTAACTTTAATTAATTTATATTTGATTATTTAATATTTTCGTAACATGCTTCGAAACTCAATTTAGAATCATTTAAAGAAACATTTAGAATACTCTTAAAAGCTGACATTGTAATTATCAAGTAAATAGTTGCTTTAAACTTAAAGTGTTAATTTTCACCTTTATTTTCTTTTTCAATATTTTAACTTCCATATGTTTAAATTTAGTGTATGCGAGTCATCATAAGAAAACTACCGAAGTGTAAGGGTATTTGATTTTTCAAATATTGTAACACTTGCAATCAACATTTTAAAATCTAGAACTAATATTATTTGCAAATTTGAGTGGTTATAAACATATTGCATCTATGTTGTGTATGCCTAGACGCATCAAAATACTAAAATTTTGGTTTACTAAAATAAATAAAAAAATATTGGTGAGAAAAAACATTCAGGAAATCCGTTTACTCAAAGGTGCGCCTTTTCCAGTTTTATATTTTACCTGTGCAATTTTTTTATTTCACTGCAAAATTTCAGTACATAAAAAAGTATAATTTTATTAACTAAAATAAAGGTTTTTAATTAGGTGATAAATTAATTTTTAGGTCTTAGTAATTAAATCATTATCAGTACAATAGTTATTAATTCTTAAAAATTCTGCATGGCGTTGCAATTGACAGCCAAAATTGCCACGTACGAATGTTAAGTTTGAAAAATATAAAAAAACTTTAGTACTGATAATGATTCAATTACAAATACAAGGAAACTGTCATCTCCGTGATGTGTTGGGTTGTTCACAAAGCATACGATCTTTGACGGCGCACCGCATCGCGGAGACACGGGTTCTATTCCCGCCGCTCGCCAAGCGAGAACTGATTTATGTAATGGTTGAATAATAAGATATTACCCTTGTAGCAATATATCCGCCACAGGTATCAATTGTAAACTTTAAAGTATAACTTAAAAAATAGTACCCATAACAGTTTTCGTCGCATTGTTACTGACGCAGATCATTCGCAAATTGTCTAAATTGACTTGGAAAAATAGTATTAAAAGGAAATAATGTTTTTAATATTTTAATTGTTTTGATACATTTCTACTGAGTTTAAATGTATTATTAAACTTCACAATTGCGAAGAAAAAATGAAAGTCATAAGCAGTTCCGACTGTTGTTTTCATATTCGAAGCGTAAATTTTACCGTGCTGTATCTATTATCTGTAGTCACCCTATGCACAGATGCTTTCCCTCTCTTTCCTCATTCTTTTTCACTCACCGCTCGTTTACACTTTTACTCAATTTAAAAGTAACTATAACTGTAACACATAACAACGGAATTACTTCTTCACATCATTCCATTTTAACTTTACTATAAAGATCCCAAACAAGTTACACTTTAATATGACGTTAAAAGTGGTCATGTGAGAATATTCAAATATTTTGCCATATTCACAAATAATTCAGAAATCATAAAATGTATTTCATATTTAAATTACTTTACTGATAAACAATTAACATACTGGTTTGCTAATAAAAGCTCCTAACTAAGGTATATTTTATACCAGTAATACTTTTATGCACCTTTTGTTGAACCAAATTCTTTGTACCGTCTACCAAAATTTAATTCGGAGATACAATATCGCCAATGTAGCCAAATCGGCTGTTTTCAAAATAATGAATATATTTAGCGATAATTTTGTAGAAATGTATTATATACAGCTAAATGAAACTACGTGATGTAGTATTATTTCTACTTTCTTTAAATTCTTTACCACGCCCTAGGTTTCGTTGTATTATAACATCTTCAGGTGGGATATTAGCGAAGATCTTTGCTAATATCCCACCTGAAGATGTTATAATATAACGAAACCTAGGTCGTGGTAAAGAAATTAAAGAAAGTAGAAATAATACTAGATAATGTTACGTCATTTAACTGTGTACTAATTTTAATATTTATCTCAAGTTACATTTACAGAAGTTATCTTTAAAAATGGAATGTAAAGCGCAAACTAGCCGTAAAGTTAAAGCAAGAAGGAGACGCAAAGTATTGTTTACAACTTTTTGATATCTTATCATAATTTAGAATACGTTTAATCACTAAAATTTTGTTTATTAGGGTTCTGTCCTTCAAAATGAGAAAAAACGGAAATTTTATAGAATCACTTCTTTGTCCGTCCGTGTTTCCGTCTGTCAAAGCCCTTTTTTCATAAACGACTTGAAACATTAAGTAGAAATTAATATTTTTCAATGGTGTAAAAAATTAATGCCTTACATTGTTGTAATAAATTAAATTTTTTTGGTTCACACGGGCAGAAGGTATGACCTTTTAAAAAGTTTTTTTTCTTCATCACCGATCATCAAACTCTATAATAGGGTACTGCCAATCAATTTACGATATTGAATGTCGGTAAATGGGAGGCCTTACAGCGCAAGTGAAGGGAAAAAACCATATATATTTACAAATTTTATGTGGAATTGTCAGTTTATTATAAATATGCGCCTGTGTAGATAACGGTTCTTTGTTTATACCATTATTTATATTTATTTATACAGTCTTACTCACTGATTATCAAAACCAATAGAATAATTCAGGTCGACCTATAATCTCGAAAATCGAACAATGGAAGGTTTTATTGAACGAGTAAAGGGGAAAATTTAAAAAATGAAGATTTTTAATTCTATCTGCAATCACATGTTTTTTTAAATATGCGCCTGGAAAAGATACAATAGAAAATATAATTACATATTGAAATATTTAAAATAAAATTTTACAAATAGTTTGATACAAAATACTATGTAAAATCATATTCATAAGTGCTTAAATGTGAAGGAATCTTCTTTATGCTAGTTCTATCCACGTTTGACAGGTTTCTTGTATTACTATTAAGGCAAAATACCAATTTTATATTTGAAAAGCCTGATCTTTGTGAACTATTTATAAAATGTAGTTCAACATAACAGTGTAAGGATTCCAACAGACAATATGAAGTTTTATCCATTTATTTGGAAAAAATACTCGTTGTATTATAATTCGTAATTTATTACAAAAATATAGATAATTTATAATGAATCGTCATAAATTGTAAGCATTTCGTAATTTGCCATCCTCTCTAATAACAAGGATATTAATATAAAATTTAATGAACATTCATTTCAATATTGTTCAGTTGCTTTAATAAAGGACATTTGAATTTAAGTGTTATGACTGATTCCAGACGTTTCGATATTAATCATCGAGGTTGACTGAACCTTGCGCGACGATGTTATTCGATGACCCGAATAGAACTAACTCGACAGAAACAGAATTCCTTCTAAATATCGAGCTCATACCATTCATTATTTGAAGTAAAACGAGACCCTTTACAAATGACGAGTACTAGACTATTCAACGTTCGATTGGACATTCTCGCCGTTCACAAAGGCTATAATCGAGTCGGTCGAGGCAACTCCACCGTTTCCCTCCGCCCAATTTTGAACAATGTCGCTTTCCCTCGCGCCAAGTTAGTAATGACGTAACTCAATATTCAATCTATCTTGGAGAGAAAAATTAATACTTAATTATAGTAAAACACATAGCAACCTAGCTCTCGCGTCCTTAATATGCTCTTATGACCTTTATTCTCCTATTCTGTTGTTCATTGACTATTTATATAAATATATTGGGTACTTTAGCGATATGGCAGACTCGTCGTAAACTGATGTTAGACGTGTGACAGACTCGTCGTAAAGTGATGGGGCAACTCACTTCTTTGCCACAGCCTGTATCTTTTAACTGCCTTCTTTGTGAAAATACATGCACTGTACATTCGTTGTTAGTGAGAGGGCATTCAACGTATTTTGTATTCAATTCACGATTTTCTATCTAACATGGTACGATGGTCTAATTAATGCCTATTTATTAAGCGTCCTTCCACTATTAAATGTATTTATGGGATTGTTTCTGACATACTTTAAATATGTAAACAGTGTTTATTCGTCGTTCCTATATATGTATATAAATTCAATATTGAGAAATAGGCTAACCACACATTTAGAGCAAACTAGCTTTTACCTGTGAATTGACTATTAATATTTTCTGTCGAGAAGGAAGCTCAGGTGGCAACAAATTAAACACTGTGCCCATTCTCGGAGGATCAAACTGGAATATCGCACTCTAAGATTTTTTTCTGTTTGCCTTATATTCCACTGCCTGTTTTGATCTAACTCATTTAATTTTTGTGAAAATTTTTCTAAGATTTTATCTCTTGCTGTTTTAAATATTTGTTACCATTCATAATAATTGCAAGGAACAAAATTAAGGGTTATTTATAATTCCTAAGTCAAACTAAAAAGAAAAAGTAAGTCGACACTTGAGTTTCAAATTAAAATACAGTTATGATGGCCATTTACATAGATTAGTAATAAATTAAAGTCCCTGAGGAATTAGTTATACTCATTAATAATTAATTATTTAAAAATAGGTACATCATACAGATCGGCGCTACTTACCTAGAGTTACGATAAACCTTTATAAAGAATGAATTAACTTACATTTAAAGTTATCTATTGGAACCCACTAGAAGCAGTATTGCAAGATTATTATACTATATAAATGCTTCAATTTATATAAAAATTTAATCTACGAATTAATCTTTATTTCCATTTTTTTAATAATGTACTAAGACCAGTTGCATCTTATTTTAGTCTTGAGACCCTAAACTTATTCTGTACTGAGAAATTTATAACTTTTTAAAATTTTTTTACATGGTATATGGAAAAGCAAACAACTTTTCGTCATAGTATTAAGATTATATCTACCTCATTTTGTTCCCACTCCGTGAAATGCTAAATCCTTAAAAAAACTTTATATAACGCGACTTTCAGACAAATAACGTATCTGAAAAAAATACGTATTAGATACAGATACGTATTTTTTACGTAAAAATACGTAAAAAATACGTATCTGAAAAAATAGACAGACGGATGAAAATTTCAAAAATAATCAAAATGTTTTAACTCATCTTATTTTTAATTTCATGTATCATTCGAAAATGCCTTCAATGTACAGATAGTTGCATTTTAATTGTTCCATTGTGTTACATGAATAAAACCAATAAGCTTTAGAAATTATGAATTAATTATAATATAATTTTGTTGGCAATAGTATAAAATGTTATACACACGTTGGGTATTCCATATTATTATATTATTATTATCATATATTATTATATATAATATAATTATCTAAAACCTGTAAATAAAATTATAACCTCACAATATGAGTCATGATCACTCTGTCGAATTATTATATGTTGAATAAGATGTTTTCAACATAAACTTTAAAAAAAAGTGTATTCTATTGAATCTAGTCGTTTGCCTTTAAATAAACGTTACTGGAAACTAGCATATAAACACATAAACCCTCCCTTCAAGTGAAACGACCCCACATTTCTATGATAATTTTAAGATATATAGATCTGTATATATCAATCTACATAAATTTTCCACAAATACGAAAGATTGAAAACCTGTTTCTCGAAGCCTTTTTGTTCCATTTATTTTGTTTTTAATATCAGTTATGATTCGTATTGAAACGCGAAAAGTTTTTAAAATTCAATATTTTGTGATTACGCTATAATCTAATTAATGAAATTCTTTCCATTAACATAAGTTTTGTTTGTTATGTTGTTTGTTTGTTAAGTTTTGTTTGCATGTTAAGTTTTCTCTTACATTTATTCTAGTTTATTAACATTATAATAAACCACTTAATTTACCTTGATATGTATGCAATAGAAACCGAAAGTTAAAATTTTTAGCACCTTTTTGGGTAATTGTAAAATTAATTACATTGTCTTTTTTGTCACATAAATTTTGCACCACTATTAAATTATTGAAAAATTTATTCACCTCCAATTTCGAAGTTTTGAAAGTATTTGAGGTCGTATATTTACGTTGCAATAAAACTATGCAAGCAAAAATTAAAATAATTTAAAAATGCAATAACAGAAAAAGAACCGATGGACCCCTTATTTAATTTTGAACCATGTAAAAAGTGATATACTCCTATATCGTTAATGGTTATTAGGTCTATGCTTAGATATGTGAATACATACTTTCTGTTCACGATTCATAGGCAAGTTACCAACTGCAACTTGCTTGGGGACGTCAGTATTTTAGCGTCTCATATTATAAATATATATATATATATATATATATATATATATATATATATATATATATGAAAAATAGGTGGGTCCAGTATCACAATCCTTATATGTATATGGTAAGTTTTTAAGACGTGTCTGTATATATTTAATTTAATTTCTAGTAATATTTTTCTGTAAGTACTATCTGATTTAATCTATCGATCTTTAAACGGCTTCATGTGGTATTGGGACTATAATTCCCATTATACCTATAATAATCGAACACAACCTACCCGTCAGCGCAAGAATTCATATCGTTTTAACTTACAATTTTGTTTTTTTCCATGGTGCTTTTGCGAAACTTATAATTTATCAATTCTATTTACTCCACTGATTTTATTTTCTTTAAAGATTTAAATTATTTATTCACAGAAAATTATTTTTGTACATCCAACCAAATTAATCAAACCGAGGCCGGTATTCAAATGAAGTGGTTCAGATTATTTAAACCTGAAGAGAAACTAGTGATAAAGAACATTGTGCACACGTTTGGAATTAATTGATTAAGGCGAACTCCACCAACCTACCTTTCGTAAAATAGTTATGATTTTCCGAGCAATATTATGAAGTACGTGTGCTTGTAAACGCACGTATTTAATTAAATTAATAAAGCAAATTCAAGTACGTCGTTAAGTTGGAAAATTCGTACCTAGTACGAGTGATCTAATAGTTTAAAGTACGGAATATGAAGTAAACTCAATATAATTGTTGTTTTATATATATAACCTATTTATTTATTTCATTTTATGTCTATGGATATACATGTTTTATTAAAACTATATTTTTCCGTTTTATACTCTCCATCATTTCAGAGTATATGCTTGTTTTATTTCAATATTCGATTAAGATACTCTTCTTAGATTTAGATCTTTGAATAATGTCATTTGGAGAATTTTTCCATGGTTCAGATTTGTTGTTCAACATTTACTATATTATTATTATTGTTAGCTCTGCATAATAACGATAGCTCTGATTCAAACGTTTTCAATAAATCTCCGTAATATTAGTTAATTATGATTAATCATAATTATTAGCTTAATTAAATAAAATAAAATAAAATTTTCGGAATCAACTGACTATAAAATTACTAGGTGGACCTCTGAAGTGGAATCTGCGTTCAAAACTCGTCGGATATCGTGTTACTTTAAATAATGTACTTATCAGATTAATTGTTTATTCTTATTGCCCGTACCAAGCTCCCCGTTGGACTAATATTTCTCACTTATCACAGTATAGCTGGCAGTAAAAGTGATTGCTTTTGTAGCATTTTATCTACAGTCGTAATTAGTGTAGTTATCTTTCTAATTCGCAATAGGATTTATTAAAACAACTAATGAATAACTAACTATTCTCATAAATACTAATAACTTAGAAATAACTGGTACTCTTTTTAATCTTGTTGAATAAATGAGATGTTTTAAGGATGATTCGCAAGAAATGAGATGAATTTATAAACTTTACAAACATATGTGAAATAAATTCGATTGTGCAATCATAATTTAAAGTGGGTGCTTATTACCATCTTGTTACTTTTACTGTACAGGCATTGATATGTATGAATGAAAAGACACAAAAGTCAGCAATAGCAGTAATATTTATGTCAAAAATGTATATATCGAGTGACAATATGTCAATATTTGGCAGCCTTCAAAACAAAATTAAAATTAGGCACGTATTATAATAAAAGTATAGTTACTTAACAAGGGAACCTAAACTTGACAAGCATACGACAAAATATGGAAAGTATTGTGAAGATTCTGACGTCGGACTGAAGAGGAAAAACATTCAAAAGCATACTTGAGGAAGGTTCCGACCTACATCAAGAATATGTCAACGTCGATACTACCCTAGTTTTCTTGTAATCCTTATCAATTACAGGTCCTTGCCAGTCATGCTTGAGATTTTTGTGATACTACTGTACTTGACGCGGGAAAATAACGTCCAGAATCTGGAGAAAAAAATTAATTGTATAATCAAGAATTCTTTGGCTTTTACATGTCACGCGTATACATTTCCTGACAAGACGAATGTGACTTATTTTTTATTGTACCGTTTAAGGGTTTCCACAGAAAAAAAAGAAAAGTATATGTCTGGAAATCAATACGTTTCTAGCAGGAATTTTATTTTGGTCAAATTAATGTCTTCTATGGATAACGAGATCTTACTTGGATGTATTTTATATTTTTATAGGCATTACGGGTCAATTTGGTTTTAAAATAAACAATGTTTTCCTAAGTTAAAATCATTTTTTTTAAGTTGGTTAGGAATAACTGATTTAAGCTAGATCACTCTGATTTATCGTAGAGTACAAAGTATACGCTCCAAGACAAACCAATATTGCCTTTATACACAAATACGCATACTTATACATAACAAAGAACATTATCTAAGAAAGATTAAAACAGTGCTTAAAACGAACTGACACGATATAATCTCTTAACGCAATAGCTGGCAAGGCAGACTTTCTTCTGTCCTTTGAAATATAGTGCCACTTATTTCGTACATATTTTGTGATTTTTTTTTTGGCACTAAACACTATTATGGATAAGGGTCAATTTGGTCTAGAAGTAAAGAATTTCTTTGAAACTTGACTACAATAAGGCGCACGCCTTATTGAATCCGGTTATGAACCATCGTCTTAAATATTTATATATATATATATATATATATATATATATATATATTGTGTAATTACACACCAAGTAACAATTCTTGCAAACATAATTCTACATGATTTCTTTAGTAATTTCCTTTGAAACGTAACAAAAAAAGTCTTAAATGAAATATTTGGTAACCTTATTTTAAGATAAAATTAATAAAATTTAATATAGAAAAAACAGCAGTATTTATATGTGAACACTTGCCTAGTTCAACTATTCACGCATGTAGCAAAAATATTTATTTCTTAACTTTCTAAAAAGATGAAATAAAAAGCGTTGCAAAATTAACAGGTATACAGGAAATCAACCCTCTAAACTTGAAGTAAATAGTCATTAGGGAAAACGTTTTTCTTATTTAAATAAAACTACAATAAGGAAAAAACTACAATAATAAAGTGGAGGTCTAATTCAATCATATAGTTGTAGCGTGCAGCCAGCCTGATTTGTTGCTAGATTGGGCTGTGAATACGCGAGATACTTTCGACAAATCAAGAATAATAAAGACTGAGAGTATTGATTTACGCGAACGGTATTATATTGTTAGAAATATAGATCGGATATAGATATTCATATAGACGAACCCCATATACGAGCATAAAAACTAAAATACATTACCATTAATTTACTTCGTCTCTCTCTCTCTCTCTCTCTCTCTCTCTTTTTATATGTGCAATATAATCAAAGCAATAAGTGTTAGCTGACAAAATGTGGGATGATTGATACAGGCAGTATGTCGTTGTTTATTTAGACATAAAAAAACATTTGAGGACTGACTATGTAAATATTATATTAAATGTGTCAATTTCGTACTCGATTTGATTATAACAAGATCAAAGAGATATAAAACCGTGGTCGTGACACGCTATTACTACTTAAATCTCGTCGACTACTGGAAACTGTAAAGAACTAATAGTTTCACTTTTTCTGCAATAAAATACACTCCAGTCTGTAAAATTGATAAGAATACCTGGAAGTTGCTTGTTTGGATTGTTCCACTCAAGAAGCAAACATTATATTTGATACAATCAAAGAAGTTTTCTAATGTACCCCATTATTGTAATATGTACATTAGTCATTTTTCTTGTTCTGTGTTATAAATATTGGATACGAATTTTTACGTGGATGATACAGGCACGGAATAGGAAACGCACTGACATATTTCAACAAGGTACAAGGAAGTTCAATAGAAGTCTTATCTTTGTCCCTCTCTATCTTTAAAACAATATAGATATAAAGGTCAGTGACAGTTTTATATATTAGAAGAACTTCCAATTGGATGAATTTCTTTTCTTTCCTTCACGGAAATAGATTTTGTCAATAATTTTGTTTATTTGTAAATATTCCTAATATTTGTTAAACTATCCACTCAGAATGCTTTCGGTATTTTTTCAAACCTTTCATAATAACAACGATACCTAAAAAAGAGAACAAGTTAACAAATTACAGATTGTAATGTGGGATATAGAAACTGAATATCGAGGAACAGGATCATGGAAATCATGAAAACAGCCATTATTTCAACAAGCACATCTCGCCATCCCTCTTTAAAATCTTTTCAATATTATCTAAGAAATCAACTTGTTACCAGTTTAGTTATCTTTAATTAGATATTTAATAGTTTGTAAAAGGATTTTCTTGAAAAAGTAACTAGATTTTGATATTGATGTTAAATAATCGTTCATGTATACAATACAAGTTTATAAATCATTATTTTATTTAAATATTTATTAACTTTTTCATGGTCATAAAGTGGACTGAAATCATTAAAACTTTTGCGGACGGTAATTATTCACCAACACTGACATTTAATTCGTCTATTACCTTATTTTGTATAAGAACTATCAGTACAAGTGAATTGATGAGTATATGCAGTGAACTGATGAGTAGATGACTGGTCCGCTTCCAATTTACATTTTATTTTCATTTATAAAAATTCAACATTTTTAAATTTGGAGTTTTTGATTGAGGAAAACTTTTAAATTTGGTATATTTATTACAAACCAACCTAGTAATAAATTAATTTATTATGTTTCAAAGCAATCAATTCATTTCTTGAATAATAAACCGGTGATTTTATTAATGTTTCGCAATCAGGTTGAATCAATAAATTTAATTCGTATTAAGTCAACGTAGTTATGATGATTATATACACGTGCACTACAGTTATGGTAATAAGAGTGAATGTAGAAAGAGCAACCCGCCACATATTGCTATATTTTGGTGTAAGTTATTTTGTAGAGGACTCGAAAATTTATTGAAAAAAGAACCAGGAGTTTAATTGCACAGGTCAGGATGAAAGGAGAACCTTTTGATATTTGGTAGCCGCTTCATGTAACTCTTTAGATCGCGTTTACGAGAAAAATAAAATAATTTTAAATCTCATCCCGTAATTCTAATTTACCGATTTTTCATTTTCACTATAAAATCTTGTAATATTGCACTTGATACATATTACGACCACTGCAAATTAGATAATATATATAAAGTTAAAAGCATGCACGGCTGAATTATCACCGTTGATAGTTTTCAAAAAAAGCAAGTAATTATTACTATTGCTACTTTTGCGAAAAGGATTAGATATCCTGTATGATATTAAATACAATTTTTAATTATTAAATAAAGAGAATATGGTTTTGCTCCTGGGAGCTCTTTTTCATATTGCCACTACCACTCTTAGGAAGTCCTCTTAAGAAATGAATTGCCAGCTATTGCCATACACTTAGATTATTTGAATTATATCACATGTATTTAGATCTATATAAGTATTGCATATCAAATAATAACTATGAAAGTGAGAATTGTCATAACATAGTTACATTATTTCACAGTTTACGTGAACCTATCAAGTTTTCCCGGAATAAATCTGAAAATATTTTATTTTAAGAAATATCATAAAATTAAATATTTTCAGTTTTATTTCTATGAAAGAATTAATTTATAAGCTAAAGTTCACAGAATATTTGAGCCTTTTTCAGGTTCCGTATATTATAGTTGGGATAAGTTAACAAGGACATAAATAAATATGTATACGTATCTCTTAGCAGTACGAAGAATTTTCAAGATTGAGCTTAGCAACTCTACCCATATCATGAAATACAAACTGGACCTGAATTGCATTACCACTATATACCTATCCACTGCTGACATCATCTAGGGATCGATTTCCATTTTAATTATCTAAAAGTGTGCTAATAAACATCAATAAAAATACTTTATTATAATAAATATAATATATTAACCCAATGTTGATTTAAAAAAAACTGTAAAATATGTATTATATATTTGTTTTTAAAGTTGTTTCTAAGAAGTTTCGAGTTAACAATTTTTTTTTCGCAAATAATTTACACTACCAAATTGTTGTTAAAATTTTCTATGAATCACATCCTCAAGGGTTGAATTTCAAAATACTCTCTCTCTGAGCGGATGCCTACGATTTATAAGGAACATCTTTATATTTTTTTTCTAGACCTCGACATATATATATATATATATATATATATATATATATACATATATATACATATATAATATATATATATATATATATATATATATATATATTATATATATAATTATATATATATATATATATATATATATATATATATATATATAAAAGAACAAAACTGCACGACTGGTAAGTTTAAAATAAAAATGAAGTGTAAAATATGTATTTATTTATTATTAGAATGTTTCTACAAAATTTTAACTAAATAGTATCATTTAATTTTTTATTATACAAATTTGAATACCCTATTAATTTCTTTGCGTTGATATATGTCTAACTCGGTCACTTACGACTTTTATATATTTAGATTTTTGGAAAATATGATTGCAATACGAAATAACATTACGGACACTATTAAAAACAAGCAAAGTTTAGGTTATTAAGACAAATTGCATTGGATAAAATGTGTGCATAATAAAACATCATAAGTGATAAAAAACAAGGAGAATATCCTGAGTTTAGAAAATTCGATGATATAAAGGGAAATAGGAAAAATCCCAAATGCTAAAAATGATGGAAATCATGCAAAAAACTGGAAATGGTCGAATGATATTATGGCTCTGCTTTCTTCTTTCTCATCTTAATGTTCCCAGGATAATTTGGAAGATGTGACTGAGTAATGGAGTAAACAATTTCCTCATGATATTAAAGAAACGTAACTAAGGAAGATAGAATTCGAGCATGATTGCACACAATCGTTGGATACAACAAATAGGTAACTAACAATTTTGTTCTAAATTTAGGGATCCAAAACGTGCACTTTCTTGATGGTCCTTTGCAGGTCTGATTTATAAATTTATTTCTTTTAAAGGACTAAAAAATAAAACAATATGCTAAAGAAAACTTTTAGTAAATTGATTCTGGTACGAACTATACTAATTTTAACTATGGAATATGGAACTAGACTGGTCATGGTTACGTGTTGCTGTTATAAACATTAATTGTTATTTTTAATAGTAATATCGTAATAATAACACAAGTAAAAGCAACTCAATTTTATAAGAAAAATCTATTTACTCATCTCTTGTATTTTAAAAGCTACTAAAAACTGATTGAAACCAATCGACAGATAAAAAAAGAATATTATAGAGAAAACAATGGTTTTCTTGTCGTAGAACACACATTTACATTATTCAAAACTTGATAAAATAAAACATAAAATAACAAATAACTTTAATTTTTATTCAGACATACCTTAATGCCCACATTTTTAAATTATATTTTAACAGTTTGTTCAACGATACAAATAAGTAAAAACATTTAAATTCAAACGGGAGACTTTATTATTATTATTACTAAATTTCTTCTGGCTAGTGATTCAGTTAAAACTAAAAGCTTTTGCCTCACACTTTCATTTTTTATTTTCCCTTATTGAACAGATTCGATGGCGAATCGTCAAAGTTTCCGCGCTAGTACAGACGAAATTTTCCGGCCTTTCACGGACGCCCCGATTCACTTTTCCCTCATGCTCTTTTCATATTTAAGTAACACGATCGTGAGTAGCTACTTTAAAAAAATCCTAAGTCGGTGCGTAATCTGTTTCTGTGAGTGAGCCCGGAGTCGCACGATCGTGAGTTTATCGAACAACCAACAGGAACGCGTTTTCGCGCTTAAATATGTCAGTTGCGTCGCCGCAGTCAGTTGCGGACTGGACGCCGTAAGTTGTTTTATATTTTGACTTTTTGTGAATTTTTCAGCTATATTTATGTCAAATTAATTCAAGAATAGTATATCATTCATATGCTTTGAAATAATTTATATTTATGCTTGGTGATTTTATAATAGCACGTACGTGAGGTCTCGATTACAACTCTTCTCGAACGTGTATTTATTTATTTTCATTGTATATTTATGAGTTAATGGGACGCAATTAAACTCCGCTATTATTCTAAGTATACTGCAGTATGGAAATTGTTGAGATTTAGATATAAATGACGTCGATAAATATTTTCTTCCCCCAGTACCTGAAATTGAAAACACCAGATTGAAAATATCTGAAATATCTGATTAACTCATTTGTATCAGCACAGCTGCCTCAGCTTAAAAAAATATGAGGTATATTAAAAATACTAGTCATAAACGAAAAAATGATGACCAGGAAGGGCTACCCATTGCTAAGAGGTCGAAAAAAACTATCCTTCAGAGAAGATAGCAGCATATAAAGGTGAAATTAGCACCACTTCAACGAATTTGGAAGAAAGCTGACTATATAGATAAACTTCATGTCAACCATCGCCCAATGAAGTTCGTTCGCCTAGTCAATACTATTCTGATTATTTTAATGAAGATTTCTTTGAACTAATGGCCATACACAAATTTGTATTATTTAAGAAAAGCTCGGAGGATCTTAAATACAACTAAACAAGAAATTAAAAAACCAATAGGCATCCACCTTCTTATGGGATTACTATCTTATCGCATAATTGCTATGTATTGGCAGCAAAATGATAGCAATCAAAACATAAAGCACTTCAAGAGACCGATTGACGATTCCACGAAATAATTTGCACATCATTGACTCCGAATCTCCATGCACTAGTGATGTAGGAAATTTGCTCTAGAAAGTTCAAGCTATAATTGATGCTACTAGAGAGGGGTGCAGCAAAATTTTGAGGACACCGGGCATATATTCGTTTGATGAACAAATGATCTCATTTACGGGCAAGTGTCACATGAAACTACTTTTAAAGAACAAGCCTTGTCCAGTCGGTACCAAAAAATTTGTAGTCACGACTAGTGACGAGTTGATGTTAAATTTTGAAATACACTACTGTAACAATCCTGCACTATTGTATTCTCTGGGTCTTGGTCTTGCCGTTATTCTTCCCCTGATTCAAAGTGTTCCGCGTGGAAGCTGTGTCTTTTTGACCGATACTTTATAACCATGCCCTTATTGTATGAACTAAAAAATCTAAACTATCATATGACTAGTAAAATTATGGCTATTGGTATGCAAAATCAACAATAGCTTGATCTCAAAGAAGCTAGAAGGATGAACAGGGGAGATATTGACCAAAGAGTATAAAACGATGTAGTGTTAGTAAAATGGAACGACAGCAAGGCTATTTAATTGTATCTAATTGCACTGGGGGTACACAAATAAACGTAGTAAAGCATTACGATAAGAAGTAAAAATATTACATAGATGTTGACGTTCCGAAAGTTTTGACGACCCATAATGCGTTCATAGGTGGAGTGAATATATTAAACTAGACGATTAAATACTGTCGAACATTTATTAAACCACGCTAATGGACTCTTAAAGTTATACTTCACTTCATTGACTTGGCAATAATAAATTCATAGCGTCTTTATAAAAATGATTCATTGGCAAAGTGTATTCCGAAAGCCTGACTTCTTTCATTCAGGTTTGAAATCGCTGGGACGGTTCTTTTTAACCTCGACAGACAACGGTGTGAGGCATTGTCAGAACCTGAACTGCAAGTACAGTCAAACCGGCAAACAATCCATCACTTCGAAAGAGATATGATCGCTACCATCATTTTCCAATATTTAATGAAGGGCTCACTAACCTGTTGCTTAGAAAGGTGTTCGTGGCGTTCCAAAGTCAGATGTCGTACATAAGATATCTATGTGTACAAAAGTCCTGAAAAAGACTAGTTTTATATTTGTCATAACTGTACAAAATAGGATGTAAAATATTGTGTAATGAGACTGAGATTTAGAAATTATAAAAGATTTTAGATATTTAAAGAATTGTTTACGTTTTTTTATTTCCTTCGACATCATTTTTGAGACTGATTAAGATGTCCTTGTGCCATTTTTGTATATTCAACACTGATATTGTTATTACATTTAAAACTAAAAAGATCGTAAAATTATGTAAAAAGGTCACCCAAAGGATGGCTGTAAGATAATAATTAATATCTAAAATTAAACTGTGTTTATTGTGTTTACGTTTATTATGCATAGTATGTAAGTTCATGTATTTTTGGTTCAATATCCTCAATTGAAAAAAATAATAAAGTATCCAGGTATAATTGGAGTTTTAAATATCATAATAGGCAGAAGCACCCGTTCGTGAGTAAACACAATTGAACCCTGGAACGCACGAGTGTGATGTCACTTTTCCAGTAGTATGGTCTGAGATAGTTTTTTTTTACTATATTTCCTATAAATAACTTAATATAACATAATGGGTTTCATGAAAAGTTTATTGTTATTTAAGAAAACAATATATCAATTGTGAAAGCGGTACACTTTTAGCGTTGGTGTAAATATTTCTACTTTCTCGTTCTACGTGACATAAGCTGTCTTTGAATTTTACCTCACTTTTCACTTAATTTTTTAAGTTACTTGTAATTGTTGTAAAAGTGTAAACAATTTCATGCATTTACAGTAATGATATGGTCATTAAACTTTATTAAAAAATGTTAAAATTTTTTTTATTCCTTTCAGTCAGTCAGTTTTAGAAAAAAGCCGTTTACTTTTATCAATAATAGGTTATTTAACTTCGTGTTATTAAGACAATTTTAATAAAATTGTTTCACATTTATGGCAATGATATGGTTATTAAACTTTCTTTAAAAGATGTTTAATGTTTTTATTGTATTTCTTTTGTCAGTTCTAGAAAAAAAGCGTTTTATTTTTGTTACGAAGATTAAAACTTCGTGTTATTTAGACAATTTTAATAAAACTGTTTCAAAATCGTTTAATTAGTTTAGAATGTTGAAGGATGCAATTTTGCGTTGCCAAATATGTAAAATTATTGTAATAGATATTGACATTTATAATTAGTTTAAAGTTATGATGTTATGTTATTCAGACGCGTCATTAGCGCAAAAAAATGGTAATCAAATTTGAACAATTTGTTTCAATTTCTTTCATATACGTGATTTCGTGGACACACTTTCATTACAATTCGCATGGACTTATATTTTTTTACGTATAACATATGAGTCTTGATTCATTTAGGATACCTTTATTTCCGGAAAAATTGCATTCCTTTTCTCACTTAGTTATTATACTTTTTTGTCAGTCTTTTCCTGTACACGCAATAAGTTTTCCTAGTTACTCAATCTGTCCAAACCGTCTTTATTTTAATCGTCGGCTATAAATTTCTTAGATATGTAAATTCCACTCAACTCTATCAAAAATTCACGTATTTTTAATTATACAAAATGGAGACTAAGAGAACATATTCAAGTGAAACAATACTACAATATACATAGTTTAAACTCAATAAACTTACGACAATATTCGCAGTGTAATAATACAAACTACCTACGTAAGAAACTGTTTTCAGGCAATATCAATATGGTTTTAGTTACGTGCTTTGAATATAAGCGTGACTTTGATGATGAAAACTAGAACCGAGCACGTTTGGATTTGGTATTCATATAGCTTAAACCATCCACCAGGCATCCCATGACTGCTCACTTTTTTGTATATTCAGCACTGATATTAAAAACAAATTTTTAAATTTTATGGCCTTATTTTTGGAATAAGTTTAATATTTTAACAGCAAAACACTACATAAATATTTATGTAACATACATTCCAGTGTAAGCGTATATTAGAAGAAAATTTCAAAAATATAAATTTTATGGGGTAACTATCGAAACATTTTTCCCAGATGGAAATTAACTTCACTCTTTTTCCATTAATAAATGGACTCAAAGGTTAATGATAAGAATCTCTCTTTGCTCGTTATCCTCAGGAATTACTTATCTGTCGTCTTCATTTTGTATCTAATGTATTTGGCTTCGACAAGATTCGTTGGAGGTGCCTAATTGCTTTAAATTATCGGACCGTTTCAATTGTTTTTCTAAAAAGTGAAATAAAGTACTTTTTGACAACCCCTATTATTCACAAACGCCAAATATGTTCAATACCCCTATTATCTTTTTGCTTTGTTATTTTGTGCAGTTAGCCAAGCCTCTCACAAACTCAGCTGATGTGATCATTTAAAAAAAAGACATTGACGCATCAAACAACTTGATTCATCCTTCACTATTACATGTCAAAGGCTAAATAGCTCAAAAGCTAAACTAATATTTAACAGAAGAAAAAATAGTTCTTTTGTGGTTTAAAGAATTATTTATCCAATTAAGATGAAGCTTTTTAGATTAATTTCACCTATTTATTTTCATATTTATTATAATATAAATCTATATTTCTGTATAACATGGCTGTTCCTACATAATAATAAAAACCTCACTTGTATTTCATCTAAGTGCATATCATGCGTTTTTATTTTTAAATAACCTGATATTTCTACCGTTTTTCTCTAAATAATAATAAAAGAGATCACAAACCAACTTATAAATCTAGTGTAAGACATCAAATAATTTATAAGTTACCTTGATCTATTTACGAGTTTAATAAATAATTTATTTGAAAGTAACGCCCAGGAGAGTGAAAGGTTCATTTAATACGAAATGTAAAAGAGCAAAAGGGCGCAATTCACGAACAGCGGGAAAACGCTCATATGAAAGTAAGAAAATAAGAGGAAAATTTAATGGCATTATTCAAACAAATTCTATATCCGTCAAACGAGATGCTTTGTAAATATACGTGGCGCGGAATACTGGTATTCGTGGCTTCCCGATGCAAAAAAGAAATAAAATATTATTGACCGAAGCAAAAAGCACGTTAGAGTTCTGAATGAAGAAAATATCACAGATTTTCTTCATTTATATTTCAAGATATTTGTAGATAATTTAAATAAAGTTAGCTATTTGTGAAAAAATATCTCATAGTATCTGTAAAAAAAATTACATAACAAGAAATTTGTAATGAAACTAACGACACATATAGAAAAATGAAAAAGTGAGGTTTTACGTAATAAAAACTATCGCAAATATTGAAAACATAATAAACAAACGTTTTGCTGTTTGGAATTAGTTTATTACGTTTTTTCTGACAATAGTAATGTGATAATTATTTCTAACTCACAAGGGTTAGTTTTAATAAAATTTTTTGTTTTATAATTTTTTAGTCATTTTATTTCATACCAGCTGTGCCCGCTACCATTATTCTCATGGAATTTGGATCAGAATTTGTGAACTGGTTGAAATGACACTAAGTCCAATTATATATATATATATATATATATATATATATATGTATATATATATATATATATATAATATATATATGTAAATTATTACAAGAACAAAATTATGATTTACCATCAAAATTCCACGCTCATTTAACTGCCTATCTATATTGAATCCATTCAAAATATTTTAAAATCTCTCTAGTATTTTTGAAGAAATGTTTTTTAGAAGCCATTTTTAAAAAATGCAACTCTAAATCAATATCTTACATTTTTTTTATTTAGAAAAATTATTTCGGAAATAAAATGACTGGTACTGTATTTAGTACAATGTCATAAATATGCTCAAACATTTAAATACGAAAGCCGTAATAAAAACACATTAAACAAATCAAGTTATTAAATCAAACCTATGTGAAACGAAAACCTTGACTTCAGCGTCTCTTGGTAGTGAACTAAACATTATTTTAGTAGCAAAAAATACATGTCTCATTTAATATACGAGGAAATGGGGTTTAATAATAATAGACGTAGTAGTATAATACGTTTCATTAACATTTCGATGTAATAACATTTCATTATACTTACCATACATTTTCCTCCGAACAAAAAGAGACCGAATCAATGACATAATCACAAGAACCGAGCCACTTTACTGATTCTATCGAGTTTCAACTGAACTGAATACATTTCCGCTCCATATTCCACAATCATTATCACAATCTGCAAACGACGCTTCTACACAAAGCAAGGACCGATATCATCCAACGACACTCTGCTGGTACTGATTCATCAATCAAATCGCTCCTGACGTTCCGTTAGGTAAATTAGATACGGAGACTAATACGAACAATTACTCATCTTCATGCAAAGTTGTGACACGGTCAGTCTCCAATTTGTGGAACTTGTACCCGTCGAATGACGGTAGATATTTACTCGTAAGTTAAGAAAAGGAACACAGTCAAATAGTTAGAGCTGAGTATTTTACTTATATTGTATTAATTATTTACAAATATGAATATATAATTTTTGGTAAACATAATAGTTATTCCATCACTACTGACTTCAAAAATTGTTTATTGTATACACCTTAAGGGAAGAAGGTAAATAAAAGCAATGACAAATTAATCCTTTTGAATCTAACAGTTTATGTAGTAAAATAGAATTCAAGACTTAACACTGAGACACAAATTTCTAGAGTTGCCTTAGATTAAAACACGACGTTAAATTTGATTAATTTCACTTAAATTTTTATTGTTACCTCTGTTGACGTCAAATTCATTATGAATTTCGAACTCGCTCACTCTCTATGCAATTAATGTAGAGTCAGCGAGTTCTGCTTAGCCGACAAATATTTAAGTATATAATCTTCAAAGATGTAAAAATTGGTAACCTTATTCGGGTCGACGCATCCCTTACATCTATTTAGCATAAACGTACACTCACTGTAACAAAATTGTGAAAACAGCATTATTATTAGAGGGAATTAGTTATAAATGATAAAAACTAGAATCTTCTATTCACCTTTTCAATATCATTTCCTTCGTTATTTATACGAGATCAAATTAAAGTATGGGATATTTATACAGGTACGTATCTGCACGCATATTTGCGTACGATCGTACATGCATGCGTGCGTGTGCAACAACGTGCGGACGTGTGTGTGTGTAAATAATTAAAAACCGCGTAATGGCGTTCGTGATAACACCAACCACACATGAATAAATCAAGGAATAGAACAGCATTAAGCAACGAACTGAGGAACACCAAGAATACCAACATGTGAACGATGTAAATGGAGTGCATCTATGTGACAAATAAAATCTAACTAGGAGAGGACTAAAAACATTGTTTTTAACCAACCGGTTGCCACGCCAGGTAATAGCCATTATAAATATATGTATTCAATTTTTTTTACAATTCTGAATTTCTTTGAAATTTCTCATTACAATGTGCTTGGAAATGATCCTAAAAGATGTAATTCGTTTATTACGTTGTATAAGTTGATAGTATATTGCACGTTGTATGAAACTGTCAAAAAAGTAAGTTTCTATTAACCGATGAGTGTTTGGAGAACTTACCTGTTCATCAGTGTGGTAATTTGGTTTGGTAACATTTTCGAGATAGGCTTAATGAGAAGAATATGAAAATTTAACAGAAAAAGTCGCGTCAGTCAAATAAATGTTACACGTGGAGAAATAAATCATTTATATGGTTGTAGCGTGTTAGCGTCCTTTTGTAATATTTATTACTATTAATTTTTTTTGATATACCGTAATGCAACAAAAGTGATATGAAGTTACTCAATAATTATGTAGTGACAGATACAAACGAGGATCTTTGTATTTATTTTTGATATATATATATATATATATATATATATATATATATATATATATATATATATATATATATATATTTGAAGACTGAGTATTCAGTTATTCCTTTTTTATATCTCAATGTCACGCCAGATACAACGAATATAGACAACAAGTAGTATAAGGTACAAAATCAATTTCAATATTCTAATCTTGCGTACTACTAGTAGGTGGAAAAGATTGACAGATTAAATTTCTCTTTCACAAATAACGTTGAATGAGTAGAAATAACGCGAAAGACTCTATTTGAAGTCGTTTGTCATTTCATGTTTGACGAACCATAGTTCCGCAATAAGAAAGTTGTGAAAATTTAGGGTGGGATTTATGTTTAGCATTTTAAAATTTTATTGAAATGACAGATAATTATTATAGAGTAGGAACTGTTTTTCTAGTTTGAATGATAGAGCCCGCATTCTCTTGGTTACAAATATCGCTAGGTAAGAATGACTGCAATATAAGTTGGGTACAATCACTATTTTTGCTCGTGTAAATTTATTTTATACGACAAAGGAGAAAACAGTATACGGGCGTTAAATAAACATTAATAATAAAAAAAGAACAAAAATATCTGTCATAAATGACCGTAGCTAAATTAGTATGGTAGCTGGAAAAAGACATGGGGCAGTAAAGAAAATGTCTAAGAATCATACAACATAAAGAAAATAAAAATAACTTTTCATATATGTATACTTAGATCCAGAATTATTTAAGAGAACGTATCAGATTTTTGAAAAAGTAATGTTCAAGTCAAGTGAATTCAGTACTACTGAATTCATTCAGGATAAAGCCGATATTTCAGATGAATTATAGCTCTCCCAAATTTATTACCAGATTCTCATGTCCTCTATTTCTCATGGCCTCTATTTCCCAAATTACATGTATATTTCTGAATCCTTTTTACTTTTTAATAGGGCTCCCTTTACAGTGTAGAAAATTTTTTATTTTAAGTTTTGTTCACGGAATTTTAAAAAATGAGAAATAAAATTAATTTCTTTTCTATTTATCGTAAGAAATTTCTGTATAGATTGAAGACAAAGTTTTTCATACCTTTTCAGTGATTTAGTTATTTTCATAACTAACTTTTCTAACTTTCAAGATATTTTCAAACTTTATTTTATTTGCATCACAAAATATTGCTGAAACTATTTTACAATATCTGGACAATAATCTCAAATACAGGTTTTTTACAAGTACCGAATTTTTGCTATTAAAATATCTGTTAAAACGTAAATTACTTTGGCTATAAGGTAACACAATGAAATACTATTTTATAGAAATATTAGCAAATTAAAAAAATACTTTCTACAATGTATATAAAAATGAAAGTTCTTTCACAAACTTGAACATAATTGTACTTCTATCAACTTATTTCCCGAATGAAGACAAATAGTCTTTACTTAAAAAAAATTACAAAGTTCGAAGGCAAAGGAATAATTAATCATCTTTATTTAAACTAGCTCCCTAGTTTTGTTACAATTATGTGATCACTACTGGCGAAGGTAAAATGAACGACTCAATAGATATTCTGCATTGAAATGTCAAGAAATTCCCGTCTTTATTTTGATAATGAACTAATTTTATGTCTTCAACATAAATCAGAATGTTGTTGTAAACTTAATCCATAATCTAATCCTTAATCCATAATCTAAAGAATACTCTATTGCAACTTGGACTAAACTTGCCGTTTGATATTCTTTGCTAGAATATCCTTATATTTCTCTCGCAGATTCTATTTATTGACAAAATACCAACATTTTTTTAAATGTTGCCTTAGCTAGAGAGGTAAATCACAAAGAAGATCCTCTTCCATTTTAATATCCCAGTATTTGTTATCCTCTAGCAGACTCTTACAGCAGTGCTTTACATTATTAACCATTTTCAAAGGCAAGAATGACGTTGGCCCTCGAACTTTGAACTTCGAAGTAGTCGAACGAAGTAACTATTATTAAGGTGGATGGTGATGGTGGAAATATTATTAAGATGGACCGTATACACCATGTTCAAAGCTTGATCCTATCTTATACCTGGTCAGCCATTAATGTTGCTTTTACGCTTTTTCGTTTTGAATTTGTAACTTTTCCGTAGATAGTACCAAAGAACTTCCACATAAAAGGGTTTTTATTAAATTATCTACTTTGCCTAAATCATAAAATCCTGTAAGCGGACTTTTCTGTAGGTTGTTCACTTTCTCTACTAGATTATTGGCGTCATTTGAGTTAAACAAATACGCTGACCATTTTAAAAAACACTCAGCGAGATGAAAAACTACCAAAAAAATTTCCTGTATAGGAACGCCAGTATTCTCCATATGATCTTAGAACTGCTTATGCATCGGTCAGTTTCATATAATTTGATTTCAAGTTCATAATTTTAAAGACCCAATAATGCTTTGTCTTGAAATTCTGCTGTTTTTCTATTCACAGATATTATTCAGAAAACATCACAAACCAATTTATAAATTTCGAGTAAAATAGAAGATATTTTAAAAATAATCTCAGTTAAGTTGTGAGCTTATTAAATAATTCCTTCCCTTCGGAAACAGCCTCTCGGAACGAGAAGTTAATTTGATATGAAACGAAAAAGAGCAAAATTCCGCAGTTCGAAATGGTGAACAAAACGTTCATGTAGAAGTAAAAAAGTGAGAGGAAAATTTGTTTGTCTCATTCAAATAAATTCTACACGAGTCAAACGAAATACTATGCGAGGACGCGGGTGCTCTTGTTTGTCGCTTCCCCATCTGCGGCGGATCGACCAGTGGTTAAACAGAAAAAAACAAATATTTTCATGAGATAAACGTGAACAATGAATTGAATTGAATTCTCTGAATCAGAATTCAATGAGGTAAACTCGTACTTGCGCGGGATTTTTCCTATAGCTCAGTCGAAATATAATATAGTTTCGGGTCTTAAAATAAATACTACAAAGATTTGCACAAAAGTCTGTTAGTAAGTTACCTGTAACAACGAAATCACAATGAAGTACAAACAATTTGTCAATGAAGAACTATAAAATTATACGAAAACTGAGGTAAAAATTTATAAAAAAAGACAAAAAGTATTATAAATTTCCTTCATTTCTGCTTTTTTTTGTTGAATATATTACATATTAAAACAATAATTGTATTATATCTTACTCTAATCCTTCAAATAGAAAAGGGTTTGTAGATCTAAGAGAAAGAGCTATTAAACTTTACAATATGCCGATAATGGTTTTGATTTTATTGTGTTTCCAGTGAGGACAGGCTTTTATGGCATATGTATACATTAGGTACTATATGTGTGTCTATTTATATATGTGTCATGCTTACATAAAGTAATGTAAATATAAACAGTTTAATTATTTCAAACTCTGAGAATTTAGTTTCATATTTAAGTATTAGGTAAATTTGTATGTGTGTAAATTTTTATACTCAAATTTTAAACACCTAAGCATTTCAACTCTATGTTTCGAGTATATTTAACTAATCGTACAGAGTACCCTACGATTAGTTACTTAAAATAAAATATTATTTTTTGGTACATGATTAAGATTTTTTTAAAAATATATTTACTTAGCATAAACGAGAAAAAAATGGCAAAAATGTTTAAATGCGTAAATAAATTCAGTGTAGAAGTTATAATATATATAATATTTATATCATCTTTAATTTAGACTTTATAACTTCTACACAACTTGAATTACAAACTTGAACAGATAATATTAATTTGAACTAAAAACAAATCGATTGTTTGTGATATAACTTGCAAAGGGGATGATGGCCCAAATATGTAAGCGTCGGCTTCAGAAAAATCGACGGTATGATTTTGTCAACATTAATGAAATCTTAAAACTTCCAAATAAACAATTATAGAATAGTTTCTAAATACGTGGCAACATTCGAATTGAAATAGCAACAATATAAGAGCATTTAATATTAATTTCATAATGAACTTGCATTGCTAATACATTAAATTGCATTATTTTACATGCTGCGTAATGTATTATATAAATAGAAAAACGTGAAAAAGATTCGGGTTCAAAAATGTTATAATTTTTCGGTATTTACATAGTGCCGTAACAAGTTTTTACTCATGTTGCATTTTTAGGGTAAACAAATGCTAAGCATTGTCATGTTTAAGTCACCACAGACATAGTGCCAGATGGCTAAGCGCCAGAATTGAATTTATAGCGATAATCGATGCGAAAAACAGGATGTCAGGAAAAGCCCGTGGAATAGCAACTTAACAGTTTAACCCAAAGACGACAGGACGTGATACGTGACAGGCGTACACTATATTCTCCCTGTTTTCTTTTATATTTACCCAACTATTATTCTAGCTTCGATTACGTTAGTCTCACATTTTCTGCTTGGTTTAACGTAAGTGACTTACATTCACTCTGAAAATCTCTTCAATCGTTTTATTCCGAAACATGATTTCTCGAATGAATATACCTTCACTCACTTTATATACTCCTAAACTATGGAATAATGTCATTCGTACAACTTCGTGTAAACACATAATAAATGGTCGTTTGAAAAAGTTTTTACTTTCACAATTTCAAAAGTAAATTGAACATTTCTACTGCTCGGATACTTAATATCTGTTATACAATTTCAATAAAATATTTACGAATAATTGGATAAGTTTTACTTACTTTACGACCATATCAACAAAAAGTTGTGATTAGTGAAATTCGGTAACAAAAAACGTTCAATCAAGATATGTCGTTTGCTAGCAATATTTACCAATATTGTTAGATACATCTTATTTTTGTGATTACTAACACCATTCTCTTTCTTTTCCACTTTCGAAAGAAAGATAAGATTTATTTCAATAAAACAAAAGAACAAAGAAAAGATTTATTTCAATAAAAATGAAATAAATCATCAGTAGTGCGATTTAACGCTTGATACTGTATACAAATTAATGGAAAAATTTAGTTTAAATTGGGGATGTTATTATATGTATCTTCAGATATTTCTTTTCAACTCCGGCCTCCTTACCCATTTACCCTGATTTCATGATATAGAAGAAGAGGAAAATATATGAAAAAATGTTACCTAATAAAAATATGCATTTATTTTCCTTCGTCACTTTTAAATGATTATGTAACAAATTTTACATGTAACAAAAATGTACTGTTTCTCTATTACTTAGTACTATAATACTCATATGGAATTGGGTACTTGATTAATTTTTTTTTATTCCATTAATCATAATTTTAAGGTACAAGTTGATGAAGAGTGAACATTTTTTTTAATAATCTTAAAAATTTATAAAGTTATAAAAGTTTAAATTTAACCTTTAAATAAGAACAGCAATACTATGTTGTGAGATCATTTTTAATATTGCACATTACATTCTCGCTTATTTTTCAATCAATTTTTTAATTTTTTTTCAAGACGCGTTTTTAATTAACTTATGTTTCACAATATTGTAAGAAAAATATCAAAGTTTGGAATGAGTCAACTACCGTATTCAAATATTCTTCACGTTTTCCAGAGCAATCACTGTTCATATGGCTACGGGTGGAAAATAAAGAGACAACATATTTCCATTTAGTAATTTTTAGTATTCCTTACTTCGAAGGACAGAAAAAGAATTTCTTTTAAATTCAATCTGTCCCAACCATTTTTCTCAAAAACTGTTTGACATAAAAATTTAAAATAAAACCATATAAATTTATAAAACTATCCAAAATAATTTCTTATTCTCCTTTGGAAACTGTATCACAATCACTTGAAAGTGTTTTAAGTTTGTTGCGTAGATAAGCTAGAAAACAAAACAATATAATAGACAATGCAATTTATATATATTATACAATCATTAAAAAAAATTAATACCAAAAAGCCATAAGAAAAATAAACTTAATAAAGCAAATTCTTAAACCGAATTTACTTACAACATTTACGAAAATCTCGACTTCAGCAGCCATATAACATGTACTGTCATTATTACAGTAACCAAACCTACGTGAAGAGTCAAAAAATACAGGTCTGATTTAAAATAAGAGGAAATAAAGTATAATAATAATAAACTATGTACCGGAATCTGGAATATGTAAATTTTCCACGAAATATATAACATTTTATTACGTTTACCATAAACGATCCTACGAGCAAAAAAAACCGAATTAATGATAAAGTCATACGAAGCAAGTTACTTTGTTGTATATACCAAACGTCAACTGAGCTGAAAACGTTTCTGCTCCACGTTTCTTAACCATTATCCAAACCTGCAATCGACGCGTCTACACAAAGGAATGACAGATATAATCCAACAACACTTTCCTGGTTCATCAATCAAACGCTAGGCCGGTACTATCGACACGGAGACTAATGCGGACATTTACTTATCGTTATGTAAGACTGACACACATGTTCAGCCTCCGGTTTGGAAAGCTTGTTAAATTTAATTGTGTCTAAGAATTCCAGAATTCTTGTTATATACATATTATATATATATATATATATATATATATATATATATATATATATATATATATATATATATATATATATGTATATTCTTCATCTAATGCATAAGTATTAAGGGAAAATTTGAAATATTATAGTAATTACGAAAGAATAATCTCGAAATCAGGGGATCACGTATTAAATTATTTCGCACTAGACTTTATACGAAAACACTTATTTTGACAGTAAGCAGACTTAAATTAATTATTAAGTTTATTACAGTTGCCACTTTTATTTCTTGTAACGTAATTTTTCATTCATTCCTGAGCTTCAAACGCACCTTTAGCAAATTGCCAAAGCACCAAATTGATATCAATCGAATATATCATCCTCCCAAATATGAACGTTAGCAATGCTTTGATTGGTTAACCCTATGTGGTATTGGCTAACCCTGCGTATCGTGCATATTCACATTTAACTTATATCAACCTTTCTAAGATGTTGATATTACAAAATCCTAATTTATACGTGTTTCAACATGACCATGACCAGTTTTTAAATACTATGAGTTTCATATAAAGTAAGACAAATACTTGTATTTGATACTGGTAATAACATAAAAGAAATATTAATTAAAGTAGAAAATTAATCATGGAAATCATGACACTGAGGAAACAGTTCAAATTTTGAATTCCTGAAACTTTTATAAAGTTTATTTTTTACAAAAGTACAAAAGTTCCTTATGGGGACAGAATCATTATTTTTCACAGGATGTAAGAACGAATAACATGAACGTTAAATATGACGCGAAGAAGAGTAAAGAGCTTAATTTTATTGACAGACTACTAATTTTCGAGATGCAGGAAACTGGGCTGTAAAAGAAACAACATAATATATTTAAGGTTATTATTGAATATTTTTATTGACAATACACGAATGTACTATTATTTTGAATATTTATAAATGAAATAAGTTTCCCCTCCGTATTAAACTACTCTAAAAGTAAATATAATAAAACGGTAACAACATAAATGTGGCACGTTAACAGCCCGCCGTCACTAATTAAGATGAAGTTAATAAGTTTCAGTTGTCAGACTTGTTAATCCGTTTCAGGCCTTCGAAATATCTTAGCCGTGACTTTCGTTGCATCCTAAATCAAATCTTGGTAAAAATAATAACCTTGAATTTTTCATCCTTATACAGGCAGTACACGTATGAAAAATTAAATTTTCTATTATTTTTTCAAATTTTCATTGGGGTATGGAATGCTTCGTGTATAATTTTAGGTTACTTTTATGTTTAGGAAAATTATTCATTAAATCGTTGCTATAATACAAAATATATTTGAACCTTATATAAAATGTAATGAAAACAAAATTTTCATTGTAAAATAAATGATGTCATGATATAGGTTTTATAGGATTCGCTATCAGTTCATGATAGAACTTTATGTTATGAATTACTTCTCATTACACGGGTTAAATTCTAAGTCTATTTTTTTACAAAAAGCTACTCTCTTTCATTGTAAATAAATATTACAAATCCAACAAGCTACTACCAGCTATAGCACAATAAAATACAGGTTATAAGTCTAAGAAAATAGTAAATAATAATATAACAGTAGTAATTAATTATCCTACTCTAACTTCTGTTTAAAAGCATTAGTATTTCTAAAATACCGATTCAGACTTCTGTCAGTTTATAAAGTATCTTAAATTAATGGACTTCGATATTTTGAAAAGTTTAATATTCTTATTTCCAAAACAAATTATTGCATCCCACGCAGTAATTTTCCAACCTAGCTGCAAAAGTTTTAATGTAAATATAATCTTGATAACAGAAAATGATTTTCCATTAAAAGTAAAGGTTAATTTTTTTAACATTTTTAATTTATATTCCGTTTATTATCTTAATTCCTAATTTCATTAATGTATGTAAATTTATGTTATTTTTTATGATATATTTTAATTATTTTTCGTTTGACATTTTAACTGTCACAATATTGATAAATATAATAAATATGGATATTGATGGTGCTATTACTGAATTTTATGTATACTCAATTTTGAAACGTACATTACTAACATTAAGATGGTTAATTATTAATCTTTAATAGTTTTGAAATAAAAAATATATAATAGCCCTAATAAATCAGTAGTCATGTTCAAAAGAATTAAGTTGATACAGACGTCATAAGCATACAACAAAGTCGATTTTTACACAACCAAACAATCTTGGACATATCAAACGAGTAAGTCTAATGCTGGTTTCTTTGAAAGTAAGAGCTGTAACATTCTATATTAATATTTTCATTTCCAATGAATACAAAGTCAACTCCATATATTACATTGCTTTATTCTTCTCTTTGTTTCAATTTTGTCCACATAAAGTTTCAGCTTCAAATAGTTTAAAACGAAATTATGTAATGGATATCTTTTTTTCTGCTGTTTTCATCACTCCTTATCTTAATATAGTAAGTATACTATCATTACTCTTCGTTTCATATTACTATTTGACGTCACGTCTTATAACGCCGTCTGCAGGGCCATGCATAAATATAAAAGCTGACACCGGTTGTATAAGCTGCATAGTGGAAATAGCGTGATTGAGACAATCCATTGTAATGTTGTTGGAGGGATTAGTGTTAAATGTAAATTTATCACTTATTAAAATACATTAGAGAATTATGCTTTACTCGGCTAAGGCGTCCGCCTTCGCTTCTTTTGGACGGTTTTCTTAATAACCTACATAGTAGTTCCGGTCGAACTACAATCTTGAAAGTCGTCATAATAAGAGATTTTATAGCGTAAGTATAGGGAAAATCCAAAAATCAATGCTTTATATTTAACGCTAAGTATGTGGTTTTATACATTTTTTAAAATATGTGTTTATGAACAATTAAGTAACGTACATGGCACATTTAATGGTATATAAATTTTCTATTAATTGAAACTATATAAAAATATTATTTCGATAGGAACATTTAATGTCTACAAATGCATCAATATCTTCAGAATCTTTCAATTGCGAATCGTATTTGACAGGTTTTTTATCAATATCTTCGGAGTCTTTAAATTGCAATGACAGGATTGGTCCATTCCAAGCAATCGGAGGGAGACCCAGCCCCTACAAAATTACCTGGGTAAGATGTTTGCACCAAAGGGCCCAACTGTATTGACTCCTATACAACCTACTCTGATTGTTTGATCTCCCCAAGCAGGTTAAATGGGAATCATACCCCATCATGTACGGTACATTAAAATGTAATATAATAAGTGATAAATTGCATGGAAGTACGAAAAAACTTGGGATAGTGTTTTACTTGAAAGAGTTTAAGATATATATACATATATATATATATATATATATATATATATATATATATATGTATATATATTGATATGTTGTAGTACTACGATATTATCAATTGAATAAAATACATCGAGTTTCATCTTAAGGATTGACGGTATTTTTCAAATTAATTCGAATCATACCTTAGAACTGTAATAAGATTGTTTGATCTCCCCATGATTATGGTTATGATTATAAAATATTTTAAACACACTTTTCATGTTGCTAGTCTTCCGTTCGAGAGAAGTCTAAGGTAATTGAGGCCCAAATAAATTTCTAGGAGTCACATTGTACAAAAAAATTTAAAAGAAATTGAATCTTTTATGTACCTCCTCTTTAATACTTATATGAATCTCTTAAAAAAGTTGGCTTGTTCAAAATATATGGTTTAATAAGATGTATTTCTACGCCAAATTTCAAGTTTCTACTTCACATAGTTTCTCAGAAAAACAGCTGTGACGGACGGGAGTGACAAACACGTGAGTATAAATCTATTCTCCATGATTTTGTAAGGGTGCCGTTTTCAGTTTGAGGTAAGGAATTTTAAAAAAAATTGCATGTTATTCGACTGATTCTCTTCTACGTCATAATTCAACGTGAATATATTATTTCAGAACTAGAAATCCGTTTTTGCTACAGGCGATTCCTACAGCACGGGAAGTCAACAAAAAGGTAATATCTCAAAGGGAACACAGATCAATGAAAACAGCTCGGTTATGTGAAAATAAAAAGACCCATATAAAAGAAAACAAAAGAAAATTTGTTTGCATTATTCAAATAAATTCTAAATTTTCGTCCGTAATTTTCTAAATTTCTAAAAATTCTAAATTTTCATTCGTAAATTTACATCTTACTGGCATTTGTTGATTGATAAATGAAAAGATATAACATTTCGCTGAAATATAAACGAACCATTCACTGGATACATGGTGAACATGCTTGTTCTTTTTTGATGAGGGAGATGAATAATGATAAGCGTAACAAGGTAATGTATTAGTGTATTCAGATATTATATTAATGTTATATTATATAAAATTATGTACAATTTAATTTCGGAAAAGTACCCAAATATAGATATAGGCATGATAATGAATATGTAACGGAGTTAAAATATTCGTTTAATTGTTTTCAAGTAAACAAATAACGGTATGGGAGACCGCCAAACATACTAATCTAAAACATGTTTTGCTTTGACAAGGACTCTTACCGAAAGAACCTCTTTATTTTCAACTGCACTTATGCTACAGAACTATTAACACAAACACACACACACATTTTACAAGTGTCATAAACCGTTATGCAAACATTTTTATTGAGAGTAATTCCATTATATATTATTTTGGGACACTTAAAAATTTAATGTTTTCTATTTGGGTATTTCATTTTTGACATTATGGAGTGAGTGAGTCTGATTTTATTGAAGATTACGTTAATTTATTTTAATTAAGAGTTTTTTGATCAAGAAAATTAGAGACTAAGCTATAAACTTTTCAGCTCAGATTATTAGCAAGATAACAAACGAAACTACTAATATTAACTTTTTATTAAATACCTTTCGGAAATTGAGATATATAATTATTAGCCACGGATATTACTGGTCAGTTTCATAGCTCAAAAATAAATTGGTTTCTCTTCCCAAAGCATTGAGGTTTCCAATAATTTTGCCATTTATTTAACTTCAAAATCTTTCTTATTAATTTTTTTCTTTTATCATTATTTCTTTTCCTATGACACGTCATACATTATATTCTTGCTTAGCATGAATAAATTATTATTACCTATAATATTGATAATAAAGTCTCTTAAATGTAATTTTAACATATTTAACCGTATTTCTGGGGTTAAAATTTGCAAGATTATACGCAACCGTTCGTTGACACAGCGAAACATACGGTTTAATTAAAACTAGACGGTCAAATTTGAAAGCGTTTTCCTGCCTTTTTCTTCAGAGAGAAATATCATTAACGCGAAGCGCCGAAATGAAATAGCTTTGTATTAAACATGGTTGTATACAGATTTGGCGCATAACAGCTTCTTTTGTCTTAACGCCAGCAGCTTGGTGTTGGCGGTGTAAACTAGTATAAAGCAGGTAAAACGTGTATTTGAAAATAGGAGTCAACATACAAAAAGTACTCGAGTCGCGCTGTCTCACTAGATTTTCTTCATAAATATATCCGGAAAATGGTTGCATTAGATTTGGTATTTAAATTTGAGAAAATGAGGATATTTGTGTGCTATTGACATTAGATATCACAGAATGACTGCATATTTATGTAACAAATAATTGAAATAAAATATATTAAAATAGTGTAGCTCGGAATCTTTCTGACCAATTTTCTTTATCTAGTTTTAACGAAGTAATATGTTATTTTTTTGGTAACAAATATGAAGAACAAGACCTTGTGATTAATTTTTATGGATATTAATTTTCTTAAAATATTTAACTTCATCGCGGAAATTGGTGAATGACATGTAAATAATGTGCTGAGTAATTTTACAACGCCTTATTTATCCTTATAATTAGTGAGAATAATTTTAATTAGGGAGACCTTATAATTAGTGAAATCACTTTTCAGCAACAAGTTCTATATATATTTAATGTATTGAAGATATTTGGTGTTAATTTTATAGAAATTCATTATTCACAATTAAATGAAACTACGTGGTGTAGTATTGTTTCTACTTTCTTTTATTTCTTTACCACGACCTAGGTTTCGTTGTATTACAACATCTTAAGGTGGGCTATTAGCCAAGATTTAATATAGTTTTTGAAAAAAATTTAGTACAAAATTCTTGTACTAGTAATTGAGGAGTTTATAATTCTTCGAAATTTACATTTTTATCCGCGTTGCCAGTGATTTAAAATATATCGGAAGTTAACAATTTCATTTGTGATTTATAAATCTAATTAATTTTGTTAAAATAGGATACTAAATGGAATAATACCTAATTTTACTTTGTATTACATGAAAGAACTATCATTAAAAACTTCCTGTATTCCAATAGTATGAGAGTCTTCTTCATTAAAAGCCTTATCATACAAGTAAAAATATTGATTTTATTCACAGCAATTTTACTGGTTCGAATTTTTCCTTTTGTGCGAAGAAAACACTTAATACTTATTATGCCTATAAAAATATCTGCTTTATAGCATTTTATTTTATGGGAGGAATGCTTTAAAATATTCTAGCGAAATACAAAATTAGTTTCAAGAATTTGTCCCGGCCGCGTGGTTGAAATAGGACTTCCGTCCCTTTTGTGTCAGTCTGCCAATTTCCATTTCCCTCGGCATCCCATATCCGTATCCTTGAAGGATATAAATTGTTAATGCCATGGTAATGTTGTAGTAAATATTGTTGCTTGTTTAAAATGTACTTTCATATTTATTGCGTCATCAAAATTTTCAATAAAAATGTCTTAATTAAAAGTGTATTGCTGCTGTGAAAAATTTTGCATTAGTGTCCTACCCATATAAATGTAAGTGTGTATATATATATATATATATATATATATATATATATATATATATATGTGTGTATATGTGTGTATATATATATATATATATATATATATATATATATATATACACACATACATATGTGCCTATGTATGCATGAATATGAAGTTATAGATGTATATAACAGTTGGACGAGTTATACAAAGGTTAACTAATTGAAAAAATTTATACCTTGCCCAATTTTTAAATTTAAAGTAAGAGAATGAATATTTCATGCGGCTTTGCCTACTTAATTTTTTTAATGTAAATAGTACTCACCAATACAGTAAGCGATTTAATAGAGAACCGAAACAACATCTACGTTCTCCATGAAATTACCATAATATTCCATCGGTAATAGATTACAAAATTTGAAAATTATAGAATGGAATTCAAAAATCAATATTAATGTTAATTAACATAAACATAAACACGAAGTTTTAATATGGCAAAGTTCACTTCATAGTTTTATATTTTGAGCATATATTTGAATAAAAAAATTCTTTTAAAATAACAATTTCACTCGTAGTATTGCTGACACTTTCTTATTACCATATTTATTTTAATATATTTAAATATTACATCTGATTTCCAGGCTTCCTTATATTTTTTCTTCTGATGTTTAATAATTTTCTATATTATTGTAACCTCAAGCTTGTTCTCCTTTCTGTGTTAACTTAGTAGTTCCGTATAACTCTAGTTCATTTATAAAGCAGATATTATTATCATGAAAGCAATAGGGCGAAGCTCTTTGTAATAATTTTAAGTAAAACATAACCATAAATGAAATATCAGACGGTATATACATTCAAATCGAAACTTCGAAGGCAATTAGCCGCACCCTCCAATATCGAATAAAGATTTTTATTTCATGATAATAGTGCTTCAAATTTATTTGACGTGTCTTACTTAAGAATTTAATGTAAGTGCCTTGCAAGCTAATTAAAAAGTTTCAACGGGTTTCCGTTAAGTTGTCTTCAGTTTTGCTGATCATCCTAAATTGGATTCGTCGAGACTCAATAAAGTAAATTTTCAACAAATTTTCCTAAAAAATATATTAAATAATAATTTTGCGTCTTAGATATCCTTAAATCCTCAAATATGAGGTAGACGAGGCGAATACAACAGAGATTTTTGGGCATACTCGTATAAAAGCGAAGAAAAATAAGAGTGTATTACATTAGGAAAACAAGTGGCAAATTGGGGTGATATCTAAGCAAATAAAAACAAAAGGGTTGACATAGTGAGTGATATTCTACAAATATTGTATTAAGTTTAATTGTTTTTCGGAAAATATAACGGACACGAAAAACAGATATTGGATATCCAAATATTGTGTCGTTATTTTCATCATGAGGACTTAATTATAGAATCGTTTGTTTTGTTTTGAAGACATACGATGAGCACGAAGTACATAGATGAAGTAATATTATCACTAACACGACTAAGTGTGCTCAAAGTAAGTATATTACAGTTCGCTTTGTTTCATCATGCTTTCTTGTCGATGGTTTAATCATTGAAACAATGGCAAGTTGGTGAAACGAGGATCCCGAAATACTTGTTAAAACCCTTGAAAATTTCGGACCATATACAGTAATGCAAGAAAATTACAATGGTATGTAAGATACTACATTTTGTATTTAAATACTATGGTGTAAATAACTTTCTATTAAGAACGTTTACAAATTTATATATATATATATATATATATATATATATATATATATATATATATATATATATATATATATAAACTCTTGCAAAAAAACGGCCACTTTTAAGAATAAACCATATCAGAGTTATTTTATTATTATTTGATGCATTTTACATGCAGATATTATGAGAAAATTGTTATTTATTATTGAGATATCGTTTTTACCTACTTCAGTCATTAAAAATGCGAATAAATAAAAAAAAACACACAGGTACATTAAAAGTGGTTAGAGTTAATTTTTTATTAATTTAACATAAAATTTGAAAATTTAGTAACGAGTATTGCCTCCTCTAGCTAAAATCAATGCCCTTAATCTGCTAGGCATGCTTTCGACGATGTTTTTTATCATTTCCTGAGGAATACGTTCCCATTCCACGACGATCACACTTTTAAGGGCTTGAATGTTTTCTGAAGCTGGTTTTACGGCTCTGACGCGTCGTTTCAAACTATCCCATTAGTGTTCTATCGGATTGAGGTCGGAACTTCTAGCTGGCCAGTCTAACCGACGAATTCCTGCCTCCTGCATATACGCATCAACGTCTCTAGAGCGATGGACGCGAGCGTTGTCGTTCATAAAAATGGACTTGCCTCCAACTGCTGTTAATGCGGGTTTGGCATGAGGAATGAGCACCTCTGTTATGTACCTTTGGGCATTAAGTGTACCATTTTCAATAAAAACTAACTGGGTACGGTCATCTGAGTTAACGCCAGCCCAAAGCATTACGGAGCCTCCACCGTAAGGGGGGATTTCCTCAAAGCACACTTCTGCGAAGCGTTCTCCAGGTCTTCGTAAGACTCACCGACATCGATCCTGACCACTAATCGATATATGAGCTTCATCGGAGAATAAAACACTAGTCTTGTTGAGTCCATGACGAAAAATTTTGAGAGAATCTCAATCTGGCAACTCGATGCTCACGGAGCAATGTAGGGCGCCGAGCTGGGCGATAGCTAAGTATATTGACGGCCTGAAGTCTCCTTCTAACTGTTCATAGGCTCACTCGTGTATCTCTTACGTCCTTGAGGTTTTGTTTGATATCCGCATAAATAACTTGACGATTTCGTAGCGCTTGCCTGACCATGAAGCGGTCGTTCCGTGGCTCAGTACACTGTTTTCTTTCAGAACCGGGCCTTCTACTGACGGAATCCGTTTCTTGATATCGTTGCCAGGTTCTTTGGACGGTGAAACCGCTCACATTATACTGCTGAGACACGTAACATTGGCTACAGTTTTCTTCAAGCAGCGCAATAATCTTACTACCTCTTATAGTTTTTCAACCATACTGAGAACGGCAAACAGAAGTGAACTAATGCAGCAAACAGCGGAAATTTAATTAAAATTTATTCAATAAAATAAAAAACGTAACAAATGAAAAACAACTTAATAAGAGTTGGATTTCATTAACCACCAAATAATACGTTTTTGTCAGTGAAAAATAATTTTCATTCTAAAAGAATATATTTCAAATTTAGAACGTTCGTTTTTATGTGCCAGAATACACTATACCTGCCAGTAACAATTACAATGAATACAACCTCTTAATAAATAATATTTTGTTAGTATTATCGCAAAATCAAACCCGCCCGTTTTTATGCAAAAGAGTGTATATATATATATATATATATATATATATATTTATATATATATATATATATATATATATATATATATATATATAGAAGCCGCCAATGTAACATAAAAATAAATCTCGAAATTTCAAGGTGTATTTATGTATTCAATGCTCAAATAGAAATTATATTCCAATTTATGCTATGTTAATCTTTGTGAAAATAATTTTATCTCATTTTACATGGCAAATATTTTTGCCAAAAATTGTCGTCTAAAGCGGAACTTGCCACAATTATTCGTTTGTATCTATATAGTTCTCACGTTAGGCTAAAAACGAAAACTCCCCAAGTGCGTGCAAGATACTTATTATGATTTGGTAGCTTGATCACGTGTTCGTAAATTATTTTTATCCTATGGCAAAACGAAGCAGAAAAATCCCATAAATTGTTAAATATATTTATTAAGTAATTTTTTTTTTAGTAATTATAAGGTTTCTTTATATAAAGTTTCTGTGAGTTTAACTTGGTTCGATCTATATATTTGAATAATGCAATTTGACCGAAATAAAGGTGATGTATACTAAATGATATTATCTTGATTTATTTTAACTTGTGATATACGTAGTTCAAAATTAGGGACAGCTGACTTATTTCACGCCAATTTGAAGACTCGTGTCACGTGAAGGAGATGCCTTATCAGAATATTTTATTTCATCCCGAAATTCTATGAACCTTAAATTAATTTAAAAGCATTTTTAAATAAAAAATTAAAAGTAGTTTTTCTCTAATGTTAATTTTTCTCTCCTCATAAAATTTTTCCAAAATGGATCTTCCACAAAAAATAAATATACTGTTGCAAAATTTGAACATAACAAAATTATGTATGTTCCATTTTTAACATTCGCCTACGGCAGCTTAACAAACATTTACTTGATCCGATTTTAAAAGTATGTCAGTAGCTTCACACCTATCTTGTGGGCAAAATTCTTTAATAAGTCGATCTTTGTTGTTCTAACGACAACGTAAATATTTGAATGAAAACTATCTAATACGATATGTAAAAAGTATTCCCGGCATACTCGGAAAATTAATAATGTAGGAAACTTTAATTAATTTTCTTTCATAATCATTTATATGAAAAATGTCTAAAGAATGTATTATCCTACAAGATATCAATTTCTATTCCGTATATCTATAAATTCTAGTAATTTGCAAGAGGTATCCAGGTTATAAACCTTTGTTTTTACCTTACAAATGAGAAGGTAGCGGTAAAGTGCTTTAAGCAACATCCATCTTATAGCAGCAGATATATGAGAAAGCAAGATATACCGATTAGTGTGTTCACGTCTTTTTTATGGAGAAGTCTCCATGCTGATCTTGCATGATGCAATAAAGCTTTAACTTATTCGTTTCTTATATACTCATACGGTCTTGACCGTAATAGTTTAATAATATCCTTTCATCGAATGTTTGTCAAATATTATTTTATCAAAAGTCGAAAATTTACTTTGATGAAAGAAAATTTGAAAAAGAGAAAAAAGTTCGAAATTAATTTCAAGACTTTATTCAACTTGCAGTGAGTGAAATATAACTTTCGTCAAATTTCCAACAGTTCACATATTGACATTTCTAATAAGATGTCACGACAGTCTTTAAATAATAAAAATTTTAAATGTTGAAATAATGCTATTATAAACATCTTGTAATATTATCACAAAGTTTCTTTTGTGACTCAATCGAGATTAAATATGAAGTTAATTATTAAACCGACAAAGTTTAAATTAATTCGCTTTAACTGCCATACTTTATGAGTAACCCTCTTAAGAATTTAATTTGTTATTAGACAAACTCGAAAAGGAGATTATTTAAAAGCATTGCGAAATATTTTAATATAAAACAATAACTTTTAATACGTTATTCATAAACAGTAAAATCACTTTTTTGTGCATAAGTGTAAAACATAATAAATATCAAATGCATAATTACATAGAGACATATTCAGATTTTTCAACTAATTTCCATTGGTTGAAGTAACCGAGAAATTCTAATCCGCGAAGTTACCGCGTGCGAATGTTTTAAAACGGTGCACATATACAATTATTTTATTATAAGGACTAGCGGTCACAGTTGTCGAAATTCGACCTTAATTCCTTGCTTTTTTTATTTTGTTCTCTCATGTCAGCTGAAAACGTCTACAAATACGGCATTAGTTATTTATTAGCCCAGAGCTCGAAACTCAGTTAATCTAACATTTTAAAATTCTTTGGTGACAATCTCTACTCTGTGCGACTGTTTGACCACAGACTATTATATGTTTGGCAATGACGATATGACGTAAACAATGAATATTTTATTATTAAATGTAAACATTGAATCTTGTAATATACCTTTTATATATAATTTAATGTATTTGTAACACATGTTAAATATAAATATTAGGTTTCTGCACTCTTTCCCCATCTAAACTTTAACTATGCCAACTCTCATACTCTGACGTGACAATTTGCTTAAAAAGTAGTGCAAAGTTTTTTAAAAAAGGCTAAGTAAGAATGTTTCTAATGATATTTTTTGCAGTTCACATTTTTAAATTTTAGTATAATTGGGCTATTAAATAGGGAATGCATTAACGACACGCGCTTGCAAAATTATTAAAATAAAGTATTTTCACGTCATTTTACATTGAATATTTTTACCCCCGCAACATTCTCAAAAACTCTTCGTAATATCCCAAGTGATAAAAAGATCGTTTTTGACTGGCTAACATGCCTGTTAGTGCTTATATTTAAATCGTGTTAAATATCGTTATGAATATATTTATGAAAACTCTAAATTTCCGCTTCCGTAAACAGACGAAATTTTATTGTCATATTAACACTAACCAGTACCTTATCAAAGTTAAACTTGTCAACTTGATCTTAACATTATAATTCCCAAAGATATTAAAGAATTAAAAAGATAGTTTAATGTCTCAACTATTCTCACACGTCTTCGTAATAAGTAAATGAAATCTAATTTGCTTCTCCAATATCGAAGCCAGTTTCCGCTTCCCCTTCATCGAACCGTGATTGATAAGCTTCCTAGCTGTCTTTACTATCCTTTTTTAAATTGATATCATCATGGGACATATTCTCTTGCTAGTTTCCTATCCACACATTGATGACAATATATGTAAGTGGAATTTTGGGATATTGTGACGCTAATAGGGTCGAATTGTCGCATTTTTTGTTTCGTTCGGTTGAACGATTCCCTGTATGTTTTGATGTTATTTGAAAAACAAGCCATGGCATGTTATATTTGTATGTTTACTTTTGTTCAATTTCAATGGCCAATGTTTTGTTTTGGTCAAAGTAGAAATTTCAAACCATGAAAATATTTTTCTTTAGTCTGAGCATCCCTTGAAATTATTTAAAAAAGTAAGATGCCTACTTGATGTCGATAAGGATATTGATTTGAAGACTGAGTATTTTATTATCAGTATAAATCTTCAATACCTATATTTAGACATACATAGTATTATGTATAGTTAAATATACTTAACTTAGATTTGTATTGATATTAAAGAACTTAGTCTTCGTCGTCGGTTGTACATAGATGTATAAACGTACTATATACGTTTAAATTGACATTCCATAATTAAAGTGACAATATTTCACAATTAAATGAAACTACGTGATGTAGTGTTATTTCTCCTTTCTTTAATTTCTTTAACCACGACCTAGGTTTTGTTGTATTACAACATCTTCAGATGGGATATTAGCAAAGATCTTTGCTAATATAAGCTTAATTTTTTTTTTAATTTTGCTAATATTTTCTTAAGCAATTACAACTGAACCTTTTCTGTTAAATATCTATTGCGAGCTTAAGATCACCCATTAATAAAATATGTATGTAATCAAATTACGTTAAGGACTTTTGCTGCACACCACAACCACGACAAACCACACATAATCCAATACGTCAAGAAATTATACATAATACGACTTGTGTTTTTATTACACGTGCAGTAATTATAATTGCTAGTAATATATGGCTAACGCCATAGATAATTTAATTTTAATATCTTTACTTCAATTTTTTTCCACTATTATTTTTATAAAATGCTCTAATTGTTCATTTTTGTAACATTTATTTTACTTACTTTCATATAATCTCGCAGAATATAAATAAACCTTTTGCAAATCATTATAACTACTGCTCTATAAAATCCGTACCAAACCGTACCAAATCCGTACCAAACTGCAGCTGTTTAATTTCAAAGAGTAAAATAAATGCTAAAGTACCTATCTCTGTTATAGACATTTAACATTTTGTGCAGATAAGTTATTGGTAAAAATTTAAAAACCAAAATTGAAATATTGATCCTGAAACTGAAGGATTTAAAATTAATAAATAATCGAAAAAGGAATCTTCATAAGGGTCTCTTTGTAGCACAGTTATTATTCTTGCACACCACACGCCATTGAATTGAGAATTAGCAGTTACGAGTATTCGAGTTATATAAATTTCTTTGTTTATATTTAGTTCCGATCTTAAGATTTCTATAATATTTTTTCTCTTTCTAGGCAGGTCAAAAATATAGGGATCCGAAGATTTTTTTTAAGAGCTATATCTTGTGAAAGGCGCTGTTTGTATTGATCAAACTATTTTTATTTTAATTTTAGCTAGCATAATCTTTAGTAAAATGTAAACAATATTTCGCATAATCCTCAAGGATTAAAAAAAAAATATTTATTTTATAAAACATTAAAACCTGCGATATATATCTCAATAAACACTCAAAAACACTCGTTTGAAAATCCTTGGGAATGCAAATTTAGTACTCGAAATTTTATTTAGAATATTACAGAAAAACTATAGCGATAGCATTGATCTCGATGGTTATTCCAATTAATTTTTTTGACAATTTAGTTAATGATTACATTGTGAGTAAATTGCTAAGGTGGCAAAGTTTGAGAAATTATACTAATCCACCATCTTTGTGAAAAACTTTAAGCTAAATATCTCGTGAATCGCCGTTGTTACGACATTTAAATTTAAATTTAAATCACATTTTGAAAGGCATAACATATTCCATAATTTCTTCAATGAAACTATTGTCGCATAGCCTACTTTTAATTAATTAAATTGCATTAGTCTTTACAAAAAATTATTTTTTTTCAAATAGTTTTGCAAAATACTGATGAAGTTTTAAAATAGTACACATCAGTCTTGTAGAGCGCTGCATTTTGAAAAGTTATTAGTTGACAAGTATCACCGCATTAAAGAATAAAAGAATAAACAGTTTTAGCTAAATATATCATTAGATATTTATAGTATGTACAAATATGAAATTTTTATTTAATTAAGTACTAAATTATTCGTATCTTCCATTTCAAACTTTTTTATGGTATCAATAGTTTATGAAATTCAATGAGTGTCATAAAAAGCTTTTTCGAAATATATACTTTGTTTTCTCAAAATATATAATTATTGATTTATCGTAATTCAAATTACATTGTTATCAATACTAGAGTGTAATAAATTTTCTTTAATTTTATTGGAAACTTTTATTTTTAATTTTTAAGATGCAGAACGTCTAAAGTTGCATTTTTGCTTTAGACTTTCTACATGAAATTTTGACCTTGATTTAATTCGTGTGCTCTATTTTTTCCAGCAAGGAATGAATGTTTGTTTATAAATAGTATTTATTTGAATGATTGTCGTACCTATTAATTAAATATATTGTCAATAGATAGCCCTGTTTGCAGTATAAATACCTTTGAGATATAATATATAGAGAATTATAAAATTCAAAAATTAGTTTCAAATCGTTTGTTTATTTTTCGTCATTAGAAGTGAAGGTAATCTTCAAAATGACAGTACAATTATTAGATTTGATTAAGCATTAAGGGAGATATGGCTTACCGCTAAAAATATACCTTTCAGAAATATTTTTTTGAGATAGTACACACAAAATAATTTATCCACAGTTATGTCAAATGTAATTGATTTTTCTTCCATTTGTTTCGCTTAATTTTTTTCGTATGAGAAATTTACATTATATTTAGTTTAAAAAAGATATAATGCTATTCATTATGATTTTTAGTTCTTTCTAATGAAAACTTGCGAATATATATTGTTTTACGTAATATCAAGGCAAACCATTGAAAGCATTTTATAAATGTTAATCTTACGTGAACACTCGGATATTATAAAGAGTGCAGTCAACGAAAGATATTTAAGACTTATTTTATTCAACACTGTCATTTGATCTCATATTTTCCAATCTTTACCTGACAACAGCAAGGTCGGAAAAAGTATTTTCATAACAACAGTCAAAGAAGGATTTTGATTACTACAATTTGATATATGTGTGTGTGTGGATGAATAGGTGGGTATATATATATATATACATATATATACAGTCCTAGATACTAAATTACTAGACTGATTTTGACCATAAGTTATGGTTAGATTCATATTAAGAGTATCATAGGCTATATAACATTAAAATAGATCTCCATCTAGTCACCATAACTTGAAATTGGCTTCTTTAGAGTTAAGTGTTTTTTAAGTTGTCCATGGCATTTCAATAAATGCACACTAAATAAAGTAGTAAGGATTCATTAGTATACCTTTCGTTGTGCCTTGTAGAACATTTACACCTTCCATTGGAAATAACTACTCTAATATTATCAACGTGTCATTACGTTGAAAACAAAATTACTGACTACGTACATAACGTAATGTGACTTGCCACGTTAACAAAGTTTCTCGCATAGTAAATCGGAGAGGTAATAAGTGTATACTCCTCGAAACATACTTCTATTTCCTTCTGCTGTTTGATGTATGTCCTTGCACGCACGTTGGCTTTTCCTCGGCTCTTTTACAATAACGTCGCCCGTTGTCAGTGGCGTGCTTCCGAATATAGTGTCAGCGCGATAGTTTTACACATTTTATCGACTCTCTGAACATTTTGTTTATTTGCACGTTTACGTACGCAATGGTAGCTTTACGTAGTGATCAATATATAGAACTGTAACCGCCTCAGATTTGAGATTGTACGTGCTCAGAGCATCTGACTTAAAAAATCAAACTGATTTTAACCATCTTTTCGAAGTTTACTTTATGTAATATTATGCCGAACATAAAAAAAACATACCGACGCATAAATCAAACATGTATTAAAGGTTAACTTAAAGTGCTGGTTAACTTACCCTTCAATAACATATTTATTTATTTACGTACTTTAATGTATACAATTATTGCCACGACAGCAATCTCTTACAGCCAACCAGAACACTAGTCCGGCCCCGCTCAATGAGCTGTCGTGAATCGAACCCGGGTCCCTTCATTGCGCAGAGCAGTCAGAGGCCGTACGCCTTGTGATCAACCCAACACACCACCGTGATGATATGTAAACTGATCATTCGCCAGTTTTTCCTTCCTCAAAAAATCATTTAATAAATTAACGTAATATTTTACAGATCAGTAGGATGTACGATGGGTGAAATTATTAAATTTGTAATAAAATTATAATACATTATATTCTTTATTCCGATTCCTTTTCACACAACAGGATTAAAAAAACATTTCCCCCCAAATAACATTACTGACAAATCTAAAATAACATCTGGAAAATAAATTTCACCAATAAAACTCATTTTCTGTGCTGTAACATGCGGATGATTATACTCACAAAAAATCGGTAGTAAGTACCGTATCATCTTATCCATAAATATCAAAGGAATCATTTTTGGATACGTTCAATCATCCGGCTGTATATAATTTCATATAGTCTCTACGTAAAAGGCCAGGTCTTTTCTAATTTGCTTCGCACTAAAGTCATATGTAGTAAATTAATTAAGAAATTATATTAGAAGTCCCTGGTATTACGCACACAAATTCAAACCTTCTGAATGATGTATTATTTACCTAAAATTTATTTTTCTTTATATTCTTTACTTTATATTCTTTACATTTTGGGGTTACGCAGAAAAATTAAAAAGTTGTTTGTCTGTCCATCTGCATGCTACCGTTCTTTTAATGGTAGACTGTATGAAAATGCCATAAAGTTGAAATTTGGCATAGTTATATTTATATTACAAATTTTATCTCATGAACTTTTGCTATACACACAAAATAATAAGCTTAAAATTGATAATTTTTGTTGGAGTTACGTATCCTCACCCCATACCAGCTAAATCGTAATTTTAAATCTATTATTTTACGAGTAAGAGTCAACCAACCGACGACATTTAGTTGGGTTTCTAAAAAATGCATAGAAATCCATGCAAGTTACTTAAATAAATTGCAGAAGTAACTTTGTTTTTAAAATGTATATTTATTGTCTTTAAAATACTAAGCAATATATTTATACACTTACACGGTGAGAAGTAATATTATTTGAATATGCACCATGGTTTTGTGTCTTTAAAAATCTGTATTTACTTTGTCAAAAATAAATATTTGTAAATGGTTTATCAGAAATCCAACGTACGCTCAAAAGTTTAGGAGTCCTTAAATGTATACGAAACTTTCGAAGTGTGAATAGTATCAATACTTTACAGATTTTTCTATGTACGCTTGCGACTTCATCCACATTCAGAGCATGACCGAAATAAAAAAATAAACAAAATAATGCTTTAAAAATCTTCATATTCAACCTTCTTTTAGACAAATTTTCTAACATTCTTTATATTATGAAAGAATATTTTAAAGTTCTGGTGAACTTACTCTGCAATAACATTGGTAAATTGTCCACATTTTGTCATTTTTACTTCCTTTATATAACACTTAATAAATTAGTACGTTACAAAAGGAAAACATTTTCCAAATTACATTTTGGTTTGACCAGTAGGATACAGGATGAATGAAATTATTAAACCTGTTGGAAAAAACGTTCGTTATCCACTCCGATTCCTTTTCATGGAATATAAATAATAAAAGAAACGTTTCCTTTAAAATAACAAGGTTTCAAAGATTTGATTCAAACGTAAAAATATTTTTATCGCTTCTCACTTTCTTTCTGTCGACCTTGGGGTGGTATTTTAAAAAATATTTTTAATTATATTATACAAATCTAAGTTACATTAATATCCCCCAATTTTATATTCCTAACCCTAAAACAAATTTCTATATGTAATTAGTGACATGAAAACAAATCTTTGTACACTTTTAATGCTTTTCATAGATACGTTGAATAGCCAAGAAGTTGGCTTTTCGTAGAAAAATGAACAAGAACTAATTATTTTTGTAAACGAAAAATTTAGTTCTATACACAAGAACAAAATATATGCAGCTAGCTTCATAGTTGTATTCGGCGATTTGCTTTAAAGTTTCAAAAGTAATTTACACATATATTAATAATAATTTCAATAAATTATAAAATTGCAATATTTTTCTAGAGTTAATTCAGAAATGTTTAGTGTCACTTTGAAATTACTAAACTCTCAAATTGAAGTCCTCTGTCGAATTCGTAAAACGACAATGTCAGCAAAACTCCCCAAATATGGTCGCATCTGGTTTCGTTATCTCGTTGCACCAGTGGATAAACGTAAACCACGTCCTGCCAACCCCCGCAGCTGTGTTATTATTTGGCGCCGCTTCCATTTTCGAACTTCCCTGCGCGTGCTATTTATTCGGTCACTTGTAAAAAGTTGTAATTTATTACTACTTTGCATCCATTTGTTAACATGTGCTATATTGAATATTGTAAGGTTAATATTAACTTTATTGATTTTGTGCGGGCAGTGGACTGGCAACAATGAGTTTAGTCGCTTAATAGCGTGATGACTTGCTTTCCTTTGCTGCTCAATTAAGAATGTGCGTTGCTACTCAAACGTAACATTTTTAGTCAGTGTAAAAAGGTAAGTTTGATGTGCGAATTCATTTATTTGTATATGTGCATTTTAAAATTGTAAATAAATGTCCATTATAAAAATATAATAATGAAAACATATAATAATGAAACATGAAAATAATTATGAAAACATTCATATAATATATACATATCCATGATATGCTATAACAACTTATCTACTATAATAACAAAAACATGTCGCTAAAATTATTTCATTGAAAAATCTTAGCATTATTTAAAGATATCAACATAAATGTTTTCTTCTTTTAATAAATTTTTCACTCTTTTATTTGAAACTCATTTTCAGCTAAGTTTTTGAATGTCATTTGGCAGGTGGAGACTTGTACTATTATTGTACTGATAGTAGAGAAAAAAAAGACTACGAAATATGAATGAGAACGACGTAGATAATTACAAAAATTATATGGAACATGCTTGAAATTTTACAAAGATCTATTCCTAAACAAAAGTTGATTTCGACATCCATCGATTTCGCAACTCATTGTTCATCACTAGTCTGCTATCTAACTTCCGTTGCAAATTTTCAATAAGTTTAAAAAAAATCTCGACATCAGTCAAACAAAATGAAACATAGAATTTGTATTAAAGACGAGGAAGAGCAAAAAGTAGACGGCGGCATGTGCTAGTGATGTGTGAGGTTGGGTGGCGGAAGAGGCCTGGCGGAAAGCTTTGGGGGGTGGAAAATGTCGAAATATCCTCAACAATACAGCCGGGGAGCGGATACGCCGATACATGAAACTTTTACAAGCACACTAGAGCAGGCTAAATACACAAAAGCGAACTTTTCCACTTTCCACTTTATCTGCCCCGGGCGTGTGAAATGAAGTTAATATGTTGAGCTTTAATCTATTTGGGTATACATTTTCTTCATAAACTTCTTATGGACAAAGACGCATATTTTTGTTGTCCTCGGTTGGATACCTAATGCGTTTATCAGTTATTTACCCGCCTATTTATTATGTACGAGTGCAATAAGTTCGTGACTTTACATATTAATAAAATACCAAAGGATATGCTGTTGAATACTAGAGATATTATTTAGGAAATAGCTTCAGACGTTTTCGGGGATATTGATTTTCTTTTGTAAAGGCTGATGTAATAACAAAAAATACAACCATACAACTGTTATTCTAAAATCAGTCACTAACGAATGATAACAATCGAATGTTACGGAGGTATTTTATTCGTCAAGTGATCTCGTGGTAATTTTCTGAAAATTAAAGAAAAAACAAAATTCACCATTATGTTTCACACTGATTAATATGAACGTTTTATTTCCATTGGTGACAGAGAATAAAATATATCTTTACTGGCTCAGAATCTAAATTAAATTAAAATTGTGTAGTATTGAAGTAAGAAAAATATTAGTTTATCAGAATAGACTTGCGCTTTGATCTTTCAGTCACATCGGTTTATTACTGGCTGATAAAAAACAAATCTTTGGAAGAAACTATTAGCCGTAAGGTGGAGGAATGAAAGGTAAAAAAACTTAAAATTGAAATAATAAACATGTCCCGCAGATTTTTAGAATGAACAACATATTATTATTGTTTTTGTTGACAACAGTTTTGATATATTTTGATATTTTTTAATTACATCGATTGACATTAAAATTCCAATTTATATTAATTTATTATTTCTTACGTATTACGACGTGACTATTCTTATGACATCAACATTCTCATAATTTTGCAGTTTCCACATACCTTGATCTTCCTGAAATTTACTTAATGAAATGAACAAAATCCTAAAAAAAAACATTGAATGTTTATTTTAAAACAATAGTCCAATAGGACTATGTAAACTTTCAAATTAAGAGACCGCTGGATCGAAGAAATTTATCGAATGTGTAACATTACAACTATTACAACATTAACAACAACATAATTTCTATTTGTAATCTATTATATAAAATATATTATACGCAAATTACTGGTTAAAACACATAATATTATTTAGTCAATTGATTTAAATTCCAACATTTTCTGTTAAAGAGTTTGTCTAGAAGGATCGATTGTGATTGTAAAAGCCTCCAAAAACGCAATAGGAAAATGACTCCGACTTAGTTTCGTGTTTGTATATTTTGTTTTCTCAGGCGTGATAGCAAAATTAAAAAAAAATTATATTCCAGACGTGTCTTCATTAACGACTTGTTAAAACTTATAGCGAACAGCATTTAATAAACTTCTAAAAACACTTAATAAACTATACCATAATTACCTCTATATTAATACGTGAAGAGAAAACTTTGTACCCATTTTTAAAAATATTGCCCGCAGGAAGGAAAAAAGTTTAGAGGGAGAAGTGCAGAAAGTTAAAATTTATATTTGATATGTGCTACAAATACATTAATTTGTATTTTAAAAATACATTAAAAGATTAATTGTTTACATCGAGTAATAAAAGATTAATCGTTTACCATCATAATATCAATGTCAAACACGTAATTGTCTATGGTGAAACTATAAACACAGTAGAAATTGTCGCTAAAGAATTTGAAAACGTCAGTTTATTTTATATTTTGGGTCATAGATATCCATTTTTTATATATTGGTGAAATACAGTTTGTTTAATAAACACCTATCGCAGAAGGAAAATTCTGTAGCCGCAATGTGAATTGACTTACTCTCGCCTACCTATTAGTGTTTTCAACAAAGTGAGTAGATAAGTACACTTTAATATTTATTATTAATTATAAGTACATTTTAATAAAGAATGTATATATACGCCTGGACAAAAGAACCTCAGTAGCGTTTAACGTTCAAACTTAAAAGTTTAATGAATTACGGTCGAATTTCAACCACTGGATGACCACAAGTACGTATAAATTTTGTTGATGCAAATGACTAATGCAAATTTAAACAATAAATTTTGCATTAGCATTGCATTACATAATGTATGCAATAAATTTTGCATTACTCATTTGACATAATGTATGCAATAAATTTTGAATTACTCATTTGCCATAATGTATGCGACAAATTTTGCATTACTCACTTGCCATAATGTATGCAAACAACATTTCACACGTCTTAACGTCTTAACATATTTGTTCTGATACTTAACATATAGGCAATTTCCAATATGTTGATATATTTAAAATTCAATTATTCTTGATGCGTAGCCTATTTACATGAAAATAGTTACTAAAAACATAGCGTACAATTTTAAATGAGATATCTTGGAGAGGTCACATCTTTAATAATTCTGTCAGTACTTAAGTTCCTTTAAAATTTTTCTATTTTTTATTATTTTCTTCAATCACTCTGAACCTCCTGAAGTCTTTTCTGAAGTCCTTATTAGAATATCTTTACTCCTAGTAACTTGTTTGTTTCAAAGTTTGAAACAATTCATGGAAAAAGCAATAAATTACTGTGTTGGTCTTTTAGTAACTAGTTCCGGAAAATGAGAGGAAAAATAATTTTTAGCTAAATCAAATTCGTTATGCCACATTAAGGTTACTATTATAAAAATAATTCCAAATTATATTTAAACTCATTTATAATCAAACCGATGGACACTTAAATTATATTTATTATTAATAAATATTTTATTTAAGAATGAGAAAATGAATAAAACTGAAACTTACTGAAAGACAAATCACAAAAATAACTCAGAATTAAAATGTGAGTGGTAATTTCGGAAAATTAATCATTTTGGAACATCACGCTGTTGACTTAACTGTCATGAAAAAATAGTAACTTAAATTATAATGATAATAGAAAAATAGCAAGATAAATTGTTTAAAGTGTAGATGTAACATTCTGCCGGCAAGTACATTATCGCACAAAATGATAACCTAAGATGTCCGCTCGCAACATCCGTATAGGATTTACGTATTGTTATATAGAGTGAGCTGGCGCTACGTTCCTTGTTTTTTGTATTTACGGTCGTAATGAGTTATCGCGTAGGATAAAATAGGAAGCCAGTTTGCTGCTTGATTTTATGATATATCTTTTTGCAGGTGTAGCTGGAAAATGGGGTTAGTTTAGAATGTAGGCTTTGATATATACTGTGTAGGTAAAAACGTGTTTCCTAATCAGATCGCCTATCGATATTTCGGTATTGAATTTAAAATACAGTATTTATCATTATTCAATGGACTACTATTATATTCTCTATAACCCCGTAATTCTTCATCGAAACTATTTAAATAATTTGTTGAATACATATTTGTTTTACTTTCCGTTGATTAAATTCCTTTTTGTGTGTAAAAGAGATGTAATTCCTTTTTGATCAAAACATTAGATCGTTTTGCTTAATATTGTTACTAAATAATTAAAATTTTACATAATAATGATTAGATATTTTGAAGCAAAATATAATTTTATGAGAATATTATAATTATGTGCAAATTAATTTAATAGATTTTCAATAAGCAGAAAATATCTCAAAGTCTTAAAGAGTCATAGTGGACTATTCAGTACACTATAAATGTTATGCCTCCAGGTTTCCTTCATTACCACAACAAAATGTTTTACCGAAGCAGTAGTAAATGATTGAATATTAGAAACCAATACCCAATACATACCCAACAAGATCCTAATTTCACAGTTTGTTACATTAATCCAATTGAATATCTCAATGAATGATTTTTGCAAACAGCCCAAGCTTTAAGTATTTCAAGGCGGGCGGTAAATTTATTCTTGTCGATGGGTAGATATACAATATTTGACTGTTCATGAGGCTTCCTCGAGGGTGGCTATGATTTGATTACGAACATCTGGTTCATCCTTAATATTCCCTTCGCATTTCATCCGCGGATACTTCCCTGTTACCTTCTCATTAAATCTATACTTTTATCTCTTAGCAGAGGAGAAATCATATTAAGGCAGCGTCTGCACTCGCATTGGCTTTGTAACAACATTTTATCCTTAATTTTGTTTTCATATCAGTGAAAGTACACACAAAACTTAATGAATCGCTATTGAGAAAAATTAATTTGTTTGTCGAAATTGGTAAACACGTTTATGAGGATCTAATTTTATTGTTCCTTTTAACAACTTATTTTTACTAACTCATTTTTAAGAAAATTTTCTACATTTTGAAAGTCTTCGGAGAATAGTCTTTTAGTGTGTATTTAAAATGAAAATTAGTTTAATCGAACACTATTTTAAAAAAATGATATTGTGCTAATGTACAATATTTACTGTATTAAATGAAAGGCGTTCAGAATTTTTATTAAAAGTTCTTTGTAGTTTTGTCAAATATTTAAGATCCGATTTTATCCTATCTGAAATGTATGACACCCCAGAGATTGGACATCATGTGCATCGATGGAAAAAATTATGTCTTTTTTCTATTATTATTTTTATCAATGTGGGTGCTGTATAATCAATATCAGAAAGTACTGTAATCCGATAAATAATTGACAGTTCTCACTACCAAAGAGAAGAGGGCAAGCGTACTGAGAGTAGTCAGAATTGATATATTTCACATCATGTAAACAATCTGGTTGTCATTTTCGATTAGAACTAGATTTCAAAGCACATTTCTAATGGACAAAAAATGTATGAAATTACACCGAAGAATTATCTTTCAACTCTATTTGTAATACATTAGCGTGATATAATGAAATATCGTAGTGGTGTCCAATCAGTGGCTATAAATTTCCTCAACCACAAATGCTGATCAAACATTTAAAGTTCATTTCAAGTTCAATTATTCTTAATGTTGATAATTTTATTAAAGAATAGTGTAATACTTTCGGATAATTATTGAAATGCTTGTACAAAGCTATTTGAAAACACGTATATTAACATCAAAAATATACAAGTGCACTTGGTCGATGTCATGTTTCCAGTAATGGAATGGAACGTAATGGAACTAAAATATATCAATATTAACTTCAAAGTAATTGCTTTGAATAACAACAAGGACATTCAGTAATTAGCGAGAATTCAAAAATATTGATCACGTCGGATATATTGAGTGTTCTAGTGCGAAACGAAATTTGATTACAGTTGCTATAAAAAAGCCCATAAACAGTGTGGAACTTATAAATAATTAATAAGGTGAAGTCCCCGTAACGATAGTTTTAATATTTATTGTTATATTCCTCGTACCGCTCCACGCTCTCGTTAGCTAGTATGATATTATTATTCTGTGATGGCGACTGGAGAGGACGACTGTTGTAATTATCATTGAAATATGGGTCGTTCATCATAAGTTTACGCCTATGAGAAGAAGGTAGCGTTTTGGGTGTAGGACCTAGGTGTCTACGTGATGTCGTTGACTTTCTACGGTTGATCGATTATTGCGCAACTTTTCGTCTGCCCCACACCCCGTTGGGCTTTTATCCGTAAATGGAAATAGGTAATTGAGTGGAAAGCTGTTTGCGTTGGAAAATAAAACTTGCATGAAATGTCGATTCCATTGCTGTAAGACCAATATATTAAGTTTTTTTTTGTATTTGCTCAGTATATTAGAAGAGATCAGAAAAGATATTGTAAATGAAATATTGTGAAAACTCTTTATGAAAAATTCCTTATTGTATTATATTGCATATTTTCAAGTATTTATTTTAAATTGTTTTCAAATATTTTACCAATTCCTGTGACGTAGACCTCTTGGATTCCTTTGGATTTATTTAATAAATGACTGTAAATTTCCCAAAACACTAACTCACCGCTTTCAGTTATTGTAGTTTAAGCCTCTTCATTTTTGAAATATGGTAATGATGAATGTTTTTTTCTTAAAATGAGAAAATTTTCATTACTGTCTTTAAAATTTAGTAAAATCAAAAAACTGATAAGAATTATTTTTAAATATTGATAAGCGATAAAAATAGATGTTTGATTATAAAAAGTGTTGTGTACTTCATACGAAATATAAATGTTCGGTGAAATTATTGGGTTATTGTAGACAAAGTCCTGAAATGAAAAAAACAGATATCCACAAACAATTACCACATTAATAATGGCTTAATTTACCTTATCGTAGCAACAAAGTCGCTTTATTAATCAATCGTGCTTATTTACGCAAATCAATAAGTATATACATAATTATTTAAGTTAAATATTTCACATAAAATTATTCACATTTATATTTATCTGATATTATTTGAACAATTAATAATAACTAGTGGTCACCCAGATAGATAGAAATTCAACCTTAATTCAATAAATTTTTAAATTTAGACGTTACTGAAGTTTTTTTGTCATAGAATATACTTCGATAAATATTGCATATATTTTTTTTAAATTTTGTTTTATTACGTCAGCTGATTGCGTATACAAATACGTCATTAGCGTGTCTTCTTTGTTTTATAACCGTACAATACTTGATGAAATTTAAAATTTAACATAAATAACAATTGAAGATGAAAGCACATAGCCTTGAGCCGTGCCAAATATACTCCTCCGAGCACGCAATATGATTAAAAGGGGTGCAGAGTTTTCTCTTATCGCATTAATATATGGACGTTACATATTTAATTTACATTTAAGGCAGGAAAATGTAATAAAAATACCATAGAATTTCGTAAATATATTTTTGAAATCATTCACACCCTCGTAATTTAATACGGGTAGGGAGAAACAGTGTGCCAGGTTGAACGAGAAACTTGATATTATTGAAAGCAGTGAAGCTACTTCGATACATTTCAAGTGATCTCAAGCTCTCCACGAAGAAGCGGGGTCGAAACAAAAATTAAATTCTGTAGTATACGATCAGTGGCTTCATCGACTTCGAACAGCCGGTGGATTTAGGTCAGGAAAGTCTATGGGGGCAAAGGCTGGGTAATTTAGGATAGCGAATAAGGATTTCCCACGGGCAATGAAACATGTTATTGCTTCATGGGGCAGGTTTTTTTCATAACCAAAAGGGAAATAGCAATTTCTTCGTTAAATTGCTTCCGCTGTTTGCTTTTTGAGTCAGCGCCGGGGGTAAAAAGCTCAATGTGAAGGAGTTAGTAGTATTATTATTTATTTTTTCTGATATATAAAGAACTTGTTCAACTTTTAATTTGAAATATATGTTGGCGAAGTTGAAGTTTATACAAAGTCATTTCTTTAAGATTTTAACAAATATTCTCAGTACTTTTGCATTTCCACCATTTCATTTCTTTTTTATTTTTACTTTACTTAGTTCCATAGGGCGGTGTGAGGATGCATCGTTGACTGGTTTACCGGGTTTATGGATCATAACTACCTCGGATATTTTCCAAATAGCAGGGACATGTTTTGTTCTGAAGGTTGCATTAACGAGGGTTACCAGGAAGACAATACATTTTCTAGGAAGCTCTTTGAGTACTCCAGTTCTAAGCAAATTGTGGGAAAAAATAATCCTTACTAGGATACATGCATACCTAGATATCAATCACGTCATACCAGATCATCAGTTCGGGTTTCGCAAGCAACATTCAACCCTAGAACAAGTACACAGAGTCTATCGTACTATACGAGACTGTTTGGAAAAGAAAGAATATTGTTCTACTGCTTTCCTGGATATCCAACAGGCATTCGATCGGGTCTGGCACAAAGGGTTACTATGCAAAATAAAGCAAGCACTTCCACACTCTTTCTACCCCTTGATGGATTCTTACCTTAGAGACAGAATGTTTCGAGTAAAACACCGTGACGCCAGGTCTTCCTTGTATAGTTGCCACGCAGGAGTACCCCAGGGATCGGTACTCGGTCCGGTGCTTTACAACATCTTCACGAATGACTTACCCCAGACACCTAATATTACAGTAGCAACCTATGCTGACGATGCTGCATTTCTCGCATGTAATAGCAGTCCAGAAGAGGCAAGTAAATTGCTGCAGGCACAACTCGATGACACAAATAAATGGTTGAACAAATGGCGTATAAGTGCTAGTGCCCAAAAATCTCACCACATCACGTTCACTCTGAGACGTGCAACTTGTCCTGCAGTCAACTTAGGTACCAACACCTTACCGTAATCGTCCTGCGTCAAATACCTGGGGTTTCGTCTGGACCGAAGGATGACATGGAAAGACCACATCAAAAATAAGAGTAACGAAATCAATTTTCGATTTAGAAATTTGCTATGGCTTCTAGGAAGACAGTCAGCACTATCCCTAAGCAACAAACTAAGAGTGTACTGCTCCGTAATAAAACCCATTTGGACATATGGGATTCAACTGTGGTCATCGGCCAGTAATTCGAACATACTCTGCCTACAAAGAGCCCAAAACAATATACTTAGGGTCATATCAGGTGCACCATGGTACTCCCGCAATTCGGAAATCCACGAATACCTACAAATTTCAACCATCGTAGACGAAGCAAAACGCTACACAGCCACGTACAAAGATCGTCTGACATTCCATCCTAACCCACTTTCGCACATGCTGTTGCAGCCCAACTCGATAAAGAGACTCAAGAGAGCTGACGTGCTTCCTAATTAGAGCGATTAAGGGCACTGGCCCTATATTCGCCCAAACAAGATACATACCACAACCTACCTGCTTATAGTTCTAATGACTGATCGCAGGATACAAACAGAAAAAAAAAAAAAAAACTTAGTTCCATAAAATGCCCATCACTAACAATAACAATAAACTTAAAAGCTTTTAACTAATTTATTTATATAAACTTTTCAACCTCATTAAAATATGTTATTCACTGTAAATCATAGAATACAACAATGAAGTTTTAACATAACCATCAAGCAATTTTACGAAAGATGTGAAATGTAAATAATCAATGGACTTCTATTGGGATATTTACTAAATCAACCAGTACACCCGTTTAGATTATACCATTTAAGTAGAGCAGTCGTGACATGGCAGATATTTTGTTTCCAAGGAATAGGATAAGGAAAAATGTGGAATAAACCGCAGTGCTCAAAAATTCTGATATTTTTCTTTATTCTCTGTCATGTATGTCAAGTATTTTTTTAGATATGTATTTATATCTCATAACTTAAACAATTTAGAAACTATTCAATATTATCTTTTCTCCGCGTAAATACTGGTATTTAAAGAAAAGTCATTATTTAACCAAATTATTACAATTTTTTTGTTATAAATAAGTATTGTATCAAAATAAAATCAAATTGTTTGGTATTATCCACCTTATTTCAATTTTATCGCCATATATAATTCAGGTGACCCGAATAAATTTTTTTTAGATAAGTAATATTTCCGTAAGCTAATAAAAAAAATACAGGCAGTCATGGGGACTGCCCATTGAACTCAAAACTTAAAACTATATATATATTTATATATTATTTATTAAACTATTTATTAATGATATATATATATATATATATATATATATATATGTATATATATATAAATAAATAAATATATATATATATATATATATATATATATATATATATATATATATATGTATATATATATATATATATATATACACACACACATATGCTTTCACTGCTAGTCAAGCGCTACATAACTTACTCATAGCTAGAAATATATAGAAATATATACCATACTACAAATTAACATTAGCATGTCGGTGACGCAAACCGAAAAGATTTTCTCCTACGCGACGCTTTTTATTATTAACTTACATTAGACTTTTATACGCTAATAATATTAAAGTAACGATTGAACCTTATTTCTGAATTTAATCCGGTTTAAATACAGCATTAATTCTTTTGAATGGTAAGATATTTATTCTATATTCAGTGCATAGATACGACTGTAACCCGCACTTTGCTTACAATATCATGTAAAATAAAATAAATAAAAAATATTTAATTTACAAGTATCTACGTCAAATACGTTCCAAGGCTACTTATTATTCTCATTTTCAATGACAATATTAAAAAAAATAAATCAGATAAATGAATCGTTTGCAATGTTATAGTTTTCTATTTTATTTTTAATGAAAGATTTCTGAATTTTTATTTTACATGAATTTACTTCATAAATAAATATTATTTCTTTGTATATTTACGTATATTCGGAAATGTTCAATAGAACTTTAATATAAAGTACCACAATTGTGCGTCAATAATTAAAACCTTTCCTACTTCCATACGTCCGTAATTTAAATCTTTTTGTCAAACCATTCACGGTTAATTCAGATATAATGACTGCATAACCCAATTTTATCGATTAAAAAAAATCTTTACTCCGGCTTGGTAACAAAAACTATCGACAAATGACTAACCATCACCAGCAGGTGAATGAGACGTGACACTAACCGGGGAACTGAAGTACCTGTCAATCGTATACAAAGTACGTGCTCTAGGCGCGTATGACGAGCGCACGTCAAGCACACGCGCCTTTGCAAACTTTGGGTTACAGTGTTCGTTAAATTCAAAATATGCGTAGCCTGAAAATGACGTTGGCTTGAACTGAATAGAGTTTTGTTCGCGGAATAAACTTATTTGCGACGTTTTTATATATTTATGAATACCTATATAAGTTTTCAGCAAACAGTAGTAATGCGCCTTATGTGTTATTAATTTATATAAGATTCAATACAATGAATGATTCAAATATATTAATGAAAAACTTCCAAATGAATGTTATCAATCTTATGTAAAAAATTAAAAGAGATTCGCTTTTATCATGGATATAAAGTAAGCTTTTCTATACTTCTTTATGGTTTTGATTATTCTTTCTTAATCTACATCATGGATATTTTATGTTCTTCCGATTCTCTTTCTATAAGCGAAGAACGGATATTTGCGATGGGGAGCTAAGTGAGAAAAAGTGAAACGCCGCGAATACGGCAATGAAACGGAAACGAAGCTTTTTAAGTAGCTTCCGGTTGTTTCCAGATTTTAAAAATAAATTCTTTCTTCTTCTTTTTAGTTCTTAAAGGGAGGGAAATAGAGAGACAAAAAGAGAGAGGGAGAGAGAGAAATGAAAGAGATAGATAGAGAGAGAGATGGAGGTAGAGAGATAGTGAGATAGAGATTCTACCATCATACGTTTAAATACAAAAGCGTAAAAAGCTTCGCTTCTGTCGTGCGTCCACTGGCTTCTTTATTTAATTTCGTTTCAATTTCAAATGTTTCTGCTTTGCTTTTTATTATTGAACGAATTCCAAAATTTCCATGCTATTTAGTTTTTATATTTAATATAAATATTTTGTTTATATGTTATTTACATTTTATTACAACTTTTAAACTAATGCATTTGAAATATGTACACAAAGTTTGAAAGATGGTTTAGCACACAGATTTCAAAGAATTACGACTTTATGACATGTATTGCGGGAGGAATGAAAAAAAAATTGTTTGCTTAATCAATATATTACGTAAATAATAACATATTTATGTAAATGACTAAATATATTTAATTTTTCAAGAAATAGTAAATTACTTTAAAATTTTAGTTATTCATGAATATGACTAATTGCTAAGACAAATTTTTAAAAATTAATTTCTTGACTGATACAATAATGTGCATTAAAATAATAGGAAACAGGAAGAATGAAAATAAAATACCTACAATAGGAGAAAACACGTTTGCTGGCTTACGCGAGCTTTTCGAAATCGTTTAGAATAGGTTAGGATTGGTTTATGTTAAATTCCAAGATGTACAAAATTGGTTTATTACTTCCAAAATTGCGATGGTTCAAAGCATAAAAACGCCAAAAAACCATAAAAATACAAATACAAAGAAGACAAGTAATAAAAAGAACCTTAAGGACGTTACAACTTTTTCCTAAAACTTTTTTTGATCATTAGAAAAAAGGAAAACTCGCTAAAGTGTATTTCATCGTATACTCCCATGGTAGTTACTTCTATATTTTAGTGCAATTATTAAGAATTTGTTTCCCTAATTAATTAATTTAAATTTATTATATTTGTAATACCCTCGAAATGTCTAGAACAACGATAACGCCTTTTATCAATAAAAAACTTAACAAAAGTTTATTTTGAAACGAATCTTCCTCGTCAAAAGTATCCTGAAGAATTCAAATAAAAAACACCGATGGCAGACGCCACCTAGAAATGGGAATTTCTTATAGTGTTTTGGTTATTCGCATTATTACGAGAATTTAGCTATTGCCGTCGCTATTGCTTCAAATATAATTTTCAATTTCCCATCCACAAAATTAAGTGGTCTATAACACAGATCTGTCAGTCAGGCAAGGTAAATGAAGACGCCAAAATTCCAAAACCAATTTATTTCTCCATTCACGTATAATAAAAGGAAATACTTCGTAAGAAAAATATGAAAGCACAGACAGTACTCATTCAGAGTGGCCGCAAGAAAGACAGGCGCGGAACGCGACGCCGTCATACAAAGTAGCATTTTGTTACGCCTCGAATCAAGCAACAATTCAACACAATTACCGTGAGAGTAATAGAAGCCTTGTGATGAATGGCAAAATAAATACAAGAGATATTATTTCCCAGAACTTCTATTTGAATTTGAAGTAAAAAGGAGCTTTAAACGAATTGTGTGATGGCAGCGCCCGTAGCTTTTTGCTCGTCGCTCTCGTTTGTTGAATTGCATTCGCCCGAGCTATTTGATGGTTTGATCATGCGTTGATGACAATAAATTCTTAACCCAGAAAAAGAATGAATCGAAATAGAATTTACAATAAAAGCTCTTGGGAAAACATAAATTGACAACATTTTTAGAAGCCTTTGTTGAGGTGACATTTCATTTGACACGTTATTTAATATTATGTAAAATATTTATTTTTGCCCAAAAAGAAATACATAATTCACTTGGGACACATTCCCTTTAACTGTAAAAATTATTCATTACACGATCACAAGCGTTTATTTATATTTTATTTATTTACAGGAAAAATAAACTGATATTGTATTTTTAACATTGGGCCAAATATATAATATAATTGTAATAAAAATATAGTTGCAGACCGTTTTTTGACCAATTATGGTTATGTATTTTGTCTATTTTGTTTTCGTTTTCATTTAAAGCAAAAAACAATCAAACAATAATAATTTTCTCACCTATAAATTACAAATAACGAGAATAAAAAATTTACCTAATATTCAATTATTATTTGGTTACTCTAGAATAATAATTATTTGGTTACTCTAGAAGTAAATAACTTTTTTTTAAATTGGGATAGATATGAAATCCCATAAAACAAACAACACAATGAATTTTTACAAATGATACAAACTTTTCTTTCCCTTTCTTCTTACTCAATTCTTTTTGACATTCTTCAGTTTCATTAGCTTCAGTCTTTTTCCCTATCCATATATTCAATATTCCAAAATTTACCATTTTACATTTTATTACATCCTAATATCATTATTTTATAATTCTGTGTTAGAAATTTAATACGAAATTATTAAATATCTTCTAAGACTAATTTTTGCATATATAATCGGTATAAGAAATCATGTACTGCTTGGATAAGTGTCAGCGCTGTTTTGACAAGTGTTAATAATTTTTTCAGTCATATGTAACTGTAATTTCACGTTATGTATTGTTTTTCTTTTCATTGTCATTTCAAAATATTTATATTATATAAATATATATATATATATATATATATATATATATATATATATATATATATATATATATCGTATTATACTTGCCCACACTTATAATTTCAAAATAATCCGAACAACCACATTTCATTGATGACGATATGGATATAAAATTAGGGATATAGAAATTATGAAATATAAAAATTACATTCTTGTGTTGTGAATAAATCTGCCACATAAAACCCTTTCATCCGTTTCAATTTCGTATGAAAAAATTTCAATTCAAAAATTTTACATAACAAATTTAAACTTTGTTTCAGGAATAGGTAATGGGACTATATTTCGTTAGAAGTTACCTTTCTGTCGACGCGTGCATGCGGGCGTGCGTCCGTGCGCGTGCGTGCGTGTGTGCGCGTGCGCGCGCCTCCTTGTGCGTGCGTGCGTAAATGTGTGTGTGTGTGTCGTATGTAAAATGATACAAACTGAATTACATTGTGTCGTATGAGTTAAACAATAACAAAAGAGTGAATATATACAGTAAAATTGATTATACTAAACAAACTTAATCTTTGAAAGAATAATAATGGAGAAATGTAAGTTGAGGATCATATTTGGAAATAAAAGAAAGAAAGAAAACGAAATAGTTGTTCTAACAATCTTCTTTTGTATTAAAGAACAATTAACTATATAATATTAACGATCTAATCGACTTTTAAAAGTGAAGGTAATATTTGAGTTTTCTAAAAATTTCAGCTTTTATCTCGTACCACATATTAATGTCTAAGTTCGATGTATAGAGTTTATAGCCATTTTAAAATTTGAAACTTTTTCCTTATAGTAATATATATATATATATATATATATATATATATATATATATATATATATATATATAAACCTTTTACTCAGGAGTTTATGAATACGAAAAGTAATATGACATAGACACAAACGTTTATTTTTAGAATAAATAGAAAGGTTGCAACCGTGTTAAGAAACTTTAAAATATCCGTAATTGAACGAATTTTGTGGAGAGCGTAGAGAGTTTTGTACATACTAACACACCGTTATCAAGATCATGTGACGTGGAGAATACTTATGAAGAAAGTTATGAAAAACTTGATTTAAAATTTGTAATCCATATTTGGAAAACACAAATGTTGGAAATCAGTGACAGTTATTTCGTATTAATTAAGAGATTATTGTTTTTTTTATCCTGGAAATATGAAAATTAATACATAACATACAATTTTCAAAAGATAGATATAAATGTTCTATCTCAAAAGTTTCAATCTGTTAGTTACTATTGATTATTACTTCACAGGACGCTCAAATTGAAAATAAATTATTTATGCCAAAAGATGAAAATATTCATTGGATTTATATTCATAGATGAAATGGCTCACGATTAAAAGAAAAATTACACGACAAGGGGAAATTTAAATTAGACATGTCGGTCGAATGGCATTAAAGAGAAAGGGAAATGGTTATAACTTTTACTGCGTAAACAATTTTAAGATTTATAAAATTAATTCTAAGCTCTGTGTATATAGAGAAATCATAAATCTTTGGCATTTTAACATTTGATTTTACGGCGTATATTACGCAGAAATTTGATTAAAATATTAAACAAACATTTTGTGAAGTCATATGTCACAAACAGTTCTGAGAGTTCTTTTAACAAGCAAATACTATAATTAATTATCCAAACAATGAAATATTTTTTCTAAACTAACATTGGCATTACGTTTATTTCTTATCATTCTTAGAATTCTTTGACCAATTTGTCCCAATTACTTACAGGAACTTAGAGCTCCTATTCCTAATAAGAAATATAAAATAAGAATTTTTGTTGTTTTTACAATTCCAATTTGATAAATACCATTTCTAAAACCAGGTTTCAATTGTATCAAATTGAATAAAATTAAAGCTTACAAGATTCAAAAAAATTCATATTTTAATTCCGTTTTGGCAATAATCTTATATAAACATTAAAAATCAGCGCCCAATTATTTCACCATATTTTGTAGGCTCGCGAATAGGAAGACCGTTCCGTAAAAAAAACACTAATAAACTTTTATCGGATAACTATTTCGTAAAGGAATTCATTTTTTTCAAACCCACCTAAAGGTAAGCGGATATTAACCGAATACAGCTTCAAAAGTTCTTAATATGTGAGCAAGGTCTGTAAAAAAATTAAACTAAATTTTATCTGGAATAATTATATTAAAAATTAGTTAAAACATTTAAGTTTAAACTCTTAAGCATATGTCGCTTTCATCATAGCTGCAGGAAATATTTCGTACAGAGCGAATCCAAATAAAATATATTTATAGTTTATTTAAATAACTATAAATATTTCTTCAACTTTGTAAGTGAATTAGTGTTAGAATTAATTATTTAAGAAACGGAGTGAAATGCATTCTGAAATTTGCAACTTTATCAAAATGTAACTTAATTGAAGTAGTAACATTTATACCAAAATTGTATTCATACCCTCTTTCTTAAAATGTCTGCCATTCTATCGTTTCATGTTAACAGTATTCCACATCAAAAATCCAAAAGTGTTTGCCTCGTATGAAAAATCTTACTTCATGCATTCAACTTAAAATCTAGAGCTCGCCACAAGGGAGACACGTCCTGGTTTATGTCGTGAGAAGCACTACAGCACTGTTAATACACAATAGAAGTCTCTAGGGCCACCCTATAAAGATGCAATAAAGTGCATAAAAATAGTATGCGAACGGCAAAATTGCATTATTCGCTTTAGGAGGCTTCTCCAGGCGATGCCGGGAGCTAAAAACGTTTCGTTGAAATAAATTTTCTACGAAACTTTGTGTTATTGTTCATGCTGGCGGATAACTTTTGCGCTGCAGTTTTATTTTCTCACTAGGCTTTAATTAAACATTTATATATTTCATTAATTTTTCAGTAAGCAATGCAAATAGAAAGCTTTAGCATTATAATTCACAAATGATTTAATGGAGTAATTGAAAGACCCATCTCAATCAAATATGATGTTCACAAAAATTGTTTTAAAAATTATATTATTATAATTTATATAAAGATATATTGAGTGCCAATAATTATCTCATTAATTTTCCTAAGTTAAGCCTAGAAGCTTAATGCATATATTTAAATTTTTTTCGAGACCAAGGCAGCCTGACAGACATTGCATGCATTTAATCTGACAGCCTCTACATAAATAAAACAAAGAAATTCGATAAATTTTATCTGAAAATTTACCTATTTACATTGAGAAAATTAAAGCGACGAAAATAACCAAATATAAGAAGAACAATGAAAATGGTTGCAAAAAATGCTTGTTTTCATTGCAACCGTCTACCTAGGGCCGTGAAAAATGGCATATCGTCACATTTTGAATCAAACAATAATACAATTAAGTAGGTAATTGAAGATTTTAAAGGACTAAAAATATAAATATTATTTTCTATAATTTTTATTTCAGTTCAATATAAGGCATAAATTTATGAGACTCGTTCTGATCCAGATAACGGGAACGTAAGAGAGGATCTGATCCAATTGGGCGTTATGTCATCTTCATCGACGTGTATATATTGGGAGTTGCTTTGCTTACTATTCCGTCTAAACGGAAGTCATCGAGCAAGAGCATTCCAAGCAGAAAATTGGACGCCACTCTCTTATATTCTACCAGAAATATTCGAGAAGCTTTTTTAAGATTCCAGAAGGCCCTGAAAAAAATTGCAGCTTTTAAATTTACCTATTTGAAAATTATTAAATGTAATCCTACTCAATTCTGACTAAAATTTCTCCAAAGAAACAGTCCCATGTATCAACAGGAGATAATATCTAAATAAAACATCTTAGTTCATGACATTATATTCACTATGTTCGTTATTGCAAAATGAAATGGTCCAATTTTAAATTTCACTGAATAAGTAATGCAATCACCTTCATACTGTAATAGATATTTGAAGTACGTATATTTTCTTAAGAAATTATGTATCCAAAATCGAAAAGAAATAATGGTTTTCTAGGTTAACAATAATTTTCGTTTGAAGAAAACTATACGCAATTAGAGATTTTCCTTTAATATTTCAATTGAGAAATAAACAATACTAGATGGCCGAATGAACGGCCGATTCTGTGAGATACTTTGGCGATATTTCTGTGTAAAATATTATCTATATATCTTTATAACGAAATCACTATAGAAATTCTGTTTCTAGAATTTTTGTCTCTCTCTATGTTAATTTGTTCGTCGATAATCAAAACTCTTTTGGATGGATTTTGATGAAATTTGATATAGTAAAGTTTACACCCAAGAACAATATATGAAAAAAAAATTATAGTGAGCAGTATATTCACATTCTTTGACCTCAACTTATGATGAATTTTAATACAATACTCAATGTTAAATCATCATTTAATTGTGGTCAGGGTCTGTTCTTAGATATATTCGAAAAGTCCGCTTCAAACACGACCAAGAAAATTTAAACTTTTTTACAATATGTTAATAATTACATTTGCATTTACCCTCGAAGAAGTAAATCTCTGAAAGGAACTGCAAAGGCAAAATCTGTAAAACTTGAAAGCACAACAATAGATAACATGAATTAAGGAAATGAAAATTAAACACAATATTTCAATAGGTAGTCTTGAAGTAATTTATCTAATTAAATATGCCTTAATATTTTTAAACGAAAATGCTCTTTGATACTCTTAAATGGATTCACCTTATGCCGATTGCCTTCAAATATATTGGAAATAAAATGTTTTATATAGAAGGAATAAAACATGCCATTAAATTATTCTTCTATTCATAAGTCTTCACTATTCGGACCGGTCGGGGAAGAGGTTCTCGTTAATCATTGTTAATTACTAAACAAGATGGTATCGGAACGCTCGCCCTTGAGTAATAGTCAATGAATGATTTCCTTGAACGTGGCATTGGGAGATGAGGCCATAAATTCGTCTCAATAAATCGAATGGTTTCTAGTCCAAAGTAAATATCACTTCTCAATTGATTATGTAACCACTGTTTGGAAGGTGTAAAAGTTTACATGGAATGTCAAATATGTATTTATTTCACGTACGAAAATGAATATACAAACAATTCTAGCCTAAAATGAATATAATTTTTCACTTGATTAAGTAGCCACTGTTCAGAAGATGTAAAAGTTTATATCGAATGTCAAATATGCATTCGTTTCACATACTGATTTCTAGCCTAAAATGAATATAATTTTTCATTTGATTACGTAACCACTGTTCAGAAGATGTAAAAGTTTACATGGAATGTCAAATATGTATTCATTTCACATACTGGTTTCTAGCCTAAAATGAATATAATTTTTGACTTGATTTTGTAACTACTGTTCGGAAGATGTAAAAATTTATATCGAATGTCAAATATGTATTCATTCCATATACTGATCGTAACAGTCATAAGCGCTTCAATTATTACCTTTTAACGCGTCTCCCTAGGGGGGGTGTAAAGAGATCATAAGGGGGCCCAATATGTTAGGATGTTCTATAGAAAAATCCCCTTAAAATCTTAAATCCATTCGTTAATTCGTTCGGTCGTTTTTCAAGTTCTGACGAGACTCAACTTGTAGTGCTTCACCTACGCGCCCACTCTACTCACGGTTATTGATTTCATTAAAACGGATAATCTACCATGAAATATGACTTCCATTTATTGACGGCAACGGAGACGTTTTCAATAAAATATTTCCTCAATCCAAACATTGCCTCTTTTGCTTTGCGAATAATTGTGCCGTTAACCTCGACTTGTTTATGTCAGACAGGTTTTTCAGCAGTGATTCAAATGAAAACTAAGCGCCAAAATTGTCTCGTGAACACCTCTGGCAAAAACTGAACATGAAATCGACTGATTGGTTCAGAACATTTAGGCACCTCGCATTAACCCATGATTTTTCAAGCATCGAAAGAATAGGATGTTTTTGTCCATATATTTAAATTAAGGTATTAATACATTAAATAAAGGTAATATAAAATAAAATTAAAAAAATACTTACTTTAACAGCCTATTACCTGCCACTGTTATAAATATAACAATGGGAACATGTGGTCGGAAAAAATTCTCATAAACATTTCAACCAATCATGTTCATCAAGTCCTCCCATATATTTGTTGTAATTATATATAAGTCTTGGCTGATTTATGATCATTTTAGCCTTTTCTGTTTTAGAATATCTATTAATTTTCACAAAAGTTTTGACAGTATCGAAATTAGTCAAAAGACATATTACATTGTTGTCATGCCATTTCACGCACAATATTTCATTGTTTTTATCAAAACGATGATCGGAATAACCTCGCTCTTTTTTTCATTTCTTGTTTTGGCATGACAGAACATTTCTTAGTACTATATTCCCTCTTTGTGCCCGTAGCTCTGAACACTTGACATTTCAAATCAATCAATAAATAAATGCTACTGAAAAAGTTGTCGAAATATATCACATGCGCGCTGTGATCCGTACACACCTCGAGCAACTTTTTTACTACTCTTGAGCCTTAACCATCGTTATTCGATGTTTGAATATCCTTGCCTGTATCTTGTGAAAAGTTATAAAAATAACCGCTGACTCCACATAGAATGCAAAGCATGTATGTATCCAAACCTCACTAGTTTGCCTTTTATAAATTATTTTATCCCATGATGACCAAAGTATTTGACGATCATTCTATCAACAGCTAAATTTATTTCAAATATCCTAAACTTTCTAAATGATTCATTAGTGTCAGCGATAAATGGGCGAATTTTAAAAGTTTTATCAGTATTATTAATTTTCGAGTTTTCATTGAAATGCAAATAGGATTTTATTTTATCAAAACGATTTCTTGACATTGCTTTTTCTGCAAATGGAAGGTGTACGTCTTCATCTCTATACAAATAAAGTTTACTTTGAGGCAAATGGTGATACGAAGAGAAAAATAAAATTCCTATAAAAACGTTTAACTCATCCACGGTTAGAATTAAGTTCAAATAATTTTTATAATTATTGACATAGGTAACTGTTTCGTTCACAATATACTGTAGAATCTCTTTAAATAAGAATTTTTCAATATATCTCTACCGCTGATTTTCCTTCCAACTGCGTAATTATGTTTTTCAAACATTGCCGACTCACTTTGTATTTCAGAATAAACTGGGTCACACTTACGCCAAGTTACTGTCTTACTTCGAGATGCGACTTGTGCAGGACGATCGTCCTCGACGTTATCAATCTTACGTGAAAATTCCACTTGACCGGTCACATCTGAAATCGGCAAAACTCCCGTATCGTCATCAGGATCCTCTTCCATATCAGTCATTTCATCCACGACATCTGGAGGCAATATAGCAATTTCAATATATTGCCATATCCTCATCACTAGAACCTTTGATATCTTGAAGATAGTCAACGATTTCAACGCCTTTTTGTATTTATCTATAATAATGAAAAAAAACACAAGAATACTTATCAAATAATAAATAGGTATACTATTTACCATTTGCTATAAAAACAAACACAAAATATGTTTACTTACCTTTCGTCAATTATTCTCACACACACACACCTTTTTATTTATTTATATCGATATAAAATCATAGCCGTGTCACGAGATGTACTGTGTTCGACGTAACCTTATCAACTAATGTAAACACACGACCCGCAAGAAATAAACAATTAACAAATTTGAACCTGCTCGTGCACAGGATTGGTCATGTTTTCGCGCTAAATAGTAAACACGTATTCCCAGTGTCATATTTATAGTATGGTTCATTTCGAAATCACATAACTTGTTTCCAAAATATATTTTGTGTACTCTGTTTGTTATTATATATTTATTAAAGGTCTTAGAATTGTTTTTTGTACTTTAAACTAAGTAGTTATTTTTTATATACAATATATATATAAAATAAAACCTCATGCTGTTTTTAACACAACAAAATGGTTCAACTTTAAAAAAATTATTAAAATGACGTAAACATATTTTACTACTATATATATATCTATATATATAAATGTGTGTGTGTGTGTGTGTATATGATAAGTTATATATTTTATTTATTTATGTATTTCAATATGTATAATTTATACCGTATTGGCAACTTATTAATCTATTATCTTTATTTTTCTCTATAAGGACCGTACTGAAATTAATATGATGAATTAGTTTATTATAAGGGGCGTTCTTGTTCAAAACTTGTGTGCAGTTAGTACCTGTAAAGTTTATTAGTAAAAATTATACATGGTATTTGTCTTCATAGTTATTCATTCCTGGGCACACGTTTCCGTATTTTTTAAAACATGGAATGCAAAAATGGATACATTGTGAAAATTGAAGACGCCACGTATTATTTGAAGGAATTTATGGCCTTTTTACTTTCATTTATAATAATTTGCCCTTTATCCCAGCTGCGAATATTAACTTTTACACACCTTTATATACACATTAAAAATAATATGCATATTTAATATAATAAAAATAAAATTATATAATAATATACATTTTTAACCCAAGCAAACACCATCTCAATTTCCTTTGCGTATGCATAGTAAATTGAAAGCTATGCAATTTGTTAATCGAATTTATGCATAACTGAACGATCTATCGAAAAAATAGTAAATATTGGCTGCATAATAAATATTCGTTAATATTTTTTAATAGTAATTTTTAATACAATTTATTTGTGTAATGAAATGACAACGTAAATATACGGACATCAATACAGAAAAGTTACATTCAATTTAAAATAGGAACTATAGATTTTCAAGAAATCGCTAATTATATATCTCAATAAATTAGTTAAACTTTTCATAATGGCTTCAATTAAAAAGGTCGATTAAAAACTTTCTCTATTTATTTAGAGTTAAGATTTGAAGAATACAATAAGAATTAATAATACTTGCGTCATTAACATTTTAAACATCGAGCTTAGGGACAGAGTCCGAATCATGTCGTATATTGTCTAATGAATATTGAGATTTTGTAATATGGAAGACGTTAGTTAGCTTAAACTTTAATTACAATTCGTGACCAGCAAAAATGAATATAAAATTTGATTTTATTCATTAAAGATAACATTTTCTATGCAAATTTATACCAAAATTTACAAAAATCAACTTAAATTTATTTCTCATATCGCCAGTAACGAAATGCTCCCACAGCCATTCAAATGCCTCCAGTGCTTCATTAGCCACCAAGACCATTTCTTCGAATTATACCGCAATTGAAAATAAATCTAGTCTTTTATGCTCGGAGGTAAAAAGTATCATTGCCATTTATACCCAGAGTTAAAGCCATTCGCAAAAGAGATGTAAATTACTTTGCAGTGTGTCGAATCTCATTGGGAAGGATGGAAATAAATTCTATTAGGTAATAATTTCTCTTTCATTCAGCATTTTAAGATTTCCAAAATTACTTTCAAGCTTTAAGCTCTGGGAGTGAGGGAATCGCGCAACCCCAGCTTTTTTACATTTAAGGAGACCATTAAGTTTAGTGGCTGCCGTAATTTGTAATGTGACATTTATATGAACTTCAGTATTATTAGGTACGAAATGTTTTATGAGAACCATCATCGTTACGAAGCAGATAAGTGCCTCAGTATATTTTTGTTAATGTGATTGGTATATTTAAAGATCGTAGTTAGAGATTGTAATATACTCATAATTAACCTACTTTAATAATAACTAAAAAAAAAATATTTTTCAAAATAAGAAACTAAAACTTTGTCTTTATCATGTTATAAAATCAATTTTCTGTTGAGTATCCGTTATTATGTAGTAGTTAATTTTTTTTCGGGCGAAGTTTGAATTAAATACTTCTTGAAATTAATATACAATATAGATTGGATTATGGTAGTACTGCTGTTAATGAATATGAAGTTACCTTCCAAATAAATTATTAATTTACAAATAGTAACATTTCTTATAAAATTCCTTTCCTTTTTAATTTTTGCTAAAAGTTTCTAAACTCAACCGTTATCATGATCGTTTAAAAGTCAATGTTTCACTCGTTAAGATTATAATGGTTCGCAGAATAGAGGCGAATTTAAAAACGTTTCAGTTAATTTCTGGTTTCAATTCGAATTGATATATTATCTCACATTAAATTAATTATTTAACGTGAGATAATATATGGCGTAAGAAATCATTTTCAATTAATTTTTTAAATATTGTTTAAGAATAATTATTTTTTAATTTGTATCTTATATACATATATATATATATATATATATATATATATATATATATATATATATATATATATATATTATTGTGTAAGATGTATACTTTGAACTATCATGTTCCAGTTTTCTTTCAATTTGTTGAATAATATCGAAAGAAAACTGAAACATGACACTTCTGATCAGAAACATAAATATCGAATTTCAAATAACAATTCCACTTCGCCTTTTTTGTTTGCAATGAAAATATCGTTTCAATTGCTTGCTTCGTAAATCCCCTGATAAAACTCCAATGCTCCTATTTAGGCCTACACGCATTCTATTGCTGAAAAAAAAAACAATAATTAAATTTTCCACACACGTAACGGCCCATACAATATTCACTCGCAGGTTTCTCTGAGTAGACTGCGCACCGGCGCTACGTGCTATTAATTTTTCCTCATCACGTTATGATCTTAACAAAATATTCATCAACTTAATCTCACTGAGTTTCTCATAATAGAAATGAATTTAGGTTAACCTATGTATGCGTTATTTTGTTCTTTGTTTGTTTTGTTACACTCGGTTACCTTTTATTTTTTATTACTTGTCTTATTTATTCTTTATTAGCTTTTCCACGCAATGCTTTATTGATGAGGACTGATAAAATTAGAGCGGTAGCATCAATTAAGATCAAGGTCGTTGCTTGCTGGAAGCCGGAAGTGGTTTTAAAAATCTTTTTTTTTTAATTTTTTAGTGTCGTTCGGTTTCCATGTCCACATGTAGGTCACAGGATAATAGTTTTATTTATTTTATGATCTATTGTGATATAATTTTGCAGCAAGACCTAGTTAAATTTCGTGAACGTAGATACATGTTAAGAAAAAATCTTAGGAATTTTTTTTGGTATCCTCGAAAGGAAAAAAATGAATCCTATAAGATCGTGCAGATATCAACTCATTTGTCTGTTATAAACATTTTTCTCAAAACATTTTGGACAAAGATTTTTTCTATAATCCCTAGGTAACTTGATAAATAATATTTTTGATTTCAATGGAGGACGCAAACTAAAATTGATCTCAATGTTAATAAAAATTGCGTGATAATTTTGTCACAATATATGAAAAAAAAATTAAACCTTTTCTATGGGGATTCTTTTAGTCTTAATATTCTGTAATAATTTTACCTTTTACCTAGAATTTCCCACCACTTCAATTATTTTTTCAAAAATATTTTCTATACACTTGTTCGACCTGTCTGTTTTATTATATTTATTTATCTATTTTAATGTACCTAATTGATACATATGATGGACTTATCACTACGAGAGCAATCTCTTAAAAGTAACCAGAACACAAGTCCAGTCTCGCTGGACTTGTTTTCTGGTTAACACAAGTCCAACCCTGCTGTGAGCGGCCGGGAATCGAACTCAGGATCCCGCGGTACAACGCACCGCCAAAAGCAGTATACCTTATGATTAACCCAACACACTACGGAGACGACATATAGGTATACAATTATCTATATGACACCCTTAGAGATATTATTAAAAATAATTTAAGAATTAATCAATAAAAATGATTACGTGTGAATAAATTTCAATTTTACCAAATATTTTAATAGGAATATTATTTTCAATGAAAATAAACGGAATTTCAATGGAATTATTACTTTGTCTACCATATTTTGTCTTAAAATTCTTAAGAGTAATGAAGGGACAACCAACACACCCTCATTCTTACAGTATTTCACCACCTCATAAGTTACAGAGTTTCGACGCAAACGTCGATGCCCCAAACACATTTTAAACAATGCCCTCCACGTCTCCGGAAACAAAACATAAAATACGGTTTTTTCTCTCCCATTCATGAACCGTCAGCCTTCGAACAGACGGCGGACGGCATTTTATCATTAATCCGTTGGATGTTGGATGTTCCTAAGAGTTAATCTTTGCTAATATCCCACATGAAGATGTTATAATACAACGAAACCTAGGTCGTGGTAAAGAAATTAAAGAAAGTAGAAATAATACTACATCACGTAGTTTCATTTAATTGTAAAAAAAAATTATCAAGTTTAATAGTTACAAATGATTACAAGGTTCTCAAATTTACGTTTCAGGACGATTGATTACAGGCTAAACTTTCTATTTCATAATAGTGAACTTTTGTATGTAGTTCTTACGATAATAATATTGCTATTTGATATTTACATTTTTTTTTTACAAAAAGCTTTTTATAAACTGTTATAATTGTAATTTACACGCCCCAAAATGTTTGGTTTGACATAAATGTGTAAAATATGCATATAAGGAAAACAATTATATCATTATTTAATATCTGATTTTTCAGTACGTTATTTGTTACTAATATTCTTTGGTTCAATTGTGTAATTCTTTATTAAGTTATAATTCGTTTCACAAAAAATGTATATTGTGCGTTCTGCCATGACGTATCGAGAACTACGTTTTGTTCATATTAGACTTAAAACCAGGCGCGATGGTTTAATACATTTATCTTTGTGGTACAATTAAAATTTCTATACCAAATGAATCGAGAAAATATTAAACGCAGATTCTACTTTTACTATAACATTCGTAACAAAAGTAAATTTTGTGTACGGATACGAACATGACTAAATTCAATTGAAATCCGTATCGGAACTTTAATATTTGTTGGTAACAAATTCAAGACAATATATAAATTAAACTTACATTTTCGTGCTTTTCCTCACCTGAAACAAAAAAGTTTAATATTTTCATTAAATTAATTTCAAATAATTCTTGCCTAATTATCTTAATACATTAATTTACGAACATACATTTATTTACGAACAACATCTTGCACCAAACTTTGAACAGTAATCAGATAAAATAACGACTTCTAATTCTGACGTAACTAACATGCCGTTAGATGAATTTCTACGAATTATTATGGCTGAAAAATTATGAAAATACAAAACGTATTTCTTTTCATTTTTTGCTTGAAATATTGTGTTGTTTTTACTTCAAAATACTTATTTGATCATGATGATATATAGTCATGAGGAAAATATTTATGTACCTATCATATCATTAAACTTCTATTTTCAAATTTATTCGCCTTGTAAATTTTGTTCTGCAAATTACGCCATTCATCATGCAGACTGAGTTTAACTGAATGTGGGAATTATACTTGAATCGTAGCTTTAGGTGAAAGCACATCGAACCATATTGTACACAACGATGACATCACTTAACCTATGACGTAGCTGTCGTTACCGTCACGACATCACTTTAGCTGTGATGTCATCGTCGTTTCCATCACGGCGTCACTTTTCCTGACATGCTGCGTTGATATAAATCTTTCCGTGCTTTCATTTGTTTCGAAAATGTTATTGTATCTTTATTCAATTTCATGATTAAGGTGTAAAATAGATTTCTAAGAACGCCCCCTAAAATTGTATTTCCCGAAAAATAAATTCTTTTTCAGTACATCCGTAGACGTCAAAAATACGTATCAATAGGAATTTAATATAAGTATGAAAATTGCTTCTCAGTAAAGATATTACTATCTACATTTTAATTATTTTAAGGAAAAATTTTAAAATTAAATTCATGTTCGAAAATTCACCAAAACCACATAGATTTCAACATAGCCATCTTAATACTGATATGCCAATATCATTCAAGTATAATACAATTTTTCAAAATACTCATATGATTTTAATGTATTTTCATAATTTATAGAAAAATCTCAACTCTTGCTGACGTAATAAATAACAAATAATAGCTTCCTTTACTCCAATCACTATTACCAATAGTTTGTTTGCAGTAGCATAATCAAGGGCTTTATAGTTAATTTACCTAGCGTAATTACCATTTTAAGGCACTTAAAATTTTGAAGTAAATGTCAAAAAATTATATTGTTTGACGATTTTATTCCAATCAATACTTTTTTGCACCATATAATATGTGATTAAGATTTTGTCTAAGACTTGAACGCACACAGTTTTGATGTAGATTCAACACTTTACATTATATATATATATATATATATATATATATATATATATATATATCTTTATTTATAATAACATTATTATACTGTAAGACAAATTATAAGATAGCCATATTTTCATCTTCCCTTTACTTATGTTTCAAAAAAAACGCACCCTTTAAATCCACAGACAAGCGTTCAGTTGCCTATATATATTTACAAAACGTATGTATTTCAGTTATAAAAGCATGGTTTTTACCAATCCAATAAACTAATAATTAAATTATTATAGAGTGCAGCAGCAAATTTCGTATACGCTGCAAACGCAATTAATTCTATAACGTAATTACGACGGCGCCAGGGCACAATCATAATATTGCTAAAGGTTGTTAAAACTTTTCACACGTCGAGGCAAGGAAGGAAATATTCCATAGAGCTTTTGTAGAGGAAAAATTTACTACGTAGCAATTTTTGCTCTCTAGGGTGGTAAAGGTAACATAAAAAAACTTGCGCGCAATACAACATTTAGTCACTAAAAGCTCGAGAGGTGCGAATAACTAAATGGTTGGAGCGAGGTGCAGTTGTTTAATAATTGCCATTTCTATATGTATATTTACTTCAAAATATCTATCTCTGCAACCGCTCAGTAAAATGTGTGCAACCCGTACTTATAAAACTCTGTATTTCTGTACATACATTCTTCATTTCTCATTATATATATAATTTGATAAATATTGTGACAGTAAGGTGAGAAGAACAAAAAATAAATAGTAATTTAGAAAATTTTCATTCAGATTTAAAACTACTTATCTGAACTAATAATGGAATTTGTTCAGAAAAGTAGTTGAAACGCCTCCTTATTCCCTTTTTATGTTTGGCAGTCTAAATAAAACTTCGATTTATTTTCTTTAAAATACTTTAGTCAAACACGAAGCAGTGAGAGCAAAAATTGGTACAGTGTCTAGATCCTAAAGTATGCAGAAGAAAATTGTATATATCTATATAATGTGACAGCTCGACGCAAAACCCTTTTTTCGTTCTATTTGCGTGTGTCATTGTCAGTCTTGGTATGTATATTTTATACTCTCTGCCTCTTTACATCTTTCTCTTTCTCCTCTCCCCATTTCTCCTTTAGTTTTTCTTTAAATATATAATCAAACCTATCCATAACTTTCTCCCGTGTTGAGAATTAAACATAGCGAACCTTTTTTGGTCAACTCTCAAAACAAGAAGTTTTGGTCAACTCTCAAAACAAGAGCGAACTCTCAAAACAGGAAGTCATTCCATTGAGAACAAAAATTGTTTCACCAACAAAAATCGCATGGCAAAATACTCTTGTTAGTATAAACTGCTTTTAGGGCCACGTCTTGGCATATTCATTTTACACACGTGCCTTTATCTGATCTAATATCAATTTTCTTGTCATAGTTTGTGAAATTAAAGTGACATTTTTCACTATCCATCGCTGTTTACACACGTTTGCTACGATACAAAACAATTAATGTCCGCCACATTTAACATTCTATAATAGATTGCCATTTGTCAGCTGCAAGTATTGCGACTGTAAGAACATCCTGAGCAATGTTTGTCGATCTTGTCAAATCGTTCCTCAGTTGTAGAAAATTAAATAACAATTTCAAAAATTTTAATCAACTTTAAATCAAGCAATCGTTGCGTTAGTCAAGGTTAAAATATCGACCATCATTCATTTGTGCCTATCATGCACTCTACATTAAATTCCCTAAGTTTTTTAAGTTTTTCATTAAAGTTGTGTTGTAACATTTTATGTCCACGCGATATGTTGAATTAAGCCTAATAGTTGTATTAGATGCGCTGAAAAATGTGAAAAATGTCGTTTATCATTATCAACTTCTCGCTATTTGATTTTATTACACTAGAATCGTAACATGCATCGTTGGTTTCCTTCTGGTAACTTTAAAAACAATTTTTAAATTTTCTAAACTTTTTCTTTATATCTCATATTGGGATGCCTTGGAAAACTTTATTTAATATAATATCAATTTTTATTTAATTTCTATATATTTCAATCACATTAATATTTTAGACTTAAAAGTATACATTTTAAATATCTAAAAATAAGAAATAATATTTCAGTATCTCTACGTGGATTCAAAAATTATTGTTGTGCCCCAAACAACCTTAACCCCTTGGTGATCCCTACGCTATCATCCCTTACGCTAAATCCCTCTACCCTCTTACTAGGTTACTTTACAACTCCGTCGCACCTTGTGGTGAAATCGTAATCTAGAAATTTCATTACATTTTCCGTAGGCAGGGCTCTGCAACTGCTCTCTTCGATGAAATAATTAAATAGACGGACGGGAAAATTCGACTATCTAATAATTCAACTGAGAAAGTTGTTTTCATAGGAGCGGGCCAAGCTACGTTCCGACGGGGATATAGTGGTACTTATTCATAAGGTAAGTTACAATGTATGCAGATCTTAAGGGAATTGTTCCCAATTAGGAAGAAGACATAAAATAAACAACGGTTTAGACGCATTGAATAAAGTATTCCGTATTCTATTATTCAACGTAAGTTTGTAAGTGTATTTCTGCATGTTTTTTAGGAAAGTTTTTTAAGATAAGTTTAAAGGTATAGTTCAGCAAGTTTCGTTATAAATATTTGTATACTTTCTTAATTTACTTCTAACTAACTATTTCTTATTCAAAGGCTGGATTCCATAACACTTAATAGGTTAAGTGATATTGAATATATTTGGCGTTAATTTTGTAGAAATTCATTAGTCACAATTAAATCAAAATACATGATGTAGTAGATGGTTTCACTTGAATCGTATGAATTTGTAAATTTCTAGTTATTTTTAGATAGCAAGGAAAAAACTACCAAAATAGTCGGTGTGGAAATGTAATGAAATGAAGAAATAAGATGAAATGAAGAGAGGAAATGAAATTCCAGGCTAATGAAATGTATAGAAATAGTATCCTCTAATACTAGTCACTCTGTTTAAATAAGGTTAGACTAAAGGTATAGATGGAAAAGGTTATAAGGTTATCTTAGTTACCCAAATAGTCCTCTCAAAATCTAGTATAGTAAAATAGGTATGGAAAATATTTAACAATGTGTGAAAATATTTAAAAATATATAACAATAACATTAGTTAGTATTAGAGAAGCTGAATGCAATTAAATACTGAAGATATGGTGATCACAGTCAATTTACAATATTATGGCATACTGTCAAAAAATATTATAGTGCATCATAGAGATAGGACCATATAGCAAGCACCTGTAAAACCTTACAAAAGACGTCATCGATGATAATACATATAAGTACAGCTCAAGGGGAAAGTGAAGTTAAATGGGAGCGGAAAAAATAATCGCCTGTTTCGATTTCGACCGTTTCATTTATATATGCGTGAATAAGAGAAAAACTGACAGAACTATTTCAGTTTTGAATGACTTTATTTGCTATAGAGAATTGATAAAAAATATAATTTTCGCTGCCCGCAGTGTAAGCCACTTCAGGTACTCCGTTAGAGGGGGTGCGGAATTTCTTGATTATTTTACATCATAATTTTTCTAATAACGGATATTGACATATTAACGTTCATTAATTTCAAATACCGTAGTTCTACATGATACTTTAAATGATGCCACAAATAATTTTCATGCACTCGCATTAAAGACGTTCATATACGAAACGATAACATCTCAATTGTCATTATCCTTTGAAAAGATTGTTTTCGATATTTGCAAAATTTATTAACAGGTGGCGTTGACATAATGTTATATGCCAGTAAAATATTTTTGAAATTACCTCTCGACGTTTCATCTACCAGTAAAAAATAAATCTCACCGCAGAGTTACACATAATTTAATTTTTTTTTATAATTTTCGACGCAATTGACATTGCATCGTATGATGCAAAATAATTTTTTTTGAGTTATAAAACAAAATAAATATTTTGAGTCGTTGCTTGAGTCTCTCGCAAAGTTCAAAAGTCAATTATCAAATTTATGACTATTTGTAAAATTCTGAATTCTTTGCAGGTAGATTATTTCAGATTTACTTCAAAATTATCGTAAGCCTCAAGTGGTTTATTAGATCTGATCTTTCTTTCAGTTTAATTAAAATAATGTTGTACGACATCTCTTTAATTTTACTCTAGAAATTCTAAGACATTTATTTTCCACTTTGATAATTTTTTCTTCAAAAAACTAATTGGCTTTTTATGCTGATTATAATATATTATTAAGGAACAGGAACGTAGACGTGACTACATTTAGATTATTAGGTTTCTGTTATCAAATGAATCGTAGTACTTAAACGTTAGCATTATTGGCCTGAATTGCATAATCTCCGTAATTTACTAAGTATTTTATAGGAAATATATTTTATGTTTATCTATTTGACACAATCGAAGGTTTGCTTAAAAATAAGTCGTAATAAAATTTAATGATTCTCAATCCAGGATAATTAATCACATCGAGATCTTTAGTACAATAATCTTCAGTGCAATGCATTTCAAAAGTAAGGTGTTTAGTATAACATTCTAGATTGCATGGATGGAACACCATTTAATGAAACATACATTGCATGGATGGGATGCCATACATATACATATAATATACATCGAAAAAGGGGTTTCTATACATTGAAGGTATTTATGAAAAAAATATTTAGGTGGCAAAATAAAACTAAAAGAACACCAAAATATAGCCTTTGAAATATTTGTATGTTTTCTTATTTGTTTAACCATGTCGTATCTAAAAACTATTTACTCAATTAAGACAATTTTTTTACCAAAAAATGATATTTAGTTCGGACTCTCAACCTTGGAATCGGTTCAATCAATTTGAAGATATACGATATTTACTCTTTTCAACAATCCTGAAAAGACTGAATTTTACGATGTATATATACATCAATAGGTGAAGCTACGTGTAATTTTAATCTCGTAATCAAATTTTCCAGCCAGACATACGTTGGAGTGCAGAAGGGATACGTGTTTAAGTAAGCAATCTGAATACGGGCAGACGCGTGAGGTCAGAAGTCATTATTGATCGTCTACTTCGCATAATCTTTTTCAATCTAGTATGTATTTAATTTACTTTGTTTCTTCAGTTTGCGTAAAATACGAACCTGTTGTCAATAATTGTAATTAATTTACTTTGATGGGCTTAGTATTAAGCTATAACAATTTTATTGTAATAGGTAAGTATTTAATTTTACATGCATATAAATAAAATTGTAGACTTGGGCAGTCTGTATATTAACAGTATTTCAGAATATGTGATCTAAAGGAATACAACCAAAGTAATAGAAAAAAACATTATTTTTGATTTTTTTGTGTTTGTTGATTAATTTTTATGTACAAACTTCATGTAAAAACTATTAACTCAATTTGGACGGCACATTTAGAAGAATAAAATGTAATATTTAGTAAGTTTTAGCTTGATCACCTCATGAGAAGATATGCAAATTTAATATTTAAAAAATCTATTTATATGGCATTAGAACAACAATAGCAAAGAAGTGCCTCACTATCTGATGTGCAGTCATTACACAAATGTATATATATATATGTATATATATATATATATATATATATATATATATGTATGTATATATATATATATATATATATATATATATATATATATACATATCTACAGAAGGTACTTCATATATTTTAATTTCAATACCTTTTCCACCCGAATATAAATTGGAGAAATGAGGGTGACCAGAGTTGAAATGCGATGTGATGCAGGAGGGGTAGATTATTTAATAAGCAACCTGGATGCAGGCACATCCATGAGGGTAGACATCAATATCAGTCCTCGGCTGCACAGAAAATTATTTGATATTGTATATATTCGTATAATTACTTCATGTTGTAAGTTGTACGTACCCTTATTTCATTTCCTAAGTTTGTAGAAAATTTGTTCAATTACTTTGTTAGGTTTAGCATTCATCTTTATACATTTAAATGTTACATACTTCATATTTAATAAAACTATAATTCATACATTGAAATGACATACTTCTATTAAAAATATTTATTTATTATGACAAAATTTCAGAACAAAAAATATTGTTGTGTCCGTTTGTTTGTGAACTTGTTTATTTGTTGTGCATCACGCAAGAATAGCCAAAAGTATTTCAATGAAGTTTTTATTGATTGTTTAGGGCTGCCCTTAATATAGCCTATATATTACTCCAGCCCTAATGTGGATTATGGCTGGAGTAATATATAGGCTATATTTGACCAGCTAAAAGATGATATGACAGTTTGATGTTTCAAAATAAAGTTCACTTATTTACAAAAAGAATACTTTTATAATTATTATAATAGAATGTCTTACGTGTATTAATATTACAGTTACTTTAATAATATTTTCTAATGGTCTACAGGCGAACGAACCCACGTGCATAATTAACCGGAAGTAGAATCTTATGTAATTCTTAAAAATTGAATGGCGTAATCGGTCAACATAAAAGAGGAAGTTGAAAACAAAAAACAATCACTATTTTTAATACATCACTACAGATACATATTTTCCATCTGCGGGACAAGTAAGCGAGTGGACCACCTGGAATAATACGCCTATATTTTCATAAGACTGATAAATACACAATAATTTTACTGAAGATACTTTGTTTGCTGATGCCCATGTATCAATGAATGCGTATTATCGTGAAAGGGGCCTTAACGTAATTTTGATTTTGAAAAGATTTGAAAATCACATAATAATACTTATTTCTGAAACATTAAATTTTATTTCAATGAAAATCAGCAATATGCAATTTATAATGACCCAATGTGCAGCAATCATGAAAAAACGAATTATTGCAAAAAATATTTTGGACTTTATTTTAATGTACAATAATATAAATTTCTATGGAACTTTTAATTAAAACATTTAAATTTTTATTAAAAAGCCACATTTTCGAGTCAATTGAGTTTTATCTTTGTATCGGATGTTAAACAGATTTGAAAATTATATGTATATAATAATACACATTTTGACAATTTTTAATTCCTGTTAATTTAATAACAATTTAACTGAACATTATAATCATTAGAAATCACATTGCTATGAAAAATAATAATTTAATGCAAAAAAGTTTTTTGATTTCTATATTTTATATAGACCATTTTAATTTAGACGGAATTTCCATTCTCAAAATTCATGAAATTACAACATTTTTGAGTTTACTGAATTCAAGTTTTATATTACTCTTTTATTTTTGTAAATATTTTTAAACATGAATTTTTTACAAATTTGTTTATTACCAAATTTAATCCAATGTTTTGATCAGTGTCTACTAACACGTCGTTAAAAACAAACTATTTTAAGTTCTAATGAACCAATTAAATATTTGTGAGATGAAAGTAATGATTCGAATATTTGAACTGCATTTCTTGATTGAACTTATGTCTTCACTAATATAATTCTTCACAATTAATAAACCCTTTGCTCAAATTCGCCAAATTTGACAAACCTGCCAAAAATTAATCTCTGGTCACCAGCATTAAATATAAAAGAGAAACACATTCACAACCCAAGATCTCTACTATTTAATAGTCTGAAATATACGGAAGAAAGTGTTGTCTCTGTTAGACAAGTGAAGAGTATAAGTCATATACAACAGAAAGTCACACTTCACAGGACTCGTAAAAGTTGTAGTTGTCCAAGAATGCTACGTATGCAAGGTGTAACTTGCATCAATACCGAATATCGTTCAAACTGGAACACTTTATTAAGCGAAGTTAGGGATGTTGCAATTATATCGAACTCCCAGTAATTTTGAAAGTAATTGACAATTTATCATCACTGACGTATCAAAATAATACCCAAGGTAGTGCTTATAATGTCTTTATATAATACAACCATATATATTATAATAATGTTTCTAATATACGAATGGTTATAAAGTTATGAAAAAACTCTTCTTGTTATATATAATATATTTTGTTTAAGTTTAAGAACTCATTTCTTAACTACAGAACTCTATCTCAGAAATAGGTTTAGTTATTTTTTGGAAAATATTTTTCAATAAATTTTAATCCATACATGTTTCATTCATTTTACTTAGACGCGTAAATACTTTGAATTTGCTTATATTTTATCTCATTATATTAATAAGACGTAACCACTTTTTAAAGTTTTTTTTTTAAATAAAATGTATTTAAGTAATGTTAGAGTCAATATTTTATAATAATAGTTTGTTTTCATCTACACCAATTTGCCAAGTATATTTAATTTTTTGTTTTAGACTTTCATTCATTCTACATTTATACTCCGAAGTTTTTCTGCATTTTTCCTTTAGTCCTGCTAAATATTGCCATTATTTGCAATATCCATTATACACTTGCCATGTATTTTGGCCAACGATCTCGTAGAATCATTATTTAATTAATGTAGGAGGGCTGTAAATGAGTGTCTAGCGTTAAAAAGGGACAAAACAATTTATCGGTATTTTATCCGAAATTCGCATCCCTAGGCGGGGCAGCGAAGTGGGTATTAACAAATTAATACAACTAGCGAGCGGGGGCCGGTATGTCGAGGGAATATCTTTATGTACATAATGCGGGGAAAGCTTGCGGGAAATGCGTAATGTAATGTGGAGCGCGGGCGGTTTATGTGCCGCAGTGCTCGAGTTATGTATTTGTTGTGCTGTTTGCATTTATTGCGGCGCGCCTGTGAAACACTTTTTTGGGCTGTCGTTCTTGTAGGTATGTGTGTTCGTGCGTATTTTTATACGCATTTAGATGGACATATGAATTCTTGTCTGTCATTCGTGTAGGAATTCTCAAATATAATAATGTTATCTTAATTGTATTGATTAAGAAATTCCGGGAAATACATTAGTAATATCCAACCCAGTGTACGTTTATAGTAGTAAATAATATACGGCTCTATGTAACTTTTTATAACCTTAAAGATGAAAGTAATTGGATGATTCGAAAGCAGTATTAAAATGAAAAATTTGTTTAAATTTTGAATAATATAATTACTGATTTTTTATGTTTTCCTTGGACAAAATAAGGGATAGAACTATCGTGGATATCAAACGTATTAGTAACATCTTTATTAGCAAATTATTGACTTTAATTAAATTTGAGTGTATTATGCAATAACATTTCGTATTCAATATAACGAAAAAAATTATGGTTATTTTTTTATATGAAATATAATAAAATTCATAATCAGTGGACGATATAATGCAAATATTTTTTTATAATAAATAGCAGTTTAAAAATATTCATGAACGCAAAATATAACCCGAGTACATAATTTGACGCATTATTAATAACAGGGTATATTTAAGGCAAAAAATTGACAAACATTTTAACGCGTGTTAGGTATCAGTGAAGTAAAATAATTACAAGTACTTAAACCATTTAAATAAGCGTAATATATAAACTAATTAACAAGTAAGTCAAATATAAATAATCACTTTCATGAATTAAATTATTTATCAATCATGTCATTTCAGTTTTTTCTCCGGCTTCTTTCTTGACGCGACAGCTCTCGTAAAGACTTAGCCTATCTTTCTAGACTGCAGACTATTTTTTTCTTTTAGCTGTTTTTATTTTTTGGTTGAAAACGTTGAGTGTTCCAAGGTCTTCCCCCACATAATCTTACCGCCTCTCTCTGGATTTCATTCATTCATTGACTGACCTACGTTTTCTCCGTACAACTTCTTAACTGTCCTACAGTTTTCCATTCTTACTTATTGTCCTACAGTTTTTCATTTTAACGTGTACAACCATTGAATTATATATCTTATAATTGACGTGATGTTGTTCATTTCTTTATATTTGTATTTTTTTATTTCATTTTTTTTCCTACGCTCACTCTCACCGAGTACTCTAAAAATGTTCTTTAATATTTTTTATCGCCTTTTTGACAGATGATAATTCCTTGTATTCGAAGTTTATATTTTATTATCGGTAAATAGGTCCAATGATCAATTTGTAAATAAGTTTGTAATAATTTCTTGTTTAATATTAATTAAACAAATTAAAAGTGGTTTTTCCATATGCGTAGTGTCATCTATTTCAGTCATTAATGATTTTAAATACTTTTGTATTAATTTATACAATCAAAGCGTGTTCGTTCCTATCCAAAACTAACCTATCTTCATTTCTTCAATGATTTGTCTATTTAATATTTGTGATATTAAGGGTTAAGCCAACATCCCTTGAATAAAATTACTGGTAGATAAAATACCCTCTGGGTATTTTACCTACCAGTAATTTCTACCTCTTCGTATGTTAAAGTTCTACCTCTTCGTATGTTAAAAAAGTGATGCTCCATAGTTTGAAGAAAAAAAATGTTGAGTATGTCGATACTCTTGACAGATAATGAGTCTCTTTGACCTGTTTTTTTAACTTAGTAAATTGGAATCAATACTTATTATAGTAATCATACTATTGCAAAAAATTTATTTCAGGTATTAGTTTACCTTCTAATTTCTTTTAGGGTATGAAATAAGCTTCGTGATACGTAATGACAACAAAAGTTAGATATTTAAGAAGATAGATTTTCCTTTGGATTAAATTATAATAAACGAAGGGAAAAACAAAACGGAAAAAAAAGAAAAATATTAAAAATTAGACTTTCATCACCAAAAAATATAATTAAACTGTTCGTTTCATAATATTAAATTTCATTGAAAATAGTTCACTTAAAATTTACGTTTATTAATTCGTTAAATTAAGGAATATGTGTGTGTGTGTGTGTGTGTGTGTGTGTGTATGTGTGTCCGTGCCCGTGCACGTGTCCGTGTCTGTGTCCGGGTCCGTGTCCGTGTCCGTGTGCGGGTGTGCGTGCGTGTATGCGTGCGTGCGTGCGTGTGTGTATGTTTGTGTATAAATATATATAATTTCGACTGAATTTAGAATATTGTTATGTAATTTAGATAGAATTAAATTTCCATTAGAAATTAAATGGTGTATTATTTTTTAAAAAGAAAATATTTGTTATTGTTTATTATTTATAAAGAAAATATTTGGAAAATTAAGTGAGGTAGTTTATTATCCAACAGTGCATGAAACTAATAAAATGTATATACACATTTTTGTGATGTCGAGAATTGTATAATACTTTCAATATTTTATATAAATCTTGCCAACTATTTCAGTCGTGTTTTAATTGCAAATCTGACTACGTTTAAACGCCCAAATTGTTTCTCAAGATAAGTATGTAAAATAAAACATTGCTTATGGTTCATCTACGATTTTAATATATAAACTACACACTTCAGCAAACCGAATCAGACTCGGTTATCACCAATCAATTTATTTAAGTCTTCTACTTTTTCGTCTTTTTTAGCCACTTCGACCGCTAAGGTGTATACCACAAAAAATGGTTTTAAGGACACAAGATATTAAATAAAACCACATTTACGAAAACAAAAATATTATATAATTGATTAATCTAAAATATATTTAAACATTTTAGTCAAATGACTAAGGACAAGAAATTAAAATTTGTACAGAAGATCAAAACTCATCATGCACTGCAGCGTTGTAGCAAACCATGTCAAAAATTAATAGTTACGTAAATGAAATTAAGAATGAGAATTAAAACATCCCAAAATTATTAACATTGCATGTAAAAATGTCATCTAAGTGCACTTTTTTGCAACCATTTTCTAATTTAAATTTATTCATTTTCTTTAAATATAGTTAATCGTTTTTTACACAATATAGTTATGTTACTAAGATCAGTCGAAATGATATTTCAATGCCTAATTTGTTTCAAATGCATCAAATTGATTGTGTAATAATCAGGTTAAGCAAAATGATTTCAAGTAAAATATAATAAGACATTATGGAGTCATAATGATTTCTCGTATGCCAAATTTATCATTTGTTTTAAAAAAAGTATGATGGAAATCAAAAAGGTTTTTATGTATGTTTTTTCTTACAATATCGTAATTATAAGCGTACTTTTTATATCACGGCAAAACATATTTCCTTTAATTAAAACATGGGAACTACTTGGTAATCAAATGGTTACACTACATTAGATTTTAAAATTAGAACGAATAAACAGTTTTAAAATCGCTAAAGCAAAATATGACAACGAATAGAGGCTAAATATGACATCAAACACTCCCTTAAAAAGCGCCAACGCCCACTACTAAACAAATCATTACACATGGTGCTAGGGAACCCCTCGTCTAATAATCCGACTCGCATTTGGCCAGTTTTCATTTATTTTAATGTTATAAACGGAACTTTTTTATTTTATATTTTTGTTAGGCGATTGTATTTAATCGTTATTAATTTATTCTGTATTTTTTTTGCGTTCTATGGAATTTATCCATGAATGAACGCAGCCTTAATAGATAAAAGATACCTCTTTTCAGTTTTTAATAAACTCTAGATTATTTCATAAATATTCCAATTTAATCTCTTCATAATATTAATAAAAAAAGTTGATGGGCATAAAATGTGGACATTTTCTATATAAATTTTTAAAATTACAAGAACCAAATTACTAAATATGTATTTGGCCAAGAAATAGTCTCCTCAATTCACTAAAAGTACTAAATTTGATTTTTAGCTTTATATTCATTTATTTAATAATTATATAATATTTTGTTTACAAATATTATTTTAATAAGTTAGGAATTTTTGTAATCTTTGTAAACGAATTGTTTTATCTTAACCACAATAATTTTACTTTTTTTTAATCTAAACTGTTTCCAAAATGGATAAAACATGGGAAATGACAATGATAAAGACTTTGCAGCACGTAATTTAATATTCATTTTATTATTCATAATTTGAATGCCTTATTTATTGCACGAACTCAGCTAATAGCGAATATGAGATACAATTTCTATCAACATTTTTCATTTATATATGTATGATTTTTGTACTTTAGCCTGATGGACTAAAAGGGCTTTTCATGAGAAATGGTTTCAAATATTAGCTTTTCACAGTAAACGATTTTTGATACAATAGTTTTTGACATCAGATTTTTGGGATAGATTATTTTTAAGAAAAACGATAATAAATGTCGGCATTAAAAATAGTTAAATGTATTAGTTTTTTGCTTCAAAAGATCTATCAAAAAAACAGCCACAGTTTGAGGGACCGATTAATAGGATATAAGTTGCTCTTCGTGATACTCCATGTATATATTTAGTTTAAATTACTAATGAAAACAATAATAAATATAGCTCAATTGTTCAAAGTTTATTGAATGATATCACAGATTACGTTTAAAAGTCATTGCATGTCTTTGTATTTAACTTGCAGTCATAATTGTTTGGTATCTAACTTTTAGTAGTTATTAATTAAACCTGTATATAGATGTAAAAATACATATGATTTTAGAAATCGTTTAATGCAATAAATAAATATACGTGATTCATTTAATCACGTTTGCTACATTCATAGCAGAGTTGCCACTACGTTATTAATTTTTATGAAACACATTTATCTTTTAAAGATATTTCATTATAATATCTAGCAAAAAATCTTCAGCAAAAAAAAACAATGAGATTAATTTGCTGATTTTGTAATATTCCTTTGAGTTGACGTATCCAGAAATTTCACCGATTTATTTCAATAAGTCGTCAAGGAAATGTCGCCATTTTTAAACGAACTATATCTATTTATGTATTAAGCCATTTTCTGAGCAGGGCAATAAAAATATTGCGAAAAAATCAAACTAGTTATAATGAAGTTTTTAACTATGTTTTTAATTAATTACTTACTGCGAGTATTTAGATTCTCCTTGGAAATAAAAGAACGTGGGTTTGAAAATTTGAAAACTCTAATTAACTAATGCATAGAAAAATGTCACAATTTCATTAAACCATCTTCAAAGTTAATGGAAAAAAATATTTACTTACCAAATAAATGTGAGTAGATTGCATAAAATCTTAGTCATAAAACATCAACTTCAATAATTAAAATATTTTACTCGTGGTCTAAAATACTTAAATAAGAGTAAAACGATTCAATTGAAAATTAAAGTCAAATAGTTTCAATCAGACGAGAAGGTATAATTTCAACTTTTATTACATTTTATTCACGAAACAAGTTTCGATCCTTAGATCAAAGCTTATTATGGAATCAGCAAATTATCCAGCGGGCCACTAACTGACGTTGACGGAATTTAAGTACTTGCTCGAGTAATAAAAGGCGAACCGAATCTGACCGGAAGCTAAGGGGACTAGTTAACTATTCAAGCCCGACGTGCAAATCGAAGCGCTCCCATCTGAATATTAATTCAATTAAAAGAGAGTAACCGAACAAACTCATCATTTGCACACCACTTACGATGACCTTCTGTAACTTGAGCTCTAGATAAGTTCTTAAAGGGAAACAAAGAAACACAATTGAGAAACTTACCATCGCTCGAAAGGAAATCTCGTCAATTATTTATTTTCTCTTGAAAAAGATAGTTATATTTATATTGACGTCTAGCTGTGCATAAAGAAACAAAGGAAAGTGAACGGTGAATTGTATAAAAGAAAGACAAAAGAAAATAAAAGCGCAATAGAAAATAAATAACAAAGGAAAATATCTAAAAAGATTTCGAGATCTAATATGAAAATTATTTTATTATAAGTGCTTTGGTAAGTTATTTTTATATTTTTTCATTTGTATTGATATACACCCATTGTCTAAACTTGAAGAAATATTTAAATACCGATACTTAGAATTCCATATCTAAATTAAGGACCCTTATATTTTCGATCTATTTTCGTCCGTATGTCGTTTACTTGCAGACGGTTTGAGCTACAAGATTATTTTTTGTATTACCTACAAAGTTATGAGATACAATTTTTCTTAAAAAATTCTATAGTTACCTCCCCTGCACGTAAACTGGGGGTAGTTTTATTTAATTCTTGTTTAATTGTGTACGTACAGTGTCGTTGAATATTTTTTTCTATTGTAATGTCGTTGAATATTTTTTAATTTAACTTTTAATATGTTATAGATACATGGTAATCCGCAGGAAAAATTAAGGTATATTAGGTAATTGAACAGCTGCAGGTATTACTATATTTTAGTGGATATATTTAGAAATACCTATAACTTCACGACATGTCTCACTAAAATGTTGTAGGCAATAACATGGGAATACCACATGGCACTTACACTATGATAGAAAACACTCTACACCTGTTTTTATGGGAGAGACGGCTATTAGTCATCCTGGTATAGATAGCTTTCATTTACTCTCGCCAAAATTATACGGTTTATTTCTAGTATTTGAATTTTCATGTATTTCACGTTTTTAAATACCAAAAAGTACTTAAATTTCATAGCTGTATGAACATAGTATTTTAAACATGGGATTTCCAAAGCAAGGTATAATGAATCCAAGTTCGTGTTCACCTCGAACAACCTATTTAAGGCTTCCGACACGTTCGACGCCCATCGGCTAATAATATTAGTGGAGGTTTGTCAATAAAATTAGAGGAAAAAGTATTCATAAATCCGGTAAATGAGATAAGCGGCACCTAACATTACATTTCGTTGAAACTGATCATTGTCGCGGTGAGGGTCCCCGAGGTTAGTCGAACTTTACCTCGCCAAAGTGTTGTATTGGAAATATAAAAAATAACTTTCGGTGTATTCAAGGTGACGGAGATCAATATTGTAAGCGGAGCTTTAAGTAGTGATAACTAACGTGTTATTAAAATGGCAGTGAATTTTTAATTATTCACTCGCTTTTTATCTTACTAGAAAATGTTGTCTCCATTCACGATTTAAGCCGTATTGTATATTATTGTAAATGTTGCCATTAGTTTTGTCATAAATTTTAAGGAAAGAGAAATATCTTAACTAGAATAAGTACTTCTAAAAAAGTGTACTCTGAAAATATGTTTATTCAATTACTGACAAATTCATAAAGGAACTAAATCGATAAGTAAGCTAGTAACTTAATATTTATGATAGATAAAAAACACATTTCAATTAATTTATTTTTACTCATAGTAGACAAATCATCTTATGGTACTAGAATACTTGAGATAGAAGAGAAGGAAAGTATTCTGTCTTTACGAATGGCTCTTTTTGTTTTAGTAGAATACTAAACAAACATTTGGATTTTTTTATTTTAGTACGGGTATATAATTATTACATATGCAAGTTAGAATCATGTCCATAATGTTAAGCTGTTTCTAATAATGTGTGTAGATAAATATTTTGTATTCGAATGGCTTTTTTTAAATATTTGTGTTCTTAATGAAATGATTGCAACTGGATTGATGAGATCGTCCGTTTTGATTGATATGTGTAATTCAGATTTAATCTTTATACCTATACATTTCATAAATGTTAATTTAGTACTTAAGAAAACATAGACGTGCGTCTTGCTTAAGCACATTTTTAGCCTTTCAGTAAACTTTCTTGAAAATTTGTCAATCCCTCTGTGTCTCCGATTTTTTTATTAGATGCAGATATCGTCATACATGATTTTTTTTCTTTTCTAGTGTCTAAATAGCGGAAACTGAACAATTATAATTTCGTCTATCTCTTTATCAGCCTGTTTCTTATAGCGTTATAGAAATAATGAAGAATATATTTTTTTAAATTTTGTTTCATGCAACCGAAGTTGGGGATGGAATTTTATTGTCACAGGGTAGGGTGTTATTAAAAGATTATGCAGATTTTTTTTATATCATATCTCTATATTAAAGTACAAGTATATTGCAAGGGGTCCAACTCCACCTATCTTTCATTGTAAGTATTGTTAGCAAAGATATAAAAAAATAGCTGTAAATAATGTAATGATTTAATTATGCAGCTGAAGCTACCGTACGGAAGGGAAACGGTGGTATCCACAAATAAGACAATATTTAATGAATGCTATATCTAAGAATAGAAAAAAAGTTGCTTAATTAGGGAACACGCCAATTATAATGTATTTCTGAGCTCATTTATACCGCATAGGTGCTTCCTTTGGAACATTGGCGGTTTCTCGTTTATAACAATTACCATCATTTTTTTAAAATTATTTCACTATTATTTTATTGTTAAATAAACATCTAAGAATAGAAAAAAAGTTGCTTAATTAGGGAACACGCCAATTATAATGTATTTCTGAGCTCATTTATACCGCATAGGTGCTTCCTTTGGAACATTGGCGGTTTCTCGTTTATAACAATTACCATCATTTTTTTTTTAATTATTTCACTATTATTTTATTATTACATAAACATCTAAGAATAGAAAAAAAGTTACTTGATTAGGGAACACACCAATTACAATGTATTTCTGAGCTCATTTATACCGCATATTTGCTTCCTTTGAAACATTGGCGGTTTCTCTTTTATAACAATTACTTAAACAATATAACAAAATAGGTAAAGTATAATGTTAAGTAAAACGTTTAACAAATAGATTATTTTAATAAATAAATCAAGGTTTTATTTATTTCATAACCAGTTTTTAAAATAATAGCTTCCGTATACTATGCGTACTTTTATCTTATTTCTGAGGATTGAATCTTAATTAATAATAAAAAATGTGATAATGTCAACAAACGTGTTGAGATATATGTATATGTACATACACACACATATATGTGTATATATATATATATATATATATATATATATATATATATATATAAGTATATATATTATATTTATATTATATTATATATATGCACATACACCGCAATATAGTATAATTTTAACACCGTTAGTAAACTTATTCTTTACTGTCAATATATATATATATAATAATACATGATTTTGAGGGATGAAATTCCACTGAAATACCTCAAATTTTAAATTAAATATGCCTAATTCTTAAAACCAATTTGATAATTTGCTTGATGTTTGGCTCTAACATATGACCAAATAGGCTAATGGAAATTATTGAAACTCATAAAGAAAACGTCATAGTTTTATTTAGGTGTGTGAAATTTGCAATGAAAAATGGAGGATTTCTTTTTAAATTCATAACGGAAGTCATAAAAAAAAGTGAAGATATTACAGATTCTTCCTTCCATATCTGAATATTTATTACATTATCTACATTTTCATTCGATCGATGATATCGCATTTACATTGCTCGTACCTCTAAATGTACGCACCGAGACGCCTGCGATTAGGATTAAAATGGCTAGCCATAGTGACTTTATTTGAGCCAGCTACTTTTCGCTATTTTCTAATAGATGGCAATGACATTACACGAAACCTGGGATCGAAAGGCTCAAATATGGTATCAGTCTTCATTCTTCCAAGGAAAATAAACTAATCTAAACTATCGCGCTGACTTGTATCAATATTGAGGTAATGGACTTTGCAGGAGATAATTAATTTATCACTCGAACACTCGAGTTTACCCGTTTTTAAAGATTTCTCGCCTTCACCGCAGGCAAGTATGGGCAGTAATAATGCTATTGATAACACAACTTATGTTCGGAGTGTACGTCTTAATTAATTTTAATTAGTTACTTATTTTGTTTGTCGTTTTTTACAGAACAACATTGAACATCTCCACATATTAAAATTAAACTGTTGTGAAGCGACTATTTTAACATCCGCTACACTACTTCCGTCACAAAATTTAATTTTGATAAGCTCTTCTAAGCTCGATAAAATTGGCTTCGTTCGATTCTGAACGATAATGTTGCATTTGAAGTTAGCATACATGAATGTCGGAGTGTTGTATGTTGCCCGTCTGTATGTTGTAATGTTCTACGCTGGCTACCTAAATGTAATTGATATGCGAATAAAAAGACTTTACTTTTAACGACATACATGTTGGATCATAAAGCTTCTTTAGAGTTACCCTATCAGATCAACTAAGAAGCTTAATATTGGGAACATATTCTAATTGAATGTACTAAAATATTTCTAACTACAAAGAAGTAATGTAATCTATATTCAAAACTATTTAGATCATGCAAACCATGATTGTTTCTTTCACTTAGACTCACTCGAATTATTTATTTAAGAAGTTTTAATTATACAAAAAATTTGTAAAACAATTTAGACCTCATTAATTATTTCGATTTTGCATATTTTTATTTTGAGTTTTATCTTTTTAATTAATAAAATATAGATCTTTAAAAATTTCATATACTATTTTGTACTCCTTTGACACTGTGGTGTAATAATATGCTCACTGATAAATCCCTTTAAAGTAACAAATGCGTAGCTCAATACATGGCAAATTACTAGTCGCTTCTAATCTAATTTCTGAAAATATGGTTAAAAAGTGTATATTAAGATAATCTTATACCCATTCCCTTTTCTTGTGAGTCATTTAAAGATATTAACTCTATTAATTTATATATTATTTAAAATTGCGAGAAAGGATATGATAGACGAAACAGAAATTTAATATTGTTAAATAGAGACAACCAAAGTTATGTGAGAAGATACAACAAATGGGATACCACAGTTCTCTGTCCCTTGAAATAATAGTAATAATATCCTTATATTCTGAATTAGATTCCGTTTCCATGACTTTTTAGATTGTCTCTTACTTTCAGCATGCCTCTTGGCAAAGGCCTCCTCTATCTGTTTCCATTGAATTTTTTGGCGAGCCATTCTCCTCCTGTTCCTGTCCGCTGGGAGTTTTAGCTCATCTACTTTGTTGTTTTCCCCTGTTTCTTTTACTATTTCTACTCTCTTAGTTGATCATTCCTTATTGGTGAAATATTAAGGAATATGGAACCCTTGAAATAGTCGAAATTTAATAATAAAACTGATTGTAAATCAAAATAAATTTATATTAAATTTTAATGAAAAGCTTGAATTTAGGATTTTTAACAATTTTTCAAAACTATGGTTAAAAAAATTGAGGGTTAGGATAATTATTTACTCATACTCTAATCGACGAAATATAAGAAAAAGTTATTTTTTCCTTACTTTATAAGTACTTTCATTGAAAAAAACAATATTTTGCTATACAATAATTGAGACTTTTATATAAAATCTCTACTTGCAAAATTTGTTGCTTATAAGTCTAAAACAAAAGAAATGTCATGACTGTGACAGATGGATGGACGAATAAATCTGACAAAATTAAAAAGATTCCTTTTCTATACAATCCTAAAAATGAGATTACACCTGTCAATTGATTTATGTGTCAATAATTATTTTCTTACCTATCTTCGATATAATGTTAGAAGCGGCTTTAGTGTAATTATCCCATCTATCATTTTTTTTAAGAAAAAAAGAGAAATATATTTATAAGTTTCGGACCATTCATTTGAACAAAGAAATAAAGAAACATATGTTTTCAAAATCAGCGTTGAATTTAAATTCAACATTCTATCTGGCAGGAAATAATGGATTACTTGATCCAATTAAATTACCCAAACCACGAATGCGTTTCTGGGACATTTTTGGTATCAATAATTCATCACTCCCTGGTAGATAATATGTCATAATTTTTGTCACATGACTTGAAATTTCGCTTCCAGTACCTACTAGAAATAAAAGTGTATTGATGGAAAACCTTTCACTATCAATCAATGCTCGTTAATTTTCTGGGAATTATATCTTCTTCAAAAATTCACCTTGAAAGTATTTGTTCACATTTTTATTTTAAACCGACTATAGTATAATCATTAAATAAATATTTATATATTGCAAATTTATTTCAATTGCAAATATTTCGCAGACATGATGAAATGATAAGCTTTTGTTTTACATTCAAAAATTACAAATTCCCTATCAAAAGTTACATTTTGGTTCAAAACCATCAAAATATTATTTCCGGTACCAACATGATTTTAAAGCGAATGCAAGAATATCACTGAAAATAGCATAAAGTAAAAATATTGCCGAATACAGCGCAACATGGAACTGAATAATTTATATTCCCTTTTAATACCTTTTGAAAATACCGATGTTAATTTTTGTTGCGGCATTGGGTTTAATAGCATTATCTGAAATTATTACATTATTCACCATAAAAGAATTATATAATTTAAGAATATATAATTTTTTCAATTATAAAATATTATATGCGTTTTTTTGACATCGAGTCTTCATTAAACCAATTACCATAATGTAGGTAATATATAAATTATTCAACAATTCTTTTTGATATATTACATATTAATTATATCTGTCTTCATTCAAACGAATTATCGTTTATTTTTTTAACTTTTATTTATGGCGTGGCGTTTCTCCCACAACGGTGACGTAATTTACCATGAATGAAATTTATGTTTTGCTCATTCCATTACCTTCATAATGTGGAGCCGGGAACTGGCTATTATTTTCATTACTGTTAGAAAACTTAAATTTGTGTTCAGCTGTTATAGTCTTTAAATTCCGATATGAATAGCATAGCTGTTACTTGCAAAGATAACCCCGCGATAATTAGAAATAGGGTTATAATCAATCAATAATTAGCATAAATAATTCTTTTGTTCCGCATACGTAACTACTTTGTACACGATATTTTCAAGAATTTTTTCTCGTGCCACGATAACTAATCTGCTGAACTAAAACTTGTAGTTTAATATCCACAATTTACTTAAGATGGTTATATACTAAAAAAAATTGTATCATTATAAGCCCTTTAAAACCAAATTCCTACTAGTTTATACGTTTTCCAAACTGATAACGTCAGCGAAGATATTAGTTTTATGGCAAACGTATGAAATCCTCTTAACGATTTTCGTAGTAAAATTTTGAGGAAAACCCATTCGTAGCAATATCGACCTTCTAAAAGGAAATCTATACCTTTATCTTTCTATTCTATACGTAAGAAATATAGCAAAATCTATAAAAACACATTATTTTTTTGTCTCTTTAGGAAAGAAATTAAAAAAAAACTGTTGGCATATCTTAGCATATGCCTTCATTACAACGTAAATAATTCTTCAAAATTTTAATCAGACCCCTACAGATTTAATTTTCGTCCAAAAAAATTCAATCTCATCGATTCGTTTAATCCTACAGGAGTGAAATAACCCTGATAAGTAGGAATATAAGTCGGGATCCATGCATATCGACACAGAAATATTTAGACATTAAACAGTACATAGTACATGCATTACTCCATTTCCAATAGTAATTATAATATTTTGCCGTGTGAGTACTATTATATCGAAATTACTAATATATTTTACAGGCATGAGATGATAAAAGCACAAAATATGGTTATTTTATAATGCAATAGTAAAAATAAAATATGCTTGAAGTCGTGAAGACATAAATTGACTAATTATGTGATTGATTCCAGACAGATATTTCACGAATTTTAGAACTGGGGAGGTGACACTCAATTTTGAATTATTTTCAAGCGCCAAGACTTCGAATCGTAACTTCAATAAATATATTTGTCTACACGGGTCAAAACCTCACTTACTTCCATTTCTGAATAAATAATTTATTCAATATTTCTCCTTAATTTTGACGTTTCCATCTTTTAGTAAACAATTTACTAGTACTTTATTACATCTTTTGCCACTTCATACCTTGCATCAGTCGTTCACTTTTCATAGATTTTTGTATCTAAATATTTATATTATCTAAACAATATTAATAAGTTTAGACTAGAATATCAAAATTGCTTAACTAGGCATATCCTCGACGTGTCTCGATTGTTAAAAGAATTTGCCGTCAGATTACTTTATAATTGAACTTACGTATGATTGGTAATAAATTATATTTCCAATTTATTATCTCAGCCTAGAAGGTCACCAGATCTATTAATGCGAAAAGAGTATAGAAAAGAAATATTTATTCTACCCTATGCGTAGCGCCAATAATTATTGAATTAGATCAATCGAACTAAACAAACAGAAATCACAAAGGAGCTCAATCTACTATTTATTTTAAACAATACTTGCTGCTACATAAAAGACAGGAAAAACTCAATTAAAATTTCATTGTCGCCTAGCATAAAGTACGTCTTTACGTCTATTCAAAATTTCGAGTATTAAAAGCTTTTGACATTCCGTTAGCTTCGTTGTCACATGGAATCCGATTCAAAATTCAAATTACTTAACATTACAGCCTACCGTGCCCCTAACACTCAAAAGCAAAGCAAAAGCCCACACACGGCGGTGCCGCCACTCGGCTCTCATATATAATTTCAATTCACATAGTCTTTTTTATAGATGAATCTTTAACGTTATACATCCAAAAATTGGACTTCCGATATACGCTATGAATAATAATGGTATATTGTTAGAAGACAGGCGGCGAGCTAGGTGGGCGCCGCCCAGAACGCGCCGGGACGGCGAGGTAAATATAAATTGTGTATTAAAGGTGAGATTAGCGAAACTCAAAATTACGCCGACCGTTGAGTACATTTATATACAACATGATGTGGGGGACACCGAGGCATTGTTATCAGTAAATATTATGTCTCTTCTTAATATAGGTGTTGAAGTAATATATTTTGGTTAAATATAAGTGGCGCAGGGAGAGTTTAAAAATTCAGACTGTTTATTAACTTGTCTACTTTATTATTTATATAAGTCATCATCGTATTTAATATTGATTATTATTTTACTGAAAAATGCAAAATTGACCATCGAGCTATATATACATCGACGGTCCGACATTTAATTTCTTATTTTACATGTGTGTATGTATTTATAATTTTTTTATGAAAAATAGTGAGATAATTAATCGTCCTAGATTTTAAGGTCGGAACCCAAAATTGAAGAGAAAATAAAAAAGACAATCACACATTACTTCATTTAAAAAAAATTATGTGAAACCTTAATCACTACTTTCCGTTGTTATAAACACAGTTTAGCTTCTGCTATTACGCTACGAGTATCGCCGACATAACATACATGTAAGCACATAGGATGCACTAACACACGTCCGCACACGCGCATACGCGCACACTTTCGCACGTGAAATTTTTACAGACACAACATTCCCACACATACATATCCAAACGAGATATAAATGATTTGGAATCGGTTTTTAACTGTGGTTTATAACTTCACTACAGAATAATTGTGAATTCAATTCTGTCCTCAAGTGTGTCGATGTACAAAAATAATTTAAATGAATAAATCAAATTAAAAATACTTCACTGCTTTTTCGCGTCGACAAAATTATGTAAATGTAAGCTGTCAAACGCAACACCCCGCATTTTGGCTCTAGTGAGGCAGAAACTCCGGCCACTCACTCTTCTATCAATTTAATGTGAAACCTATGATGGAGGGCATTGACATTTAAATATAAGGAAAGTTTGAAAATGTAAAATAAATATCTAAGATTGGTAAGAAAATGCGTACTATAATAAACATGCTAAGTAATAATATTAGTAAGTCACTAACATCTTCATGTTGAAATAATTTTTCAAGGTTATATAAAAACCTGAAAATAATTATATTCAATCCTATTATCTTCTACCCAATTATCAATTACCGATTATCTTGTAATGCAGCGGAAATGTCACATTTTTTATTACATGGGAAAATTAAAATAGTACCGCATTCCGCCGCTGGTATTGTAAACTATAATGTTCAAAAGTATACCACTGTTTGCCACTGAATTTTGAATTCTTTCATATTTTACTTCTTGATACTCATGTAGATTGTATCATTTGCTTATATCGTTTACAAGTTGAGTGTTCTTATGTTTGCTGTGCTGCAGTTTCTATGATGTTTAAAGTGTTATTTCGTATTTAAATATATATATTGTATACCATAAAAGTTGTTTCAGTATATTACATCATATTTTTAAATTCAATTGACGACTAATAACGCAAAGAAACCTTGAACCGGAACAAAAAAAGATCAATATTTTTACAAAAATTCGGACTATGCCATTTGAATAATATTTCTTGTAGTATTTGTAAAGCGACACAAAGTAATTGTGTTTTTTGCAACTTTTTTGACAATTCCATAAAAATCATTAAAAACATTTTATCCAAGGAATTACTTAAACAGAATTTAAACATATAGGGGATAAATTATCCCTCCTTTTAATTTAGACTTAAGTATAAGAAAATTATTTTATCAAGTTACCACATTATTAAACCTTATTTCTTAAGTAATTTCCATTTACACACAGTACACCTATTTTAAAACTTGCGTTTGCAGAGGAACTACATAAAACTTTGTTTCATCCACTTTTCGGCAGATGGCTTCAATAAAACTTTTCCGAAATATTAATACTCCGGTGCAAAAAAAAATTGTGGAAATTGTTTTAAATTTTATTATTTTGTTTAATTTTATTCATTATCTTTAAATGAGTTTTAATTATTTTGTTATACACTATCATTCGTCGTACAAAAGTTAATAAGTATGCTGATACACATGAAAACAACTTACGCCTTATTTTGAACTCTAAATTATTTTATTATATTTTGTAAATAATTTAAGTATAAAATCTAATATATAATGAAATGTTTAAGTTTAGTAGTAAGTACCCATGACTTATATTAAATAACCTTGATTAGGATCTTGAACCCTAAGTTAGAACGCTATGGCATCCTCGAAAATTTTGTTTATCGCTCGGAAATTTGATTGGGAACAAGCGGGATTCTATTTTTACCAAAACACGATGCAGTTTCTAAAATATTTCAATTTGAAAGTTAAGTGTCAGTAAGAAATCAGTTCAGTATTTTTAAGCTTTGACAAATAGAAACAAAAAGAACAATTGAAAATCTCTTAGATAATATTCGATCGGGACAAAACTTGCCTAGATTTTTATCGAGTTTTATCTCAGTAAAAGTTTCAAATCGATCAAAACGGTGCACTAGTTTTTGTATGCGATCCTAATAGACTAACAGACGTAAATTTAAAAAAAAGCTGTTTCATTTCTATTCAATCCTAGCCATAAACATGACACAAAATGTTTATATTTTCTATGTACACTTTATTTTCTGTATACTGAAGCCATTAAATAAATAAAGTAAGCCATTTTACTAAATTTACATTACTACTTTCTGCTATTACTTCTATGGAGACAGTAAAATTGACATATTGTTAATAGTGGAAAATCAATAATAAACATGCCTAAGTTCTAAAACCGCAAGTATGAAAATTTCCGTAATAAAATTTAGTCAAGATTATACAAAACCGGTTTCAATATTCACAACACAAGATATCGTTCATTCTTAAAACTAAAACGCACATGTGAAACCAGATAGGAAGATTCAAGTTTTTAGTGAACATTTTTACGTTTATCAAATCGTATATAATATGGGGTAATATTTATTTGTTTAAATTGAAGAAATCAACTAGACATTTGAAACTCTTAAATACACGCCTTGGATTTCTTTTTTTTTAAACTATCGCATTTTGATCTAAATAATTTTCTCATGAACTTGCTTTTTGGTAAGACTTATTATTGACTTTACCAAATATTGCTCAGTGTTTCAAGGATCCTGATGAGCTACATACCATATTCTATGTGCCATTAAATAAAAAAATAAATAATTTAAATTTAATATACGTAGCCTACGTTATGTCCGCGACACTCTCGCCTTTGAAGCAAAAAATTTAAAGGAAAGTAATAAAATGCGAAGGAAAATCTTCTCGAAATCGGAATCAGTCTTCCAACAGCTCGCTATGTGAGCGGGCGCCCGACGCAAACTTTTGACATAACTCACGACTTCGCGACCTGTATAACATTAATTTATTGCTTATATTTCACTATAAATTACATTTTAATATAAATTTATTTACTTTTAACCAAAATAATATGCAGTTTCAAACTCATTCTCATCTTAAATTAAAGTATAATTTGATTCGAGTTCGGGCGGAAAAGCGTCGGAAGTTAGGTTTGTTAAAGTTGGAGTCAGTTGGAGATCTTACCTTACTGTTGTCAACAATTTAGTGTTTACATCTTTCTATGTGAATATAATGACATGTTATATTAATATGTTTTCACCTATTTTAAGAGTAAAAATATGTATGAAATAGTTCTTAAAAATTATGTGAGTTTTCGTTGCAACCAGAATGATAATTTTATTAATTTAAAATTTTAACGAACTCGCTCATCCATTTGACAATCATAATTGGGTGTAGTCAATGTATAGTTGTTATATTCCATAAATAACCTAGAGAAAATAATAAATATAATAAATGCACTGTTGTGTTTTATAAAAAAACTATGTTTTTTGTATTTTTTTCCCATTAAACTAATTTCGAATAAAATTGTAATATTATTTTAGTTCCGCTTCAAAAACCTTGATGAATTTTTATTATTGCCAATCTGATCAAAATTTTAAAAAGTACTTGGAGAAAAAAAAACATAAATTGAATCTCGAGTTTTGAGACTGCGTTTACACTGCTGTTTTATCTGCCTCCGAATCTTATAAACTATAAGATAGTTTCCATTCACTCCATTTATAAATATATAATAAATAGACTCATCTTGTTGACCAGATAATTATGCCGCCGCTTGAATGTGTTTCCCATATCCAGAGCTGAGCATGTTTACAACAATGACTCTCAAACATTTGGAAGCGATTAATTAATAGAAAAATTTGAGCCATTTTTATTACAATGAAGTAGCCGATTTATCCATATATTATCCATAATCTATTTATCGTGCGCTATTTAATTCTAAAACTACGAGACGACGTGACTATTGTTATTAAATTACTTACTTTCTGTAGTTGAATATTTCAATTCTATACTACAGGACTGTTATCATTAAAGGCTCTTTCTATTTTTGAATATTTTAATTTTAAAACTATGACACAATATGGCTGTTATCATTAAAGAGTCTTTCTATTGTTGAATATTTTAATTTTAAAATTATGAGACAAAGTGACAGTTGTCATTAAAGCATTTTTATATTTCTAAATATTTTAATTCTATAACTACGAGGCAACATGGCTGTTGTCGTTAACGGCTCTTTCTATTTTTGAATATATTTTAGTAAAAACGGATTAAATCTTTGGAAATAAAAAAAAAGTATGTTAGCATGGAAGCCTTTGAGTATGAGTCGTATGTGAGTATGCGCGTGTTTGTGTATGTATATATATATATACAACGTAGGTAAATGCACACATTCATGCATGTATGGTATATGATATGCAGATTGCACTTATTTGTCTACTTAAAATTCTTGAAATATTAAAATATGGATATAGACATTTCCAAAAATTATATAAATTTCAAACATACAGAAAGCACTTGGGCCTATATAAATTCTTAAAAATAAAACTGTTTACTTATGCACATCAGGTCAACCGCATGACTTCTGTGTAATACCCATATATCTGTAACCTCGTTTTACATAAAATAACATTACGCTCGAGAGCACATCTAAAATCAACAACCGGTTTTATAAAGGATAAAGCTCGTATCAAGTGGATACTGTTGAGAGTCAATTATTAATGGCTCGCATATTATATAATACATGTTGTGTACCGTGTTGATCATGCACGTAAAATTTAAAATGTCTCGATATTTTTTTCTGTGCATTACTTGTATTTAGTTTACAGGATTTTTTGTAAACCAAATCGATAGTTTTTCTCTCATGATTGGACTACCAGTTATCCTGAATAATCGTCCCAATTAACATCGGGGAGCAACATGAACAACTCTTCTCAATTATTAGTCATGCAAATTTATCACATAATTTACAAATTATTTGCGTGTATACCTAGCCATTATCTGTAGACTAACAATTAGAAAGTACATCGAATAACGCAGATAGACTTGCTTAATTGTAACTAGAAAACTAAAGCCCTATCTCTACTTACATCCAAAATCTCAATTGCGTGGTTAAAAAATTAAGAACGAAAATTATAGCAATGAAATAATGTTATGCCAAAAGAAAACAAAACAATGTTATGACTGAGCCTTAAATAGTAAATGAAATTGTTCTATAATATGGAGCAACACGCTCTGTTGGTAACACTATACATAAATATTCATATCTGCTTATGTCATAAACAATGCATTTTTGTTATATATTCAGACTAAACATTAATTAGAAGGGCTACGCTAAAAGTAAATTTAAAGAAAACCGTGTAAAAAGATTTTGTGCGGTCACATTTTGTTGCGGTTACTGCCCATAACGTTAGAGAAAGATTAAATTTATGTGGGAATACCGATTGAACATACAACATTTATATTTGTATATATATACACACACACACACATATATATATATATATATATATATATATATATATATATATATATATATATATATATATATGTATATATGTATATATATATATATATATATATATTTATATATATATATATATATATACAATTGGTAGTGTGGGTGCCTATATTCCACTCTTCATACAAAACTAAGTATAGCACACGAATGGCATTGACGTGTTTGTAGCTTCAACCTTTCCATCGCGCACTACAGTGGTTGCGCGTCAATAACTATAAGGGTGTGGGAGGTATGGTGGTTGAAAGTAGTTGACCTCAAAAATATGTGACTTCCAATAAGAAAGTTCTAGTTTTCTTTCAAAGGGTCTAGAAATTCGAAAATACTGCAACCCACTTCTTCTCGTTTCAATAACGTTAATAATACAGTTCGAAGAACGTATATATATGTGTGTATATATATATATATATATATATATATATATATATATATAACTTACATATACATATATTACTGTCATTTACTAATGTTTCGTGGCCTACTTTAAACACAATGACCAAAATTAAGAGACTTCATTGAAAACTAACTAGCATGTCTTGTAGTGATATACAATGCAACAGCATGATGGACCCATCGTCACAACGGCGACAGAGAGGTCGAAGATATTTAAATAATTGAGAAAATTAAATAAATGTTGCAATAATCTGTATATACTTCGTATAATATCTCAAGTAATTTAATTGCGCTTTATTTACGCCGAGCCAATTATAGTTCTTTGACTATCTCATTTGAACCATGCGCGACGAAGTAACTAGAGGGCTTAGGTAGTGTAAAAGTAATCAAGTGATTAGCACTGTGCTAAAAACATAGTTTATTGTGTCATCAATATCATTTTTGTGTCATCGGCATAGTTTACTGTGTTAGTAAAAATCACGTCCTTGATGTTTTATCATTATACGAACTAGGGCTTAGGTAGTGTAAAAGTAATCAAGTGATTAGCACTGTGCCAAAAACATAGTTTATTGTGTCATCAATATCATTTTTGTGTCATCGGCATAGTTTACTGTGTTAGTAAAAATCACGTCCTTGATGTTTTATCATTATACGAACGGTCTGTAATTTTGCATTTCTATAGTCTTTACGTGAAAAATAATTTATATCACAAAAAATTAAAACTTCTGTCGTAAATTTAAATCTACAAGTGACTAGCTAATAAGTTGAGCTCACCTATAATTTCAGAAAAGCGGCAATTTGACCCTACCTTTCCTAGAAGTATGTAGAGGATATAATGAATAAGTGATTACAATTTATATCTTTTGTCAATTAGGAGAGATTTACATTACAATGAAAAAATTGATATCCTTATACTAAATATTTTGAAATTTAATAGTGAAATTATACTATTTAATAGCGAATTAGACCAAGGCGTCTATTAAAAGGATAAGACAATTATTAATTTGTAATTTAGCATTTATTAAGTTTACTATTATTTAAACTATAAATTTAGCAAAGTGAACAGGAAGTTGAACCGATAACTGATTGATGACATTAAATTGCAGAGTTTTGACTTTTTTTATGTTGCCATGTAATTCCACCACGCGGCCGTTGGTGGTCACGCCAGTGGTTATGATTCCATAACGGCCCGATCGTCGCGTTGGTTACAGCGATTGACCGGAACGATATCAAATAGCTCGTTTACTTATCTATAATTATTAAGATACGTGCACATTTAACCATGATGTGGCCTTTAAGAACCAATAAGTACATATAATAAAAGACAAAATCTTCGGAATCTAGACGTGAAAATGTTGTTACGGAAATTAAAGGCTGAGTTCATTTGTAAACAATAAAACAGTTAGTGTCAACAAAGTAATTTTCGTATCGTCGTAACTTTTCCAATTATCATAATTTCAAAAATTACGTCAGATTAAAAAAAATAAAAGATATTGCTTACAACAGTGAGTGAAACTAAGTATTTCACCTACAGAGACGAAATATATTACCCGTGTACAAGTGAAATTAAGAAACATAATTCTCTTCTTCTAAAATTGACAAAAAAATTGACTGCCAAAATATAACGCTACGAGTTGTTCCACTATTATATGAGATCTTTATCGAAGTTTTCGACTTCGGTTGTTGTTTTAACAATGATTTATCCGGCAGTATCCATCACAATTTAGTCGAGGGGAACCTTATTTGACACTTGTCCAAGTTCTAGAGTAAAGTTTATTGACAATTTTAATACTAGGACTAGTCTTCTCAAAGTTCAAAGCGTAAAGTAGTTTATAGAATAGAAGAGCAAAAAACCATTAAACAACCAACTGTTATAAGGAATTAACCTCCTGACTCTCCTTCAACTCAGGATGAGGCGTATAAGAAAAATGAGTCTCAACGTCATTAAAGCCGGCAAAATTTTCACTTTGCATTTTTCTAAGGTTCTACGTTCTTTAGCCACTGAAGGGCTTTGCAGCCATATTTTAAAATGTCTTCTTCATTCACATTATGAAAGTTCGTTGTAAATTTGTTCCTCTCTTAAATTCGTCCGAACGTTTTAAATGCTCTTGAAAACATAATGAAATATTTTTAATGGACTAAAAGCTTAAGTGACTTACTACTACTACGTGTGTAAGGAGATAATATAAATTTTAAATACATGTTTCCAATAAAAGTAACTGAAAATATAATTTCCTTTCTTATTTTAAATATTATATTATTAAATACATATTACCCTCGATATATCATAATAACCTATATGCTCTTATATACTATTTGACCCAAAACCACTATTTTCTATAAAAAATATTTTCATTTATTCTTTTTTTGTAGTATCTTTACGTTGACATCGTTTTAAGATTCCTTTTCTACATGTCTTCTTTTCCACATTTAAGGCTTGTATATTTGCCATGATGAGCTACCATCCAAAAATTAATTATTCATATTTATGAACCGGGACCTAACACCCACTCGTGAACGACCCAATTATATTATTTAATTGTTAAATGTTATGTAATTCGTCACTCAGTTGAGAATAGCTTTACCCTTACTTCTACTAAGTTTGAACAAAAATTCGTAGTAATAAATTTACACAATATTCAATCTCAGATTGGAATTTTCCGATTTTTGAACCAGATACCAAGTTTTCACATTTGATCCTATCTTTCACCTTTTTAGCCTGAAATCGGATCACGTGTCAAAATTGCTAATATGTTTAGTTTGTTTCGCTTATCAACTTATTAAGTTCATCGTGTACTTGCAGAAATGATTTGGAAATGTTATATCCATGTGGTTGTTTTTTTTCTTTTTTAACTAACCATATTCTTTCTTCATTATCTATCACACAAAAAATAAATTAAAAAAAACGTAGTTTATATATATAGATATATATATATATATATATATATATATATATATATATATATATATATATATATATATATATATATATATAATTACTTAATTACACTATACTAAGATCTCTATCAATTTTTTAAAAGATAATATGGAAGATTTCTTAGTTGCCGTAATACATTGATCGATTAAAAATTGTTCAAACTATGTCCTTAAGCCCTGTTTAATTGCACTCAAACTAGGAATTTTAATTTATATATGAGGTGAGTAAATAAAAAATACTACATATTTTCAACTTTTTCTCCATCTGAAGTGGACATATAATGTGGAGAATCTCAAAAAATGTTGACAGTTAACGATAAGTTATTCAATAATTAAAATTATTCAACGTCATGTTACATTAGTGTTCAACGTCATAACAGAACGTTTTGAATTGACTGTTGCAAACATAATTTTATTTTACATTAACAAGAAATCATAACAGAAGCTGATAATTTCTACTTAGGTTAAAAGGCGAAACTATTTATGTTTTATGAAATAACACACTACGAGTATTACAAATAGAATACATATAATGGAGTTTAAAAATATACAGCGACACATTAACTGACATGTACGCTCTAATGATTGTAGTTTTAACGCACGCGGTCACACAAAGCAGATATATTTAGGATGGGAAATAAATTGAACAGTGTTTTAACCCTTAAGTTATACTTCAATTAATCTGCTCGTTTAGTTCCGCTTAGACATTCGCGTCGGGCTTTATTTACACCGAGCCACTTACAGTTTGTTAACTGTCACAGCTGCGGCGCATGCTCTGAAGTGACCAGAGACCTCTGTGTTTAAGTGCTCGGGAAGCTTCTGCAGGAAAAAAATAGTGTTTATTGAGATGATAACTCTGTTGTTCCTATGTTGACATTTTTTTGTTGCGTTAATCGTTTACTTATGGACGACTGTTACTTTCATTGAACTGAAATATACTTCTATAGTCTATCAAAATAACGAATAAAAGGGTCTATAATCAGTAATAAAGAGACGAAAATGTGCTTAAATACGATATTATTTTCCAATGGTTTAAAATGACAAATGGTCTCGAGATAACTGTCAATACATTAAACAAATTTAATACATATCTTGACGGTAGACTATCGTAATTACTCTATTAGTTTTAACTTCATAACACTTTCAAGCGAACACAGAGCCAAAAATTTGTTTCACTATTTGCTTTATACCATAAAAATTAAAACACATGAATATACTTATATGCAGTTGTCACCAAACATTAATTTGTTATTTGTTACACAATCTAATTCATGAATTGTTGTTATAATCCAATGCGGAGTTTGGAAGTGTCAATATTCCAGTGAAAGTTCTAAGAAGTAGTGCCTGCTAAATCAGTTTTTTTTCAATTAATTAATATAAAAGCGTTGAATGAGAGCATACATGAAATATAAAATTTAAAATAATAAAAGCTTGGCCCGTACAGCAATATAAACGATGTAAATATAATTAATTTCTTAAACCGGAGAAAGGTAAACCTTTGCCACACTCCTAAACCACATTCCGAATTTACAAGTATAAATCTACCAGCCAACCAGAATAAATAAATAGGAAGTTTAATTTTAATCGATAATTTTGTAAGATCTCTGTAAACCTCATTCTCATAGCATTTTGAAACACAGAACAGACGATTTACGGAATACGCGTTGATGTATATTAAAATAAAGGAGTATTTTGAAACACTTTAAAAAAACCTGTGGTAGCATTTTATCCTGAGACAAAAATTAATAAAAATCATATTTTTTGTTAAATTATGTTAAAATTAATATTAAAAATTATCAACATTTTAAAATATCTCCAAAATTTTAACGTTATGAAGTATCTACCTAAACCTTGTGTTCTACAAATATTTTTAACTTAAACTAAGTAACATTACAAAAATATGTAATACAAATTTGAAGTTGTATCTATTAATAAATTAAGGGAGATAAATTCACAAAAAGATAAAGAAAAAAAATTAACTATATACTCGAATTTAAAAGAAGTTACCTTTGGAAAAACCGCCTGGAATTAAATTTCATATTTTATTCTCTGCCGTAAATTATAATAGGAATATGACGTCAAGGCTCACAGGGAATATAATAAATTAAACCCGTGTTTCATCGCGAAACTTCACGATTTTATATTAAACTCTTATCATTAACATTTAGTAATATTGGCATGATAAAATTACAATATTAACGCTTTCCATCTTGCATTCCGATTCCAAGTAACTGTTATAAAACAATATAAAATTACATTATTTAAAATTAGAAGTTTAATTAATTTCGTTATTTGTAACATATACCTACTATTATTTCATAGGCCTTTAATTATAAATCGTATTGAAAACACTATCGATTTTTTAGTTTCGAGCTAATAATCAGTACAAAACAAGTAAAATAAGCACTTATTCTAATTAGAATTACGAAATTACAATCAACACAAGTTTAACGCTCATCCTTATAAGTGATGGTTAGTACAAAGCTGAATGGTTTACTACAAAATCTTACCTTGTTGTCAAATTTTCTAATTACAAATGGATAGATTGGTTAAATTGAAAAGGGTAATCAACAAATATTTTTCAACTTCGGCAATTGTAACTTTAGGTTAGCGCTGTAATAATAGAAGGATGCTGTATCTAATGCAAAGGAAATGTTTACCCGTTAAAATGAATTTCATTCAGGTGTACTTGTCTTATACACTAGTTATATATATATAGCTTCACGGTCATCCCCATAAAATTTTGAAAAATAATAATGGTGTATCCATGGATTAATATTAGGAGCGCTTGTTTTTAGAGTCTAACCTAGGTTCTAAAATATTAACCTGACATTCTCAAAGTTATTTGACTTGAAATTAACAGGTAAAAGTTCAAAGAATAAATAGCATTTAACTATATTCAATTTACTACAAAAAAAAAACAAAAAGTAGAAAAAACATTTTGCATGATGAAATAAACTTGCAATTTTCAGTTTGAGCCACTTCACTGTTAAGTTTGCACTTATGTATTTTCAACCAATATATTATTGATTTACTAGTCGCTCACCCGGTTATACCCTAAAAAAAACCACTGCATAATTTGGTTTTATTATTTTTTTTATTATATACGGTTAACGATTTTGTAAAAATTATGAAATATCTGTCTATTTATATTTGAAAGTAAAATAAAAGAGATTGAAAATATGCCTCCCAAAGTTCAGGCATTTATTTTTTGTCTTTGTAAAACCACTCTATCACTCTTTATTAGTTAGATTGTCACAGACCTATCTGTTAGCTTAATCAAGACTAGTCTTTTTGCGTCATCTGTCACGGTATCTGTGACATTTTTTATCAAACAGTTCATCTTGCGAACTTCGAAAATCGCTACATTATAGATATGCAATATTATTATAGCTGGATATGCTAGACTTGCTTGTCGTATCGTGGCTTACACCGTAATACTCTTTTTTCGAGTTTCATAACCGTATTTTCATAAAAAAAATGCATTTGCTTACATATTGCACTTTTCAAAATGTACTTCTCGTTTTGATAGAAGTAAAGTTGTTGGAATTAGGGAAATTTAAAGAGGCCGGATATTTACGAAGCTAAGGGAATTGCCGAAATTGTTTTGATGTTTTTGCTAACCCAAGCTTAAGTCAACAATATTTAAAATTAAGACATGGAATCCCAGAGTACGAGCACGGAAGATTTCAATCATGGTATTCCCCTATATCCCCATCACCGCGCAAAAAATTTTAATGAAAGGAGCTATGACCCATGCTGCATGCTTGTAATATAGATTGTAAGTCAGATGAGAATAAAAATGCGGTTTTCGTAAATAACTATCTGCATGAACGACGAAAAATTTAAACGGTATTAAAACTTGCTCGTTGATTAACAATTATTCGAAATTTCGCTCCTGGGCTGTGAATAATCCACAAGCTATGAGACCAGTGGGTTACCAGGAGGAGTTGTTTGTTAATGTGTGGGTTACCTTAATTGAAAAATTAAAGATTAGATCCATTTACTTCCTCAAATTTGAAACAACGAAATATTTTTGGAGGTTCTACTATGCATTAATAGCGAGTTAGTCGAAAAATGAAAAGAAATAAATTGAAAACATGAATGAAAAGCAGAAGTGCGAATAAAGTCAATGCAAAATTAAATAAAACAATATAAGCTATATAGAGACAGTAATGAAGGATATATTCGATCCATAAATAATTTTATATAATGTGATCGCCAGCGAGATTTATATACAAAAACTCAGGGTACAATTTATATGTTTTCATTTGATTTATCCCGTTTTTTGCGTACACGGTTTACGATTTTCTGTAGGATACAGTTAAGTGCTGAGGAATTAAAAGAATCTTCTAATATTTAGATCTCAGTTCAACGTCATTAACTGAAACGTCTTGGTATTAGAATCGGATATATGAAGGGGTGAGAAAATTACAGGATGTAGATTTCGCAAATGTCTGATTATTTTACCTTTAATGGGTGCTGCGAAACCTGGTGTGGTAAGATAAAAATAATACAAAGTTATACTCTTCTCAAGTCTTTATTTTCTTAACTGTTTTTCTATATGAAAGGAAATCAGCAGTTAATGCTTTTTAAATGACCACATTATTTTTTTTAGCTTTTTATAGTTTAACCCACTTTTCCCTAGTATTCTCGTCAAATAAATTTAGCTCCCATACACAACAAATAATAAGGATTTCCCCCATAGAAAGCCACCTTTTGTTACTCGCTCCGTATAACCTAAGCCCACGTTTTCAAACTATTCTACATACAGACTTAAAAATTATACAATGTGGAATGGTTTATAACTGAGGTATAAAAAGAACGTAATTCGAGACGAAAAAGTAAAATGTTAAATTATGCAAAATTTATTATTTTTAAGTTACTTATTATTTGAAAACATATCATCGTTTAAATTCTAAACGTAGTATTTTATTTCTCAAACCAGGAAATATACAATGTAATAAAAAAATTCGAGCCGTCAGGGAACGCCTGGCAATTTTTTTTCTCAATATCAATATTATATCACTGTAACGCGTATTTTAAATTAATAAACTCTTTTAACATTTTAAGACGGTTGAATGCAGTACACCGATATAAACGAGAAAAGTTGTAAATAAGAACAGTGATGATACACTAACATATACGTAAAGTAGCGTATGTGTAGTGTAGTAGAAAGGAAATCGTTAGGTCGGAAAGAGACAAAAAGACGCAAAACTGGACGAAGGGTATTCAAGACTTGAACTGGGCGAATTAAGATGGAAAGAATCGATAAAATAAAATGCTTGCCGAATGGAAAGACGCGACGTGCTATCAGTCTGTTTTAACTCCCATTCAAACGCTCCATTAAATGTTTCACATTAACAGCGCATATCGCTAATTTATTTATTTGTTTATCACCTATGGGAAAAAACAGACACAAGTCATAGTGAAATGCCATAAGTGAGTTTTTCAAGTATTATGTTAACTTGTATCCTAACATTCCAACATCAAAATAATATTCTACGTATATATATCCTCAATCTTATAAAAATATTGGTATGAAATATTAAATATTCAGAAATTTCATAATATATTAAATTAAATTATAGGACATGTAATATTGCTAAACAAACTCTATAATAATTATTAGTAATAGAAATAATAGTAATAATAATTTTATTTGTAATAATATGGATTTAAAAAAAAGAGAATATAGTGTACCTTCAAATGACTAATGGTTGTATAATATCCGTTTTATTGACTGTTTGTATTCAATAATGTGCTAGCAAATATATCTAGAGAATTGAATATTCTGTCGCGGTCATCATAAAGCTTGAGTAGTGGTACGCGGGTACCGGCACTGGTGCGAGCGGTAGATAGATAGAAAAGTGCGGAGCTACGGGTCGCTCTCCCTGGCACACGAAACTGCAACAGATTCACTTTATCGGCGCATTAATAACAACTATGACAGATATTATAAAGTACAACTGCTCCCAGTTCAATACGCCTTTCGCGGAGAGTACGGTATTTGAATGTGTACAATGTATTACAATAGTCTATTTTGGGCTATATTGCAAGGTACGTATAAATCGTTTTTGCATTTTTTCAATCATATCAGAGTATGTGAGATAGTATGGATTCCAGACTGCAACAGCATATTCAAGTTGAGATCGGATATGAGGTGTTTTAGATGATTTGATACGTTCTTATTTGCTTAAAGGGTTTGGTAGTTCTTAAGACAAAGCCCAGCAACGCATAAGCTCGCAAGGTGATCTGCTTAATGTAAGTATCAAAATGTTGGTTTTGATAAAACATTACACCAAGATCACATACGATTCACAGACTCCAAAGAACCGGAAAGTGAATTGTCTTGTTTTTAGAAAAGCTGATCCATTTACACTTAATATATTAAAATATATGATTCAGAGCCAACTATGACACCGTTTGGAATGGCATGGTGGAAATTTAACGAGAATAAAATGAGTCTACTACATCAATTAAATAAGCTTTGGCAAATAATTTCCTTTCTATGCCGAAAAAATAATTTTAAAAACTCGGACGGCAGGCGCCAGTCGAAAAAGTGAATTTCGTAAAATTTAGGTTTATTTCTTATCTACGCTTTTTATACAGTAAATTAATGAAATTAGTAAAAAACACCGATGGTCGTATGTTATATCTCACTTTATCACTATAAAATAAATCTTCCTAATTAACTAATAAATTCAGTAATTTTATTATACAATTACGTAGGACATCGTACAATAATATAATAAAAATCCTAGCCACACGAAACAAAATAACATTTAATTATTATTGAGATTTCTCTTTATGCATGCAATTAAAAAGTTTTCAACGTTTCTTAAAAAACATTTAAATAATGAAAGGACGTTGCGCAGAGATGCTTGAATGATCGAATAAGTAAAAAGTTATAAAAATGTATAGTGTATCTTATGCCGTACGTATAAGTATGACGTACAATTTAGTACTCTCAATTTCTGTAAAATAAAAGTTAAAAAATATTCTACATAAAAGTATATTATTTTAACCATTCTTTTCGATGATACATTATTTGAGAACTTTTGCTATAATATGTGTGTTTTTTTAAATTTGTAATATATCTAGTAAAACACGTTTTATCGTAATAGACTGTCTTTTATTTTAGCAAATTGTCATAGACAGACAGTTTCTACAAAACGATAAGAGATGGCGCTACTATTCACTAATTACATATTTCGATACAACATTATCACACCCCCACTTATCAAAATAAACAATTTTATTTAAGTACAATGCCCAATTTACACATAAACTTATAATGCTTAATAGTACACAGTCCTTTGGTAAGTAAATCGGCAGGCATTTCCTCACTACACAAGTACATAACTTTAATATATTTATTTTTAACGACATCTCTTACATAATGGAATCTCACATCTATGTGTTTTGATCTGTTGTGACTTTGGTTACTTAATGACAACTTTAAAGCACTCTGATTGTCACAATAGATCTGTATTACAGATAAGTTACCAGTTATTTCATGGAACAGGTTTCTCAAATACACTCCTTCGCGAGCTGCCTCAGATAAAGCAGTATATTCTGCCTCTGTATGACTCAGCTCTCAGCAAAAGCCCGTGTAGGACTTCCTATCTATGGCATCGCTGGCCCAATCGCTATCTACAAAGCCCTCTAACTTGCTACCGCCATTAAAATATTTTAAACAGTAAGTTTTTGTACATTGCAAATATTTAAGAATGCGTTTAGCATAATGCCAATGTGTAAGATCATAGCAACTGTTAAATTGGCTCAAATAGCTAACAGAATAGGAAATGTCAGGCCTGGTTAATACTGCCAAATACATTAATGATCCAATTAACTTCTGATATGGAACATCAGGTACACATTTATCAGGTTTCTCTAAATTTAATTTACACTCTATTGGTGTTTTATGCATTTTACAATCCAACATATTGAACCTAGTTAATAGCTGATCAATATACTGCTGCCGATCTACAGTAATTACATTTTTACTAACATTTATTCTCATGCCTAAGTATTGCCTTACAGGTCCTAAATCTTTTAGCTTAAATTCTGATCCTAAAGTATCTTTTAATTTTTTACTTTCAACAGGACAATTCGAAAAAATTAAGAAGCCATCCATATATAAGGCCACAATAATTTTAGCTTCACCTTTAGTTTTTGTGAACAAACAAGGCTCATACTGACTGTTTTTAAAATTTAATTTGCATAGTAAATTTTTAACTCTGTCATACCACGCAAGGGAAGACTGTTTTAACCCATAGATTGCTCTTTTCAATTTTAAAACCTTTCCCCCACTTTTGTTCATAAAACCTTCAGGTAATGACATGTAAATAGTTTCTCTCAAAAAACCGTGTAGGAATGCTGTAATAACATCCAACAGATCAATACTCATATTCATCTTAACACTGAGAGCAAACAATAATCTGAGCGTTGAATGTCTAACCACGGGAGAGAACGTGTCCGTATAGTCAATTCCAGGTTTCTGCGAGAAACCTTTTGCCACCAATCTAGACCGAAACCGCACATTATTGTCCACATCAAACTTTTTGTTAAGCACCCACCTGCACTTCAAAATTGTCACATCACCGGGGTTGTCAACGAGCTCCCATGCATCGCTGTCCTCAAAAGACTGCAGCTCGTCGGCCATGGAATTCTTCCACTGTTCACTCTCAGACCCTGCAAGAGCCTCTGAGAACACTATCTCCTCTAATGCTGAAACAGTGTTGGAAAGACATGTAAAACCATACCGTTCAGTTGCATTCCTGGAACGCTTTTCAGGTAATTCTGGTGTCTGTTCTGGGGTTGATGTCGTCTGGACTTCTGTGTCTAATATGTCTGTGGTTGGAGATGAGTTTTCCGTTATTGTTTCATTATTCTCCTCAAACACTGAAGAATAATCTGATGGGCAGTCTTCTGTCTCTGAAATATGAGACAATTTATCTCCCACTGAAACTGTGCTCTCTTTTTCTATGTTATCTGCAAGTGTCTCTTCGTTAGGAATCCAGATAGCTGACTTGTTGCCTGTTTATTTGAGCTCTGATTCATTTTCCATCACGATGACATCTCTACTTATAACAAGACTCTTCTTCGCAGGATTATACAGCCGGTAACCCTTGACTTCTTCACTATATCCCACTAAAATGTGCTCCATGGCTTTCTTATCCCATTTCAAACGACGTTCCTTGGGGATATGCACCATGACTTTACTTCCAAATAAACGGATGTGACTGAGATCTGGTTTCTTCCCATACCACAATTCGTACGGAGTTGTCTGAAGTCTTGAAGCAACGGATCTATTCTTCAAATAGACAGCAGTGTTAGCTGGCTCTGCCCAAAATCGTTTACCCAGCTTTGCATCATACACTAGATATCTAGCCTTATCCACAACTGTACGGTTGGGTCGCTCACATAAACCGTTCTGTTCAGGCGTGTAATTATTTGATTTTTGATGAATTATACCCTTTTGTTTCAAATAATTATCAAACTCCTTATTGCAAAATTCAAGTCCATTATCTGAACGTATCATCTTTATTTTCTTATTCAACTGATTCTCAACCAGTGTTTGGAAGTCTTTGAATTTGCTGAGCGCCACACTTTTATTCTTGATAAAGTATATAAAAGTCATCCGACTGAAGTCGTCTACAAACAGTATGAAATATTGAGCACCATTCAATGACGTGGTTTTCATTGGTCCACAAATATATGTGTGAACTCTTTGTAATAATTCTGTGCTTCTCTCACCAACATGCGAAAAGGGTAATCTTGTTTGCTTTCCCTCGCAACAAGTTGTACACTGATATTTGGTTATGTCAAAATTTTGTTCATATGACAAACCATTCACAATATTTCTCATCTTGTTCATGTCTTGACTATTTAGGTGTGCTAATCTTCTGTGCCACAGATTTCCACTAACTGCTGGTGCGGCCAACATACAAGTCTATGTTTCTAACCTCAACTTGTAAACACCATCTGACAGGTCGGCAGTAGCAATCAAAACATCATTCTTGTCTCGAATGTAGCAGTGTTTTTCATCAAATATCACATTATTTCCGTTTTTAATCAGTTCACTCACGGATAATAAATTTGTTGTCAAACTGGGAACGCACAGCACATCCTTCACTGTAATTTCAAAATTCAGTTCTGAAACAACGTCGACGTCTCCGGAACAAACTACTGGCACTGTAGATTCATTTGCAACCACTATTTCTGGTAAACACGGTGATCGGTTCATGTTTTTTACCCAAGATTCGTTCACCGTCATATGAGCGCTGGCGCCTGAATCCACGTACCATTCAGTTTTATTGAACTTTCCATTCAGGAAAACGCCATTAAAAACATATTTACTATTGTTTTTCTTCAATAAAGGGCACTGATTTTGATAATGACCATTTTCTTTACATTTGTAGCATGTAATTATTTTCGATGAATCTGTCATTGCTGCTGTCATTTTCTTGTTTGATACTGACGTTGAAGGACCGGGACTGCCTTTCTTTGACTTATTGAACGAATGATTATTTCGCGCTGCAAATGCAGCACCTGCATCATTGTCTCTGGTCACTTCCATGTCGAGCAATTTCGACTTTATGACATCTGCAGTTATCGAAATGCCCGAATGTTCAATTGCCATTATCATGGGAGAATAACGATCTGACAAACCTGCTAATAATAATGAACCCACCCATTCATCGGTGATTGTAAAACCTGTGCTGTTCAACCGTTGAGCTGTCTCGACCATTTGAGTCACATATGTAGCCATTGAATCACAATTATCTAGCCGAATAGAAATCAAATGTCGCAGCAATGTTATTTTGCGTGAGAAACCGGAGTCATCAAACATGGTCTTCGATGTAGTCCATAATTCTGCTGCGCTCTTGTATTCTTAATATGCACATACAACGATGAGTCCACAGTCAATATTAGCTTTGCCTTCGTTTTTACGTCGTCTGCTGGCTTAACTTCAAAACTTGCCGTTGGCTTGATGTACTTGTCCATTCCTTCAAGAACCAACAAATTTTCAGCCGCGAAGCTCCACTCATCATAATTTTCTCTTCCTTTTAATTTAGGAACACTGGCAATATAGTTCGTAGTCATGTTTCCGCAATATAACTTTCACAAATTATCTATTTTCACGAAAATAACTGATAATTTAGCACAGAGTACGCCCATAACCTCTAGTAAAACACGTTTTATCGCAATAGACTGTCTTTTATTTTAGCAAATTGTCATAGACAGACAAACGACAAGAGATGTTTCTACAAAACGATAAGAGAAGGCGCTACTATTCACTAATTACATATTTTGATACAAAATTATCACAATATAACTACCACAAAACTTCCAAACTAATTTGGTATCCCTACTTAATCTAGATTTTATTTTTGTGCCACATTTTATCTCGAATGTCTGATTTACTTCTGTATGGAACGTCGTCTTAGGAACGCCTATCAATTTCAATATTATTCTTATATCTTTACACGTAATTTTTTCCCGAAAGACTATATTTGGTGAAGATAAAATTAGTTCATTATGAAATCCAAAAGTGCAAATCTATGTAAAAGGTATATGTCTGCTAATTTAACTTAACAACTCAGTGACGTTGAAGTCTTATAACAATGTTATGTCGTAAATTTATTTCATAAATGGTTGCAAATAAAACCTTGATGCACGATTCCAAAGCTAGTAATTAATTAAATTTTAAAAATATTTTTTACTTAGGTATTATTCAATACTAACACATTTCTTCTTCGTATACATAATAGTGAGTATAAACTAATACATGAATGGCATTCGCTTTTTTGCATTCCTATATACTCATCACTTATAGTACGCAATTTATCATATGAGCTGGGAGTTCTGTTTTACAAGTCAATTAATTAAAAAAAAATAAAGGCAAACCCGCCAGCTTTTCAACAATGTTGTCATGTAACATTTATATATGTTACGAGAAGGTATTGACAAAAACAAAATGGATGCTTGAAACTTATAAAATGGTGCGCAGTTATGCAAGCCTGAGCGCTAAATTCAGCTGTAAACTGCGATGAAAAAAAAAACGCTTCATTGAAGAGTCGATGACAATTTTTACCGGGAGAGTTCGCTTTCGATATTCCACCATGTTTTTATTGGAACGAACTCATAACAGGACGCCTTTCTGAAGTGTGTCATTAATTTTGAAGGACTCTGTCGTGATGTATTGTGGCTCCATCAAGGTTGTCGTATTATTCTGGGTCTAGAATTGCTGTCTATCGAGGTCAGACCTATTTGTGAAAATAACTTTTAGTCTGAGTTATTATTAATGGATTAGTTTAAGAAAAGTGTTCTAAATTTTCGGAGAATAAGTGCGATTCGTCACACTGATATCTTTTGTGTCTATATTTGTCAACTTAATACTTTTTAAAGGCCTTTTTAAATCGGCACATCCAGAGTAAAAATAAAACCTTATAAGAAATCTTTGTTAGCTTGAAATGAAAACTTATTTAATGAGCTATCTCCACAAATCCAAGGAAAGGGTTTAAAGAAAATAAATAAAAATTGTGCAAGTGCGAGCTATAATTGCACAATTAGTAAATATCCAAAGATGAGGACCTAAAGCCAACTGTTTAGCAGCTAGAAGGAAATAAACAAGTAAATTGTTTGTAATTCAGAGAATTGAAGATAGAACATTTCAGTTAAATCTCTACCTAATTCTTAATATTCATGATTTTTTTCAGGATTTTCTGAGCGATCTTCTTGGAGATAGCGTTTTTCCGGTGAATATATAAACAAATTCTTAAAAAAATACGTATTGTATTGTTGAATAAGTATTGTATTGTTGATTTCAAGCTTCAATAATGTTTTATTTAACAGTCTTCTTTTACCATCCTTAATTCTTTTCCTTTTTTCTTTGACAATCCTAATTGTTTTTTCGTATCCAAATTTACCCACTAAAATTAATTTAGAGAAACAAAGTTTAAGTTTTCGTGCTTCACATATACAATTGAGCCATTTATTCGTTAACAAGTTTCCGCGAAAATCACCTGTGGCAGACGAACAAACTGACGGACGGGATTGATACACATTTGCGATTATGATGAGAATGTGCTAAGTAAATGTTGACTTTTTTGTTTGTGTATTTATTTTATTGACAGCCCTCGACCGTCCACACCAAAAATATTTCATCTAAATTTAATACATATGAAGAGATAATTTTGTTTATCTACTATACTATCCATCTCTTAAAAGCAGTTTTATATATATATATATATATATATATATATATATATATATATATATATATATATATATATGTATAATCACACAAATGTTAAATAACAGAATCAGTAAGGTGGTTACAGATGAACCGACAGAGGGACGGACAGACGAACATAATGTAATTATGAGTATCTATGTCTTAATTCGAAACTGTAAACACACTTCTTTGTTTCTAAAAAAATATAATAGACGACAGTAAATATGAAGTATGATTCAATAATTTCCAAATGAAAGAGATAAATTCTTTATCTATAAGAATAAATACGGAATTGTTGGAATATCCATAAACTGGTTAAATTTTCCATTCCAAACAAATTTCCTGTGGTATATTTTTTTCTCGCATGTTCTATTATTTTTGAACTTTTACAAAGGTAATACGGTCACATACGAATGTTGAGTTTTATAATACCGGTATCGGTACATATATATACATATATATATATATATATATATATATATATATATATATATATATATATGTATATATATATATATATATATATATATATATATATATAGCACAACATTTCCTAATTTCTTATGACAATTTGGAGCAAATCGTATATTTTACGGTTAATTGATTTATCCCTAAATTAACTAAAAATGATACATACACCTATGTACGTTTATATAAGCGCGATCCTTATTTGATTACAAGAGGATGTCATAAACATTTCCCTTGCCCTCATTCTTTTAACAGGTTGTAGTTCACTTGATAGGATCTAAGTTTAAAATTAATTTTAAAAGATAAAAATCAATTTAATTTTTAAAATATTTTATAACCTTCTCTAATAGAATGTCTTGTCCTTTAATTTAAAAATTTAAAATGATCATAATAGAACCTCCTAAAATAATATAAGCCATAAAATATGAAATGTTATTATAATACAACCTCTATATTTATTATCTTATAATCAACATCTTTATTTGTTATTATATGACATCTATCACGATAAGCTCTATGCTTAATTATTGAAATATTTTTTATAAGACTTATCTTTAATGTCGGAGAGAATGCAAACCTGCGAACGTTTCTTTTGTTCTTCCTTGATTTTTTTACTAAATTATGAAGTAAATATCTAATTATTTTGCAAAGCAGTTGCTTTTGAGAACACATTTTTGGAAACGATATCGAGTACAGCAACTTGCAATGTTATTTTATCGGAAGACAGGGATATATTACATTACAAAAATGTCGGCGATTTTTCATTACTTCACATTGGTGTACTAAAAGTAAAAAAAAACAATACGAGTAAAAACCTGTTAAGCACGAGTCGAACTCGCACTACAAAAGTTCCGTACACATATAGGCATTTATAATTATTTAAAATAACATGATGTATCTATTAATCCATTTACAAATATTATTTTCATACAACGTAAATATATTGCCTAGCAGGTCTTTCACAGGCGTAAAAACGTCTTGCATATTTCAAAAATTGTGTATAATATTATTATATAATATTCTGTAAAATAACCGCTACAATTTTCTCACAATCTTTGAGTGGGCTTCTAAAAACTTTTTATTTCTATAATTTTAGGTTGGGTACTTTCATAAGTCAGTGGGAACATATTTCTTGTCTAATTTCCAGAATGTCTTTGAAGTTTTATTTTATAAAATTAGGAAAAATATTTTTGAACTCGTATTAGTAGCTCTTTCAAACGACAACCGATATTATTATATAAACAATAGCGATAAAAATATTGAAGTATTATATTTTCACCCCCCTAAAATTTCCCTGTAAATATTTTTAAGTGTTATATATGAGGAAGTCAATATGTTTTGTTATTAAGGCGAATTTCAAACATCTACGTCACGCAGCTTCTAAGAAAAATGGCTGTGACGAATGGATAGACAGACTTATGATCTTATGAAGGTTCTTAAAATCTCAGGCGTGTATAACAATATGCAAATAACAGAGAACTCCTTTGATTGAACGCAGTTTTTGAATTTCCTCTAATCAAATAAATTTTTAAATATTCTTGGGAAAACTCAAAAATTATTTTTTTTAATAATACTAAAATCTCTCCCTATTCGTAAGGGTTATAACAATTTATATTACATTTAACGTTATCACACACAAAATTCATTTAAATCAATCAAGTGGAACGTTGGATGATCGAGTCTTTTTACACTTGAACGGTTTAAATATTGTTGTGATTGCATAATATTCCAAGAGCTATTTCCTAAATATCCAACGAAGAATTGATTTATATTGAAATTATGCTACAATAATACATCTAAATGGGGCCAGCACCTCCACTAAGCCATCTTTGACCGCGTACGTGACGCATGTCTCACAAAACTTTGCCGCCCCACAGGATAGCGGGATACATCAGACTCGTTATTTATCAGGGATACGGTGCTCGTTTGTTATGCGTTGGCGATTCATCATTTATGGCTTATGAGCAAAAATAATAGCCTGTAATTTTGGGCCGTTTCTACCGCTAGATATATGGAAGCGCGCGGCCGACCTCCTTTATCGGCCCGATCGTTTTGTTAAATGTTTCGTGAGTATTATTCAATTTTCAAAAATGTATGTTTATTTACTCACCGTAGTGGTTGGGCGTACGATGTGGCTGAATTGTTCTTGTGTGTGTGGGGCTGGGCGGAACTCCGAAAACGGCATTTCAATTTGGCACTGTCCACATATTTCAAGACGTGTATCTGAAAATCGGGTATAATAGGTTGTTTATTTAAAAATACACCGACTTAAATGAAATACAATGTTTAATAAATAATGTGATTTAATCAAATTTGTAGACTTTACGTTTTGACGAAGGTAAATCTTGATATTTTTGAAAGAAGTAAATTGGAAAAGAAATATGTGAAACTAATTAACGTTTTATGTGTTTGCTACGAAAGTGTATAAACTCTTTTTGACAACAAGTATATTCTTGTGTAATTTAATAAATACTAACGTTATTTCGTACGAGCTTCTATTTATGAGAGTATGGATGACGGAAATGATGAGGGATCAGGTCAGAACTGACTCAAAAACACCTTTAGCTGGATGCATCATAGCGAATAAATGTTATTTTGTTCCAATGTTTTCTCCAATATTATAATGTTGTTAAATAGTAAATGAAGGTTGTTACCTCATATTTCGGTGTGGCGTAATTACATGTAATTTCCTAATAAAATATATAGAAATTTAATAACATTATTGATATTTAATGACGATATATTTATGAAAAACGAGCCAAGTCAGCTCATTCCTTTTATGGATGATATTATTTTTATATAAAATTTAGTGTCTTTGGTAATTTTTAAACATTTTTTAATTATATATCTTCATTGTATGGCATGTCATACAATGGATGTCATGCATGGTCTTAATACTAGTTAGATATAGAGAACACTCATTTCTATTTAGTTAGGCAATATAATAAGGTAAATAGTTTTTGTGTGTTTTGAGAATAAACATTTTTTCTATAATTTTTTTTTTAAATCATTTATTGTCGATCTATGTTCACAAAGCAAAACTACTTCAATAATATCTGCATGTAGCTTTTGACATTTTTGACCTCTACTAATGAATCAAAAGACGGGGTTAATAAATTTCACAGATATTTTGTTCTAAAAAATAAAAAAAAGACAAGAAAGCAAGACATTTAGCCCATTTTAATTTTAACGTAAGACCAGAAATATAATTTTTAAAAATGGTATAGAAACCCAGATGAATTCTGATATTTTTTGTTTACCTTTATATTGAACAATCAAGAAGCTAAACTAAACCTCAGAGAAACAAACCACCTTGAAAAAGGAATTAATTTAATGAAAATCTAAGAAATTTGTTTAATAACCCCGAATCTTAGTTAAGAAATGTTGAAATCTCAAAAATTATTACAAATTTTCTTCGTGCACTGCCTCTAAATAAACAAAGAAAATAAAGATCGCCATAGTGATTATAAAGTAAGAAAATTTAAAATATCAATTTTTTATGTTGATTCTGCTCTTTTTAATTCGACATCTCGCATCATCATCGCATTATAAACGATAAATTATGTCCTTAATTTTGGATCCCTCGCGGAGATGTTCTTTCACTTAAGACAACAAAGGCTGCTTTTTTGAATAAACAAGTCTCATTTTTATGAAGGATATATTCTTTAATTTTATTCTCCACCTAAGGTTTACGGTTATGGGCGGAGGAGAAAATAGGATGCTTCATAAAACGTGAAACAAGTACATGTACTTAGTTATATTAGGGCAGTGGATCGTGGCGCTGCAAAATTTTAATACGTTTTTGTACAATGTTTATTTATATGGATTTGAGACAATTTTGGAACGTTCAAATAAAGTCAATAACTCCATTAAATGCACATATCTTGTTTGTGAAAAGCATTGTTGATTACGAGACCTGGGTTATTCTGCAAATCTTGGTTTTTAAGAAAAAATATTTTCACACGATCACGTTACGTTGGAAAGTGAAACAAGACTAATTTTTTTGAAATTTAATTTGCTTTGAAAATGATGATAAAATGATTGGATTTAAAGATGGGAGTTTGATCACCTAGTCTATTTAAAATTATGAAAAATAGTACTTCTAAATATTTAATACTCTGTAAGTAAATGTTAGAAAACTTTTCTTATATCTTAAGTATTTTATGATAATTTCACTCACTATAATATATTTTCAGGTATTTCTTCAGTACTATATTGATAGGTTAACATGTCGCGACGTAGCCAGAAAGAAATTGGTTTAAAGCAGAAATATTATGCAATTCAAGTTCATAACCATAAAGGAAAACACACCTGTGTTTAAAGAATAGTCATTGTTATTCAATAATATAACATCCTTATGTCATAATATCATTGCTTATTTCTTTTTCTATAATCGGGCTTATTTTATGTCTGTACAAGAAATTTTATAATATGGGACTAAAGTGTAATACCGTAGACGTCATACCGTATGCAAATGAATACTGGAGTAAAAAAGATGACAAAAAGTAAATTTTTCCCAAGAATTTCAAAAAGTAGTAAATATTTCGCGTTTATTAAGATTTCCAGATAAGCTGTTACTTAGATTTTGAAAATATAAAAATTGCTGTAAATCGTCATTACACGGTAACAAAATAATGTTTATAAAACGAGATATATTCATTTTATGTATATAGAGATAAATATTGATAGACTTTATGCAATATCAGCTAAGAAAAAAACAATAGTATGAAAATTGTTTGTATAGTTAACTTAATAGAATTTGTTTGATTCCAGGAACATAAAAAGTTAAGTCCGAATTTTAAAAAGCTTTGTTCGACATTAAAATATATTTTTGTACCGCATAGAATGTTGACAACGTGAATGGTGGGGAACTTGAGAAGCGAAACTTTCTATGGAGATGAAACTAATATTATATATCGCTATTTTTATCCCATAATTGAATCTCGTCTTTACTTTTTACAGTTTTAGTCTCAGTAGTTTTGGAGTTGAGGAATTATTAAATTTTTAGCTGTTATCCGCGGCAAGTATCCCAGGTCAAAATATCTACATTAAGTTACATTTTGAAATTGGGTCTCTCTTTGTCCTTTTTTTAAATTTTTTCCTTAGTAGTTTGGAGTTGCGAGGAATTATAAAATTTGTCGCTGTTTTTGGCAGCTTTACTAACATAAAACCTAATAAGTTTTAACGAGTACCTCATAGCAAAACATTTATTGAATATATTTGGCGTTAATATTGTAGAAATTCTCTATTCACAATTAAATGAAACTATGTGATGTAGTATTATTTCTACTTTTATAAGTTTTTTACCACGATTTAGGTTTCGTTGTATTATAACATCTTCAGGTGGGCTGTTAGCAAAGATTGTTAACGTAGTGATTGGATCTAGTTTCATTTAGTTGTGTAAAATATTTACTTTATTTCATATTTAAATTCACTTTAAAAAGGAAATAAATATTCGAATAATTCGTGAATCAACGTACAGGTTGATCTGTAACTTTACTAATTTGTATATTATAAACTAAACTGGTTCCTTTGCAATATTTATAGAGAAAATAAAAGATCTTACCAAATATAAAAACCATGTTTCTGAAGTAAAAATAATTTGTCCCATTGAAATATTTATTTTATATTTCGTCATTTATTAAAATTATTACTAAATTTCTTATACTAACCTAACCTATAAATATCGATCCATACACTAACTATATATAAAGTAATTTTGGAGCCATTTCGTTAATAACTGCACAACTTTTATTATGTAAGGCAAAACACTGGTTGTTCACTAACAGATAATATTCAGTATTATCGAATGAATCGTATGTTTGTGTGTATGTATGTATTCCACTGAGCACACGACTGAATGAAAATTACATAATTCCTATGTACAGTCAATTTCTAGCACACAAACTTACTGTAGTAATGCAAACTAGCAACTTAAATCCAGGTATTGAATGCCGTATACTAAATGTATACCAATTAATGTTTACATATTATTACTTTTTAGGCTGCGGTATCTACATATACGTGTTTAGTAGTCCCGTGAAGGTCAAATATGCATTCGGATGTAATAGAGTCCAGGAATTTTTGTGTTTGAGTTAATTTACTATCTGATCAGTACCTATTATGTTTTGTTAGACGATATCAATATTTTAACATTCAGTATTATCGAATGAATCGTATATGTGTTCTATTGAGCACACGACTGAATGAAAATTACACAATTTCAATGTACAGTCAATTCCTAACACGCTAACTTACTGTAGTAATGCAAACTAGCAACTTAAACCCGTTTCGCCAGGAAACAGGAACTGGGCGTTTGGCGGATGGTCAGCGCCCACCGCGGCTACATAAACCCGCATCAAACGTTAATGTCCCGCTTTAACTGCCGGGGGACGCAATGAAGCGTTAATTGCGAGCGAGTCTCTATCCATTACGACTCCGTCAAATAATACTTTTAATGATGCCATTATTCGAAGATTAAAAGTTTATTTTGATTTAATTATCAGTATCGACGTAATGGGCTACTCCGTGGCTGGATGCCTTCTATTACGAATTTCATTTCTGCTCTTTATTACGTCGCTAATGAGGCTGCCGAAGTATAAATATATTTGGCTGGGAGGTCACCAGTAATTGAAAGGTACGTATTATTGCTACGATTGGAAGGTATGTATTATTGCCACGATTAGAAGGTATCTATTATTGCTACGATTCGCAAGATGGACTCTAACTAGGAAGTTGTATGTCGTCATCATTTCAACTAAGGGTAGTTGAAATGATGACGAGTGGAATGATATCGAGTGATTTTCATTAATGACATTGATTATATGGATACCTTATTTTGTGATTCATTATATATTTAAATGAATACATTTAGGTAGGCACTGTTCATCATCACGTTTGTTCTATGAAAATTTCATATTTAATTTTTTAAATTAATAAATACTTCTATTTGTGTTAGATATCGACTCCTTTTTTTCAGTTATTCTCATAAAAAAACAGATGAAATATTTAAACATTGAAAAATAATATAATGATGAAGTTAAAGTAAGAACCACTGGGTTAATAAACTTCAGTTTAAAAAGTAAAGCAAGTAACCCGGTATATAATTAACATATAAATCAAATTCATAATAAAAGAAAACTCGAGAAGATTTCATCTAGGTTTCCTATTTTAGCATAATCTAAGATAATAACAGTGTTATTATCTTAAGAGAATTTATAACTTTCAATTAAATATTTTAATTTTTAACTCATAGTGCTTCCGTAATAAATCACAGAGAAAGCTAATTGGTCTGGCAAGTTGTTTTGATGTCCACCTGGTTCAAACCCATATGTGTCCAAATGAGAAGAAAAGTTTTTAAAGATTTATTTCCGCTTTTGCAAAGTGAAGATAAAAAGAAATATGGCAAAATTGTACTAGTAACTGAAATAAAAAAAGAAGCAATAAAGCAAATAAGCTAGTCCTAGGATTTTAAACAAACGCGAGTTTAGAAGAACTGTAAAGTATTCTCGAATTAGAATATTAAGTAAGTTTTCTAGATTCAATAATGTATACTATTCGATACACGAAAACTTAAAAAGATACATTCACGGATCTCCATACTAGAGAGTTATCAATCATCAGAACTGTATTTAAATCTTTATGCGTGGAAAAATAACGAAATTTAAAAATTTGAAGATTCTTTCAATGAAACATTTAATCAACATCGTAACTTACGAAAAAATACGAAATTTTAGACATTTGATTTTGTTTGTCATGCGACATGAATTTTAAACAACTAAATCTGGGAGAGTAACTATAGGACCAACTTAGCGTTTACTTCATCGTGACATCTGAAATGGTTCGGATGTTATGATGATGTTGGTATTGAATTCCATAAACGAAATGTCTACAATTGAAGGTCTACATTTTATTACTTTTTACGTTGTAGTACCTACACACGCATGTTTAGTAGCCCCGTTCCGGTCAAGTATGCATTCGGATGTAATGGAGTCTAGAATTTTTTGTGCTTTGAGTTAATTTACTCTCTGATCATTACCTATTATGTTTTTTTAGACTATATCTATATTTTCCATTTTAATCCATAATGCAATATCTCTCATACAATAGCAAAATACTTGTTTAACTATAAAATAAGAATAAAAAAGCCTATATATTTGGTAATTAAAAATTAATATAAACTATAATGTTAAAAAAAAAAGATAAATTTTTGGATGTAGCAAGGACCCCATTCCGCCAAAGGCCTCCTCCAGCTTCTTCTAGTGCTCACGGACTGCTGCGAGCACCGTCTAGTTTTTGATCCAGCCTCTTTTTCTATCTCGTCCGCCCAGCATGTATATAGTGTACCTTATATTTCTTTGCCTATTGGTCCCTTCCATATAGTCACTATTTTTTACCATTTAGCTTCGTGCATCCCAGCAACATGACCTGCCCATTGCCATTTCTGATTAACAATAGACGTCCATATTCTACTTCGTTTTTTTAACCTATCCAAGGAAATGCAAAATTAAACGCAAACGATTGTGTAATTATTGACACAGCTAGTTTTGAGGAAAATTGGTTAAAAATATGAACAGGTACTTAATTCAATTATGTATTTTATCCTGAAATCAACGAGAACCCTATTGTTTTCGTTTGATTATTGCTTTCAATTCTAAAATCGCGAAAAATTTACACTAAAACAGTAATACCAGAAAGAGAAAACGATATAATGTATAAACATGGATTGCACGCTAACACATGATTGTTTCATCCATCTTCACCACTTCATGTGTAGTTACAAAAGATAATAAATTTTATGAGAGAGCAAAAAATAAGGATGTGGAATTAAATGTAACTTCAAAAAATATCAATACAATGGAAAACTATCCATAACGTCATTGAAAATGAAAGGACATATGTTAAAGCATTTACGATGAGCGAGTCAAAAGACATATGTATAAATGTCGTTCCTGTAGAAAATATCGTAAATCAATAGACGGAGAAAAATTAGTGGGGCAAGCGGATGACAGCGCTACAAATTTATCGACATTTTATGCTTGCAAATATTCGTAAATACATCACTTCAACGCTACACCGTTAGGAAAGGAGCCGACAAGTAAGAGGACCGAATCTGGCCCGCGAGCCGCTACGGCCCACGCTCGGCAATAAGCAAAGCCAATATGTCAATATCTGTAATATCTTACGTTTGAAAAATGCTCCCTGAAATGACAAATGATCAGACATTTCTCTCGAAAAATGTTAAAAGGTTTATAGGATATGAGTTCCTTGATCGTCTATATTATCGGACTCAAGTACAATCGCGTGTATAATACTGTTATCATAATTTTAAACAAACTTGTTTAAAATTTTCTTTTAACGATCCCCCTTAGATACTTAGGCGGTGGTTGCGAAGCACCGATTCAAATCGATTTCAAGTCATATTCTAGCTTGTTACTTTGGTTTCCTGGATTATATTGCTTACCTAATTGTTAATGACCGTGAGATATGTGGTCGGTTATTTATCACGTCTATATTTTATGCGCTCTTTAATATTGTATAAACATTTCTCAATTTATTTTTTGGTCTTAAATAATTACAATTATCTGCATCTCAATTTTCTAAGCAGCTTTTAAATTATTACAAATTAAATATAAAGACCGATAGAAAAATACTAAAAAATATTTAGAATTTCACATTCTTTCCCATAATAAAAAAACAAATTTCGACTGTAAGTTAAATTAGTTACATATTATTTTCAGGATACACATACGAACAGACAGACAGAACATTTTAAAAGGATTTCATTTTTTTTTCTGTGGCTTACTTATAGAGCCACAGTAATTTTTAAATATTTTGAAATTTACTTACTTTTTCCGCTCACATTTTGTACTGTGCTGACCCCATTAACACTTTATTAATACATATGTCCCACTTATCAACACATTAGAAACTGTATCATTCCGAATTACTTAGCATGCATAGATAATGAGCTGGAAAACATTTGGTTTAATGCTAAGTCCCTTGAAATACATACTTCTCAGAAAGATGCAAATATATATTAAGAAATCCTCTACGACCAGATCCTACAATTCCGTACTGTTCATTCCCTCTACGAATGATAATACGTGTATTTTTGCTTAAACTTACTTGATCTATTACAATCGCAACTTCCGTTTGTTCGTAATTATTTCCAAGTCTATTATTAAATACTTTTTTCAATTTCTTCCTTAATTATATAGCCTTTATTTTCATTGATAAGTTCATTACGAAAAATCAATATAACAGTTAGACCTTTATATGTAATTAATATATTTCCCTAGTTATACTAGTTTTCAATATTCTTTCATTTTTAACTATACTCCAAAAAACTCGTACTTGTAGTGTTTAATTACTTGCCAATTAACGTAGAAAAAGATAACAAAAATACCGAATGTAGGATTAGTAAATATCTTAAGCATTTATAGGTATATCTCTGTTATATTCTAATATCTTAAGTATTTATAGGTATATCTCTATTTTAATAATCCTTAGCTTATGACTGTCAATTGGAAAGGTTAAAGTCAACCTTTTAAACTATTAATTCAGCGTGTCTGTTACTGTAAAAAGTATTAAATGAAATATTTTCAACATCATATTTGTTTCATAATTTTTATACACAGAAAAGAAATTTCACAAAGTAATGTCTAAATATATTGCTACGCATGTTTTGTATACACTTATTTTATTCACATTATGTCACCAAGCTGGAAAAAAAATCTCTTAACTCAACCAATACGATTAGTATAAAGAATGACATATATTTGGCTTTTATTCCAACCCGAGGAAGAATAATCCAATTCCTCAATAGTGCCGAAATATTAGTTGAATGAAATTCATTTAACAAAATTCTAGGAAATATGTGTATAAAAAAGAGACGCATTAATTTCATAAATTATTTTGTATTGCCTGTATTAATTATGTGTTATAAAATAGTCTGAGGCATATTTTATGCAAGGGTAAGTTTAATACACTTAATTCATTAATCAAAACTTTGGAATTGGTTTAATTCTTACAATAACATAAATATAAAGTCTCTATTTAACACCTGACCTAAATTTCTTTACATTAAGCATACCCGCACTGAAATACGTTTAAAATGAAATAAATTACGATTTCTACAATGAAATTTACTACGAGCGAAACAGAAATCTTTTATAAAAATACAAGGGTTATTTTGAATTTTCATTTATTACACGTACGACTGCAGGCGAATGATGGAAGCATTGAAGTCATTCACTTAAACACCGTATTGCGTCGTGTAAACGCAATGGAAGAGAAAATTGTTGCCACTTTTAAATTTGAACATTTTTACGAAGTGATAGTTTAATTAACTGTAGTTCTCACTTAATAATTTTGAATTGTAAAAAAATAAGTACTTGTAATAAAAAAAAATGGATAATTTAACCAAAACAAGGTTGAAATGAAAATGCTAAAATAAAAACTTCATACAGTGACAATAATTTTAAACTGATGGTTGCAAAGTGAAAAATCTTTGTGTAACTAAGAGACATTAAGAATTGAAGATATTAAAGCGCAATTCATATAACGCATTCACATAACATCGCTCTTTCGTTCGCCTCTGTGACCGAATCAAAACTATGTCTATACAATGGAGTTCTAGTTCGTATCTTCGTCCAAAATATTTTTCCAATAAAGTATTATACAATTTTTATTCGGCAAGGTACACGTTTCAATAATATAGGTATAGTCAATAACAACCTGACACGTAGTAAAAAGTTGTTACTACAATTATTAGCGAGTACTGGCAAACAACTGCGTTAAAGGTGTGGATTCAATGCAAATAAATTATTCGATAATATGCTCCAGTTATTCGATAAAATGTCATTTCAGCTGAGCTAGGATACGTGACCAAATATTTAGGGAGATATTACTCATGAATAAAATGAAATGGAATTACGCTGATTACAAATGATCAAAATCTGCATCAACACCTGCTGGAAATGGATTGTCTCTATTGACTTCGATAAACTTATAGCAAATATTGACAAAAAAATTGAAAATTTGAGTAGTACTAGTAGTTTGAGAGTAGTTTTAGTACAAAACAAACTTATCAAAAGTAATAATTCAAATTAATTAGGGAGCTAAACTGGAAAACTTACACGATCGATCGCAATAATATGAATTGCAGAAAACACTTCCACCTCTTGAATGACGATCATAAGCTCGCCTCGCATGTTACCGCCATAACAGTACACATAAATGGCTATATATATATATATATATATATATATATATAAATCGTTATATATATATACATATATATATATATATATATACATATATATATATATATATATATATATATATATATATATACGATTTTTGTTAAGTATCAGTTGTTAATAACGACTTGCGACTCGAACCACGTCAAACATATTAAGCACCAGTACCTCGTACCTCTCATTACGTAAGAATGTTCCATGCTATGTATAAAAATGGTTTTGAATATTGAATAAAAAACCAATTAAGTACGTCGTTGAACAATAACCGCTGTTTTTTTTGCAAGCGACCATCGAAACACCACACATTTTATATTTAATAGAACCTAATTTTTGAATCCTTCATTACACTATAGCGCGTATTTTATTTTTAACCAACTAAGTTTTTAACCAACTAAGTATAATCTTTTTTTAATGGATCCTTGTGGGAGATGTAAAATAACAGTAATATCACAATAAATAACACATTGTTTCATTCTAGTCGAAATTTTACCATATGATTTCTGACGCCAACAATTATAAGTTGCCAAATAGTATAGTTGATTGTTGGCGTATTCTATATTGTTTGTTTTAAAAAACAAACAATATAGAATGTAATTGTGCAGTAAATTTAAATATTCTAATGACCAAAACACAAATAAAATGAGAACAAAGAACGTCCAACCTAATGTTGCAATACTTACTTATGAAATATATTTTTAATTTTTCCCTGGCGATGAATAAATATTTTTTGGGGAAACCCACCCTATGCATAAAACAGGTTCTTCCTAATTTCAATATACAGTAATGAATGAAATACCTCATTGACTGCGAAAGAAAAAGTACGCCTAACTGGATTTTGGAAAATTAAAGGGGTGATTTAGGGATGAGGTAGTCCCATTATATTTTTGGTTGACAAATAGGAAGCATCTCGACCAGTTTTCGTATAATTATTTTTTAAATTTTCAAGTCTCTTGACGATATTTCCGGAATATGCTTATTTAAACTAATTGGAGGGAAGTTTTAAAATATATTTTTTTTTAACAAATAGGATTGATTCAGGTCGACTTCACCTTACTGTAATTTTTAGTCAGAACCATTTTAAATTTGCCACTAATCAAAATTGTTTTCTCACTTTTGTCCTTCTAGGTGGAGGCTAATAAGAATGGATTTAACGTTACTCTATTTTTAATCAATAAGTGTAATTTTTCACATTTACTGTTTTAACAACATTTACAATAATGTGACCTTCTGAGGTCTTTTAGATTTTGTTTTTCGTTTGTGGTTTAAATTATCTCACACTTGCATCTTTTTATTGTAATCATTTTCTGTAAAGCCTTTAAGAATACGATTAAATGCATCTACTTCTTGAACCACGTGAACACCTTGGAGAAAGTTAATAAAAATACCTAACTTGCCAGCCTTCCTAATTTGTTGATATGATATGGTATGTTGAACAATTATTATGTCTTACGAAATATGGTTAAATATCCGTCTATCGTTCCAATGAAAACTCTCAGATTATATGTATTTATCGTTTTGAAATTTTACGAACTCATTTTGTAATTATGGTTAAAATTCCATTGTTATAATAAGAATAGAAAATATTAGGCCATCTCAAATCAATCTCCCTAATAATAAATGTCACCCAAATCCTTTCCCTACGCAATAAAACTATCAAATAGCCAAAAAAAAATTACTAACTACGCAGCTCGCAATCATTTTTTACTTTTACTGCTAGCCGCGAAAAAAAAATTGCAAATGTGACCCGCAAGGATGTTCATGAGCAATCATTATATTTCATTGGTCGGCGGAATATTTAGTAAAATCATTTAGAAAACTCCTGCGATAAGCAAAAAGTGCATCCTCCGGCACCTAACTTGATAACCATATCGTATTTAAGAGGGTATTTAGGAAAACGACATCAAAGATATCCGGTCGTCTTCGAGGGGTGTAAAATTCATTTAAAAGACACCCTGCTACGACTTGGTTCCTGTGATAATATTACCTTCCCTAAATTAAATATGCCACTTAGGTAATATTGAATGCCATAAAAAGTTAGAAACAGGGAATTTGCACCGAGATCTGGAGAGCAATCGCTGATAACAGGCGCTGCTGAGGAACGCATTAAATTTAAAATTATCTCAAGAACTTATGAAAGTCTCGGAGACAATTTTAATTTTATTTTAACAAAGGGCCCATTGACATCTCGCATTGAAAAGGTAAGTGTCGTAAGGTTCCCACTTCCACTTTAATTATGACCCAATTTTTGACCCTAATTTCTGCGGTTATTGATTAATATAGTTTCATTTTTATATTGAAAAAGTTATAAAAAGTTAAAAGGAAACATTTACTCTTGGTTAATAAGATTTTAACAGTTTCAATGTTACTTACTAAAACTTCAAATTTAAAGCATAATAATTATTGAAATTGAAAACTTCGAGGCTAGGATTAGATTAGGTTAACATATGGAAATTATTATTTTATAACTGAGTAAGAATATTTTATGTCAAGAAGTCTCCAATAAATGAGAATATTCACAAAAAGGCACTTATAAGGTAAAAAAATTCTCTTTACTATATGGATCAGTTCAGTAAAATTTTAGAAAACTATTGTTAAAGAAACCGTAGAAATAAAAGATGGTACGTAAAGTAAAACAGTTAAATAGACTAGCCATAGAATAGAATTACTATAAATGTAGTTTCCTTCACATTCCCAAAAATCTATGAGGTATTAAATTATTGCCACTATATAAATATATTATTTAAAAGTAAGCAATATGTTAGCGTAGCTAGAGAACTTGATTAAAAACTTATCTGGTTTCGTGACTTGATATTATTTTTTTTAAGAGGGAAAAATTAATTCAGGCAAATACCTTTTTGCTATTAATGTTTCTTCTTTAAACTCTTATTATATATCATATATCAAGACTGAAAGAAAAAGTAAAGTGGAATAACGCTATATAAAAAGAGGAAGCAGATTACATTTACGTTAAATAATTCATAAAAACTCTAACCCGAAAGGCGTGATGCCTTTCCAAACTTGCCTTGCCAACTTTTATTCCAAATTAATTTTAAAATTTTACAGCTGTAAAGTACACGGTTATCATGAAACAATATTAAATTCACAATTCACATAAGTTTTGTTCAAATATTATCTAAAAATCCTCTTTCGTCCCTTACAAATACTCGACCCGAAATTATTTTAAACGTTTAACAATTAAACCAAAAGTAGCTCAAGCCTAACTAAATTGACACCCACAGACGACGGCGCGCCATTTGAACGAATTCAGCGGCTAAATCCAAGCTACAGTTATAATTGAATGAGTCCAAACAGTAAATATTTGGAAGGCGCGAGTGGTCGCAGCATCTGCGGAACAATTTCATTAATCTCACCCTTCGCCGAAGAAGGTGCCTTACCCGAGCCTGGTGTTTAAGCGATTTGATCCTTGAAAGTCTTTCTAATATAGTACATCCTAATATACATTATTATAAATTAGTATCTTTTTAGAAACAATCATATAATAAAATTAAAAGAAAACGTTAATAAAATGGACAAATATATGATAAACGCAAAAAAAGCTCCAGGTGACGAACGCTTTTTGAGACTATAGTGCTATATATAAACGATCCAAATGCGATCAGATATCCATCTCTGTAAGATCATCCTACAATGCGATCGGATTCGCCACTCACCAGTAAATTTGTATCCCCGCAGATTGTTTCTAAATACACAGGAACAATCTGCAGACACAAAGTCTATCGTGCGCGGAAATTGAATATTCGATGGAGATTCGTCGGTCAATGTTTAACAAAGTTTTAATATCACTGTAACTTTGCGACAAAGTCGAACGAAAAACTTAATAATTTCGGTACTATTTATTGTAAATTTTTGTTTAGATTTTTGCTTACGGTGGTACTTGGTTTAATAATATTTTTTGAATAATTTATTCAAACAAATAAGAATAAAAATATTTTCTGTATACTACAGGCAAATCTTGAACCACTCCAGCGTTATGTGAATTGGACAATTAAAAAAATACTTTATTGGTCTTTTTTCCATACATTCACATATAACACTACGTGATAATTTTCAATGTATATAATATCTTTTATCTATTATAGCTGTCCATTATAAAAGTACCATTTTATAAAAACAAAACCTTCTTGCCTGTATTTATTGATTTATAACTTCATAATTATTGCATAAATTAAAAAAACTTTTAGTACTAATCAGATTTTAGTTTTACTTTACACATATGCCATAACCTTTAATATTGACGTAATACTGAAAAAGACAAATTGGGCGAAGGCAAAAACCGGTAGAAATAATATCGCATTTTAACCATATAAAATACATTTTATAACATATCAATAATTTTTAAGAGATATGAGAAGCTTTAATTTTGTAATATCATCACTACATAGTATAAAAAATAACCCACATTGTCTGTCTGTCTGTGCAAACTACTCTTCGTAGCCACAGAAAAGATTTTATTTCGACTTTCACTAATAGATGTATTGATTGTAGAGGAAGGTTTTTTTCGTAAATTAGCCGAAACATAATAAAGAAATGTCAAAAAACTACCCGATGGGAAAGTTCCTTGACGTATGCTGAGTGGCCGGTTACAAATATGTACTTGAAAAAAATGTACTGAAAAATTGGTCATCTCAAGTAGTTCCACAAAAAACCCCTGAGAGTAGGTATATATAAAATTAACCCAGACTACCGAAAACCAAATCTTAAAAACACACTTGAAGAAATACTTTAAATAAAAAGAATCTTATTGGTATGAATGTAAAAATGTATCAGATTCAATATTGAATCCTTGTGCGTTTCATATGTTTAATTGACAAGAAAATCGACATTTACATCAAATCATTTGGATGAGTATTTTACAGTTGGCAAGGGTATTTGTAAGGACGATTTCATCGAATTATCTTTCCAATTCAAACCGCTCTAGTTTCTTATAAAATATTTCTCGATGTTCATTAACAAAGCACAAGGTCAAATATTAAACGATGTTGGACAGGTTCCTGGTCAGTTGAAAGTGGCTCTGCTACGTGTAACCTATAAACATAATCCATTCGTTCTTTCATTCTGAAGAAGAGACGCTTAACATATGTATGTACATAAAATAACTTTGTTGTTTTTGTGACCCGAAAATAACGGCAAAATATCCTAAAATTATTAGCTTATAATTCGACGTGGAGCCACTACAGGCTATCATTGAAATTTTTTTGTTGATGATTTCTGTTTTTTTTTATAAATGTATGAAGCTTAAATTACTAAGTTTTATGATATTGCGATGTAAGAGTACAGAATCTTCAAAGCCCCATTTCTACTCGCATTTGACCGTCTTTTTCCAAATGATTAGCATTTTATAAGGTAAACGATATTCCATCTTATTTTGCAGGGCAAATCTTATCAGGATACTTGCCATTAAACGTTTATGTAGACTGTAAACGCTCTGGTAACGAGGAAAGGGTGTGCAATGTGTAATACATTAGAAATGCAACAACAGAAACACATGTATACAAAATTTATTTTCACGATAAATAGTGCGCAATGCATTCTGTTTATTAAAAATCTCTTCTGAATTTTATTGACTTTTTTTTGTTTGGTACACAGGATCCAATGTTGACATCTAATAATAAATATTTTCAAGACCAAACACAAAGATTTAATTTAAAAAATATTAAGACATTTGCTACAGTGGAAGATCAAAAATACATTTTTCAGGGAAAAATTAAAAAGAGATTTTTAAGTCGCACATAGAACAATCTCTTAATATAATTTCTACTTAATATTCTACTTAAATTCTTCCAATAAATTAAGGAAAAAAAGTTACCACAAATTTCAATGCAGTTAATGCCAATGGAATTATGTAGCAGATATGTATGCCAATAGCTTTTGCTATAAAAACCATTACTTATGAGAAATAATCTATGTTATTGGAGTACTAAATACGTTTATGCATTAGCTTAAGAAAACCAATCTATTCTCGGTTTACGGTAATAAAACGCATTCGATGCAAAAATCTCAGATTACAGTCAACGACCATTTCCAGGATAAAAGAATAGAGTAGGTAGAGTCCTGCATGACGGCCATTCAGACTACTAGAACACAATGATTCGACTGGCATACCGGTACAAAGTGAAATTTAACTGGAATTCACAACGAGTGCCTCATGCTTGTCCGACGATTGAAACTGACGGTTCGATAGAACGAGAACAAATCGACGAACCTACAACCAATAACCGACCTAATTCTCAGTGGCCTTTAATATTTCCTGTTTAAATCTGTAAGATCTTAATCACACGTAGCTTGTCACTAATAGGTCAATATCAACGACACGTAGTGGTTAAAGGCTTAATAACAATGACGTATTTGCATGCAATATAATACAATCAAATTTCATCTGACATATTGACGTTTGAAGTGTTATTCTCATAAGTATACAATAAATATAATCTCGAACACAACTTCATGAAGACAATATATTAGCAAATTTTAATCAGACCTAACATATAGAATAAATTAGGTCTGATTATAATGAGCATGATTATAATATTCATTAATTAAATGAGTGAACTTATTTTGTTTATATCAATTTATTCTCAACGAGACCTACGCATTAACAAGCATAGCTAATTAATATGTCCCAACTTTCACTTTCCTCCTGCTGAATTTACATTAAAACATTTTCCATATCTATTCTAGGTATAGATTTCTAGAATTATTTATCAATTAAGTTTTTTAAGGCTCCACTATAATTATAATACCAACGATTTCATAAACTTTCGTAAAAGCCTCGAAAATTTGTTTTTTCGTTTAAAAATCTTTTTCGTTTAGTATTTCTTTATATTGATGATATATAGATCTGGGTCTTAATTTAGTTTTGTTATTTTTTAACTTCATTTATGATCTCATCATTCCTAATTCCTTATATTTTCCTTTACATTTTTTAATTTTTTAAAAATATTATTTAAACTAACAAAACATGATTAAATATGAAAAAAAAATATAAGATCCTTCATCAGAAAATTAAAATTTTCCCAAAATAAATGAAATTCCTTTTAGCCTCAATTTTATTTTATCGGTTGTTTTTTCATGAAAATAGCTTGATATTTATAGATTTTTCAATATAATACTGACCGTGTCATAGAGCCTCCGAGAACTTGTAATCAGCAAACAGAGAGAGAGAAAGAGAGAGAGAGAAAAATATCGAATTTATTAGAACACCTCATATTCTGTTCTTCCGATTTTAGTTCTGACACCTAATTTTCCTTACTTTGTTCTTTCACATATATAATTCTGACAGTAGTTTTTAAAAAAAAACGCTGTAGGAATTTAGGAAAAGCCTTAAAACAACGTTAGGGGTTGCACACATTTGTTTAGTGCATTTCATGAAGAATTTTAATTAATTATTTTTATGCTTGATTATAAATATTGACTGATAAATACCTTGATTGCCTGAAATTAGGTGTCTAAGAATGGTTATTTCGTTATCTGATGTGCTTATTTTTACTTCAATAATTCTTTATCAATACTAGAAATATTATAATGACATATTTTTATTAATATTTATATTTTTTCAGGTAAACTTGTTTTTATTCTACTCAGAATATAAATACTTTTTTAACACTTTTAAAAGCGATGTATTATTGAAATTATTATAACACCTACGTTAGAAACATTCAGTTTATTTATTTTTCTTCTCATTTCTTCTCAGTATGGTTACAATCATATTTTCTGGAGCCATTTTTATATTTATCCTCAAGTATTTAGCACATTTCTAAGTTTAATGACTAGCATGAATATTATCTTTCTAGCAAAAGACAAAATACTTCGTACTGTCTAAAGACAAAGTATAATTTCACAAAACCAAAAAGATTTCAACAAAACACCACCGCTTTTCCCAAATTTTCCCGTGGGCCTCTCGGGCAGCATTTTTTTTCTTCTCAGTCATGTTTCCAATTGAATTTTGGTTAAATATGGCAATTTTTTCCAATTCCAATATATAAATAAAAAAACGTTAAATCGATTGTGCAACACCGTTATGAAGTTAAGTTAAAGCAAAAATATTTAATTTCTTTGGCATGTAGTGTGTTGAACTAAAAGTGTGCTAAAAACGAGTAAAAAATATATTTTTGAACCGAAAAATAACAATAGTGTGAAAAGTATTTTATGAAAACTTATAAAAGTATTAACTTACAAACGTAATAAATGTAATTACACTTCTAAATATAAGATTAATAAGTAAAATTATATAGTTTTTATGAACAAAAATGTACAACTTTCGTTAAAATATATTTTTATGTATTTGTTTATTTGCTTGTTGTTTTTATAACTCCATTAAATATTAAAATGCTTAAAATATCATCAATATGGCATAATTTTGGACAAATATTGAGGGATTTGTTAACATGTGCCTAAATTCAAAATAGTAATTTTAATTATTAGGTATCTTCCTTGTAGGAACAATTATTTTTTTCTATTTCCTTTTACTAGAAATCGCAACAAATGTTGAGCGATAGTATATTTCTTTGCGTAATAAGGCAATCAAATTAGAAATATTTTATATAATATATAATTTACATTGATTTAACGATGTTCTAATTATACAGGTCACTTAAAATTCAATATACAAATCAACGAAGATTAAACCAGCAAGTGTTTTTTCCAAAACCCCGAAAATCCAATTATTTGTAAACTAATTCTCTTGGACATAAATCTGTCGAACCGATTTTTTTCAGTAGAATTCCATATGACACATCTATTTGTAAATAAATGAAAACATCCCAAAAGTTTCTATAGTAATATAACCAATATCTTTTATCCTCTTTGCATAAATTATATACAAATCTTGACGGTTTATAAACATATTTGTGATGTGAATATTAACTGTTGAAAATGTACTTACTGAATAGTAAATAGATTTCCATAAACTAAGATTGCTGCATTAACATACAAATTAATCATGAAAAAGGTAAATGAAAGACAACCAACAAATTAATTATTCAAACTTCGTTCTAAGTAATAAAAATTTGCTTCAATAGCTAAACCACCGGCTTACAATTGTGTCTTGCAAATTTCCTTAACCCTTTATTTGAAAAGGGTTGGTAGTGGCTACGGGCTACTAAGCGAATGTTTTTTCTAATTAAAAATAAAATCAGTTACGTAAGGTGTTAATTAAAATGAATGTTATTATATTGGCCGACGTAAGATACTGGAAAATGTTTATTTTAAAATTTTCAAAAATAATACCAATTGCAATCAATATTAATTTTTTTGCCCCTTTGGGTTTTAAAACTGAAACCAATTAGTGTGAAATTTCTCCTAAGGAACACTTCAAAAACACACTAAAAATCCATATTTCCCCAACTATTTACTTCGAAAATTCTTAATAAGTATCAAAAGTAGATCAAACTTGAATTTCTTCAGTTAGTGATCAAATAAAAATAATAAAAGATTATTTAACATCAGGATGCAAAAGCAATGATTATAAAATGATGATCAAATAGATTTAAAAAATCTGGAAACCATATCAGATACATCGACAGGCAGTCGAATTGAATTCAACTCATTTCGCAAAACGACGTCGAAAAACGAGCGTAAGCTACGCTTGTTATACACATATGTCTGCCTTATACAGAACACAACCATCAACACAAAATAAATATCAATGTAAAAAAGGGAAGTCTATTTCTTTTCTTACAGATTTCATCTCCTTCCTAATATTTATGACGGTAAACTAGCACCATAAATGTTTATTTCTAAATCATTTTCTTCCAATTATTGTAATTAAATTATATGTAAACACATATAAATCGAAATTGATGTTTAATTTTTTTGTCAAAAGAAATGTTATCATTGAGTGTCTTCTTATTTTCTATATTTCAATTTTTTATCGATGCTTAATTCGAGAAACACTGATATGATTTTCACTATTTAGATTAACATCAAGTTCTGTAGATCAATTGAGCATGACAATGGTTCCACCAGCTAGTAATGACAGCTGAATATCAGCAAAAGTGTATACATTTATATATATATATATATATATATACACATATATATATACATATTTTTTTTAAATATATAAATATACGGGTATCCTTTTACATTCACCACATTTTCACAGCACTCTTTCCTTTCATTATTCTGAACATATGTTTTGATGGATGTGAAAAATCGAATAAAATTTTAAATTTAAAAAACTGGCAATTTTTTATCTTTAAATAATTTTAATACATTCATTATATTTGTTATTCATCATATAGAATCATGCTACTTCTGAAAAAATAACCACGAAGCTATCGCAAATCCTTGTTCAAAATTGTTACGTAACGATTAACAAAATATTGATATGATGATTTTTCTGTAATTTTAATGATAGATGCGATTCGTCACATGTTTGAAAATAAAAAAAAACTATTTTGGTATTCTTTTTTCTTTTATAAATATTTATTTCTTTATTTTTTTACTGAAAATTATAGGTCGAATCAGCCTCTGGAAATATATCTCAAAGGATAACACACTCTGTATCTTGCTTGTATGCATCACGTAGTAATTGAACAAGTTATAAATAATAACGATAGCAGTTTTGTTCTACTTCTATTGATTACAGGAAGAGAAAAAATCTTTAATCGTTTTTGATCTTGGGCTTCCTTAGAAAGACGAAGTTTTTCAACTAAGAAATTAGTTCGATAAAATTTAAAAGGAAATCCTAAGAAACTTCCAAGGAAATCTCACAAGCGCTTATTCCCGACATGAGGTGTTTTTACTTTTTTCTTTATAAATCCATTGAATGATAGCGTAAAAATTAATAACTAAAAATAATTAACATGTACTACCTACGCATCACGTTTTTAGGGGCTACCAATTATACTTAAGGCATACCGAACCTTCAAGGATAAAGCGAAAAAAATATGAGTATATTGCTTATTGTAGATATGAATCAGAATGTCGGGCATCGCGAGCCGGTATTGCTTTTTACCGTTATTGTGTACAATAAATAGAGGCGGGTATAGGGCCTCATCGGCGCGGCCTATCTAGCACAGCCGTCCTGGAGATGATTAATGGCGGTCCTGGGGCGAGGTCGCCCGCGCCCAACAAGTGCGCCCACCATACAGCTGATGGATTTATCGAATATTTATTTACCCTATTGCGCGCATGTGGTGCATTGCTCTAGATGTCAAGAAAGGCAAAGGTCAGCTTATCTGCCGTGGTTCTCCGATTTGGTGAACTGAGATTCGGTGCTCATCTGAGAAACGGAATAACGAAACGATTATAATAATACTTTATTTATAATATAAATAAATTTAGCTAAGCAGACTTCATCTGCTTAAATCCACATTATTTAATAATATTTCCGAAGTATAAAAAATAATAAAATCAATAACTCTCAATGATGTGTGAAAACGAGCGTTGTATTCAGGTGACGAATTTTTTACGTATATTAAATATTAATGTTCGTATTTCTTTTCCTTCTCCTATTTTAAAATTATATCTATTATATTTTGCTCATTAGCACAAAACACATATAAACTCTAAACTTAATGAAACTACCAAATTTGGTATTAAAAGGAGCTAAAATTTTCTTTCTAATTTGATGATTTTTCACCTGAATAACAATCAAAATATAAAAGATTGACATTTCCCTGAGTAATTAATCGAGAATACACTTCAATTTTGTATTGTGACTACGAAAGCAACGTATTGAAACAATAAAAATAGTTTTATTTGTCAAGATTATTTAAATTGTTTGCATATCAAAATACCACTAACACATAAACATTCGAAATATAGTCTAAATTGTCTAAATTGTCATGATAAATTAAAAGTTGTTCATGTGTAATAACTTTAGCGTTATTGTACTTTTCGTGAAATAATCTCGTAATCTTACGCGCTTGGATCTTTTCCGAACAACTTTGTCGTATTTCATTTCGTAAACATGGAGCGCTGTTCATTAATGTTACGTTTTACGTTTGTTTGCTTCCAATGCAATACTCCTCCCAACAATAATGACTTTATTTCTATTGAAGAAAATGGAAATTTAACTTTGCTCTCGCCGTATGCCCGTGTTTGTTGTTGTTTTTCACCAACATGGTTCAAGTGTTAGAGAATTGAACTGTATCTCCGGTGTTTACACATTTCCTCTGAGCAGAAACCCTTGTAACAAATGATGCAAAGTACATAAAAGTTTGTGGTGCCAAACGCAATAGCATTCGAACTACTAAGTGTGAATAAGAACATAATGATTGAAAGTTACCAAATAAACTTTTAGATATTTTCTTTTCTCTTCAGAAATAATATTTTCCGTTAAATGTAATATGATAAACATACACTAAAAATATTTTTTTTATACATATGATACAATGTTCGGTTGAAATCTAACAAGATTTAAACTTAAGACTAAAATAAATGAACCTTAAAGAAACGATTTTGGTAGCAAATTTATATAAATGTTCATTACATTATAATTATACCACAAATAACAAATTTTTTTCAATTCTCTTTTTTAAACGTTGAAATATAGAAATTAAAGTGCAAATTCAAATTTATCATTATTTAATTTTACATGAAATCTTTGATAAAAATGTAAAGCAGGCGCTGAAAAGTTTTGAGATTAATTATAATTTTATCTTAGCCTCGTGGTATAAAATAATAATACCTTAGAATCGACGTGAGCCCTCGCTATTTTATTTGACCATTTATAATCCCGTATCTTTATTATAAAATATGTTAAAAGAATTTCAAATTGGAATTTTTATAACTGCAAAAAAGCTTCTTCATGCTAAAATTTTTGTAAAACTAAATGCTAGAAAATATTTTTCTTTACCAACAGATATGATTCAAGAATTTTAACCCAATGGAAAACTGTGTGTGGCGCAAAATTAATTTACAATTATTAAAAACCTTAGAAAATCATTAGACTAATTTCCTAAATTGGACAATCTAATCAATTGCTGATGGTGTTGGCTTACGATCATCCATGCTTGCATTTAATATCATCACTGATTTTATTTTACCTAACACTGTTTAACTAGACTCTTGCTTACTAACAAATTCTTATTTATAACCAGTAAAAATTGAAGTAACAAATTTCTATTTCCCTAATATGAATATTACGAAACATTGAAAAGCCCCAATATGTTGTTTTATTGAAATTCTTTTAACGTTCAAAGTTTAAAAGATGTTATTGGAAGTATATGAAATTGTCGAAAAATTAATGGAAAAATTTTCCAGAAATTCTAGATTTATTTTTTATTAATAGATAACACTTATTGGAAAACTAAAACAAATGAGAACTCCATACGCTTGCGAGAGGATATTTTGAACAACATTTGTATATTGGATAGATAAATCATACTCAAACAGACAGATATATTGGGAGCACAGAAATTTTCAAATTAAATTTTCCAGTAACAAAATACTATATAAACTATGAAAATGTCTTTCGATTACTTCTAATTGTGACCTAGAGCAAATTTTGTGAAAATTTAGAATCAAGTCTTAAAATACATGCTTCACTTGAAAAACATTATAATATCCAAATTAATGACAGGAAGTGCTATGTCTAGCGCTTGTAGATGGCTCTCAAGAAATGAAGTTTAAAATATGTTAGAATTTTGCTTTCTTATTAAATAAATAATTTAATCAACTTAATTGAAATTTTAATTTAAGAAAAAGCGGCCCATATCTTTTTTTCCATTTTAATTCAACTTATATAATATATTGACAACGCTAATATAATATATTGTCTAGTGTAAAATTGTGCAATAAAATGAATATGAATATTTTTCGCCGGCAGTTAAAAAACTGTCATTGTAACAATACGGAACGTAGCTTTTAAGTTTAAAACTTTTAAGTTTAAATCTCATATCAAAACGGCATTAAAGGAGTACTAATATTTATTGGATAGTAGGCGTCCGCTAATTGCGTCCGTAAGACTAAGGAAAAATATTTTCCGGAAAAACAGGTCTGAGGGGGAATGTTCTTTGTTTGTGCACAGGGTAAGGATGGACCAATAGTGAGGGGAGAGACTTTTCCGAATGTTTTCGAATTGTTTTTAATGATTTTTTCATGTTGGCAAAACGAATGCTTAAATGGGAAATAATTGCTCTCGAAAAGCTTGATGTGTTGGAAGTAGACGTATTGCTATATGTTTAATTATTAAAAAAAAAGAAAAATATAAACTGAAATATTTGTAGTCTTCCCTAAAATATATTATCACGCACCGTTGGATTGGTTAGTTAAGTAAGTGATCTCCATTTTTTGCAGTTTTCAAGTAATTTGGCAAAAGTAAAATGTCATTTGACAGTCAGATATATCACATTAATATTATTATTTTTATTTCGTACTATTTACTTGAATCTTATATTATTACATTATATATTAAAACAATATTACCTATGATTACCAAATAAACGTCACAGCATATTTTTGGAAAAAGTTTATTAATAAAATCAGTTTCTGGAAACTGGCCTGTCTTGTTGTAGGCATTTTTACGTAGTGCCTCTGCGTGTCTGTGTTTTTACAGAGGGGGGCAAAAAATTATATATACCTAGGTGCTTTTTCACCCTTTTCATAATTACGCAAAAATAATTATTTTATTTTGACAAAGAATACTTTTACTCTTGGCCAAATTCCTCAGTTTGTTTTTCTTCTTGTATAATATTGAGAAGTGTGTCAAATCTATTTCTACGCAAAATTTCTCAAATATAAGAAGAATGTAGAACATAAAATTTATTAATATTCCACATACTTGAAATTATAGACCATTTAACTAATTATAATAAGATTTATTACCATGACTCTTAAGCGTTTCGGCCATCTTAAAGTTTAAGATAGCCAAAATATCAAGCATTACATAGATGGTCTAATGGAAATTTCATCGCGCTTCATTTACCCAAATGAAACTTTTTTTAATAATTGTAACATTCTCTTTATTCAATCTCCATTATTATGTCGAACGTATATAGAATATCTGGAATTTTAAAAACTTCATGTAGATAACGTTTTTCTCACAGTTACCGAAATATGCTTTATGATTAATTCTAACAATGGTCAATGTGAAAGACGATATAAATGTTTTATTTATTTTCTCAGACTAAATACTATTCGGGTCTGAGAATATTAATAGAAACAGTTCTGTTTCTCATTATTCGATATGAATATCGGGCTAATGGGATTCAATCATGTAAAACCTTGTAGCTTGAAAACAAATGTGTTATAAGTTAGGGTTATTGGTAAAATATATTTTCTAAACTAATAATAACTTGCCTTAGGTAAAACTATATAATTACAATGTCGAAATTTTTATAAATAGTACTCTTATAATTTGAGGCAGATAATCGGTTAAACAAACGTCAATGAATCTCAATGGCTTAACAATTCTGATTAATATATATATATATATATATATATAAATTAATGTGTCCCTCCGCTTTCTATTGCCCGAGCATATGCCTAAAATCGAGTTTATCGTAGACTAATGAAATTTAATATAATATGATATTAAATTGAATTAGAATTAAAATTTATTTTCTTAACATAAACTTTTTATGTACCATCGTTACTAAATTTGAAAATGAAAACAATGTTACAAAATATATAATACCTGTAGTAGAACTTTGTAATTTTTTTTGTCTTTAATTTTAAAATCTGGAATAGTAGCTAGGTGTAACCGAACGGTAATTAACTGCTTCCCGGTAATTTTTCTGATGATCATATTTTGACTAATGTAACGACGATTATACTTCAGATATCAATATTAATATGCGATTTTCCCTTTCAATAAAATAATCAAATACTTATTTGCTTCACAAACGTACCTGAAATTTCTCCACCCTAAGTTTGAATTCTGAATATGATTACTTTTTTCATGTAAAATTAAATAATGATATAGAATCATCTGATCATACATCATAGAAGTTTTTGTAAGCCTTTAAACATTTTTAAGAAATTATTGAATTCGGAAGAGCACGTACCAAAATTACTTTATAAAATCTCTCTCCAGTCGTTTTTTTAGAAATCCCTCAATAAAATAACCAATACAAGTGATTAACCTCAGACTTCGTCAATTAATCTGAATATACTACTTTAAAATTGTTTAATTGTTCAAACTACACTTGATGAAATTTTAATATGTTAATTTTCGCTTAAAACTAAATGAGTAAAGTAGACATTTATCGGAAGATATTAAACAAATAAAACGCCGTACCTTGCATTAACTTCGATTTCAGTAAAACTTAATAATAAAATTGGAGTAGATAAAATCCCATGAAATTAATTTTTGTTTAATACTTTTTTCCTCTTTGGTAACCGTTCTTTATGACTTTTTATTTAACCGTTCTTCAGAAATACTAACATTTTCTTTTGCGTTTGTTTTTTTAAAACCTCCCACTTTCTTTACTCAGTAACTTTAAGCATCGCCCATAAAATAGCTTTAATACAATATTTCTAAGATTAAAAATTTCGTAAGCAGTCAAATAATATGCAGACTCTACAATAATATGTCATTTTTCATACTCAAAACCAAACGCTTTCCTGCACAAGACAGTTTAGTAGAAAAATACCTAAGGGAACAAGTTTTGTCATAATTGAGCTTTTTGAGATAAAAAGTTTTGTACTTTAACGAAAGGTGATCAAAAACCCATTAAACCACACTCAAACTAACAATTATTAAGTTAAACATCAGACGCAACGCGGCACCTTTGAATAAAAACCTTGGAAGTAACGCAAAACGAGGACGAAAAAATTGTCAGGGGAAGGATATCTCGGGCGCAGTCTAGTGTTGTTTGCTCGCTTGGAGCGGCGCTCCCATGTGCAATGATGCGGCTCTGTAGCCAGCAGGGGTGCGGCACAATACGGATGTGAGAAATTGGGTGGTTTTATACGGACGAATACTTTTTTAAATATTTTCCACGTTTAATTCAAAAGTCTTATATTTGCATAATGTTTCTACTATGGCCACTCTGAATTCAGCAGATTTGAAAGTTTCACCGGTGCTATCCTTTTTATCATTTTTCCTTCTATATAAAAACCATGAATTCCACATTATCATTTATTACGGAGTTTAATTTTGTAGTGGCCCATGACACAGTTTTAAAGGTCGACACCACCAATATGTCGATTATATTCTGCGACGACAAAGGGACGTTCATCAAAAATATATTGTTTTTACGACTTGTTCCAACTTCTTACTACAGATGTTGGGTATTTTCCTACAAAATTGGATGCTAGAGTTACGATTTTGTTATTTTGTCTACAAGCGACCAGAGCTACGTTTACTTCATTGCAGCAACCTGTTCTATTGACGAACCGTGCGGCCCTTTTTTAAAAACTTTTTTATCTGGCAGTTTGCAGTTGAGAATACGGTTTTTTCTTATAGTCCGTAAAGCTAAAATGCCGCAACTAGACAAGTATTCAATAAGCGGGATCGGGATGTAGTAATTATCAAAAAACAACCGGTAGTTCTGATTGGTAGGCACATCACGAGCAAGTCGGATGACTGTTAGATAATGCCCCCAAATCAAGTTCGCCAACTGCGGATTTGTTTTCATGTACACTATGTACTTAAAATTTATACCCATACCCAGACACTCCACATATGACAAACACTTTCAATCCTCATTTATGGGACTGGTCTGGTAGATAATGTTTCAACTCACTCCGAGCTTCGGTTGAACACATTTGTTCATCTACAGATAAATGCGCTTCAATTGGAACTTTTTTGAAGTTGAAGTTTAGTGTCTATATCAATGACTGGATTTTATACAAACGATCAGAACCAACATACTCATAAGGTAATTTTACTATTGTCGTTGAAGTGTAATAACTGCCTAAGTAATTTGAATCGTTTCAACGACATTGTATCTTATACCGGCGCAAAGTTAATGTTTTCAGGCTAATACATTTTTACATTTGTTATACGAACTATTGATATGTAATATATGATTCCAATGAATTGACGTATTTCTTTACTAGTAACATTTACATGTTTATTGGTATCTTTCTGAACAGAGTATAATGTAGTCTGGTCTCGTATATGGTTGATAGTATCCTCAGTAAACCGATACGAAAATTCTTCAAATGGAATATCCAAGCAAAGTATCTCCGGAGGTAACTTGTCAGATCAAAGAAAACGTAGTTGGTCGTCATTTAAGCTCGGGAATTTTATTTTCTATGTGATATTAGTCCTAGGCACACAGTCCTCGGAGCTGCTGTAGAACTGGTACTAGGGGAATCAGAGACTTAACCATTACGGTACTAATAATCTGAGTATTGGTGGATGTGGTTGGTGGTGCTGGTAGATTGAACTTCGTTTTCTGAGTCAGGTCGAACCTCCAGGTCATCATCAGAACTTTCATGTTCATTCGGTTTGAAATTTTACGTCGGATCGACGACATCGTCGTCGTCAGATAAGTCAAGGCCATCTTCGCTATTTTTCCATTCGTCTAGTATATTTTTCAGATCCTAAGTAGTCAAATTACATAATTTATGACTCATTTATATTCCGAAAAAGAAACATTAAAATTTAAAAAAAGACAGTAAAAATAGTATATCACAACGCGCAATATTGCATATCAGCAAGAAAACAAAATCCATCTAAAAAATTATTTTGCTCCAAAAAATATTATTAAATATTGAAATACGCGCTCTTACTTTTTACTCACACCAATTTCAATAGCCAAATTTCACTAATAAATCACTTTTCGAAAACAAATTCAAAGAGAGCGAAACAGGTTTGTACTCGTTCGTCATTTGAATGAAATACAAATACAAGTGTCGCCATCTAGCTTGTTACTAAATCTATAGAATGCTTTGTTGCCGATGTATAATGACGATTAAAGTCGCTCTATCGGCATTTGATATATTTTTACTTTTGTTTTAATGGTATGTTGCAGAATTACAACATGACTCCATAAAGGGTTAAGAGATATTTTTTACTGCACATAATAAATATAAGTATTGAACATTTTAGACTTTATAGGATTTCATAAAAGGTTCGCTCTTAGAGAATGTTTCTCTTTTTTTAAGTTTTAAAAATTAAAAAAATTAAAATTAGTCCTAGTGAGACTTATGCTTAAATATGACTAAAGCATGAGAGGTAAGGGATTATTGCTTGAAGAGCAATAAGAATAATATTTTAGAAAATGTTTCAATATAGAATTCTTAGCTATGGCCAGTCCTACGAAATTATCACAAGTTACGCTAATAAAATTTGGTGACGATATATTATTAATTCTTAGTTATGAAATTACCGTATTATCATCTGTTTCTGATACGAGTGTGAATTTTTTCTGGTTGAAAATTTATTGGAAAATCCCATTACATTCATGCAAGTAAGGCTAATAAAAAGTTTTATAAAGCTGGAGAACAGACATAAGTTGGCTCATGGAGAATTAAACCTTTAAAATGCACAACCTTATATAAACATCAAGATTAAATGTATTGCCAGATATAACAAGTGCGACTAATATATAGTACTTTTAATCTTGAAAAAATGGGTGCAAAAAATAAATGTTTTCAATCAAGTAAAACGTAGAATTTTCCATTGGGAAGATCCAATATACTGCTTCGGAATGTATCATCATATATTCATCATATTTACATAGGACTACTCATAAATTATACACTTCTTAAAATAAATCTTCTAAATAATAACTATTCAAACCGTTTCAAACATTTCGGCAATATGCCTTAACATTTATGACAGTGTGCAGTGAATTTGAATACTTACTTTTTGGAATCGATTAAAAAATTGATGATCTTTTGTGAGGGAATAATCGCCCTTACTCTCTAATGTGTCAAAACACCGAACTTAATTCTCATGAAAGAAAATTCTGGTGTGTGCTTACGACAACAGGACAGAAGTGAATATTTCTAATTTCAATATATATATATATATATATATATATATGTGTGTGTGTATATATATATATATATATATATATGTATGTATATATATATATATATATATATATATATATATATATATATATATATATATGTATATATATATACTCATATAAAATATTAATCACAAACTGGCAGGTACGCCTAAAGAAGTTTTCACTTCATAAACATGCCAGGTACGAGTGGAACTCGCACTACGAGGGCTCTGTGCATATTTAGATACTTATAAGCATTTGAGGGTACATACATCATATATCATGCTCTTAAAACATTCTTTTAAATATGCAATTTAATTGCGAAAAAAATTAATGAAAATGTTTTGTTCCACATAATAACCCCCTTTTAAATATTAGTCCACGTGATATACAAAACTGAAAAAAAATTTGGGTACTTATTTACTCCTAAATTTTTACGTTAATATTGTTAAAAGTTAATGCAAAATAAATATCATAATACGATGTATTACTAAGTTCCTAGGTCGGATAGTTTACGTGAAAATCGGCTGCGGCAGGATTCCGTTTTTACTTTTGAGGTTAGGAATCCTAAAAAGAGCTTCCAAACGAGCATCGAAGCCATCCGACGTGCAGCACATAATTTTATATCCATACTGAGAACTGTAGGTAATATATTTGTTTTCCTTTTCAAATTGTTCTTATTTTTTTTTTATGTAATAGATAAAAAGTGTAAACAAAATTTTAAAAAATGTTACTTTTTCAACGTAACTTTTAGCTTGGACATGACAATTTATTTTGAGTTATACTGAAAATAGAATCAGACGCATAAACAATAAGTGCTTTGCTGGTAGAATTATTGTTTTATATTAATAAAAAATAAGGTGGTCTTCATACAATATCATTCAAAAATGATTTTGTGTGAATTAGACGGAACTTTATTTTATTGCAGTGTAATTAAATGTTATAAAATGTTCATAAACCCAACTTTTTGCCCAACTTGTTTTTTAAAAACCCGTATTATGTTTAAGCATTATTTTCTTGTTTCAGAAAATATTTTTTTTCAGTTTTGAAGACAATTTGAAGCAGAATAAAATTTCTGGTAAACACTATTATACTATTTTAAATTTCAACAACAAAAATACAAAAACTGAACGTACATTAAATACGATATGATTTTGTGTGTGTTTTGCCATGTGATATATGTGAGAATGCATTCAATCCTAAATAAAATTCAAACAATGTTTTCTATATAACATTAATTTTTTCTATATAGTACAATTATTTTTGGAAAATTTTCGAGATTAGCGTTGACATACTGTAAGGAACATACAATTTATATAATGTAAACAATGATAGGGTTTTTGTTCTCCAAACTACTGTAAATCAAATGAATTCATCGAGATTATCCACACAACGGTAAAAAGTAGGATTTACGAAAATAAGACTTCATTTCCTTGTTGATATAAAAATGGTAAACTCGTAAATCTGATAAAACGAATAAAAGAAAATTTAGGTAATATTGTCAAGAAATGAGTAGTAAAGTAAATAAATTGTTCTTATTTAGTATTATTATTTCCAGTATGTATCATATAACCGTGCCTTCAAGATTCATAAATTACCTGTAACTCATAGATACATTGATACTAATTTCTTCATGAATTAGGTACGACCAGGTTTCAATTAATTAAAGCAGTTGTAAAAAACTCCCCCAATGCCACACAAAGTTCATCGTAACATTCATGGCTAAGATGATAGTTAAAGTTTTAAGAACTTATTGCACGTAAATTTTATCGAATTAATTTCATTTCCTAGTTTTTAAATTGCCATCAATTACGTGACAGATGAAGAACCTTTTAATTTTTATATTTTTTAATTATTATTTTATAAAACCATCATGACATATGGGGTTTAAATTACATTTTTATAATCATAGCGAAATTGTCAGCCTTAAATATTTTAAAAAATTCGCTGGGAAATATATTATTTAAGCATATAATCACTTGTATTTTATATTCACATGTTCTTGAAAGTACGAAACGAAGCAAGCCCTATATTATAATACAGTACCTTCACAATAACTTTCCCATTGTAAATTTAACATAATTAAATTAGTCTTTATTTCCCTTATTCATTTATGGTTGAGAATAAAATAAATAGTGTCCCATTGTGGGACGCCTGGTAGACGTGGAATATCGCAATTTTTTAATTTTTTATGTTGAAATATTTTTATTTCAACGAACTAAAAAGGAAAAAAAATATTAAGACAGTGGTTAATAATAAAATATTAATTTAATTTCATTATTTTATTTTCAAGAAATAATTTATTACGTAAATATTTTCTAACAATCTATTGAAAATATGTTTTTAATTTCAATATACTGTTAAACGACAAGACATGAAGCTGCCGAATGGCACGTCTCGACGTGCCGTAGGAACGTTTTAACTCTCATTCAAACGCGCCATTAAATCGTTCGTATCAAAAAACACTTTAAGTAGTTTTCAGTGTTCCGTAGTGAAACAAGAAACTTTTAATCTCCTCTCGTTCGTTCCTCCATTAGTCTTTAATACAATTTTGCAAGAAGATACTTGAAATGAATAACACAATTAGTACTGTAAAAAAACAATAATACTCCCCATAGATGAAAACTGGTGGAAAATTTACTTTCATATACCCCATTGCATAATGAAATTATTATTGGGGACGTCGATCAAAATAAAATGAAGGTTTCATTTGCCGTTTTCCATTTTTGACACCGTTTGCAAAGTGTTAATAATCAACGTGATGATATTGCGCATGCACTAGGTTATTATTCGTATTGACCTAAATGCTTTTAAAGTGCTATGTAATCTATAATATATCTATCTCTATACCGAGATAAGCAATTTCCTGCTATAGCCGGGTAGTCAACAACGATATTACATTAGGTCGGTCTCTGTAAGTTGGTAATATTATTATTTTTATGTTTTAACATACTAAGTAAAATATTTCATAATCTATATATATACACATATGGTATATATATATGCACATGGTATATATATATATATATATATATATATATATATATATATATACCATGTGCATACATGTATGTTTATATATACAGTTTAAACAACTACATATTTTCTCTGATTCTTCTTAGGGACGTCTAGAATATATAGCGAAAAATTGATTACGTTTGTGTATGATATGTTCATTTATACGTAACAAATATGTTAAAAAAAATGTGTAAAAATTGGATGGGTGAATTGATAACCCTCCATTCCATCTCGGTAGATGTTACAATGTAAGAAAAAATATTAAATAGTTAAAAAATACATGAACTTTAATGAAGGAATTTGACTACACAATATTGACTCAAATAAAATTAATTTATGCAATTTTGCTTAAAAGTGATAAGAATTAAATCAGATAATCTCGACATTATATTATTAAAAGTACAGTATACTTCAAAAATTTTGGAATGCAATCGAATAAATAATTAATTAATCAGAAAGTGGAGTTACTGACTTAACCGTCTTGAGTGTAATTTGCAAAGTGTGTTTACTATCTTACTCGCAATTAGATATGTAAATAAGAAAAGACATCAATAGACACATCGTTTCTGTAGGCATCACAGATCCATCGTAGAGGTACACTAATTGACAAGGACAAATGAAAAGTGTAGGGAAAATAATTTGAAATGAGCGTGTTAATAAATACTATTATAAAGATTTAAGATGTTTATTCGCATCGATGCAAAAATTAGAGAGATACATGGCACATGACACTAACCACTTTAAAGTTTAATATTTCCCAGAATACCTAACTTAAATTTAATGGACATTCTTTTATTGAATTTCCTTGAAGAAATAAAAAAATTCTATTCTACCATTTGGGTACCTTCTAGTACGTTAAAATTCTTTATAATTAATATTTCTGTAAATTAACTCCAAAATTTTAACAACTGTGTGCTAAATGAAATGTCGATAGTTGTAAAAGTGTAGAAAGTATAAAACCACAACAGATTGACGGACGGGTGATGAATGTACAAATATTTTTTAATTTTCTTTCAAGAAAGTGATTTCTATTACGATGAAAAAATCTGCTATATTTCCACCACAATAATTAAAGTAGAAGTAAAAATATAATAATATATTACGAAATTTTATGAAATTATTAATTTATGCTCATAAGGCAATTAAAGATGTTATAAAAACTAATGTTATTGAACAGGCATTGAATTTGATCATCACGTAATTTGATATCAACATACTTAACGTTATGAAAGTTAGTGTTTTGAAATTAAACTAGAATTATTTCTTACAAAATGCCTGCAGATCTTATTTGTGAGTACATTATATTTTATGTTCTGAAAGTACAAGATGCAAGTGGATTTGACAACACACCTTATTTCCTTATGTTTCTACTTGTTTATTGCTATTATTTTACTTCACACTGCATTTTTATTGCCGTAGGCGACGCTGAGACAGTTTTATGTTCCTTTTGCGTCTCACGTTATAAAGCATAAAGTGAATTTATACGGAAACTTAATGTTTATCAGAAGCGCTTTTATATAACACATTATATAAAGCATTCAAAAGACAATAAAGTACACACTGAATACGTGCAAATATTCATACGTATTGCTCTTCGCCTGTTTGTAATAAAATTAAAATGAAGTTAAAGGCATATCCCTTTCAGTTTAATTTGAATTGTCTTCTGCCTAGGTACTCTATATCCTCACGCATCGACATAAATATCAATGCCGGTCTACTTTTTCCAGGAAGATTGAATAACCTCACTTAAAATAGTCAAAGTGGAATTTTGCAACGAATTTTTTCCCGCATATTTTTGTTCACATTTACGTTTTTTTAACAAAGTCTCATTTATTTAAAACTTCATGTGACTAACACTCATTTCAAATTTATAGCGAGAGAACTCACAGTAATACTCTTATCACAGTTACTATACGGAATAAATTTTCCCAGTTATAATTATTATAGAATAATTTTTCTTATTAGGCATATTGTAATTATCTCAATTTACCATCGATAATTTATGATTTGATTTATTCTTTGTCTTAAGCAAGACGTTTTATCCAGTTCTTCATACTCCATAAGTCACCAGTACTTATAATTTCATATAATTATATTTCCTCGCTAATTTCCGTTGTTTAAAAAAATGCTGCATGTTGACTATGTAATACACGCGCAATCGATTATTCTATAAACCACACTTTCAACTTTAGATTTACTTAACATTTTTAATTTTTTTTTAACGTGACTGTTTTATGAATGAAAAGTACGCTTATCTCATGAATACAAATAATATGTATGGAGTACCAGAAAAGAAAATAGATAATGAATGTATAAGAATTTAAGTTATGTTACTTAAAAGTAACTCAATAGCAGAATATAAACATTTTCATATTTAGTATTTGCCAAGATTACGTTTCTTTGCAAATGTTAATTATGGAAGTTTGAAAGTGTAAAATTTAACATTTGCTTTTTTCACGTCACCAGATAACCTCGGAATTTTATGGCCTATAGCCATCACAAATACCAATAAGGTATTGTATTATCTTGGAGAGCTTAGATAGGTTTCTGTTAAGTATAGGTCTACTATTTATTCAATTATGAAAAAAGTTCCGATATAAATGACTTCATTCATCCAATGAAATAGGTTTGAAAACTTAAGGCTCGTTACAGATAACCGATGGCAATAAAACTGTATTTTAATGGTGTGTAGATAAAATTTTGAATAGACAGTAATTAAGTCTAGAAGTTAAAAAACAGATAGAACAATTCTATAGTAAATAGGAGAAATAAAACCGCAATATTTTTTACGACCCTACACTCACGTTTCCAAATACTTTATGCCGCCCCAATAACTATTTTAAAACTTCATAAAAAATAGGGAAGAAAAAAATTTGAGTAAAATTCGTTGTCGTATTTTTAGATATTATCCCAGTATCAACATATTTAATAGCAAAACGCGAAATCCTCACAATCATAAATTGTTGCTGTGCTAAACGTTCAATCAGATTCAGGTAAGCTTTTTAAACAAACTGTGTACGGTTGAGTAAGAGGTTCAATTAAGTGCCTAATTAGATCATATAACGTTTCCAATAGCGCGTGCCACTTTATATTTATTTATTTCTCAACTTTAGTCTAAAGTATAAAAAATGTGTTACAATAATAAATATTAATAATGCACTAAAAAAAGAACACATTTACACCTATTACAAATATTGACATGAATTAGGACGAAAGAAGGAAATTACGGGAGTGCATAAAGACTAGAGTTAAGGAGAGGTAGGATATTTTCATTCGATCGTTGACTTTTATAGCGGATATTTTCATGGTATCAAGATCGAGTTGACTTAAGTGTATTCTGCTTGTAGCAGTAGTTGTTTAGTGTATTCTCTTCATAAAAAGTAGAAGTAGAGGTACGCAGGAGTTTGAGGTTTACATTTATGTACGGATTTTATGTGAAAATTCCATATGGTATTTTGATATCATTGATTGTAAAATGAGAGAATCTTATAGCAGAAGTCGCTCTCAATAAATGAATTTCGTTTGCTTACAAAAACTGACTCGTAACAAGAGTGAAATTTTACAGAACTGCAGGCGCCATCGGTATCAAAAACAAAAGTTGATCGAACTAAAAACGAGTGTACATTTGTTTTCCAAAAAGACCTGCAAGAGATAGCAACATGGCGAAAATACTGTAAAATCATTTTCGCTCGCAGAATTCTTTTCGCGTCACAAACAAATAGGATGCCATTTTATGTTTTCCCTTTTATTTTCGACTTTGATGAACGCAAAGGAAATGTTTTTCTTATAAATTTCTATCAATCGGAAGATCGAAGTATGGGTTGTCTTTCCGTGCCTCATAGATATGTAGCAGCCCTTCGTACGCGAGAGCCTATGTGTGAGTCGATAAGTGAATCAGAAGGATGCCTTCATACTTCGGTGGTTTAAATAAACGCGACATCATTTTAAGTCTCATAGATAAAAGGTGGAATTGGTAAGAGTCTGAAGCTACCTATGTAATTTTTTTTAATATTTTTAGGTTATTTAACATTCTGTTCAGCAATAATACTTCGTAGCGAAACACTTTTACAAATATATTTGGGGATACTACAACTTTTTGTTTTACAAAATTGTTTATTGTCATGTTACACAAATAAAATAGAAGAGGTATTTTCGGGGCACTGTATAAAAATACATGCCGTCAATTAAGAACAAATGAATTTTAAACGCGTCAATTATATTGTTGCTCACGATCTCACCTCTGCTTAAAATCTTCATGGAGGTATTAAATGTGTTCTTGTTTCCGCACACTTAAGTCACATATATTTATCCAGTTTGCTACAAATGTTCTAAAATATTAGTGATCTTTATATTTTCATCCACTGTTCATCACGATGTTGGACTAAAGTAGAGTAATAATATAGATTAGTTGAAATTTAATTTTTATTAGGGAAACATACATTTTAAATACTGATATTAGCGGGTGCAAACATATTTAATAACTGCGCTAAAAACTACAACATCATAATATGTACGTTTGATTATAGGTCTTGAATTGGCAATAAACAATTGCAGACAAATATTAATTATGGATACTACAACTGTAATCCAAATGTAATCAGTCTTTAAGAGGAACCAGATTATCAAACAAGTTAAGGTTGGTGTTGAGCGAAATATCTTTATTTATAGGTAGGCTTGTGAGATATATGGATAAAATATTTCAGAAAAATTTTCTAAAAAAATCTAGACCATATATGCTATTCATTAATTTTATAAGGCGTTAGAATGAGATAGCTACAATGTGTCAGCTTACGCTGCTATATTTCTAGATTTGATTACCTTTTATGCAGATATAGTTATGGTATATTTGGCTTATAGATAATTAAACAGACATTGTGACATATCTCATTTTCTCTTCAAGTAAGTAGTGGTACGAAAATATTTTCCATTCTTGCCTACAAATTGTATACGTACTTTAGGATAATGTTTTTATAATAACTGAGCCTTTACTCTTTTTTATTTCGATGATTATTCTTAATATTAGACATATTTATATCAAAAACATTAAAAAAGCTTTAATGTTAATATCCGTTATAAGTTGGCCGCTCATATAAGAATAAGATGTACCACTTAATTTCCGTGTCATTTTTCATCTTCTTATGCATTTTTCGTTACTTTTTTCTTTTTTCTAGCGTAAGTTTTTCTTTTCCGTTTCTTGTTTCTTCATTTTCTTGCCACAAGGATTGCAATAATTGTTGAATGTAATACAACTTACATGCGACCATAATTTACAAACAATTAATTGTAGCTAATCTTCTATTTTTTCTTGTAATAATTTTCACGCATCATATATATTATCTTCGGGACTTCGGGACTGACTGACTTCCTCAGAACTTGAATGTAATTTTATTTTTTGCTTTGTAATATTAAGATTTTTCTTCATAATCTTATTATTTTTAATTTCTCTTTCTTTCTTTCACTAATATAATATGGGGATGCGAGTACCTTTGCTATTTGCTTGGACAATTTCCGAATGCTAATAAGCAGTTCTGCAACTGGGTACATATCAGTCAGGTATTTTGACGGTGGGTCTTTTTGTGAGCATCCTCATTAGATCTTTATGTTAAAGGCCTGGTTGGTGGTAGTTCTATTTGAAACCGTTCAGACGTAGGATCCTCAAGTATCATTGAAATCTCTTTAATATCTCTGTCATTTTTAAGATTATCAGATATGTTAGCATAATCTGGAAAGATTAATCCGCAATCTAAATTTAGCACCATTTATGAATTTGTTATTCAATTTGAAGTTATGTTATTGACAGGTTAATATATGCAACGAAAAAACAGTAAAAACACAATACATTTTAAAAATATTAACATTGCAACATCAAATATCAACGTACTAAAAAAATCTCAGGTAAATAGAAATTTAGAAGTTTAAAAACACTTTTTAATTTTTTTTTCAATAAAAAAATGTATACAGCGACTTACACGTTCGAGAAGCAATCGCTCACCAATCTTAGCTCACGACATATAGAGCAGCATTAAAATTGTTTGGTTGGTCATTTCATCGAACAGGCCATATAATATTGATTTACCCTACGCTAATACCCGGAAACTCTGCCTTGATTGTATTTATATATATTATAGTGCATTCGCAGTGATTCCTTGTGACGCATTTTAATAATCGTACAAAAAGAAAACGCATTATGAGCGGCATAGTGTACTAAGCGGAAAATAAAATAATAATTGAAATATTATTCTGAAAAGAAAACATGTATCTACGTTTGTGTTTCGTACAAGTAGTTTAAAAAATAATATTTTTAAACTAAACATTAAACTACTTAGTTTAAAAAGTAATATATATGTCAATTGCTGCGGAAATTATTTACTTCATCTCAAAAACTTCGACAAATAATTAAATATTTATTTCATACTGACATTCCTATATTAATTTTTATACTACTCGAATAATCTGAAAAACATTTCAATATATATTAGAAAGAGAAGAAACGTAATACCTATTTTTATGGTCAATATACCTTGAGACTGTTAATAATATTATTTTTACACCGTACTTTCGTTAGACTTTCAAAATATCATCAGTTTAGCAGATAAGAATGCCAATTTCTGTTTATGAATTTTGCCGGACAATAAACTTTATATGTATATCTGGTAAAACTAACTTATTTGTCTTTGGTTTGGGGACAACCAATGCGGGTTCGTATGATTATCTATCTGTCCGCCTGTTGCACAAACACGAAACCTAACAATTGTATTGAAGTGGCCATATATAAATTTACGTAGGACCAAAAAATCTTAATTAATCCGGGCTCATAGCTAGTGTAATTATTTGCGACATTCATTATTTATATGTTCACAAGAGACACACTTCTTGTCTAAAGGCATTTAGATTCAGGAGATAAATTATATTTTTTTGTTTCTGTATGTCCACGTATGGCTACTTATTTATACAACGTATATTAAATGCTTGCTTGCAACACTTATCAACGTAATGGAGGGAGATGTCCGTACTCTCATTTTTGAATATTTCTCTCTAAATTTTATGTGTTTCATAAAAATATTTTGTATTACATTAAGTTTAATATATTATTATGTGTTTAATAATGTTAAATTCGTTGTGTCAAATGTGTGATATTTTTAAGTACGAGTGTAATTAAAATGGCGAATGTTCTTCTGAGGACGTATCTATACAGCTGTCATATCACTGTAAGATAAACAGAATCAAAATAATCTGGACACAAAAGGAATTATATGTGACGAGTAGAAAACACTACTTTTAAATTAAACGATGTCAAAAGATTTTTCTTGATCTTGGAGCAATGTCATTTGATTAAACCCCGCGGCATAGCTGAACGAACATTGTTATCTTTGATATACGATGTAATTACTGTTGATATACGATGTAAAAGATATATTTATGATGAATAAATTTTGCTAATATATTGTGTAATGGATATGATTAGTTCTGTAATACTATTTCTCAGTGATATCGGCAAAAGGCCGGCCTCGCCGGCACTAGCATTAGGCACAACCATCTTTGGATATCGGTGTGGAGCCCAGATGCATTGTGATATAATTGTATACGTATGCAGTGTATTTTGTCTGTGAAATGTTATTGTATTTTGTGTATTTCTATACATCAGTTTGTTTTAAAAAAAATATTTTAATGATTACTCAAAAATGAAGTATTTGCGGTTACTTTATAATAATTTTCAGTATAACTTAACATTTCATGAAACTATTTCTATCAAAATTTTTGGTATTATTTTGTTATATGTTTTTTTTTATGTAATACTTTTAAATTGTTCGAAACACATCACCATACTTATCTGAATTTCTCATAAATATAAAATATAATCTATATAATATAAGCTACGTGCACATCACATCACATCACATATAAGTTACGTCGACAGCAATCTATGTACACAGTGTAAATGTGCACACTAATTTAAAAAAATATTATTTAATCACAAATACCAAATAAATCCACATTAAATTACTAACCTGCAATACCTGAACTATCAGAAGTGATTATTTACAAACATTCCATCTTGAATTTGAATGGACTATAAGTATATATTTCTAACTGATGATATTCTTTAATCTACTCTGAACAGACATACTAAAATAAATTGTGCTGAAATACCACTGACAACTCAATTTTAGAGCATTACTCTATTTACACATTAAAAATAAGGAGAGAATCTTGTCTTTTTATATATAACGTAATTTATCACAAACTGGTTTTTGAAATCGTTAACGTTTTACCTGGACACTATATTCTATAAATCCTATGTAGTATTCTAGAAACCATATCTATAAAGAAATTAACTAGTCTTACTTCCACAAAAAAATTCTCTCATCTTTCAACACACTGTGTCGTTTAGAACGTCCAATAGATGCATATGTGTATGTTTATTGTGAAGATAAAAAAGCAAACGCGTGCCAAATGTCAACACAAGAGGCTGGATTTATATTCAACTCCGAAAAAAGTTATTCATAGGCAATACTTTTCTTGACTCAAACAAGATATGGGCGTTTCGCGTTACTTTTATTTATTTCGATAGACACAGGGGTCTCTATGAAAACCTCTGTGTGTGGTATAAATATAATTCGAAGCACTGTCTTTTATCAAGAAAAACTTAGCAAATTTAATAGGGCGGGTGAGTGTCAAATGACCTTTTGATAGTCATCAAAATATAATCTGCTAATGTTATTAAAATTTAATTGTTGTCCCCTTTATTCTAATGGACAGAGGTAATAATTATAATAGACAGAATTAAATACTCTATTTAAATATTATGGTATTCATTTTTAAATATTCTTTACACAAATTTAAATCGTGACATTTTCACTAAAATGCATTTGCATTACACTAGAAGGTTATGCTATCGAACTAAGAAACAAACATTTTTGATGACAGTGACTATGCTTCTTAAATCAATTTCTATATGCACCATTACAAATTTGCATTAGAAAAAAATTATGATTTTATAAAAAATATCCTATTCACATTCTTTTATAACTTTTGCCATCTATTATATTTTTATAGTTTCAATTTGAAGTTATGAAGTCTGCGATCTTTCATTGCATCTTCTCCCTCTATGTTACCGCTATTTCAATTAGATGCTGGCATAGTGATTCGTCATCTTGGGAAACTTAAACATGCTCAACAACAGAGGTAGCGAGGATTATCACTAATGTACAGTTTATAATAATTTATCTTCGTGATAATTTATCTTCTACTGACAATAGCCATAAAAGCTGAACTAAAATTTAGTTAAGAACCTCCTTAGTTCTCAAAATTATTTAATTTTTTTTCTTAGTTCTCAAAATTATTTAATCTTTACAATTAGACCAGAAAAGATATATTTGGCTATTCTCAGTGATGATTTTGAAACACAGAGTTGTGTTTTCATGTTCTTTTAAATATTTTTTATATCTAATAAAACAAATAATTAAAAAAAGGTTTACCCCTGACCACAACAATCTTCTTTGCAGAATCAGACCTTTTATTTAACGCAAGGATAAAATTTTACATTAGTTATTTACGCTTCACTCGTGAAATCACCACTTCTTAATTCGATACTGCAATTATATCAAAAAGAACTTTTTTTCTGACAAAGCATGTCGCTGATGAAAACGCGGTAGATAACAGGCCCACTCAGGAATTTCGTCGTACAGGACGCGCTCAGTGATTTACGGCAGTCCTACAAATTTTTTAGCGACACTAAATTTTGGCGTCTTTCCGGCTAATAAGTAGGTACTTGTGCCGTCAGGCTGAGATACGGCGGACTTACTGAATTATTTTGCATATTAAAAATAAGAATTATATCGCTTTGTTTTGTAACAGAAAATTTATATTACTGTCACAGGCCACTTTGCATTGGATTATAATTAAAAATTACACTTACATTAAGCCTAATAAGTTTGAAATGCCGTAACGGTCCTAAAATTTAATTAAGTATAAAATCGCAAAATTTTACAAATATGAGACATTTGATTATGGAACTGTTAAATGACTATAAAACGAATTTTTATGCTACTGATTCTTGTAAAGCGAAAGAATTATCGTATCTTTTAAAAAATAAAAATTACTTTTAAATAAAATTAGTTAATGAAGTGTTATTTGATAAATAAGAAAAACCAAACATCAATTAAAACACCCAACAGCTCAATATGTTTTTTTTCTGTGGCAGCGTAATATACGGCTTGTCTTTAATTAACTAACATGGCTTGATGGCAGTAAAGATCCATCCTATGCCGTGTTGTTGTAATCTACATCTGGTCTAATTTACAATTCCTTTATTTCATTATTTCAGAGCAGAATATCCATTTGCCTGGCAATTGCTTTGAGCCTAAAAACCATTCCCAAGCATTGACTTTGACGAGCCAGTGAACTTGAATATATTCTATGGTCATCTCATCAGTCCGATAATTTGTTTTAGTTAATAATGTTCTATAAACATAAAAATACCTCAAGTAACATCCAAAGCATTTTTTGCCCTAATACTTACAGTATTATTAATGATTTACTTAATTTTCAAACGCTCTTTAATTATAAAATATGCTAGAAAATTACTCGGAGTGTTATAAATGTATAGAGAGTAAACATTTTCTAAATTTTTCCGAAATTTAAGATATCAATTACTTCCAAATTTCTTTAAAATAATATATGTTCTATAACATTTGTTCCGAAAAGTAGATTTATCACTTTTTATCTAATTTATATTCTTCCAATGACAATAGGGAACCTCACTTGGATACATCAATAAATTAATAAGATCATTATAGAATTTATCATAGCAGAATGCAACTTTTAATAGTGGTAAGAAATTTACTTTTATTATCGGAGAGGGACTCCTAAAAAACTTTAATAAATCAGTGGTTGATTGTCGATTTATACATACTCTCCATTCAATTTGAAAATATAATGCATATATACAATGAGATTTGTAAGTTTAGGTATTGTAAACCTTTTTCTTACATTCATGTTAGTAATTTTTATTAGTACGAGTACGAGAGATTTATTTAGTACAAGTGATTAAAAATATATTTTTATTATTGAGAATATTTACACTGTATACATACCTAACTTATATTTTATATTTAAGAGAAACTCAGGTAAGTAAATGTTAAATTTATAATTTAACATTTAATTAAATGTTAAATTATATCGAAAATTATTACGAAGTAGTCACAAATACTTAATTTTTAGTAATCATTAAAATATTTTGTTAAAAACGAACTAATGTATAAAATACACAAAAAACAACAATATTTCACGGAAAAAATACACACACATGCAATTACACCATAATGAATATGGGCTTCACACCGATATCCAAAGATGGTTGTGCCTAATACTGATGCCGGGGAGGCCGACCTTTTGCCGATATCACTTAGAAATAGTGTTACAGAACATATTCTCAAAACATATTTATCATAAATCTATTACATCATAATAGATAGATTTTAACAAAAGATATTCAACGTAAATCGATTTATTACATCGTAATAGAATATTAACAATGTTTGTTCTCTTATGGGGCTCTTTAAATGACATTGCCCCAAGTTGAAATCTCTTGATATCGTTTAATTTAAAAGTAGTATTTTCTTTCGCCACATATAATTTATGTTGTACTCAGATCAGGTTTATTAGGTTTATTTCACAATGATATTTATTTTCGGACAGCTGTAATGTACTTAAAATGATATTAGCTATTTTAATTACACACATAAAAATATACATTACATACATAAAAATATTACGCATTTAACACAACGAATTCAACATTATAAAATACATAGTGATATAATAAACTTAATATAATATTAAATAGTTTTACGAAACGCCAAAAATTTTGAGTAATATTGGTTAATGACAAGTCAGTTCGCCAATACGTTGATAAGTGAGGCAAGCAAGCAAGCGTTGTATTATCTACGTAGTATACATAAGTACAGTAAACAAAAAAATATAATTGATCTCCTGAATTTATATGCCTTTGGATAAGAATGCCGCAAATAATTACACTAGCTGTGCGCTCAAAGTAATTCAGATTTGTTAGTCCTATGTATAATTATATAGGGCAGCTTCAATACAATTGTTAGATTTCATGTTTGTGCAACAGGTGGACAGATAGATAATCATACGAACCCGCATTGGTTGTCTTCAAAACAAAAACTAATAATTTAGTTTTACCAGACATACATGTCTGAATGAAGAATAAAGTTTATTGTCCAGCAAAATTCGTAAGCACAAATTGGCATATTTATCTTATAAACTTATGATTTTATAAAAATGGAAAAAAAACGAACGTACAAAAAATAATACGTTTATAATATTATTAACTAAGTCTCAAGGTATATTGACCATTAAAATGGGTATTACATTTCTTCTCTTCCTAATATGTATTCAAATATTTTTAAGATTATTCGAGAAGTAAACAAATTAATATAGGTATGTCAATTTAAAATAAATATTTAAATATTTGTCGAAGATTTTGAGATGAAGTAAATAATTTCCGCAGCAATTGACACATATATTACTTTTTAAACTAAGTAGTTTATTGTTTAGTTTGATGTTTTAGTGTTTGATGTTTTAGTATTCATATTTTTAAAATTTATTATATTTTTACTGTTTTTTCATTGAACAAAATAACTCATAGAAATTAAATTGCATTTAAGTTCTGAGGAAAAACAAACGATAGAATTAGCCGGTGAAAATTTCGTTCCCAAAGATAATATATATGATACGTGGAATGCGATGAAAATTTCGCCGAGCTTGAAAAATTAGAAGATTAGCAATGAATTATTTGTTAATTATGGCCGCATGTAAATTGGACCCCATTCAACAGTTATTGGGATCCTTGTGGCACGAAAATTAAGAAACAAGAAACGGAAAAGAAAAACTTACACGACAAAAAATAAAAAAGTAACGGTAAAGGCAAAGGGAGAGGAAAAATGACCTAGAAATTAAATGGCCATCTTATCCTTACACGAGCGGCCCACTTCTAAGTTATTGTAAAAACATTATCCTAAAGTATGTAAACAATTTGTAGACAACACAGGAAAATATTTAAGTACCAACTCCTGTTTGAAAAGAAAATAACATATGTCACACTATTTGTTTAATTATCTATAGGCCAAATATACCATAACTATATCTATATACAAGGTAATCATATCTAGAAATATAGCAGCGTAAGCTGACATATAGTAGTTATCTCACTCTAACGCCTTATAAAATTAATTAATATCATATGTGATCTAGGCTTTTTCAGCGTTGAAATTTCAAATATTTTCACAAAATATTTGAAACGCCTGACTATTTCGCAAAAAAAATGGAGCGTTGTCTATTTTTACCGTGTAAAATTTGTAATCCGTATCAGCAAAATAATGGTGTAATAGTTGTATTTATAACATTTTTTATAGTGAAACTTTATGAAGTTAATATTTTGATTATGTATACAGTTTTACAATACTCTGAATTTAATACAATGAATTTTATAAATAGTCGTCAGCTGATGAAATATATATTTGTGCCAACCATATTTTCACTGTCAAATTCCATCGTTTACAAAAATTATCTTTTGAAATTGAATGGATTATAGTAATATTTTATTTGCGTCAAATTGTATGGTATTCGGACATTTTATTTCACTCCACTATTTATATAATTTTTTTTAAATATTTCTAACTTTTTCTGTTAATGAGTTTTAATTTTTTGACGCATACGCATACTGCACACACTTTCCAATAATTTATATATCGTCGTGATTACAGATGTTGATGTAAAAATAATGAAACTTGTCTTTGTCAAATACGGCAATCTAATATTTAACTGCTTTCGGATTATCTCCCATTAGTCACACACGAAAATAAAATGATGTTTTTCTTAACCCTATTTATTATTAACGCAAAATATTGGATGAGAAATAAAAATAATTTTTTTTCGCAATTTTTGTTTACATTTTTAAAAAAGTATAAGAGAGACCTGTCGATAAATTGGATATATTTGATTGTCTATCGATTTAGGCTTCTCTAAATACAAGAATAAATTCCTTAGCATTTTATTTATCCATCTCTTTGTGGGTTTGTCTGTTTAAGTATTACGCAAAATAAACACATTTAAGTGAAACTTTCACTAGAATAGTTATAATTTTTGGAATTTTATTTAAGCCAAATAATTTTATCCCTTTTCATATACTACGTAAGGAACGTTTTGCTTATTTATTTTTCGACGATTTATTTGTGTATCACAAAAAACTACTAAATTGATATAAATAAGTAATAATCTAAGATAGATTTAAAGTGTAATTCACGGTCTTTAAGCAAATATGTCCTAATGAATTTGAAATTAAATTATTAGCGTCAGGTGGTAAGAGCAGGCACGCGACAAAAAGAATATAAAACAAAAAGAAATTGTCGACACCATTACAGCGATTCGACTTAAAGTTTAAATAGGTACTTTCGAAACGAAAATATGATTTATTATTATTGGAGAAAATCTGCGGTAAAACTGAAATAATATACATGACGGAAGATACTTACAAATGCCTGTGTATTAAAAAATTATCTTACCTAAAGTGTAACCCCTAGCTAGACAGGGTGCAAATTTTAATGCATTAGACCGAAATACTCTTTTTCTGGCCAAAATATTTTTCCTATCTTTTGGATAATGAATTTTCGTAGGTATCGCTTTATACGTGGGTAATGATTTTTTCATTTTGCCCCATAATTTTTACGTCTGTTTTAGAAAGCCTTACCCAAAGATTTGAAGGGAAACCTACTTTTGTAATACCAATGTATCTTTATTAATCGAAAAAAGATTCCAAACTTCTAAATTTCATTAGACTTCAATTTTACACCCGGTGTTCATGTGTATTTAATTGAACAAAACCAAAAATCCATCATAGCTTTTACATATTTTATTTCGCACTTTAAAAAAAAACTTTGAAATGAAACGTTCTTTTTTAGATATTTAAAAAAAAATCTTCATGTATTGTGTAATTTTTTAGGTTTCTCAATTTTCAGGTTTAAGTTTCAAATACCCTAGTTAATAATAGTTTAAATAAATAAAAAAGGAATCTATTGTAACAAATTATGTTGAATTATAGTACTTATGAGTAGTACGAACATAAGCTTGCAGGTATTATGTGGTACATTTTAAACTATATTACAAATTTAATAATTTCTTGCTCTTTACTGGCCCTTATCATCTACAAATTGTTCTTCAAAGAATATATATATATATATATATATATATATATATATATATATATATATATATATATATCGTATCAAAGCGTAAGCAAATTTTAATAATATAGGTATAAAATAATGCTGGCCTCGTCCGAATTTGGGCGACTTTCATTAATAATTAATTCTTTTCTTAACTACTCGTAGATATATTTAAAGCTCTTACTTCATTCATACTCACTTTTAATAATATTTTCCTTTGTTTTGATTATAAAAATAAATATTTCATTTCTCGATTTTAGTGAAATATTTAGACATAGTTTCGAATATAATTATAATATTTTATTTGTTGTTTTTAGGGTGAAGTATACCTACAATATTTTTCCGACTGTAAACACTGACATTTTTATGTAGCGTTTAAACACGCTTTAAGACTAGAAAAGCCATAATAAGAAACGTTCTTACTTATGTCAAAGTTCATAAAATTGTACGTTATGATATGCATGATGTATGAGACGCATTCGATAAATCCCGGCATTGTCAAGAGTAACCTGTAAAGGATTAGGGCCTGTAATCCTGGATGCCACCGTGACATCAAAGATATATCTGGCTATGCATTGTGGTTTTCTATTAAATCAAAATTTTTAAAAAATATAGAAGCGGGTAGATCCACAACGTAACATCACATAATCACTTACTATCTACCCAACCCCTTAAAAGTTTAAATATTTATGATACAATTAAATATTATCATTACCATTTCATCATTGAAAGTCGTAACATTGAACTTTGCGTAATTAGCTTTATCAGAACATCATTCAAAGAGTTTATTTTATTGACCACATCTCCAAAAACGTTCATTATGCTTATTATTTTGTAATGGATGTTCAAGACCAAGGTATGTACTATGTTTTTAATATGTATTTGAAAGTATTTGTCAAAATACTGCTACGATATATGCATATCAGTGTAAAAATTATTTTAAAATTTTATTTTTAATCATGCAGCCTCACTTATTCTCACTTGATTTTTTATAATAAACTTAAATTAGTATTCTAAAAGGTCACAGAGAATTTGGCTACTCAGGTATGCCTGGCTTAACTGTACAAAACCTCTAATGTCATATAGCTGACTACGTAGCGTAAAGTATCTGACAGTTTATATTTAATTATTTTTCTTTCGTTTTGAGTACGTATTACAAATGCACGTTTAGAAGAATGATTATCCTTGATTTTTGGGTCAGTTTGACTAGACCTCCTTCTGAAAGAGCTAGAAAAATTATAAAAATTCTTCAATAAACTATATCGGATTTCGAGCACATCGATAATTAAAATTTTTGGGACCTTATTCAATATTTGCATATGGAATTGGCTGAGCATTGGAAAGAAGCAAATAGAACAAAGCAATCTCTCATTACAAGGTATTTTGAGTGGTTGAATACCGTGGAAAGTATTGAATTGGCAAAGTTTTCTACTGCTTCGTGTTTGTTTACGGCAGCAAAACCCGAAACGCTCGACTTTAAAGCGATTTCTTCAAATGCAGGCCGTAAAAAGAAGTTTTAAACTAAATCCACAGCATATTAGAAAACTTATCAAAAATGGATCACTCTGCTGTTAACAATCTGATGAATACTTTCAGTGCAAGTGAGTCTGACACAAGTGAAAATAAAATAAATTTGGATGAAGTCCTATCATTGATTAATGAATCCAAACTTACAAAACGTCAATACTTATTAATTAAAGAGTACACGAATTCTAAAAAATATCCTATTTCACCTTCATACAAAAAATTTTAGAAAGAAAAAAAAACGGTATTATCCCACAGAACAAAAGAATAACGGAGTCTTCAGCAGAAGTGGAATTACAGAGTTTATTAGACCACACAGCGACGAGAATAATGGACTCACAAATATAAGTTTTATCAAGTATTTGCTATGAGTGAGTTTTTAGTATATTAAGAGTATTTAGGTGATATATTTTTAGTCGGCAAATAAGGCTTCGATGGTAGCACATGGCATAGCGAATAAAAGCAATCTTGCACTAATAATCCACAAATGAAAGGCGGAAACCTATTTCTCATACGTGCGTTTTTGCCTTGTTTCTGTATCTACCATTTTAGAAGAGACAAGCTTGTGGAAAAATCCTCAGCCGTCATCTACAACATACTGTCGTCCAATCCAAACTTCTAAAATTCATTAGATCATCGTGTCAGGTTTAAATTTGCAAAATAAAGTAAAGATTTATCTGTGCAAGAAGGATAATAATTTAAACAAAAAACAAAAAAACTTACCACCAACAAATTATAAATTGTATGGTGGAGAAATTCAAGTAAATCATTATTTGCATTTAACCATGATAGATCGAAAAATTTGCAATGTCGTTAGTAACCCGTATTCTTGCAGATGTTATTTATGTGAAGCGACATCGAACGATATATACTCAATTGATAGTTGACTTCACAAGGAAATTGATAGTATCAAACTTGAATTCGGTTTATCACCACTTCACTGATGGATTCGGATTTTCGAATACTCTGTTCATATATCTTACAGGTTTGACGTAGAAAAGTGGCAAGTGAAATCAATTAAAGAAAAAGATTTATTGTCAAGGAGAAAGAAGTTAATACCAGATAGAAGCTAGGGTTGATAGTAGACAAGCCTCGTAGTGCAGGAAATAATTCGTCAAATAACGGTAATACGGCCCAAAATTTTTTGAAAAATTCAGGGAGTACTTATCGATATCGAAGAGAACTTATCGATAGATGTGGTAATATATTATATTATATTATATTATATTATATTATATTATATTATATTATATTATATTATATTATATTATATTATATTATATTATATTATATTATATTATATTATATTATATTATATTATATTATATTATATTATATTATATTATATTATATTATATATAAATAAAAATCTGGATATAAAATTAATATGTATATATTTAATTAATATCCCTTAAAAACGGCTCAACAACTTGTTCAGGAATATCCGTAGTACACTCTCCCTGTTTCAGTCCACATAGTGTTGATATATGCATGATACATGTAAAAAGCTATTGTTCACATAATGTTGGCAATTGGAGAAATTTCTAAAGCTGTTCACGGGTCCAATAATAGAATAAGAAGTTATTTAGATTAAATAATACCAAAAAAATGTCATGTGTATTAACTAACAGTTTTGATGAATACGTTATTATTGAATTCGGATCCATTTTTAACAAGTATAAGAAACTCTCCGTGTTGTTACCATCTTTTATGTTGAACTCAGTCTATATTCATGTATTTTAAATGTACTACCTTATTTCCTTAAAAATAAAAATTTATTTAGTTATTGATAATTATTATTCGATTGTGTTAATATTCAAGGCAAATACACTACTAAACGCCCATAAACTATCATGGACATAATTTCGACCGCGTTTATGTGGACGCGGAACCATGGTACGATGGGTCACCGACTAAGCTAAGCCGTTGGGCGAGCTATATATTTGTATTTATTTGAACTATAAATGTTATGTTGAGGAATGACCCATCCTCACTATATGGCTGAAAGTTAATTTCATTCACACAATATAAAAGTTTTGAAGGGAACACTTTATGGAATTAAAAGATTATCGTTCCTTTCACGATAATGACTTAATATTTGTTTTCATTTTTTATTCTTCTATAATATGTATTTTAAATGAAGGAGTAAGAAGAATCTTTGTTTTTTTTGTTAACTTGGTAGAAGCTTCCTTAATTACCAAGCCAAATTTAAGCGCAATCTATCAACCATTGTGTTGGCAGCAGCTGTCGTAATAGGCCGACCTCAAAGTTGCTCTGCGAATTTGATTATGGGCAAATGAATTGAAAAAAGTTAAATTTGGCTTGGTAATTAGGATAGTTTTACTTGAACGTGGACAAAGAATTAAATTTAACTTGGTAATTTAGCGCGCTTTAATTTGGGTTGATAATTAATAAAGATTCTGCTAACTTAAGAAAAATAAATTATTGATTCTTAGGACGCAGTGTCAATCTCAGATATAATATATTCACTCATTTAACATGGCTTAATTCCATTGATATTATTTCAATCTACCAGATTGTCCCTCTACCAACAAGAGAATGGCTTTTTAAACAGTAACAAACAAGGGATATATATCCACGATAATATCTATTTTCTGTTTAAATACCGTCAATATCTAATAAATATGCAACACCAATTAGTCCTCTGATTTTTGCCTTTATTTCATCAAATCTTACACAAAGATTAGGATAGTAAGGAAGAAATAATGAGTAAAAAAAAGTAATTCCATTATTCGATATACGTATACTGCTATTTTAATTCCCTTAGTCACAGATTGCTAAAGTGAATCCTATCTTAAAACTTACACGTATAAAAATAAAATTACAGGGTCCGTACTTGTAAAACAAAAAGGATCAATTCTTCAGTGTTAAGTTTCTTAAATGTTAATTAAAAAAACTGTCATTATTTGAGTTCTACTATCATCTTACTTTAAAAGAATGCATATCCACTTAAACGCAAGCTTTAGCAATACCAGTAAATTTAGAAAATTTAAAAATTTCACATAATTTTTTTCATTCCAGATGATAGCCGCCGCTTATGCCGCTAAAATTTAATGCATCTATCGCTTCAAACTACAATAATCAACTTAATATGAATGATCGCAAGTCGCAAAATAAATCAGGATGGAAATAGGTATACTGAATAAGAAAGCTAGAAATCGTTTTGAGTAGTACAGCCTAGCTAAGCCATCTTTAAATGGAGGAGTACTTACAGGCCAATGTCAAGAGACATATTCACATCCATCCATAAGAAAAACACCGCTACCAAAACCACGCCAGAAAATTGTATATTACTTCTGCTTCAAAACTACAAAATATCAATGAAAACTCCTTATTGTAAGCTCCGTTACCAACTTTGCTATATTTGGCCTACTATTGGCATACACTTTTGTAGAATCATTCATTCTTTTAGCTATAGAAGGCGGTAATGATTTCATGGTCATATCAAAAACTTCCCCTAATATAAATCAAATCGTTCTAAATAGTTCTTTGGAATTAGTTAATTTGATCTCCAGTAAAGCAACTTTAGATCGAGAATCAATAAAAATAAACGCATCGTGGCCTTCAAGTTATTTCCGGGAGGAGAGAAAAAAAGTCGTCGAAAGTATTGGGAGATAACTGTGTCCCTGAATATTTTATATAGGGAGAATTGGACACAATTGGCAGCATAGATGAAACCAGCATAGAAGAAGCAGCAGTATAGAAGAACCAAATTTCAGAATGAGATTGTACAAAGAATCACCACCGAAATGGTATCGCAATATGGTGAAGATTGTAAAGATATGGCGATGCAGGAAAGAGCAGCGTCACTGTAATTCATGAGGAGCACGAGTGGAATCTGGCTTTGGCTTTTTTTTATTTTCTGACATTTCTTATTAGTATAGGTTTGTATGTTTTACAGTTTTATTAATTGCAGTTAAAAGGACAGCTGTGTTATTATTTTATACTAATAAAAAAATATTTTTGGAAGATCTGTTTCCATAAACGCAGCATCTGCTGAATTTTTATTATTTTCAATTTATTTCAGTAAAATTTTTCAAATATCAAGTCTAAAATAAATAAATATTAAATACTTAAATATTTTTTTGACAATATTAATAACGGTCCCGTGTAATTTACCAAATTAATGCGTTTTAAGAGGGTATGTTAAATTCGCAGTCTTTGCAGAAAATTTAAAAGTTCAATAATTCATGAACCGATCGCCGAACCACGTCAAAAATGATGAAAATATTTTCATAGAGCACAAAATTTTCTATAATTTCTTTTGTATAACCATTTTTATTATCTACCTTTTACGAGCTGTAGTGCGTTAAAATTTACAAAACTTAGCTTCTTCGAATTATTTCGCAAGGTGCTGACCACAAGTTTAAATATCAAATACCAATTTTGAAAAGTTCACAATTTTTTTTTCGAGCACCCTTTTGTGAAATTATTAGTTTAGGAAAAACAGTGAAATAATTTTTTACCGAATACATCATTAAGTGGGTATATTTATTGGACGTATCAATAGAAAATTGTATATAATTTTCATTTAAACTTTTTATAGTCTCAGTAGTTCATGAGATACAATAAGTGTTATAAAATAGTTATTGTAAATATCCATTAATTTATTATCAAATGTTTAAAAAACCTATTTATATAACATTAATCAAATCACTTGTTATAACGATATAACATAAGTGTTCAAGTAAACATTTAAGACTTGTTGGAACTTAACTAAATATATCGTAATTTTACATGGGATAAGTCGTTGTCATGTAAAATGCATCGTCGACGAAATTCACTGAATTTTAAAACTTATTATTATTATTAAAATTGACATTACAGGAAAAGTACGTATTTCACAATTCATTTTATTTAAAAAATGAAATAAGAAACCAAAAAACTGATTTTTTCTTTTACTGTTAAAATCATGTTATGTTAAGAATTTGGAAAAAAATAATTTTCAATAAAAATGTTGATAATAATTTTCCAAAAATTATTATCAAAAGTCTCACAAATAATAATTAATGAGATATTTGCAAATTTATTGGTGCAATATTTCTGATAAACTAAACATTTCGCAAAATAGCATTAATGACAAAAGTCATTGAATATATTTGGCGTTAATTTTGTAGAAATTCATTATTCACAATTAAATGAAACTACGTGATGTAGTATTATTTCTACTATCCTTAAGTTCTTTATCACGACCTAGGTTTCGTTGTATTACAACATCTTCAAGTGGGCTATTAGCAAAGATTCTTTGTAGCAGAAGATATCTTAAAGATGATAGAAATAATACTACATCACGTAGTTCCATTTAATTATGGACAAAAGTTATAGAAAATGTCAGCAGTTTGCGAAATAATTCTATAAAACTAAATACCCAAATTTTACAAACTAACTTAACTGCATGACAATTTTTATACATTATTATATAAAATTTAATACTCTGCAACCATAATTTATCCATTTTTTAAATAACCTCTCAGTCCGCACAAGTTTGACGTATTACACAGGTGTAATATTTAATAATAATCTCATCAATTTAATTAGAGAAACCATGAAAAAAGCATAATTTAACTGTATAAATTGAAGAAAGATAGAAAACTGTTTTATTTTCCTTCTGAAAATTGTAAATTTGCGGTATAGAATAGTTTTAGGAGCCACGAAATTCACGTATAAAAATGATAAGCGTTTAAAGTACTCTACAAACACAGGTACACAAAAGTGTTCACGAGATATTTTGTTTTGATATATTAATAGACGTAGGTATAAAAGGAGTTCGTAGTTAAAATAATCAGTTCTAGGTCTATCTTTATTTATTTCCAATCCAAAAGTATACTTCATTAAAATAAAGAAAGTCATTTAATTCAATCTTTCTTTACCAGGTTATGACACGGTTGCTCCAAAGACACCGGTGAAAGAACTCCATCGGTTATTCGATATACTCCTCCATTCACCACTATCGGTTACGCGCTTTTCGACATCCCTCTAACTCTGGTCTATCTCTCTAGAGTGGGCTCATTACTCTCGAAGTTAGCTCGCAGCATCTTCATGCCTGTTCTCTGCTGCTGTCTTTGTTCCAAATACCGCTACTGCTGTTATGATGAACGCCGAATGGCCGAAAAAGAAGGAAGAATGAAACTCAAACATCAACAGTAGGAAATACAGAAAGAGCAGAAAAGCAGAAATGGTTCCTCCGAAGATTGCTACGTTTTGAAACAATCTGCAACCCAATAAAAAGTTTATCTATCTTCAGATTATTTTACCGAATAACATTTAATATAAATTGTCACGATGTCCACATATCACGAATTGTTTAATGAATTATTTACGTTCGTTAATTTGTTTATAACATTATGTTCCACATTATGTCACCTCCAACGTAAATTCTCATATTTAAAGTCTTTTCACTAGATAAAGTTCATTGTAATACATGCAATTTTACAAAAAAAGTAAGTTTAATAGTAAATTTAATAAAAAGTAAGTTTAATAGTAAAAAGTTTATTAGTTTAAAAGTAAGTTTAATATTTTTTTGTTTGTGCATTTAAATAAACAACTTACATTAAATGATATTTTGCCGAATATCATTTAATGTGAGTGGCCACGAAGTCTACATATCACGAATTGTCTAATAATGTAATTGTTAATTCACAGGTCTACGATGGTTATCCTCCCCTTAGATTGGATGACTTATTTTGATAGATTTTGGGGCACTGACAACAGGAAAAATGCTAGAAAAATTCGATAACATCACAATTTTTTGTTATTTATCATAATTTGTTTTGTTGCCAAAAGTACTTAGGCCTACCTAGTCAAGAACTGATGTGTTATTTTAATTGTTCCTTATTGAACAAAACATACAGTGAATGATTGCAATAGATAACAATGAATTAGTTCTCATAAATAGTTAGTTAAATATAACGTATCTAGCAAATAGTGGGTCCCACATACAGTTTGTGCGACATACGTTCCTGAACTTCAAAAGTAGTCAAAAGGGTAGAACGATTTACAATAGCCTATATTATGGAAATAATCTCACAATCACACCGACGACTGTTATTTTTGCTGTTGCAAGACTACAGGCTACAATTCTAAAAGGAAAAAGGACTTGGTGTATGCAATCGTGCACTCGGTAACGGACAGGATGCATCGCGACCCGAACGTTGCACCGCCATCACCCCAAGAAAGCTGATGTCAAAATGGTATGGGGTGCGACATCAGTACACTAGTTTTGTGACTATAAGTATATATACTCGTTTTTAATAGACGCAATCGTATTATTGTATTTCTAATACAACCCAACTTTGCTTACCATATTCTTCTTTCCTTCATTGAACACACTTTAAATATGTGGATTTATTCCATTAACTACTGTGAGAGTACTTTTGACTATACAAATTTGTTTAGAAATATTTGAGATTAAGTTTGTTGATCGAAACATTTCATTTGTTCATATTTTTAAAATAATATTCGTAAATAGTTTAAAAGAACTAGGTACATTTAAATTTATATAAGTGCCTAAATATAGATGAAAACCTTGTAATGTGACTTTTATTACACAGGCTTTTTGAATTAGGAATTACTCGTTTTTGATATTGTCATTACTAAACTGATATATTTCGAGCAGTTTTCAGAGAAAATTAAATCAAGTTTATTTTGCAATACCGATGCAATTATAAATATTTGCAATAACGATAATATTTATTATATTAACAATAATATTTTGCAATAACGATCTATCTATTAAAACTTAAAGATTTAAAATAATTAATGGAAACGTAAATAATGATAACGACTGAAGTATTTTTAATGTCAAAATAAAAATAATTATTGAATTATTTTTAATTCTAAAAATATCAGCAAAGTATTATATTTAACATCATAACCCGTAGGAAAAATTTAACACATTGTTATAATCCTAAAAGAAACAGTCAACATACAGAAGTTGCATTTAATTTCGGACATTTGCCGACATAAGTAAAATACATATTTATTAAGAACATCAGTTCGGTACCCTCCTATTTCTTTAGAAAGAAGCCGAACATATAATGTGAATGAGTTTGTATATTTTGTTCATTTTGTATCTTAAAGCAAACGTGATAAAACTCGGACTTTAAAATTAGCATACACTACGACAATACGCTAACCCCATTCTTGGAAAATTATATTTTAGTAGCATATTTAATTATAACTTTGCACGTTGTATCTATTTAATCCAAAAAAATGATATGGGTGCTAGCGCAAAAGTAAGTTTTCGATAGCCGGTCGCGCATCGCGCGCATAGCATTTCACACTTAACAACCTTCTAACTGAAGACCTTTTGACGTACAAGATAATTTTATGTACGCAAAAAAAGCTATAACACGTTTTATATTTCGTGAATTAAACTCTTATGATATCTGGGCTAACAGCACCCAAAAATAGCTAGTTTTGTTATTGACTCCTATTATCAAAAATTCTCCCTTGTACTGCTCAATTTTGAACCTTAAAATGAACATAGACGCAATTTGATATGTACATGAATTCGATTGGAATTTTATATAAATGTGTTGGATCAAGTTGAATTAGATTGGGAATCTATCCCATTGATTGATTGGATTGTGTTCATTATTGTATTGTGTTCACTTAGGTTGTGTTACATCGGGTAATATTATGATAAGTTCCTGCAATAACTGTACATTTCTTTTAAAAACTTCCAGAGTTCAAATACGATAGTAAATTTAAGTAATTAAAAATTTCCTACCAAAGTAAACAACAACCTGGAACATGACGCACGTTTTGATTAATTTTTTTTTCAGCTAACTCGATGATCTAAACAGAATGAGTTGAATTTTACAATTTACATTTTGATGGTATTTAGAATCATTTATGCAAAGTCCTCATAATTACTTTTTGATTTAACGTGTTCGGAAATGGATTTGCATCTCTGAATAAAGTTAGTCTTAATTATAACAGACGATATTAATGACAAGGGCAAATATTATTTAAATCCATGTTTTTGATATTGGTAGATAATTCTTAGTAAATGATTGGCAAGTTTAAAATAAGGAAATTTGAACTATAACTAGAATTCTCTGAAGTACACGCGAAAAAGGTGGTACGTGAAAATAAATACTTTGTGTGTTGTAAGGCAAAAGAAAAACAAGATAGCAGTGGCACATACTTATTTTAAACTTCTTTTTCATTTTAAATCTCCAAATTACATCCTCATTAATATATTTGACTCTGCAAAATACTATTTTTTTTAAATTTACCTGATAGTAGGAAACATTAAAATGTTCAACATGAACAACGACGCAAGTTACAAAATATTTAAAAGGTGTACTTATATCAATATATGAGGTATATTAATAGATATAGTAACTTATGAATTTTTATGAAGTCATTAAAACCTTATGAATTCTCAAAAAAGAAATAAAAAATGTAAATAAAATCAAAAAAATTTAAAATGTTTTAGATAAATAATGCTAGGATCATGGTACACACTATATCAAGGTTGGTCGTGTAAGGTGTAATTCAAGGCAGAAGAAGTATTGAAAGAAGAAGGATGTCATGACTGCGCAACTTATTAAAAATATATGGGTGTACATAAAATATACTTTTCAGAGCAACTAATTTCAAAATTAAAATAGCCGTAATGATAGCTGACCTCCGATGAGGAGAAAATACTTCAAAGAAACTTATTTTAATAACTTAAGAGATAAATGCCGAATCGTTAAATTAGTATCATGAATTCAGTTTTATTATATATTTTCATAGACAAGAAGAAATAAAAATAACAGTAGTGTCGAAGTTGAATATGATATTCCTTTATGATTATATGGAGAATGACATATGCATATATATGGACAATAACAATTTTAAAATTTAACTGCCAAATTAAAGTAACTTAAACTCTTCAAAACAGGACGTTTCTCACAATTTCTTGTAGCAAAAAATTAAATTTCATTGGAGCACTTATTGCAACGTTAAACTTTACGCCATTCAAAACTTTGCTTTCTTTTAATCGTGGCCGTCACGTTTCTCACAAAAAACTTCCTTGTCAAATTTAAATAAAAAAAAGTTTGTTTCCGTATTTATTCATGATATATTAACAACGTAAGTACGTAAAGTACGTTAAATTATTCAAATGGAATTCAATTTGATTACATCAGGCTCAATGTATAGCTTGAGTTAATGGAATTTTACTTCTTGCACCCCCCGGAATGTTTTGTATTTGAAGGGAATTATTCACAAAATAAATTCGTAAACTGAATGAACTTAGTTTATTTCATTAAAAGTACTGAATACACCACGCTCTTTCTTATACCAATGCTTTAAAATGTATATTCAAATAACTTTCGTTCTTGAATAAGTTTCATACTAATTATCAAAAAATGGAATCAACTTTAAAATTACGGATATGCGGATTTAGAAGCCAGTTCTACGAAAACCATTTATTTATAGCATTATAGAAATTGTTTTTAAACATCCCGCGGTGAACTTTACTTTATATCTCAAAATATATAAAGTCGTTCCAATCCTAGTATATAAATCCTCCACTAATATAACTTGCATAAAACAATTCCAAATTAATTTTGGGATATACAAAAATGATAATACTGTTTTCATCACCACCCACGTTTAGACTCACGAAAATTCTATTCCTTTTTTTAATTGCCTTTTTTACCTATTCAATATTATTTTACCTTTGAAAATATAATTCTGGACGTTAAGATTAGCTGGCAATGTGTGGGAAATATTTCCTGCTATAAGTTACGCTTTACTTGCATTCTCTCTAAAACTGAAACTCTCCTAAACGTTATTTTTCTTTTTCACATTTGCAAAGTACCTCGCAATATGTTTCAAAAATATTTCCCTCCTTCTACTTGCGGTATAAAAAGACTGAACTCTACCACCTTCAAAAATTTACACTTTTTGAGGTAATGAATATCTAAAGCGAATTTTTCTAAGTGAATTTCGATACGCATCGATATTAATTTCTCCCTTATCTCCTGTGAACTCATTAAGATGTCACCTAAAAAAGTTTTGAATCTTAAGTTGAATCCAAAATTATTATGTTTGTTTTACTTTTCTTTAGATCAGTTACTATCTCCTTTCTTCTCATATTTGATTTGACTTCCAGTCTTAATAGTACTAATTCATTACTTTTTTATTTAATATTAAGTACAGCACCATTTAACTTTCTATGTCTGTTGAAAGATTTATTCTACAGGAAGGTCATTGCAAATTTATTCCTGAGGATATTTGTATAAAAAGAACTGAAACTGGGACTTTTTGTCGATTAAAGTATTATATAATTTCCATAGTAAACTAAAACCGACCTTGTGGGCACTGGTATAGGTTTTTGCATCTCTTAATGATTCATTTGCCTCAAAACCTTTGCTAGAATCCTACCTCTGCTGATATCTGGTACTTTGACACCCTCAGATACAGCATATTCGCACTCGTCGTGATATTTATTAATTATTTCTTGCTTTTTAGCATCTTCGACCCAATTTCTATATGACTTGGCTCTATATTCGGTATGTGTATTTTATTATCATCTAATCTTCGGAACATTTTTATGTAGAGTGTTTCACTATGCAAAACCGGGATTCTAGTTAAATGTTATATTCGTTTGTTCTTGTGTTTCGGTGGTGAAAAGATCAAGTATAATGATCGTGTGGCTCATAGATAATAATCTATTTAATCAGAGCGTGCTTGAAGTTTAATAAATACATATTAAATACATTTAAATATTTATGCCAATTTACGAAAAGGAAACAAACTTCAAGAAAAGAAAATATTCAGAATCTTCACAATATTGATAAGAATGAAAAATAATGAAAATATTTAAATATATACTGACGCTAGTCGCGACAACTACACGCTAAATGTTTAAAATATAGAATGAAATAGCCTAATTAAATCGACTAATACCACCTGGTTGTTTAAAATATAAATATTAAAAGATAAATTTAAGAAAATACTAATAAATATAGATGAATTTTAAATACACGATATGAAGAATAATCTACATACTTACATTATGATGACAAGTTATTTTTAATTTTTTTATATTTATGACTGAGTTTATATTATAGTCATTTACTCTAAGTTTTAGACTTGAAGTAGCAGCAAGTCTTTACTTAATACCCGAAAGCCGTAGCCGGATAAAAAAAATGGAATCTGCCCCATTATAATCGGCTTACTTCTAATCGGCGAATACACGGACGAAGATTAGATTAGAAAGTAATAATAGAATGTGCAAAAATAAAGAGTATACAAAAATTTGAAGATACTTTACTAGTTCTCGACGTTACTACTTAATTTTGAGTATACACAAATTAAAAGACACTTTACTAGTTCTACAAATGAAGAGTATAGAAAAATTTGAGGATATTTTGTTAGTTCTGAAAGTAGAGTATGGATAAAATTGAGGACGCTTTATTTGTTCTAAAAGTAAAAAGTATACAAAAATTTGAAGACGTTTTAGTAATTCTCAACGTTAACTACTTAATTAGAAAACCCAAAAAAAAATTGACCATTCAATAGTTTAAAATTAGCAAAAGGCTTTTTTGTTTTGGTATGTCATATAATAATAAAAATTACGTTTTATAAAACGGGGTCTCAAATCAACCCGAAAAACATTATAAGATGTTTAAAAAAAGAATTTAAAAAATATAATACTAAATATTGTAGAACGCAAATTAAGTATTTTAAAAAAGAAATTCGTAATTCTACTAGGACGCTCGAAATTGATTATTCAAATTTTTTTGGTCTATCATTCTACGCCGTCAAAAAATTCATAATAATGCGTTGCAATATATTTAAATCAATCAAACTATTGAAAAGTTGTGACTGTCTTTAAATATTTTTTTATTCAATTTTGGGGCTAAAATATACAATATGAACGACTAAAATGATATAAAAAAAATAACGAAAGGTTTATCGCAACTTAGAATTCCTTGAACTTACAAAACAAAATGTTGTCAAATGAAAAAACAATTTCTTCGCTTATTCATATCTATAGATTAATTTAATTGATATTTACATAGTTTAAAGGAATCGAACCGAAAATACAACGTGAATTTGTTCCAAATGCAATTACTTAAAATTTTGCTTATTTCTGCCCCAAGTCAAGAAAATGCAATAAAAAAAATAAATTATTGAGTGAATATCTTGACTTTATTAATTATGATAAAATATTTCAAATCATAGAATTTATGATACTTGTTCTAATGTGAATACGGAGTAAATTTGACTCACCGAATTACCGAATTTATGATTATATACTTATTCTAACTTAAAACAAAATTAGAAAATAAATTAATTTAAAAAAATAGACGATAGTTACTGGTGAAGTCTTAAGATATTGTCTTATTGCGGCGTTTATTGATTCATAGATCCCAGGCAATCTGGTTTTCATCTAAAAACAATTTCTAAACATTAAAATATTTGAAGTGGATAACAGCGAGTCTTAGATTTCGAATCAGCTTTTAAGTTGAATATAAATCTTTTTAAATCCAGGCATTACTCGAGATTTAAATAAAATTGACAGGCGTTAAATAGAGTTCCATAGTCGTATTTCTCTCGAATTGTATCAGGCAACTTTAAAAAAAAATTTTCAGTTAGAACTTTCACACACGGTCACAGAATATAAAAGAATGAAACTTTAATACTTCCAATGTTCTTCGTCTAGGGCGATCTTCTATGTAAAAATTAAAAAAAATTATATAAAACCTTTAATGAAACAAATCCTTAGTTAAATTCACATTATATGACAAAGCTATGCCCAAGCACTCGTAATGCCAAATATAAAAATATTCATATTTTGAAGAAGTCAAAATATTTTGTTTTGCCTACAACATAAGTTAAATAACACTAAGTTCCTCTAACTTTAAAAGGTGACCGACGCGTGTTTGAAATTGTACTGTGCTTCCTCACCCATCATATCCCCCTGACCCCTAGTCTTCCAAGTGTCCCCTGTTTCGTTCTCTTTATACATATTTACACGATAAATAATTAAAGGCATAGACCATTTGAAATGGTTAAATAATTCTTTTGTTTTCACTGAAGGTTGAATTTTCAGTGAAAACAAAAGAATTGTATCCCTGCATACACGTTGGCAACAAGTAATAGGTAACGATGGTATTTATATAAATTGAAAAATGATTTTAATAATTGCGCATAAAAAAATGTAACTTTATGAAATGACATTACGAGTTTTTTAATTGCCTACCTAATGTTATATTTTGATGTTAAAATAATAAATTGTAAATTAAAATTATATTGGGACTGGAAATCTGGTAGATGGTTTTGAAATAAAAATATTTTTAGACAATCTGCATAAAATACGTAAATCGTACAATTCATGTAATCATCTATGTCTATATATGTTAAATTATATAAATTAGACGTATGGACACCAAAACCTGTATTGTAAGTTTTATAATCTCTTTAATCTTTATTAAAATTACAAACAGGTTTCTTATATTCTGTGCATTTCAAATAGCTTATCGATCAGAATTTTTTAGTGGACTAGAGTCATTTCATTCTATACTAACGAAAAAATATCGGACGGAAATTGGAAACTAGAACATAAGTTTTGCTGGAAAGTTATCTCTAGGTGCATAAGTAAGTCTGCCCATAATCCCTGTTTTAAGTTTCCTTATAATAAGGTCAACTTAGCATATTCCTTCATAACTATTTATTTTCATCTAGATGGTAACACTCTTAGTGAAATTAATATACTGAGTTTTACTTATTATTTTGTAAATATTAACAATTTGAATAACTTATGTCTATACTTAGGTGTATGTGTGTAGTAACCAAATATTATCTTAACAAACGTGGTTTACTTAACAAACGTCGTTTTTTGAATTTTTTTTAAGCCCAAAAAATGTTGCAAGAGCCCCATCATTCATTTATATTGTAATCTATTTAAAATTTATTCATAATTTAACACAATAATCTAAATTTATCCGAATAACTGGTTTTGTTTAACTAAGCTTTCAATAAATAAAATCTTATTTTATGTGATGTTTCATCAAGAAAATCACGAGATCACATCTGGATACCAGTGTAAACCATAAAACGAGCAAAAGATAAATCACAGTGGACAGATTTGGTGCACAAATATAATAAGACACGTTAAAATAGAAAACATGGAGATTCCTATGTCCATTCTAGTCAAGAACATACCATATTGGAACCGATGCAGAAAAAATTTAAAAAAATAAATACACTTACCAAGTACAAGTAATAGTCTGAATGTTCCCTGCTAACATATGAAAGTTTTAAGAGTATTTCTATTGAAGTATTTATAAATAAATATGAATAACATTTTTCACTATCAATACAAAAGTGTGTTATCTGGTATGTCTTACGTAAGCGCAAAACAATAAATTTGTTTCGTATATCTCTGTAATTTCTTGATCTTAATGTATTAAAATAATCTTTCTTTCTAGTACTTAATAAATACTGTTATGATGTTTAATGTTAAGAGCTTAAATCCTTTAGGAGTATATGCGTGTAACATTAAGGAGGGCTTATGGCTCGGTAATACTTCAATGTTTAACGATAGGATTAGCTTATAGTGAAGAGTCCGAGATAAATAAGTGTTACAGTTGAAGGGAATTTTGTAAGTTGAGCGACATTCGTATTCGTACTTTTAATCTAGCAACATCGTAATTAGATAGCGTGGATGTTACTCTCATTACTTACGCTGTTCGTCTATTCACAATACTCTAATTTTAAAAGTTTACTTCCGCACCAAAAGGTTATACCATATTTCAGTATTCCTCATTTATAACAAAGATTCCTTGTAATTTTATCATGTTCATCTCTGTAATTATATCATGTTCGACCCAAGTATTCTTCTGCCTTATTGTATGTGTAATTCTCTTGCAATAGAATTTTATAGTTAAATACCTTATAGAGGAAAAGTATTTTTTTTGTAATATTATAATCTAAAAGTATATTTGCTGTTCAATATTACGTTTGTATGTGAGTATAATCTTAAATATTGGTCTAAATCGTCTAGTGAGATGTTCAAAACAATTTGTTCCAAAACATTACACTTTGAACCATTAAACTTCAATCTCTGCTACCACTAGAGGTTGGCGTAATTATTTTTATTTCTCAAATGAAGTAATAGCCTTTACAGCTTTTCCTTCGAATAGGAACTAATAAGACCCGTAAGAGTGTATAACGGAGAAATATTATGCTCACTCTCGTTCAGATGCTTTCCGCCGATGAAATATTTATTTCTTTCTTTGCTACAAGTTATAGACCTATTTTCTATGTTATAAGGGAAATAATATTTATTTAAATTTATAATTAAATGTCAAGTGACTATGGAATTTAAATGAAAAATATATAGTAAATTTTAAAAAGTTCACAAGTACCACTTATTTTTTTTTTGAAAATGTAGACCTGAAAATCAATTAGTAATATTTATCATTATCCGAATCGTGTCCAGAAATCAGAATCGTGTCCAGAAGTCGTAATGAAGAATTTGTACTCCAAGCGTCTGTAAGCGCAAACCGAGCACCAAAACTTGGTATATTCGGGATAAAAGCAAGTGTTTTACGTGAAAAGTCATTAATGTCACGATATAGAAAAATAAGAAAGAAAAACTATCTAAAAACTGATGCTCATTGAAAATTTTATTGTTATCTATTAACTTCCTTCTGTTCCTTTAAAATTTATAGATACTTTATGGATTCACACTATCCCTGTTTGTCGACCGACTGTTGATTGCTCTCTTCATGTTTCGTACGCGAGTTGATAATCTTTATCGGCACAGAATGTGTAAGTCTAGTACTCCGTATAGTTCTCTCGCATGCACAGACTTACATAGGACAGCGTTCCACTTCCTTGGTCGAAACATTTTTATGCTTAAAGAAAACTTTAATTTAATTATTTTATTAAGGTAGACAATTGTCCTGGAATTTAAAAAATATAGAATGATTTTCTATATGTGACTTAGAAGACAAATTAAGGTGTTTAATATTAAAAAGATAAATTAAGGTGTTTAATTGAATAACCAAACAAATACATTGTTATAGAAAAAACGTGATGATCAAATTCCCAAGAATTCTTGTATAGAGAGAGAATATTTGAAAGGAAAGCTTTGATAACAATTTCAAAAACAATAACTATCTTTTATTACTCTCCAAAATGTATTATATTACTATATAATATATCGCATGCGACCTTACATACACTGTTAATAATAATATCCCAAATTGTCTTTACTCACACTACACTCCATGTCTTTGTCGAGTAGTATACATACTATTCAACCTTAACATTAACCGAAACACCATTCAGTTAAAAATCGTACTTATACTAAATAAATAACTTCTCCCAAACTTAAAATAAAACTTTAAGTTCCAGTAACTTGTTCCATCAGCCCGCATGATGGATGGCAATAGCCCCTCCGTCGCTGTGCCCTTCTTTACTTAGCTCGAGACCCAGCGATCCTCCAGCGAATCTTATCCCGCAGTAAGGGTCGACACTTTACTCAATCTCAGCATCCTCGACCTCTCCGGGATAATCGTTAATTATTTTTTCCCAATTTAAAATCTCAAGTACAAGCTTTGTCAGACACGGTTTTGTGTCCAGCAGTTTACATTTTTTTTATCGTTAAAAGATAGAATCAAAAATAAAACAATATCTTCACTGCAGGATGAGCGCAGGAAAATATTGATTAGCTAAATAATGCTCACTGTGTAGTTGTTTGAAAGTTATGTAGATGGTGTTAACGCCAAATATATTCAATGTAGTGAAAAATTTGTAAAATGTAAATAATTTGCCGAATAAAAGATAACCTAGAACTTCAAGTTATATGCTAAAAAAGCGACTGAAAGCCTAGGGATGAATAGAACAGAAGACAAATTTAAGAGCTTCAATGATTTTTACCCGAGGAAATGAGACGCTGGCGGTAAAGGCCTGAAAAGATGGCCATCGTACGTATGTGCGTTTGTGCATACGAGGGAGCTATACAGAATATTTCGACAAGAATTACACTTCCGTGGCGATGCAAATTATCAGCTCGAGCACAAAACGTGAAGAAGATAATTAACAGTCGAAAAGCAGGTAAAGTGTGTCACAAGTTCTTTAGGAATTGAAGAGATGTTGATGGATAGCAAGGACAGTTTGAACAAATGTGTATTTTTGGAGAGTGTTTTTTTTACTACCTCGCGCCACCAAAGACGTTTCACGTATAACACTTGTTTTGATACCAAATACAACTTACCACACTTTTGTGTACGGTTTGCACTTGCAGACACTTGGAGTGAAGTTCGTTTCAACGGATTTTTGGACACGATGCTCTTGAATGTCGTCGTCTGAAAAACTCCCGCTTCTCACATTCTCTAATTTCGATTGTTCTCCTGTTATACTGCCTGAAACTAAACCAACAACAGCAATTATAAATATTGAGGGCAGATTAAAGTTATTAATAAATTTTGAAAACAAATTAAATTTGTAACAAATACATACAGCAATCAAAAAAATTATGTGCGGGAAACGACTATATATGATATCTCCCTTCATGGTTCTGAGCTCATTCGGTTTCTTATTCAAACACCTGTCCAATATGTGTCCATGTGAAAAAATCAAAATCCAATGTGAAAAACTTCATTGGGAGGTTTTAAATATACGTAGCTCCATCCATTGATGTACAAATGTGTACCATACATTTCTATAACTACTCCGCGTCTGGTAGAATGGTACTTTTTGTTTATGCACTAATACAATATAAATTAATATTTGGAAATGTTAAATACGCATGTATTATTGTGTGTATCAATTCATGTGCAACAAAAGGTAAATATTTCTCCAAGTCCACCCTCAGCCAGCTTCTTAAAAACGCTATCTGAATATCAGCTAAAAATTACAAACGCAAAATGTTTGTATTCTATAAATTTTAGTACATGCACTTGCGGTATGTTTTCGTAAATATTTTCACTAGGATTTTTACTTTGCTTGCCTTAAGGTATCAACCCCATATCAGGATGAATTTCTCTGATTTTGTTCATTTATAATTATGCAATATAATATTTTATTTATTTAAAGCTCAGTAAAACAAAATCACTTATTCGAATTAATTTCAGTATCATTATCAATTTTAAATTAGTTTCAAATAAAGTGCAATATAATTATATCATTGAATCATTCAAACATATTAAAAATATTACGCGACATAAAGGATACAATATAAAACAATTATCGGTTAAAAATAGAATTGTCATTAAAAATATAATATTCATAGACAGACTGTCTCCCAATTCAACGTCAGTATTTATTCAAAGAATATTAAGCCAATAAAGGCGTCGAACCTTACTAACCCACTTAAATTTTTAGTAAAATTTTCAGTTTCACTAAAGCTTCTTTACTCTGTATAACGAATAGTAACCGTCCACCAATTCTTAATCTTCGTGATATTCTTATGCGATCATACTATAATATTACCCTGCAGCAAGTGGGTAACTTTTTAATATGTTTAAAACAGCAACCTTGTCAGAATATAGTGCAAATGGTAAACTCAGAATAAACGATGGTAATTGGTTAAATATTTTTTTCTCTGCCTGAAATTTGTAGTTTGTTTCAAAATCATAAGTCTTGGACGGTCCGTATGCTCACTTTAGGACTACGTGTATTTTATTACACTTTAGAACGCCATTTTTTAAAAAAAAAGATCATCCGCTTCAATATGAGCACTAGTAAACTATGTTAGTTAAGCTAATATTGGTATGCCACACATATACACTTAAGTTGAGAAATAAGTTATTTAAGACAAGATTATTTACAAAATAATCATTCATTTTGTTAACCGACATTTTACTATCTAAATGAAAATCATGTAGTTAAAGACCATACTAAGTTGTTTTTATTGCAAGGGAATTATGAGCAGACATATGAGTACCTTTGTGGGTAATGCAGATCATTGTCTTTATTATAATTATCTAGCTTGGATTACGACCAGATTTTAAGTTGAGGATGCTTCGTCAAAAGGAAAAAAACAAGTCTTTTATTTTATATAATATTCTAACGAAACGAATTTACTGGTTTCCAAATTCTGTCTGAATTTAGTTTTTAGTATATAGTTAAAAAGTCTCATAGTCGCTGAAAATGTCTAGCTATTTATAGTGCGTGGAATACAAAGAATTTGTTGGTATTTTTAATACAAACCATAATAAATATACGATTTACAACATGCATATTTATGCCCATACGTGTAATTTATTTAACTTATATTGAAATACATATCAAGGACTTATTACATTAAGTAGATAGGCTTTAAATTTTCTTAGTTCGATATGTAGTTTTTCCATTTCATTATAAATTCAACTACAAAGTAATACAGTACATGATGACTTTGTTCTTCTAAAAGAATTATTATTTTCAAACTCAATATAATTCTCATAACAGTAAAGTATCCCCAAAATATCAAAATGTAATATTACGTTGGTAAGTTGTAAACACTTAATTAAATCATTTTTATTTTATTTTGTATTCGTAATTAATACAAATACTTAAATTTATATATGCAACATCTTTATCAATCACTCGTCGCCAACATGTATACGGAGAGACAATTCTTTTGTTTTCGCTGAAAGCTTCAATCTTAAATGAACTGTTCTTTTAACTTTTAGTCGGGTAAGTATTTGGAATGCAAGTGAAACACGAAATAGTTTAAGGACTAGGAGTCCGGAGAATATGAGGAAGCATAATCCAACTCCAAGCACACGTCGACAATCTTATAAAGTTAAAGGATATTAGCTTCTGTTCTAGCCAAAACAAAATATTTTTACTTCTTTCCCGAAATATGATTATTTTGCCCTATGAACACTACGAATATCTTTGCTATATAAAGTTAACTTAACGGGGGATTGGTTTAAAAAAAACAGTTTATATATTTCTAAATTTGACTTAAAAAATTGCCCTGGATGAGGACCAGTAGAGGGATCAAAGTTTTATTTTTTTTATCTTTCGTAGGTATTTGTTTACTCGCTGAAACTCAGTTATTTACTTAACGGTAAATCGAACATCGTAATCTTTATATATCCCACCCTAGAATTCCACTCTAGAATTTTCTATAATCTTCCCGAAATTACCGAACAAAGTTGGCCGGTTGATTACTTGCCAGTATAATGATTGATGCTGATATTTTTTGAAAAATTGTGAAAAATGGCACTATGATTTACTACTTCTTAATTGCTCGTTTACTAATTCATAAAATATGAAACTGGTGGCCTTGTTAGGAAATATATTGTTTGGCCTAATACTCTAGAGGGCACGGGCGCTCTCAATTATTATTGGTAAATGTCAGTCCTAATCCAGTTACGATTATTTTGAAACTTTATTCCTTCTATGAGGACAATATAACACCTCTAAATTAACAAAAAAAATATTCTTGGCAGAATTAAAAAAAAATTTTTTTTATTCACATTAAGACAACACATTTTTGAGATTTTTCATCTCTTTTTTGTTCTTTTTGTTTTGCTAATAAATGTATCAGTAGTCTGAGATTCCATATCATACTTATGGAATGTTTTATGTTATATAGAAATGTATTGTTTTGCTTAATGTTCTAGAGGGCTCTGGCACTCTCAATTATTATTGGCAAATGACTGTCCTGATCCCCTTATGATTATTTCGGATATTTTTCTGTAATAGCTCTCATCTAACAATAAGATTATTGCCTGCAGTACGGCAGAATTCAAAGAAAAACTATTTTTAATCCTTAAATTTTAAATTTTATCTACGTTACTACCGCACATTTTTTAATATTCCTCTCCATGTCTTTTTGGCTATAATTTTTCAGTAAATACATGTATATATATATATATATATATATATATATATATATATATATGTAAATATATATGTATATATTATCTATCAACACTTGAAGCGCGGGAGGTAAAATGTTGAGATAAAACTAGATTTCATATTGTTTTATATAGTTAACAAAAAAGTAGTTTTTTAAAAAAGAGTTAGAGTTCCTTTAAAAAAAACAACTCGTCATCCTTAGTGGCGGAGTGTAGTTTAGGTAAGTGTGTAGCAAAGTTAATTATTCTGTACTATTTACGTCATATAATAAAAAAATATAAAGAAGGCTAATTTAAAATAGAAAAAAACAATTTTTTTTAGATTTTTTAAAAAAAAAGTGAAGAAATTTAAATGGTTTTAAAGATAGAAAAATATATGGAATTGGCCGTGCTTGAATACTGAAAACGATACAAGTTTAATATATTGAGAAATAAAGAAAGAACTAACTAAAATTTTGGCACAAAGCCGAATATACAGGAAATACAGAAGACAGAGATAACCAGATTCTACGAAATTTAGTCCTTTCAATATAAGCATAGGATAAATAGCCAAAACACAACTTATAAGTGCGCTGTTGACTTATTTGAATATACTAAAAGTAAAATTAAATGTATCATCAAGAGCTCCTTATTTAGAATACCAACAATATGATAATTATGATCTAGTAAATTTTTGTTAGGCTGACTACAATTGCAATATATAAGTACAATTACAATTTCAGCCACCACGTGGAAATATTTGGTTTATTTTACGTGGAAATATTTGGATTCATTTCGGATAAATAAGGAATTATATTTTTCCAATTAAATATTATAAAAAAAACCCGAAATCCATTTTCTATAACTTGCTTTCTTTTCCACAACGTTTATATTTGTGATACAAGAAATATCAGCAATCTACCTATAATACAATCTGTCAAAATTTATTTGTAATTTCTTTGAATATGATTTTATTCAGGTAATCAAATTGTAGTTTTTATTAAGATTTACCTTCTAAAACATGGCACTTGAAAATAATATTTGTAAGTTCACTTGTGAATAATATTTTTAATTTTAATTTAAATAGAAAAATAACGAATCAAATATAAGAACGAATTTGTGAAATCACATTTTTTACTTATTGCGGAATAAATTATTTTTCCCATGGCAATCAGAATAATTTTGATACTTTAAAATCGTCAGAATAAATGAAATAGATGGATAAACAAAAAAGAGGTTGAATGAAGATCCAAGGATCATAAAAAACCCACTAAAATATTTTTTCGTGATAAAATGAAGGAATGTACTGTAAATTTTAATATATGTATTTAATTGAAATCAGAGCTATGTTAAAATTAATTTAAAGAACATTACAGGGCAACTCTCATATTTATTAGGTACATTATTTATTGAGAAAATAAAGCTAATATACCCTCTACGTATAAATGCCTATTGTATGTATTAACGTTCTACTTCCGATACGCTACTGTCGACATTTTTTTATATAATTGCATAATATTATCGCTACATTACTAAGCCCAACTGATTATTTATGTAAGACGGCGAGTTACTATTAATATCTTCATACCAATATAGTATTATAATGAATACAAGAATTTTGAAAAATATGTTCTATTACGTAAACCTCAGTTGCAACTATTGAAACGGAGATCAAATAGCGGTTTTAAAGCAACTTCTTACAACGACGCTTAACTAAAATATTTGATTCACTGTTGTTTATGAAAGAGTAGATGACACCGCGAGCAATTTTCTTGGAGTATTCTAGTACATAACATAGCTTGAAGATTCGGGGATACATATTTCATAAAAGTGATATCGTATTTAAAATATTTCTAAGTCTCCTCAATTTAATTTTAAACACCACTTAAATGTTACTCCAAAAAAAAAAAAATAATGAAACTACATTTTCCTGGGGATATTCATCACAAATGCTCTTAAACTATGAGAACTGTGATACCGTAACATATCGGCACACAGACGGATACAACGAAATTATAAGGACGGTTATGACTTTTTTTAAAAAAATGTTTGCCATTAGGTCACAGAATCTTAATGCAATATCTACTGCAACATAATGCATGCTTGCCTAATAATAAATACCAAATCAATTATCTATGGCTATGTTTTATAGACAATAATTTATTTGAATAAGTTTTGGAAAACAAGATTATTCCGTGACTAATAATGTACGTACTAAATTTAATTAATCGTTACTTAATTATCGTTGCATTTACAAGTCTAGCATTACAGATATCGCATTTTTTCACATCTGTTTAAATAAATACCTATAAAAACTTTGATTAAATTCAAATTATAATGGAATTTTCTGCATTATAATTTGAATTTATCTGCATTATTAATTTGTTAATAAGTTAAAAAATAGTGTTCCATTTTTATATTTTAAATGTAGTTTAATTATCCAGTATTGTATTTTTATACACATACATATGAAAATTTTTTTCGCAAAATATTAAAACAAGGCACCGTGTCTGCGAGTACTTTAAGGGTAATGTTATAAAAAAAATCATCATTATGAAACATTCCTTGTTTTTTTTTATCCATAAGAGTTTACATTCGTTTCCATTGTTGCTTAATTATTCATTTGAGTTAAATCAAAAATTACATTGAGCAATTACTTCATTTATTTTTTTGCTAGAATAATTCAATTACATTTAATACAAAATCTTTGCTTCGTTTAACGTATAGTTTACTGAACTGTTATTTATTATCCCTTAGCGCACTGGAGACTTGAAATCCAGATCAAACAAATTGTTGTGTTGTTCTCTATCCAAAATTATCCACTTTCCCATGACATACAGTTGTATATATGTAATTGTAAAAATTCTACGTACAAGCAATTGATTAGAACTTTCAATTAAAATTGTTTTTCATTAAATTGTATCAAAAAATTCAAGAGATATATGACTATAAAATTGCACATAATACTTGTTCCGATGTATTCTAGGCTGGTTTTATTTAAATATTACGTAACGTTCTGATAAAAAAAGACTAATATTTAATTCAAAAACTGATTCCATATATAATGTTCACTTCTATCCAATCCAAATGCTTTACTATTGCGAAACTTTTTCTTAGACTGCAACCATGCATTCCTGCATTCCATGTAACCACATGGAATTTGTAAATCAGTAAAAGCTTTGATGAGCACATATCAATAAAGTCTTTCGCAGAAATTCTGATCTATTTTTTATATTTCATGCTTCCAACGATAAAGTTGAAGCTAAAGTCTATGCAAACGTTTATTAATATGAATTCAAAAACGCAAGTTTTTTGTCAGTTCCGATTGTCGATTTTGAACGGATATGGGAAATTTTCTAAAATTGCATTTATTTTTATTTTACAAATGATGTTCAAAGTTTTGTGTTCAAAGTTCCAAAGTCAAAGAGCAAAAATGTAAATACGTCTTATATTTTTTCTTCACGTTAGAACAAGTATTGTGTCATTAATTCAATGATTCGAAGGATTGCATTATGAATCATAAATTTGACGTATTGTCTCCATAATTTATATTATCAAATTGAAGTTTCTACGCTTATGGTAGAAGTACACGCCATTTCAAGTCAATGCATTTTGTATAAACTTATGTTGTCTAATGTTCGGTTCAATACTATTATAATAAGCTTTTCAAATATCATTAAAATACTTGGCAAGGGTAAATGGAGAAAGTAATATTTTTCATTTCAAAAAGGGGAATAAGTCTATTGTGTGGCTGTGACGGCTATGATTAACCTCTTTTCAGAAAGGTGTTAAGTTTTAAGGATGGCAGAGTTCTAAATTGTACGTCATAAAATATGATCATTGGCCACGTATAAGTTTTCCTTGATCAAGACGTAAAAGAATACATTTAGCCTAATGTATTAAAAACACCTTCGGTCTAATTATATTACGTCATTCTCTCTGGTTTACCAGTAGTTTGATTAAATGCACCCTTTTCATCTCATGATAATGGCAGATATATTTTATTTCATGGCTTGAGCTTCTGTGATTCTAAAGTCAAACATCCACCCTGGTAAATATTGATTTATCTGTTGACTGAAAACTGGTATTCTTTATTTCTTCCGATATCTGAATTTGTGTCGATCTTTGAATTACTATAAGTATCAATTTGTATTTTTTCAGGAGGAACACTTTTGTTAGAGATACCGAAGTGAAGCCATTATTCCAAGTTTCATCTTACCATGAATAGGTTCCAATAATTATTTTATATAATGTTCTGCCAGCGGCACTTTATTGGCATTGGTTGCTTTGCCAAGCATTTAAGATATATTTTGTTCTACTATCCCGTAACATGGAGATTTGTATATCATATCTACCCAGTTTATTTGGTACATACATCTTGAAGGGACATCTTCCACGAAATCCGAGAAATTGCTCTTCGGTTGTAAAATGGAATTTCGGTGAATAATTCATTCGACATTAGGTTATAAATAAGTCCCAATTTTTTTTCTTATAGGAATAAAAGGATCTACTTGATGAATAGAAGGTCGTAAAGACTTTTCATTCATCCTAAGATATTTAATTAGGAAATCAAATCGAAACGTGCTCATCACTGATACATTTCTAATTCCAGAAGAGGTGCTGTGAAATAAATGTTCAATTGATAAATATTTGATTGGCCAATTATATTGATGGCAAAAGTTCTTTTACAACTTATTTCTTTAAAAGTAGCAAAAAATTCATTTTCTTACCTATTGTCACTCTCTGAGTTAGAACAATGATACGATGGTTACGCTCGGAATCTGGGTGTGCAAGGAGCACTGAGAAGCCAGGATGAGGCAAATCCTCTCCATCTGATACATGGCCAACTAAATCGTCTTCATTGTCGCTCTGCATATTATCTTCGTATATGTGACTTTCAGCCTCGTTATCAATTTCCAGACTTTCACAGCCGTTACTTTGTGCTTCTTGATTAAATATTGATAATATTTCATCTTCTGCCAAAGTCCTCTTGAAAAATCCAATATGCACTCACAATGACTAGCCATTGTGAGTGTATATTGGATATTTTCTAACATATAAAATAAAAACAATCAAAACAACAAAATAAACATGTTAGTATATATCTTGCATTATAAAACAAAAAATGAAATTCAATATTAAAAGTTACACGAAAGAAAAATATATGCCACAGGAACGCATCGACCCATCGTAACAGCAGGACTATGGTACTTACGGGATCAATCAACTTGTTCCGTGAAAGTGTCGGCCTAAGACTTAGTTGAATAATAATAACAAGATAGTAAGTCGGATGAAAAGAGACAATGATATACTTTTCTCTCGGGCACCGCACAGTCTCAAGTTAACTTTCTAGGGTTAAAGAGATTCTCAGCTTTTGAATCTTTGTATAAATATGTGTACATATAAATAATGTACATATAAATATTTAAAAAAACTTTAAATTAATTTTTATGAATATTTTGACGGCGTTGTTTTAACTTTTTACTTTTTTTAATGCTGTATCTTTCTAGTATAGTAGTATAGTTACGTTTTTTCTAAATCTTAAAGATTTGGATTCTACAACATTAACTTTAAATTTTTGACGTGATAACGTCTTATAAATCGATTAACACCGGCTGCACGCATGAAAAAGTGTCACGTTCCGCCTGAGCCTGAGCGTGCAAACGAGAGCGCGGAACAAGTGATAGAGAAGCACGATCGGCCCAAGCGTTGGAATTTATCTCTCTTCTCGCGTGACGTCAGAGTTAGCAGTTTGAATAGTTCTGCTGCTGGAACGCCGCCACACGAACTTCTTCGAGAACTTCTACAATAAGTTGTAAATAAACTGTTAATAGCACATTGTTACTTGTAATTGATCTGTATAATTTAAGTACAAAATTTTTCAATTAACGAGTGTAAATAAATGTTAATTTATCGAAAAAATTGTAATTTTCAATTAACTCCTTTGTATTATACAAAATAATAATAATTCAGTGATAATAATTCAATTTAATTCATAAAAGTATGCAATTTTTCATCAATGTTTATGACGTTATCACGTAAAACTATCGTCCGTAAACCGACTTTACAGACAACCAATTTATTTTTTTTAAAAGCTTAGATCATATTAAAAAAGAAAATATGAATATTTGTCGGCTTGCATTGATAATGTTTTATAAAACATAGTAATTATTATGAGTTATATGAAGTACAAAAAAAAACTTTGGTTAATTTTTAACTTCTGACATCATATAATTTTTTAATATTACTTAAGTTTTTCGAGAACCAGTAGAGCATACTCAGCATTTTATATATTTGTTATTGCATTACTGTCAATTCTAATCTTCCATTTATTTCCGTACTTAGAAGAGCTATAAAAATAAATACTTTGGTGTTAAAAATTAAAATATAAAAAAAATACTTATTTTTAAATGCTACTTACAACAAGCCGAAATAATGTTTTTTATGCATTTTTATAATTTAATTTTAATTAATAGTGCTGATGTTTTCAAGTTATACGATCAAAATTGTGTATAATTTAATTTAACTAATTGATTGATGATGATTTCTCAAAGTGTACTAACTCTTTGCATTGTGAAAAGCAACTTTTATCCAGCCATGGCCCTCGAGTCGGTTTTTAACTCTATTTTATGTCCAAAATTTAAAGCTTTTTTTCATGTAGGGGAATTGGCTATAATATATAGTAATAAAATTCAACAAATTTAAATTTGTTTTACTTCATTTCACCTAGTATTTAATTGCTTAAATATATAGATGAATCTTTATGTGGCCTCTTAAAATTCATTCATATATTTTGGCCTTTTATCTTATTTATTTTCTAACATTAATGTTTTAAGCAGGTGACAGATTCGCCTCTTTTATCCGGCTATGATTCTTGAGTGTTAGGTTTTTAATTCTACTTTACGTCATTTCTGTTTAATATTTATGTTAAAAGGATAACTTGAGGGATATCTATCGGTATTTTTGTTTAATATTTAATATATTTAGCGTCATTCTTATTTTAGGCAGAGCGTTTCTAGACTAAATAAATGTTATGATTGCTTCACAAATATTTTCAATATATTTCTAATTTTAGTGTAATCATTTGAATCGAATCGATAATGGCACAATTTTCTTTCCAGTTGATTGAAATTTTTTCACACTTTTCTAACGATCAATTTTATTTTCAGTTGATTGAGACTATTCTAATGATTATGTTAATATAATCAGTTAAATCGATGATGGCGTGCTTTTTTTTTAAATTTCACACTATTCTCACTTTATCGTGGATAGTGAATTATCATGAATCCTCATTTTTGAACTCAATGTTATGTCAAGATTTTCTTGAAAATGATTATCACAAGTAGATAAAAATCCTTCTACAAATAATAGTGTGGCCTTGAGGACGAAGTATTTAATATTGGAATGTTGATATACATAAGATTTGTAATCTTTTCAATCCCGAAATGAGTCAATATTTGTATTAAACTTTCCGTTTCTTTAAAGCAGTGTTGTTTTAGTGTAGTTTGGTATTTAATAAACACATCACTTTTGAAATGTTATAGACATTCCACGAATATCTCTAGTAGAATATTTTTTTTTAGCTCAGTTAGCAATTTCATTCCAGTGAATGAAGAAAAAAACCAAAATATAAAATTCACGAAAGAATTGAGAACGGAGTACGCTTTCAGTAAATGATTTCGTTAATTTCATTTAAGAAAAACAGCGGCTGAAGCAACATAACTGATGTCCAAGGAGATAAGTCAAAGTGCACTCCCCGTTTACATAACTAAACATTTATTCCAAAGATTCGAATAAGGAAGTTTTAACCTTTGAATTTTCTCCTGTAAATAGGGAAAATTTCAGCTGCCATATTAAATTAAAAGAAAATCACGAAGTTTTATTAAAACAAATCACGATTTAAGTTTAAGTTATATTGATGGCAAGTGTATATATAGTCTATCCTCTCTTACCGAAATAAAAAACAACTTTATGCTTTAGGGAAAAGATGGATATATTCTATTTACCTTGAGCTAATACCGCTTAAAAAGAGACGGGCGTGTACTGAATCTACTTAGTTTTCATCGTTCCATTGGTTGGATAATCTTATTATATGAGATATAAAATTATGACAGTTGCAAAGTTTTCAGATAAGCATCTGCCCCTAGGAGCCAGAGGAAAAGTACCTTAAGTAAGTAGTTCTTTCAAGTGGCTGATGGAGTATGAATGGATTTATTTATTTAGAATTTCCTCCAATAAACAGTGAAATCGCCGCCAATATTATTTGTGAACAATTGACCAAAGTTATTACTGAACTTCTTGTAAATCAAGGCAAAATTTATTTTAAAATGATAATTCTCGACTCCGTATAGCAAAGTGACTGGCGAAAAATACTTTCATTTGGATAGAGTGGGCTTTCTCACCCACAGTTCTTTTCGTTTCTCTCGCCCTCCGACTAACGTCCCTTTCGCACATAATATAAACAATTTAAGGGAGAATTTCAAAAATTGTTTACTAAAAAACCCAAGAAATTTCACAAGAAAGGAAATTTTCATTGCTTATATGTTGACGAGAAGTGATCGATAAAATTGAGAAGTGATCAGTAGATCATTTTAAAAAACTTTGCATGAAAAATACAATAACTTATGAATTGAGATGACTGGTTTATCAGCTGTCAGTTCCTTTTTTGCAAACACTTTTACGATGACCTGCGCAACAAAAGTAACTTTCAATATATTAAAAGCTTCAAACTTAAGACCTCTTTAGTGAAAAAAATTCTTGACAAACATAGCAGATGAAATTGCACAGAAGATGATTTTATATAAAAGTATACTAAAAAGTAAATATGAAAGCATAAAGACAGGACCAAATTTGAGCAGAAAAAAGAGAGTAGTTGATCTAAAGTAAAGTAAGGCAATCAAAATGGTTTTGGATTCGGTAAAAATAATTCTAATTTTAACTCAAATTATTTTTAAGAGAAATCTCACAGAAGAGAAGATTACAGGTACAGAGAAATTTATATAAATGAGTACTGGAAGTTTATCAGAAGAATTTCCTTAAAATGTTCACCAGCTTAAAAAGTGTAAATTTTTGAACGCCAAATCATTCAGTCTATTTACACCGAGAGTAGAAGGCGAGAAATATTTTTGAAAAATCTTTTGTAATTCAAGGTAACTTTAGAAATCCGGTAAAAAGAAAAACATGTTTTAGAGAAGTTTCAGTACATTAAAAAAATTCAAGTAATATTTAACTTGCGGCAAGTAATATTCCCAATCCATTAAGTTGCTAGCTAATAATATAACTACAAGAATACTTTTTTGAAAACTAAAGTAAGCATTGAATAATTAAAAATTACAAGAGAAATAAGTAGTTAATTTTTGGTGGGTCTGAAAATATTTCTGTTAAATTCTTAATTTCACTGTAAAGAGATACTTTTATTTATTTGGGATCGTTTAAACAAGAGAAAATAGGTGACGTTTTATGTACTTCGATTGGTACAACTTCGCTTGTTTTGAGAAATAAAATAATGTTCGTCGCAGGATGTTTAAAGGTAATTTGTATTATGATATAAATGATATTGGTAGAACTGGTTACAAATATAAAGTGACTTTATAAATAAGCAGACGTAATCTTTACTAGTGTATGATTTAGGCAAGAATTCGGCACACCAGCAGTCTTAAAATTGGTTTCATGTCATTTTTGTGCCTTAATGAAAGTAATTTTAATACACATTTTAAGCATTAGTATAAGAAAGAACGTCGTGTATTCAATATTGCTAATGTAATAAACTCAGTTCACCCAGTTACCGAATTTAGTTTATGAATTATTCGCCTCAAACACAATGCATTGTGAAGGAAGCCAGAATATGCGTGATTAAAATTCCATTACCTCAAGATGTACTTTGAGTTCAGTGTGATGAAATTGAATTATATTTAAATGATTTAACGTATTTCTTATTGTGTTACGCGTTATGTGCGTATATAATATAAATAAAAACGGAAACAAACTTTTTTGTCATTTAAATAGAACAAGGAAATATTTTGTTCTGAGCGTGACGGCCATGATTAACGCTCTTTGAAAAGCAAGCAAGTTTTAAAAGGCATAAATTTTGAAGTTGCGATAAGTGCTGTGATAAAATTTATTTATTCGTTTCGACTATTTGTGAGTAAGGTCCAACTTTGAAAAGTATTAGCGAGTAAATTTTTTGGCTATTACGTTTTTAAAATCGGTATTATCACTATATTTATGTCGTGTTTCAAAATATCCTAATAAATGTCATATACAACTTCGTTACTTATGTTCCCTTTATTTACTATTGTCCATGAAATTTTATATTAGATCTAAATTTATCATTTTTTACCCTAATCTTGAATACCGCTGATCAAACAATTTCATTTGGTTTACATTGAACCTCGTATTATAAAATCCATATATATATATATATATATGTACACATATATTAGAGTAATTATAATCAATAAATAAAACAGCAATTTGCATAGCGTTGTCACCAATTTCAAAAGATTGCTACTCGATCTGACGTATTTGAAAATGGTTTTAAATCCGTGAATATTTTTTTTATGTTCATAAAATTCCTCATTTAAACAAATTTTTAAAAAATAACTCTTAATGCCAGGTTAAAGCAATATATTACTGTGAAACCAGGTATCTAAATAACTAGGTATCTAAATATTTTGGCGTATAGGAGTAAGTGTGGGTGTATTGTTATGCAGTACCAGTACTCTTTGTGACAACTTTCCCCGACGCTTTTCTTTGACACCCTTCACACAATTTTTTATATTTTTGCTTTCACTATATTCAATGAATAATACGCGTGCTTTTTTAGTAGAAATGTAAATCAATTGAACACGAGTGAAAGTCTGCAGATATCTACTTTAATACCTGATGCTGTGCGGTCTTTTACCAATAAAATACTAAACATAATTAACCAATTTAATTTAAAGAAATTTTCAACCCACCCACATAAATACATAAAAAAATATACTTAAAACTAGCTATAGTGGAACTTCGTTTGCATGCATATTTCGAAAAAAATATTTTTGACTTTGTTATCCGCACATGAAATGCAGATTAATTAAAAAAGTAAATTAACTTAAGTAAATGCATCTCGAGAGGCAAATTACCACATGTTCTTTTTATTCGCGTGATTGCGATACCTACATGTTGCCCCATATCTACTAGAATGGACCAAAGAAAACATAATCGATATTCTTTTAGCTGTTCTTGCGTGATGCAGGAATGAATAAACAGTTTTACTGCCAAACAAACCAAAATTAGGAAGTTAGATTTTTGTTTTCAACTACTTTTTTATGTTTCTTTCAACCATTATTCGTAAATATGTCCAATGTACAAGTAGACCAATGCGACAGTTTTATTACATATATAAACTATAAAATACGTAACAACATTGATAACAGAGTCAATTTCTATATAAATTGAGGAAACATAGTAAGTTTATATGAAATGTAAATAACATGGAAAAATATTATGCGTAGAAAACGACCAAAAATGATATCTATTGAAATGCAAGAACAGCAGAGAGTATTCGACGTGTAGTAATTACAGTCGTATAGTGTAATTATATACATTAGTAGGTCAAATAGCTGAGACTATCCACGTAATGGCAAGCGTCGCTTTTGATTGCTTACTACATATTACTTAAAATATAAAGAAAATATATCTTGATATAAATAAGTAAGAGAGCAGCTTCAATGAAACTATACCCGTAAGGCTATTTTTTATCATTTTTGAGATATTCAGTACTTTTTCAGATTTTTGATATAAAATAAGCAATATATTTATAAGGTAAAAATAGCAAGTTTGACAGAATACTATACATATTTAAATGTGTACAAATGCCTAATTGTGTACTGAACCACCGCAGTTCCAGTTCTATTCATTACAAGTTTTTTGTGAGTACACATTTTGTGCTATACAAACGGCAAATTTCAAGTTCTTAGCTCGATCAGTGCTAAAATTTTATAATTAAATAATCGCATAAACGTCGCATAAACGTGTTTAACAGTCATTTAACGAAAGACTACTGACTTTCATAAACGAAATATGGTACACAACTCTTAATATTTGCTTTATTATACGCTAGTAATATAACTTCATCTTTACCACAAGATGATGTCGCAGTGTAAATAGGATTTAAGATGGAAAAAATGTTCGGTAAGTTATAAACGATAGGGATGAGTTTCTAAATGTGATTTAGTAGAAAAAATTAACTTATGCAATTGTACATAATTTAAAATGGAAATTAATTTTCATAATTAAATAAACACATATGTGGTGAAAGAAAAAATGACGGGATGATCGACTTCCAAAAATTGTTTGAATCATCCTAGTACTTAAATGTAGTCTATTCATGTGTATAGAGAATAACATAGAAAGAATGCGAAGGAAACATTTTAAAAGAAAGCTTTCATAGTAATGTGAAAAAAAATTCTAAAATCACTCTCTATAATTTATAATACCCTAAAATATATAATGTGCAACACTATAAAAGCTCGCTAAGATAATAACCCCAATTTTGGTGATCCACATCGTATCCCGTATTTATATCCAGTAATATATGTACCACGCAATCTTAACATTTACCGAAACACTATTTGGTTAATAAACGCAGCGATACAAAACTTTAACTTCCAGTAACGTGTTCCGTTAGGAACGCGACAAATGGCAGTAACCACTCTATCACTGTGCCTTTCTTCACTCAACTTCAAAATCCGGCAGTGCTGAGACTTTATTCCGTAGTTGAGGTTGATACTTGTACTTGTAGTCGCACCATCCTCGAACTCTCCGAGATAACCATTATTTATTTTTTCCCATTGAAAATCTCAAGTACAAGCTCCATCAGTTTCGGTTCGGTGTCGAACCATTTGCATTTTATTATCATTTAGGAAGAGGACCAAAAAGAATAATTTTATTCATTGCAGAGCGGCCGCAAAAAAATTTAATTGAATAGAGAAATTTCGTTCCACTTCCTGTAGTCGTTTGAAACTGATACATACTTATGTATCAGTGGCATACTTTGAAGTAATCATTTACTAACAGTTAAAGAAGGTAAATTATAGTATCTTTATTAATAGAGTTAATCTAAAGAAAATGACTTAAATTAGGACATTTGTTAATTAAACGTCGCTAGGATGGTACTTTTTATATAGTAAAATACTGCTAATAAATTGGTAGTACACGTAGAAGGGTCTATGTCTCTCAAGGACGCAGTACCAAGTATGTACTATATGTGGATTTAGTTCAATTAAAGTATTTTTTTATGGCTATATACTTATCAAATACATGCACTTATAATAGGAATTTAGATAATATTACAGGAAAAAGGAACTAAGTTTATTGAGGAATTCTTTCATTTTTAGTAATTAGTCTAGCACCAAAATTCAAATATAATTTCTTCCAATATCAAAAACTTAAAGCTAAAATATTAGTGGTACAGCAAAAAGCACTGATAAAATAAGACAGTAAAGGTATTTGATTTAAAGGATAATTTGGTTAGATTCAAAAATAATTTGGTTAGATTCAAATTGGAAAGTAATTATGAAAGCATTTAATGAAGAAATTTTTAAACGATCGGAGAACTGGATTTTTCTTCATTATATGCTTATGTAAGAAAATGTTGTTATTCATAGAATAGCGAAAAACTATTAGCGCCCATCGATATGCCAGATATAACTAAAAATTATAAAATAAATTCATACACTCCTCACGTCAGCATTTTAGCCCACTTTATATCCCACAAGTAAACATTTTCTACTCCTAACAGTGGAACTGAAACTATTTTGATCACTATTTAATCTGAAGAAGAGATTATGAAGCGTCAATCGAAGCACTTCTTTCTGCATGTAAATAATTATAAAAAACATTATAAATCACCTGTTTTTATTCACCTTTGGATGTAAACATGTTATGAATAAATTAATAAGAAAATATTGGACTGAATTTTTCCCGTTTTTTTATGATTCATATATAATTTTCAATGACAGTGTTTCGAAGGTATGTCACTGCCACTAGTCTATCACACAATAATCAATATACGTAATGACTTCCATAATAAAGTCAAAGACTCCGCTTACGTTTGTTCTACTTCGAATTTCTAGGTTTAGTTCACGGCTGCTTGGCACTAGAATCAATCTCATATTCTATTTTCCTTACTGACGTGACATGTCCAGTCTTAATATCTAATGAAACTCTGTTGTTCCGAAAGCATGAAATTTTTCAAAATACTTAAGGTACTGCTGTATGTGAGAAGCATCGAAGCATATTATACAGCATTATATTCAATTGATGCTACATGACGTCATCGCAGGGGGACGTGAATATTAAGCACACTTTTATGACAGAAAGTCAGTTATCGTAATTTGTTGGTTAACGTTCGGACTCTGCCAAATGACAAATGACACATCGTTTGATGTAATATGACAAACGTTAGTATATAGTTTTATGAAATTTACGATAGAGTGAAAAGTTCAAAACATGTAGATGATTTACCGAATAAAAATTGCAAAGAATTACATTACAACAGAATTACACGGACTAGGAGGCAGACAAACAATTAAGTCTAAAGCTGAACGTGATAAAATTGCAAGGGTTCTTTTTGTAATAATTAAGGAATTCTGAAATGTAATTAAAAGTTTTAGTGTACGAGTAGACATTCAAAATTAGAGTATTGTGATTAGACGAACAGCGTAAGTTATTAAGTAATTATAACAATATCCACACTATCTTGCTAGATTAAAAGTAATCATATCCCAGTAATCAACCCATCGTTAAATATTTATGTAGCACTAAGCCACAAGCCCTCCTTAATGTTACAGACATATATTTGTACAGGATTTAAGCTGTTCATGTCGTTTTGTAAATAGTTCTAAAGGGAATGTCGGGGTGAGTTTTGGGATTGTAGTCTAGCATAATAACCTTTAGAGTAAGATAATAATAATTCTCATTTATTCTTAGCATGGTTTACAATAAATAATTTAAATTAATTTTGAATTTAATACAACTGCTTAAAGTAGCTTTTTGCATATCAGTATACCAACGATTTTCTATTTACTTTAAAAACTTTCAAAGTTTCCTTTTTCTTAGTCCCGTAGCCAAACGGTAAAAACAAAGTCGCTGTAATTTCATCGTATCTATCAGTCCACCTATCCGTCCTTGTGCTATTAACCTTATAGCTTTTTTAGGTCAAGACCGATTCTGAGGAAGTTTAAAAACTTCTTTTTGAATTATATGAATGCGTAGAAACATATTTTTTATATTTTTTTGGTTTTAATAATACTTGTAGAGATCTTTTGAAACGTAATAATAATAATCTTATATTGTTTTTCAAAACGGCACATAAATTATATATATCAGTCTCCCACCGCTCTATATGTTAGTAAAATATAACCACGCATTTCTCAAATCAGAAAAATATCATTCCAACCGTATTCGTCAGGCACTACAATGAAACATTACTTTAATTACTAATAACTAGGATCAATAAATTAAAGGGATTCAGGTAACGAAAATATTGTGCTTCTTTAAGGCAAATTAGGTAATAATATTATGTTTAGATAATGAAAAATGTTAGTAATATTTATGACATTTAACAGAAATTCTCTTCAAATTTTCATATGTGGCAAAGTAGCGAGTCGCGCGAGTATTATTTATTCTTAACTAGAGCACTTTATTTTTTAATTGTTTCTGCATAAAGATATACTATTTTACAGAACTAGTGTTGCTATTTTTATCGTGTTATCTTAAATGGCATTTATACACGAATTTCAACGCATTTTGGAACATCGGCTTGATGATGTCTCATCATGAATTTTATTACATTATCCGTTACACTTATTTTAAAGTAAAAATCCGTTACATTATCCGTTACACTTATTTTAAAGTCTGTGTAGTAAAAGAGTAAAATCAATATTTTATTTCCTTTTTAGACTCTTTCATCATTTTTATCATTAACTAAAATTGTTCCATTTTAATCTGTCTACTTATATGAGTGCACCAAGTCTTTCCACTGAGATTTATCTTTTGTTCAGTCCATGGCAAAAACCTCGTATCCGGATCCATAATCACATAATATAATATTTAATTTATTTAGAGGTTAGTTAAAACGAAATATATTATTTAGATAAATTTTAGTTTAACATTAAATTTATAATTATTTCTGAATATAACAAAATATAATTAAATCGTCGAGCCCAGAAAAAAATTCGGACACAACAAATATATTATACAGCATAAGATACAAATATAATTAGCGATAAATATGTACAATTATCGTATAAAAATAAAACTATCTACCATTATAATTATCTCATCCTAAATCAATCTCGGTATTTATTGAAAAGCTATTAATGTAATAAAGGCATCGAACCTAATTACCTCATCTCGATTTGAACTGAATTTGTTTAGTTTTATATACTCATTTTTTTGTTTATTTATTTACTTATGTACTTCAATGTATATAATTTTCACATATGGCGGACTTATTGCTACCGAGCCGCCGGGAATCGAACCCGAGTGCACCGCATAGTCACAAGCCGTAAGCCCTGTGATCAACCAGTTTGAATAATGCTTTTTTTTAAAAGAAAAAACAGTTTGAATAACGGTTTTTTAGTCACAATTTACTATCGAGCGTACCGAAATGTTAACTTGTGGCAAGAGTTCGAAACACTAACCTACACCTCGTCAGAGCAGAGTGCAAATACTTAGCACGAACATTGGTAATTGGCTAAACCGTTTTTCTGTACTTGAAATCTATAGTTGATCTATTTTGAAATAGTTACTCTTGCTCGGTCCGTTTTCCCGCTAGAGAACCATGTGTATTTTATTGGTGTTTGGACGCGCTTGACGAAAAAATATCATCCACTACAATATGATCATCAATAAACTATGTTAGTTCAGATAATGTTGAGATAGATACACATTAGTTGAAATGTAATTTATTTCATGTTTCAGTTTCCAATTTCTGTCCCAAATTTGCTCGTTAGTATAGTATAAAAAATTATCATCCCACTAAAAAATTCTGGCCGATAAGTTATTTGAATTTTATGAAATCTGTTGGTTTTTTTATTTTAAGTCAAAGAAATTTTAAGACTTACAATATGTATATTTGTCTTGACATTTAATTTATTTAAAGTATATTAAAATGTGTATTGAGCATACATAACATTATACATTGAAATACATAACATATATTAAATAAAAAATAATTTCATCTACACACTAATACAGGACATAATGATCTTGTTCTTCGAAAAAGACTCAACTACATAGTGAATTGATATCTGCAAACTAAACAAAATCCTGTAAAGAGTGAAATATCCTCAAAATATCAAAACGTAATTCCAGGTTGCTAGCTATCAGACCCACCATCTCAATTCATAGTTATTTAATTTTTTAACCGTGATTAAAATAATAACTTTTCAGTTTATATTAGAACCATTATTGGTAATCACTTGCCGCCTACATGTATGCAGCGACTTAATTCTTTTGTTTTCACTGATAGAACGTGTGAGATGAACTTTAAAATGTTTATCTTGTAAATATATAGGAAGCAGCCCCTCCCCCCCTGGTCCTCCAACTATCGAGTGAAACAAGCGATAGTTGGAGGACCGGGGGTCCGGAAGATATGTTGGATGAGGAAGCACAGTCCAACTCCAAGCACATATATTAGCTCATACAAATATTAGCTCATGTTGTAGCCAAAATATTTTACAAATAAAAAATATATAAAAAATATATACAAGACATTTTTACTTCTTCTCCAAAGTATGATATTTTTGTATCTTGTATTCTAAGAGCATGGGAATTAGCTTATATATTTTTTTAAAATTTAATACAGAAAATCGCCCTGGATATGGATCTATGTAGGAATTAAAGTTTTATTAAAGTAATCTTTTGTGGCCAATGCTTAGCTGTATTATAAGAAGGTACATATTTATGCACCGAAAGGTTTTGAAGTTCACTTAGCAAAAGTTTCGTATTTTGTTCTTTCTTTACTCGCCAAAACTCAGTTACTCAATAAATAATGAACGTCGCGCTCTTTACATAGTCCACTAACAACGTTCGAGATTTTCCCGTAAATTTCCAGAAATTATCGAAAAAAGAGGCTTATTGACTATCCCTAACCAATCTAATGATAAATTATTTATTGAAATTTATATCGAAGTCTCATCTGTTAACCTTTAAGGCGCTGGGCACAAAATTTGTCGATAAAACTAGGTTTTATATAATTAACAAAAACTCTGTTTACGAAAAGACTAGATTCTCTTCGTTTTAATTTCCAGTGGTATTGAGTTTGAAAGAAATTTACATTCAAATTAAAAAAAGGAACTCAAAATCTTGAGTGACGGTCTCTTATCGATTTTCCAATATAGCCTATTGAATTATGTAATAAAGTAATTTTCCACCATGGTTTATATAACATAATCAAAACAATGTAAGAATAATAAAGAATAAAAGTAAAACCAAATTGTTTCTTAATTTTTTTTAAAACATTTTCAACATTAAATGATTTGAAAGTTAAAAAATATTGAAATTTGGTGTTTAAATACTAAAAATTATACTAGTTTAATGTATTGAGAAATAAAGAAATGACAAACTGTATCATAAAAGTACAGGTAATTAGAATCTGCGAAATTTAGTTCCCTAGGTAAAAATACATGGTAAATAATCGATACACAACACACAAGTCTTCGTTGACTAATTTGTACTCTTATTACCATTTCAATAATTATAAAGATATGTTAAAAGTAATATAAAATATATCATCAAGGGATTCTTGTTTAGAGTACCGAGAATATAAAATGACATATCAGTATATGATTTAACAAACTTTCTTATTATGCTTCTTAGAATCGAATTAATAAATACAATTCCAGCAATGTACGCGTTTCACGTCTAATATTTTTTGTGAAACAATTTCAAAGTAAATTTAAATAAATTAGGACATACATATTCCCTTTTAAATAATAGGAAACACTAATATAAATTTTCGATAATTTCCTTTTTCTCTTTTGTCCATTTTTCTTTTTTTCTTTTTTGTCGATCGAGAACATAATTAATAATATTTAGACATACAATAAAATAAACATCAGCAATTCAATTATAATATGTTAATGCTAATCTAAAGAGTTACTCGTGTAATAATACGAGTAACTCATACATGAAGAATGATGGTTACGACATAAGTAATATATTGTTTAATGAGGAAATAAAATAAAACTCTCTAATGGACAAATGCAGCCATTTTGTATAAAATCGACAAATATATTATTGGACGATTCGAAAAATCGCAAAATATATTAACCGCAACATATTCATCATGTAACATGGCGAGCTATTAATAATCTCTTTCAACTAATACCACATTATAATTTCAACTAATATCACTATTAAAATGATAATGAAATTCTTCTGTTTTGAAGCAGCTTCTTGCAACGGCTATTAATGCTTAATTAAAATGTATGGTACAATGTTGAATATGAATGAGTAAGAGACAAAGAAAGCAATTTCCTTCGAGTATTTTAATATCCCACGCTGGTAAACTTTGCGGAGATGCATGTCACACAAAAATGTCGTGTTAAACACATTAAAATATCTCCTAAACGATGTTCAACTCAATGGGGTCATTGCGAAAAAAAATATTTGTCTTCATATTTGATGTATGGGGAAGTCTTCAAATAAATATTCATATAATTGAACTATATTATCCTGTAGAAGTTCATGACAAATAATGTTAAACTGTGAGTGCATGGACGTTGTGACATGTCGACAGACAGACGAATACAACGTAATTATAAAGACAGTTTTTCATGATTTTAGTAATAATAGGTATATCAGAATTTATCACCTATTTTGCATATATTTTATGGACAATATTTCGTTTCAATAACTTTTAGGAATCAAGATTATTACGTGACAAATAATGATACGTATTAAATTTAATCAATCGTTACATAAAATTTATTGTAAATTATAACTACCATGATATAATAGTAGAAGTAATAGGAGTGATGTTTCTTGAAGTGAATAAATATATAATGCTGGTAAAATATTATTTGTATGCGAGGTTAAGCTATAAGCACTCTTTATATTTAACATACTTTTCTTTAAGCCATGCTGACAATCGCGCATATTCATTAAAGCATAGAGCAATGAAGTAACTAAATATGATTTAATTGCGAGATATCTGTTAGAGCAACATATTTATTCAACAAAATAAATACGAAAAAATTCATTATTTCTTTATTTGTATCATTTAATATAATATATGATTAAACAAATGGTTGGGGAAGCTCGACACACTTTAGCAAAATTTTTTTGTGCAAAGAAAATTGTATTTAAGTTTTCGTTTTTGACCAGATTTATTTAATTTTATTAAGGAAAACTAATTACATTTTATTATTACGCCATGTTAGCCAATAATGTACAAAAAGTAAGAATTTTGGAGACACTTTGAGAAAACCCTTCCTGAAATAGCTCGTAAGTGTAAAGGTTTTTTTTAATTTAAATTTTTTTTATTTATTTCATTTTCCCCACGAACACACTGGTTTTATACATGCACGCATGCCCACACATATAAATACACGCACAAGTTTTCCTTATGTATCCTTTTTAATATAAAATGTGTCAAAAAACGGCAAAAGTTATTAATCGTAACACATTAGTTAACATTAAAGATTTGCCATGAAGAGTAAATTATCTATACGAAATTTGATGGGGCAGGTTTTACAGAAAAGAACTTTAATATAAGGCTGACACGTATGAAGCAAAAATCTGGTAATAAGGCGTTACTCACTATTAAATAGAAGACGCCACATCCTCCATAAGCGAATAGATACATTAAACATTAAGTAATAGATATATTTTTTTTTTTTTTTTTCTGTTTGTATCCTGCGATCAGTCATTAGAACTATAAGCAGGTAGGTTGTGGTATGTATCTTGTTTGGGCGAATATAGGGCCAGTGCCCTTAATCGCTCTAATTATGAAGCACGTCAGCTCTCTTGAGTCTCTTTATCGAGTTGGGCTGCAACAGCATGTGCGAAAGTGGGTTAGGATGGAATGTCAGACGATCTTTGTATGTGGCTGTGTAGCGTTTTGCTTCGTCTACGATGGTTGAAATTTGTAGGTATTCGTGGATTTCCGAATTGCGGGAGTACCATGGTGCACCTGATATGACCCTAAGTATATTGTTTTGGGCTCTTTGTAGGCAGAGTATGTTCGAATTACTGGCCGATGACCACAGTTGAATCCCATATGTCCAAATGGGTTTTATTACGGAGCAGTACACTCTTAGTTTGTTGCTTAGGGATAGTGCTGACTGTCTTCCTAGAAGCCATAGCAAATTTCTAAATCGAAAATTGATTTCGTTACGCTTATTTTTGATGTGGTCTTTCCATGTCATCCTTCGGTCCAGATGAAACCCCAGGTATTTGACGCAGGACGATTGCGGTAAGGTGTTGGTACCTAAGTTGACTGCAGGACAAGTTGCACGTCTCAGAGTGAACGTGATGTGGTGAGATTTTTGGGCACTAGCTCTTATACGCCATTTGTTCAACCATTTATTTGTGTCATCGAGTTGTGCCTGCAGCAATTTACTTGCCTCTTCTGGACTGCTATTACATGCGAGAAATGCAGCATCGTCAGCATAGGTTGCTACTGTAATATTAGGTGTTTGGGGTAAGTCATTCGTGAAGATGTTGTAAAGCACCGGACCGAGTACCGATCCCTGGGGTACTCCTGCGTGGCAACTATACAAGGAAGACCTGGCGTCACGGTGTTTTACTCGAAACATTCTGTCTCTAAGGTAAGAATCCATCAAGGGGTAGAAAGAGTGTGGAAGTGCTTGCTTTATTTTGCATAGTAACCCTTTGTGCCAGACCCGATCGAATGCCTGTTGGATGTCCAGGAAAGCAGCAGAACCATATTCTTTCCTTTCCAAACAGTCTCGTATAGTACGATAGACTCTGTGTACTTGTTCTAGGGTCGAATGTTGCTTGCGAAACCCGAACTGATGATCTGGTATGACGTGATTGATATCTAGGTATGCATGTATCCTAGTAAGGATTATTTTTTCCCACAATTTGCTTAGAACTGGAGTTAAGCTGACAGGACGGTGTGAGGATGCATCGTTGACTGGTTTACCGGGTTTATGGATCATAACTACCTCGGATATTTTCCAAATAGCAGGGACATGTTTTGTTCTGAAGGTTGCATTAACGAGGGTTACCAGGAAGACAATACATTTTCTAGGAAGCTCTTTGAGTACCTTCGGGGTGATCAGGTCAAATCCTGGAGCTTTCTTCGAGTCCAAGCTGGCTATTTCTTTGGACAGCTCCTTTGGGGAAGTAGGTCTTATCGGCAGACACAGCTGCAGGTCCTGATTTAGGATCAGATCTATTTCAGGGTCCTCAGGGTTGTCAGATCCGTTAAGTTTGAAAACATTAGCAAGATGACTGGCGAAGGTCTCAGCTTTTTCTGGGTCTGTCCGTGCCCATGTATTGCCATTCCAGATTGGCGGTGAACATTGTTGGGGCTGTGGCATATTCCTGGTAGCTTTCCATAAAGAATGGGTCCCATGGCCATTGGGTGACATCTTTTCCAGTCTTTGTTTAACTGCAGCGTTAGTGACATCAGCAAGAAGAATCTTTAGCTCTTTTATTGATTTGTTCAGTCGCGTTTTGTCTTCGCTGTTACGGGAAAGTTGCCAAACTCTACGAAGGCGGCGTTTTTCATAAATTTTTTGACGGATTTCAAACGGGAGCGGTGTATTCGCAAATGAATGCTTCCGTGTGGGTGTGCTTGTCCACGCTGCCACTTGGATCAGGTTTGTAATGTATAGACATGCATCGTCTACATCTTCAGCAGTTTTTAACGGAAGTTTGAGAGTGATATTTTCGTCGAGATATTCTCGGAAACCATTCCAATCGGTTTTAGCGTTAGTTAGATAGGAGCTATGGGTATCACGGGGTATCGCAATAGGGCTTACAGTAAGAAGTATTGGTGTGTGATCAGAAGATCCATCTAGGTTTGACTCGATTAGGAGATTTTGATGACAAATGCCTTTTGTGATAAAAAAGTCTATAAGATTAGGAGTTCTCTCGGTATCTGTAGGCCAATATGTAGGTTCTCCGGTTGAAATAGTCGCTAGATTGTTGATCTCAGTACTACATTTTAATTCTCTACCTCTCGTAGTTGTTAACCTAGATCCCCAATGTGTGTGCTTAGCGTTCCAATCACCACCGGCTATGAATCGGTTTCCTAAAGCTTTGAAAAACTCCGTAAACATATTCTCCTTAATGGTGTGACGCGGTGGACAGTATATTGCTGAGAGGATGAGGGGTCCGGCACGATCATCGATCCGTACAGTTGTAGCTTGCAGGTACTTGGTTTCCCAAGACTCGAGTAGGCAATGCTTAATGTTCTCCTTAATTACTATTGCCGCACCACCATGAGCTTCCCCTTCGGGGTGTGAAGTTGTGTAAACGCAGAATCCACGAATGCATATGCGTGATCTTGATGTAGTGTGAGATTCTGATATAAGGCAGGCGTCAAGCTTATTGGTTCTCAAAAACATCTCAAGTTCTTTAGTGTTGGGAGCAAGTCCGTTTATGTTCCACGTGGCGATGTGTAGAGAAGTCATTTTGTCAGATTAGATATCAGGGTAGTTATAAGTCCCAGTAGGGAGCCTATTTGTTGAATTAAGAGATCCATTTTCTCACTTTGTTTGGCAAGTATATCTTCTAATTTATTAGATTGTTGGTGAGTAGATTGCTGTGTTGTTGGTTGCCTACCTTTGGCAATATCGGCATAAGTTTTGTGGGTGTTACTATGACCCTTAGTGTCAAAGTTGGTGGTAGTTGGTATGTTGATAACAGGTGTTTGAGAGGGTAGTCTAGCGCGAGAGGCGAGATTCTTGGTCCTTCGAGCTAGTATTTCTTTGTATATTTGGCATCCTTTATAATTAGCAGGGTGGTCGCAGCAGCATAAAGCACACTTGGCTGGAGTTGTCCTATTCTTTTTGCACTCTGAGGTTTTATGGTCTTCACCGCATTTCACGCATCTAAATGGTCTCATGCAGTTATTTTTGGTATGACCATATTGTTGACAGTGTTGGCATTGTACAATGAACTTTGATTTCCGTGGATCCTCAATCTTAATTTTTTGCTGTGCGATAAATGCAATGTTTTTAACGTCAGGATTGTTAATGCTAGGCTCGATATTGACGAAGAACGTTGAAGTCGGTTTCTTTTCGGGGCCGTATCGTGCATTAATTATTTCACCTCTGACTTTGTTGTTGGTCGCTTGAACTGCCTCAACAATAGCTTCATGAGGTGTGAGGTGATGCAAGTTCTTAATGACAATTCGGTAGCATTTGGAGTCCTTAGGCTTAAAAGTATACCCTATAAGCCCGTTATCTCTGAGGAGATTGATAATTTTCTTATATTCTTCTGGAGTTTTCATTAGCACGTGAAGGATATTTTTGGTAATCATTTTGAGCTTATAATTATCTTTTTGGCTAACAGTTTCAATTAGTTTTATTAACTCGTTGACGTCTTCTATACCACTCAGAACTATTGGTGGTGGTTTATTGGGTTTCTGAGTTTTTGAAAGGGCAATGTCATCATTTGGATCAAGCGGTAAGTTGCTAAACCGGTTCTTATTTACAATTCCATTAGACGGTGGTGGAGAATCGTACATTTTCCTCTTCTTATTGCCACGAGGAAGTGGTACATGTTGCCATATGGGTGGGGCAGGATGTTGAGAGATATCTTTAATTGCTGTAGTTTCAACAGGCAACAGGTCTGATTCAGGTTGTTTTTTTGAAGTTGTTGACTGTCCTCTGCTTATATCAGAGAGGGATGATGATCTTTGCCTAGAGAAGTAGCTTTGATGAAGTACTTGTTGTTTAAGTAATTTCTGTTGTGGTTGTGATATTGTTTCTTGTTTGGAATTCATATTGTTCCCACGAGTAGGGTCGATATAATAGGTCACTCACAGGGTAACGCCCATTCCTGTGAGAGGGAACTTTCACGATGTGAGCCAGTTTCATCGACGTTTGCGCTAGAGACTGACTACCTGCAGCCATTCATCCTATCGGCACGGTCACACCTTAGGATTAGGGTTATTTTTTCAGGTTAAGAGGTTGTCTTCCTCGCGACCCAGGCGACCAAGCCCAGGTCTCCGTTCTTGCGAGACATGACCACAAGATTACGGGTGTGGAGATCATTTCCTACCTCCAACATAAGAAGCTGTTAGGCTTGCTTAGTAGGTTAGTTGACCGCCGCCTACGACTCGGCGTTTGTTGTTCAATTGGCACCACCCGAGGGGCACGTGTAGGGTTATGGTTAGGTAGCTCCTACGGACGCGAACAACATTACCCCTCGATATAAGTAATAGATATGAAAATATAATAAATACATATAAATATTACGATTAGAAAGTTAATTTTGACGTTTCCTGGTATCTCAACTGAATTATTCATCATAATATGAATTATCAATCAAAATATTATCAACATATTCAACGCAGTATTATCCCTCAGTCATCATAAAACAATTCCGAGTTCGAATTACTGCTGTGATAATTAAAAATAGAATTCAAAATCGCTTATCATTTTGAGAGTTTCAATTGTTTCTACAATTTATACTTTTCCTGTAATCTTCACCAAGCACTATCAATACGGTGGTTTTCAAAATGTTTAAATCTCTAAGTTCGAAAATATTAGTATTAGCATAATGAAATTGTAATTGAGTATAGTATAATGAATTGAATTATATGAGTATTAGCATAATGAATTGAAATTGTAATTAGATTGATAAAATAACTTGATGCAAACGAAAGCAAAAAACAAATTCAACTGACTAACAAGTTATAAAACAAAAGATTAACTTTAAACGCAGGCCACTAATACGGCAGTCCTTCGGTTTTTATATATATTCTTTTCTTAAAACACACTAAATATTTAAAAGCATATTTTAAATAAGAATAATGGCAAGATGGAAAATACAAATTATTATTAGCAGAAATAAAAATCATAGAATTGTTATCAGTGGCTTTATTAATTTACGACAAGAAAGGTACAAAATATAACTCTGGAAGCCTTTTATTTACATTCATTTACGGTTATCAGTTTCGGAGATGTGAGGGTTGAAAATTAGATACATTTTTATTAGTTCATACTCTGTGAGTGATTCCCTTTTAATGTAAGGAAAAACATAGCTAAATGAAAAGCATTTTATTGGTTTTAAAAAATATTAATCAATCAGCAAAAAAAACGACAAAAGGTCTGACATGAAGTAAAAATGTTTCTTCGTCTGAAAAAAAAATGTTAAAACTGGCAAAACTCTTTAGCATTTCGTTAGCAAACTGCAGCCTGTGAGCATAATCTTGAGGCTTTATCTGCTGAACCATTTGGATTTTGTAAATCCTTGTGTAGAAGGCGGTTTAAAGATATTTTGGATAGGTTGTTCACGAACAGATGCTCTATGTTTTTGGGATTTCGTGATATTCTAGGTCGGCCAGTTCGTGGTTTATCTATTATTGAACCAGTTTCTTCAAAGTTCTGGCCCCATTCTTTGGTCGATTCAATCGATGGAGCTTTATTTTTAAACCGTATATTGTAATGAGCGCAAAATTTTCGTTGCGCTAGCATCGAAGAATCGTTGTTTTAACGTTGTTCAGAACGTACGTTGTTTCTCGTTGAATGACGTCATGGCACTAAATTCCCATCGGCCGCTCTAACATTCCGTACCTCAACCGCCCAGCTCTCCCTCGCTTCTCGACGCAGCTGCCGACTCAAATGTTAACGGACTTTTCGACCAGTCTGTATATATATATATTTCCAAACTCAATTTTATCATTAAACACCGACTGTTTCCATTATGAGATGTTACATTGACGATATAATCCTCTATCGTCGCCGAGAGATTTGTCGAACCAGCATTCCTCGTCTGAGCCGCCAGAAACTGACACAGCTAAAATTCTTTCTTGGAAATGCAACGCCTGGAATAAATGTGAGATTGCGTCACAAGCAAATACCAGATTTGTAAGACAGTTTATTGTAAATAGTATTAAATTTATTTTCGTACCACGAACCGCTTATTTTTGAAACTGCCTTTTTTTTACTTTCACTAAGATCCGCGCGCATATTAGCTTATATATAATATACGCAATTTAGTAAAAATGTAAAAATTAATTATGATTGATATCAATGTGAAGTAATTAATTAAAGTTATGCAAAATTTTACACAACTTAACTTTTTACTCGACTCAGGTAAATGGCGGAGGAATAGTCTGGGTCATTTGACAGGCTTTGTGTTTATATTTTGCAGTTTTTCTAGATACAATTATATATATGTATTATTTCTTACCATTTCACGTAAAAGGATTTGAAATCCCTGTGTTTTGTATATTTTTGTAGTTTACTATTTATTTTGTTACTCTATGGCCATTTATCCCAGAATCTTTCTATTTACAAGATAGTTTAAAGGAAACTAAACAAATACGTATATACAGAATCTTTTCCGTATACATATATAGACACCTTTTAGACAGTCGCTGCACCTATCTTGTTATAGCAAGTGACCTTTCTCAAAAACTCCTTATTTTTGTTGGCGAGTTGATCTACTATATTACAATTGTTACTAAATACCTGGTTCGAAATATAAATTTTCCATTATCAGTGTAACATTAGTATGTTTCCAAACGTTGTGTAAGAAACACTTTTATTAATATCAGAGTTTCTGAAAATGTGTTCTCAACGCTTGAGAAAGCTATCTTTCTCAACCGTTTAATAATAACAAAACACTTGAAAATTGTAGATGAATTAAAAATTATTTTGTGGAGTTAATGTAAGGTAAAATATATATTATGGAGCAAAACCTGCACAATTATGAAGCATATGAACTAGGAAATGACATTAGTTTTGAATGAGAATTATTTTTAGATAGCGAGTTCTTCTATTAACTCCTATGAATTTTAAGCTTATAAAAGATCTGAGGAACTTCAGCTTTAGTTACATTGGATATGTTTCTCATTGATGTCTTTTTATTAACCTCGAATATCCTCATTTTATCATTTATCTTAATATCAGAATAAAACATGTGGTCATTCCAATGAATTCGCTTCACAGCAAAGAAATTTAAACTAACACAAATTATTCTAAATGAATTTTCATGGATATGATATTATAATCATAATAAAGCAATATTTTCCAAAATATTCCCGAAAAAGATCAAGTATACCTTTCTCAGGTATTAAGTATACTTACACCTATATACTGGGATGAAAAGCATATTTTTCCTGAATATGCATTCATTTAATATTTCCGGAAAAAATTCTATACTTATGAACTATCGTATAAATAGAAAGATTCTGGGGTAAATGGCCATAGAGTAATAAAATAAAGAAATATGATAACTTTCCCATAAGGTTTTATATTCTTTTACGTGAAACTATAAGAAATAAAATAAATATATATATATATATATATATATATATATATATATATATATGTGTGTGTGTGTGTGTGTGTGTGTGTGTGTGTGTGTGTATAAAATTTGTATCTAAACGATCACTTCGCCATTTACCTGAGTTGAATAAAAAGTTGTAAAGTAAATAATTTATTTCAAAAGTTCTGTAAATTTTCGCATAAATTTAATTAATTGCTTAACATCGATATCTATCGTAACTAATTTTTACATTTTCCCTGGATTGCGTATACTATATATTAACCAATATGCGCGCGAATCTCAGTGAAAATAAAAAAATCAAAGGTTAGAAAAATAAGCACGAAAATAAATTTAATGCTAATTAAAATAAACTATATTGAATATACTTGGCGTTAAATTTGTAGAAATTCATTATTCACAATTAAATGAAACTACGTGATGCAGTATTATTTCTACTTTCTTTATGTTCTTTACCACGACCTTTCGTTGTAATACAACATCTTCCGGTGGGCTATTAGCAAAGATTAACTCTTAGGAACATCCAACAGCACTTATATGTTTCAAACACAATAGCGAAAGCCAGGTTTTCGAGGGTTTTTCCACTGCTTATGTTATTATATATATATATATATATTATTATATTTCCGAGGGTTATACGATATACCAGTATTTTAGTGAGGGTAATAAATTTAATTGTTGTTATTATATGAGGTTGTACAATGCAAATGTTCCGGTGTATGTAATAAAAGTAAATGGAAGTTATTCTCAGTAATATATTTATACAAAAGCAAGGGTGTTTGAAAGTTAGAACAAGGTTATACCACTAATTCTAAATATCTCCGGTTTTATTTATTCGTATTTATATATATATATATATATATATATATATATATATATATATATATGTATATATATATATGTGTGTGTGTATATATTTATTTTTTTATATTTATTTCTTTTATTTTTTTTATATACTTATATTTATATACGTGTTTGGGCTGAAACAATTTGGATATTTTCAATGAGATGTTTAGCAAAGTGAGATGTGTCTAATTTGTTATTTCGCCAGCTGGCAATGTGTTCTTTATATCTTGTAGTAAAATCTCTTCCCGTTTGACCTATGTATACACTATTACAGTCGTTATATTTAAGTTTATAGATACCACTCTCTTACGTTTATCTATTTTTTATTTTTATTAATAAGGTAAATTGTTATATTGTTAAATCATATATTGATATTTTATGTTAAAAATAAAGAAATAATGAGTTTTTTTGGTATTTATTTTGGTTAAATAATTAAGTTGCTATAACAGATATCTCGCAATTAAATCATATTTAGTTACTTCATTGCTGTATACTTTAATGAATATGCGCGACTTTCAGCATGACTTAAAGAAAAATATGTTAAATATAAGGAGTGCCTATAGCCTAACCTCGTATACAAATAATATTTTACCAACATGATACATTTATTCATTGCAAGAAACATCACTTGCCATGTGCGCGTTGCGTTCATCTAAAATTCACACGTACCTAGTTTCATTTATCAGGGATATTTGTGGAACAGAATCGTAATATTTTTAGAGCAAAGCGAGTCTTGAAAGCTTTATCACAATGGAAAGATTTTTTCGGAAGATTATGTGACCCATAGATAACGGAGATTTATAAAAAAAAATACTGAAAATAAATATATTAGGTGGCAGTCGGGGTGTTCAACCGTTAAGTGATTCGTATTTTCTTGAAATATTTCAATTTAGTCTAGGTTTGTTAATAGGTATCAATATATACTTGTTTGTTAATAGATATCCATAGTACTTGCATTTTATTGGATTTTCGGACCAGTTTCATATAGAATCAACGAATGAAACTGCCAAAACAGAAATTTTATCAATGAAGTACTTTTATCTGAGAGTTTTGGCATTAGTTTCATTCATCGGTTGTTACTTGTCGGTTATAGAGAGGACAACAGTGTCGGTTTTTAGTTAATATTTGAAAAAAATCTAAATATTTATATAAAGCATAAAACAGTAGTATCTACTGATTTATTATGCTGCAGCGCTGTTAAGTGTTATGGACTGATACAAATAAAATTAAAAAAAATAAAGAAATAAAAAAGATTTGGTTTTCAACTTTTTAATCATGTTTGAACTTCGTCAAAAATTGGGGAAAAAATAGAGAAATGATAATGTTAAATAAGGTCAGTGAAGTTAATATGGAAGCAAAACACATTTTAAATTCAAAATATTCCGGAGTTAAATTCAAATATGTATTTAAATGTACTATTCATCCTTACATAGTGACAAAATTATAAGAAATTGAAAAAATGGCATAGCTAGTGTAGCTCTATTCACAAAAGATTCCTACGTATTAATAATAAAAAATAAAAAGGTTAAAATAGTTATATAAATAAATTAAACAACGTAATGTTATTTTTCCCTGTGTATTATCTTGTATGTGTTCCAAAAGCGTTTAAGGAATTAAAAGCGTGTTGAAAATTTTCTAAATATTTCGATTTGGAATCTGCGATATAACCTTCTAATAAAATTTACGTGAATTTTCGGTAACCTTGTTTTTTATGCATAATATTGGCTTTAGTAATTTCAAAAATTAGGAGAGAGTAAGCAAATTATTTTATACTTGCCGACTCCAAAATTCTCAAATAAGACCTTATTAAATTCTTGTGTCAATAGGCATTGTGTGGATTAATATGAACTATTATTATGTAAAAATGTATTATTGTCAAAATCAAATGGTTTCTGAGAAACGGCTGTGACATATGAATAGAACCTCAGTAGTTTATGTATGGATATTGTGAGATCTAAAATATATCTGAAATAATTTTATTTACAAAATTTCATCTATGGAAGATTACTCAAGTAAATAGGATAATTTATTTCAGTATAGGTTTAATTATGTTCATCGATAATTTATTTACTTAAATGCTTAAAATATATTGTTGCGGCAACATTCAAGTAATTGGAAGTATTTAAGACTGATTTATGAAAGTATAATGGTAAATATTAATGTAATTTATTCGATAAAAATACTTAAATATAAATAAATTTCTAAGTAGCTTTAAAATCGATACACCATTTTCTGTATCGTATTTTAATGTAAAATAAGAGATACCTATGTTTGTTAGTTTAGTACCGTAATTTTAAAATTATATTATGTATTAAGCAATATTCAAAATTTGCCTAATTTAAAAATGTTTTATTTCTTTTGCTTCTGTTTTTGGAAACTAAATTTTTGCTATTAAATAATAATTAGGTATGAATATAAATACGTGAGATTCTGGGCGAGCTACGACAAAGTGGGGAAAATGGGGAAATGGAGCGAGATATAACGTATGAGGAAAATTGTCGAGGAAACCAAAAAAAATTTGAATTACAAATTGGTAACATTTATATGTGTATGTACCCATACCAGTACGTATGCGCTTATATACATGCGATATACACACATAACGCAATGGCGTTCATTCAAATACACAAAAAAAATTACGTATTAAGTATAGATGTTGGAATTTTATTTTATAAATATAGACATGCATGCTGAATAAAAATAGGTACATTATTGTATAATTAAATTAAATGTTTTAATTGGTGGAAGAACGGAGGGTCATTTGGAATACTGCATTTTAAAAATATGCGGTATAGCCATCTATAAATGAATTCATGTAAATGAAACTAAGTAGTCTATGTGTCGGTACTTATCCTTCGCGAAAAACCATTGTCGTTAAATAATCGTTTCAGCTTTTCCCTCAATTGAAGGCGGATTGATAGTCTCAATCAATTTTGTTTTGGTTTTATTGTCATCTGAAACTCCTATACCCTTCACTTTTTCTGGCTTCCATTTATCATACCTTCGAAGATAACGTCGAATGTCGTTATATTTCAACATACAAATGACAAGACCATCATAGCAAAGGACATTAAGCATCATTAAGTTGGTTTCAAATATTTGATTACCGTGTGAGAAAATAGTTATACTATACTTTGACAATTACTTTTTCCCTAAAAAGTATGTAATCGAATACGATGTTGTTTTGCATATGACGAATAAATTACAGTAATTAGGATTATCCGGAATGTTTTTTCGAAAATAACGTGTTAATAATACACGGTTTCTCCTTATTGTACATGTGCGAATAAAACACAAACCTATCTCTAATCCGACACTTTTGTAATGTAACGAGTCTACCAGCATAGCTTGCAGCTTGTATGTTTTTAAGCATCATCCAGAGGCTAATTACTTGAATAATTTGTCTTTTCGGAGAAGGCTGAAGCCGCGGGTAGATAAATCTAGGTAAGAAAGCATACACGTAATATGTGATTTATATTGATTTTAACCTACTTATATTGTGACAAAATTACAGTTATAAGATATATATTTATCAGGAATTTTCACGTGCAACTAACTACTGGAATGTACAACGTGTGTAAATTACAACGTATATTAACAAAATAATATACATACACACAAACGCGCGATATATATATATATATATATATATTTATATATATATGTATATATATATATGTATATATATGTTTATATATATATATATATATATATATATATATATATATATATATACTTTCAGAACTAGCTTTGGCCTGTGATTACGTGACTAAATTTACATGAATTTGACGGCGCGATTTAGCATACAACTGTAACCATTTTTTGGAGCCAATCGAGACAGTGTTAAAATATCAATTTTATGATATTTTCTAGTATTATTTGAATAGGTATTCAATCGACTAAAAAAATTCAAAGTCTGTTTATAGTTTTTGCGTCATGCACCTGTACACAAATAGATAGATATAAATTTAAAATATGCTACTCTAAAATTGCTTAAATATGCCATTTTTATACTACCGATATCAGACAGAGGAGAATAGGGACGGTGAAAATGCAATTATTAAAAAAATTGAGGTAGAAGAATTTTATAGTTATAAGAAACCAGACCAATAATATTCTATAACTCTTTTCGAACCAAAAGTTTAGTTGCATTTTCAACTAAGAATTTAGTCGATCTATAGATCTTGTATGGTTATAAGGTATACCAAAGGCATTTTTTTTTATACAAATCTACTTAGATAATAAAAAAATGGCCAAATTTAAACTTCTTCACTGTTCTCTTTCTAGAAGTTATCTGCCGCTTTTTTTTTATCCATCAGGGGGTGTGAGCAAATGAGTAAGTAAATAAAATATCAAATGGACGATATTTGTATAAACGGAAATTAGTGTTGATGTAAACTTGAAATTTGGTATAAATTAAAATCAAATCTCATCTCACTATATGCTTAAACATATTAAGATGAAAAGTGATGATGAAAACGTCAAGCGTTTGAATTTAGGAGTATTAAAATAACGGTAAAACAATTCAGGTAAACGGTGTAGTATCTGGTAGTATGGCTTCAAACTATGTGTACCCACATAAATCAAGTTATCATGGTGATATTTTACGAGAATGAGATGAATTGGAAACACACTGAAGCAATTTATTAAAGAGTATTTGTATTTCTCGCTAATTGCAGCCCAAAAATATTTTATGTTGTCATATCGATAAAGGACACATGTTTTATGTAATTTTTTTAACATTTTATTACAAAATCTTTTTTTCATTTATAAAAATATTTGCGTTTAAAAAATTTTTTTTTTCGATTGTGTGGGTGCCTCTTTTTCAAAATTTCTAGACTGAACAATGAATATTCAAACGCGTATTAAAATTGTTGCTTTACAATCCCGAAAAAAATGTAATACTTGGCGCAACGATATATAAACGACTTCTTTATTATTACCAGATTGAAATTTGAATTGAACCCTTGACTTTTTCGATTAAAGGAATGGATACTGAAATTTCGTCGTAAAACATTCCGGTGCTTTAAAAATAAATTTTGGCGAAAAATTTATTACCAAGTATAAATAAATAGAAGGAATTTCTTGGTATATACGTAACTGGGCAGTAGACAGATTATGAAAAAAAGGAGAAATAGTATCTATAAATAAATGAGGCAATAAATGATCTCAAAAATTAGCTTAATTGGATTATGGCAAGATAAAAAATTATTCATTTACACCGAATAACATGGAATGCAAATAACAGAGATTTTATGTGCCAAATGATTATATTTTTAATAATGATTCGGTTATGATCCTTAGCCGCCCTGTTAATAAATTATAATAAGGTTTGTTAGTTTTCTTCATTATCTTATTCACACAATCGCAAAAAATAGTTTGAATGCAGGATGTACATTTAACTAAAATTGAATGCAGGATGTACATTTAACTTGGTTCAATATTTTTGGAAAAGTCAACATTTTGCTACTCTCCCCGGCGTAACCGATTTATCACATACTGCGTTGCATCATTACACTTCGCAATTAATCTTCGTGTATTAGTTGCACAGTACCGTGATCTCGTTTGCCAGTCGCTTGTTAAATACCTTAATGGTATTGTAGAATTATAGAAACTGAATTTTAATGCAGCATATATATGTATTATAGGTACAGAACAGACAATTTGTTCAATTAGGTAGCAGATTTTCCTGAGTTAGTCTGAAATTTATATATCTTTTAGAGGATAATACACAGGCCGTGCGTGATCTTAGTTTACGAAAACTTCGTTTTATGTTATATTGAATATATTTTGCGCATTACATAATGAAATTTACAAAATGAATTTGAACGATCTAGTCAACTTAATCATAATTAATGGATAAGAAGAAAATTTTAACAAATATGTGCTAAAGCTCAAAATGCTTGCGAACAAGTTTCTTAGTGTCCTTGTCATAATTATACGTAAATTATTGAAGTTAATTAAGTACAAATTGTATAATACCTTTGAACAGTGTGAAGTTTTATTTTCTGCCAACAAAGCAATAGAAAATTTAGTCCTCCTTTTGACGGTGGTCTCTATTTGTGGCGATGCTTATATATGTCAAAGTGGCATAGTGTTACGAACAACCAGCCGTTGTTAACTACTTAATGTCTGTCGGAATCGCTGACATGTGAAGTAACATGCGAAATCCTTGTTATGATTGCATGTTTACGTTACGACTGTTAAAAAAATATTGCGTTCAAATTTGGGGAAAAATGAAATGCTTGATTTGGAAAGAAAAATATGTTAATAGTTTTTTTGTTGAATTCATGAGGACCCTAATTTATTTTTGATTATTCTTAATACAAAAATGGCGTGTTGCCAAATTGATTATAATAGCTTGTTCGGTTGTATGGATCGCCGCCCTCTTAAAATTGGTTGCTAAGCGGACAGCGAGTTCACATGACAAATTTAAATGAAATCAATTTAAAATTTTAAGATCCTGTAGATAACATACATACCCATATTATAATATTAAATGATTAACACACATGATAAACGATACAACATGATAAACGTTCAATACTATAGTGGCCTTCTAAATTGTTGCATAGATTAATATCATATGTGGCAAGTTTAAGTGGTCTTTAGTTATTAATATTGACGATTTAAGAGTCATCAAATTAAAAGAAGATGTATATTTAAGTCATATATTAACGACACATAGCTTTCAAATAAATATGTATATGTTAAGCATATACATATTTATTAGAAAGCTACACCAAAAAGGCTTAAAGAATTCCGGGCCATTTTTATTTTACGCGGTGTTAAGCTACTTAAGTAAATTTTCTGGAAATAATTATGTTATTTGCCGAAAATTCAGAGGTATTAAAGAAAATAAGACAATTTTATCATTTTTTTAATCAGTTTCATATTGAAAAAAAAAAACAAAATTTTAGAGAGTAGTCGGGTTGTGACATTCAAAGAGAAATTACGAAACTATAAGAGGCAATGGCCTGTTATTACAGAACCCTGAAAATGCTTTCCAAGTAATAAAAAAATACATTTATATTTTTATTTTTATAATTCTCAAAAAATGAATAATTACGTTCATTTTTTAAACTAAGTAATCGGGCAAAATGTTATAATGATAAATGTTACAATTTTATTACCCAACAAAAGTCTTTATAGAAAAGAAATTTGGTAAAAAAGGGGTGTTTCTTTAACTCAATGTTTCTCCAAAAATTATATACATGTATGTATATATATATATATGTGTGTGTGTGTGTGTGTGTGTGTGTGTATATATATATATATTTAAATGTCACTCCTGTATACATATTTAATTTAGTTATACCGAAGTAAACAATTAAAATATAAATTAATTATTTAGAAGCTGTCAACCCGTGCTACACCACATAGTTAATAAAAACTCTTCAAAATCTTGAAAAAAATGTTTCCTTAAAATCGCCGCGATATATTTCAGTATTTGATACCGATGACACGACTTTACCAATATTAAGTTGTAATAGATGCGAGTACTTCTTCAATTTATGTGGAATCGATGCAGATCATTTTTACAACATCAGAAAAATTAAATGTTTACGTGATATGGTTGTTCTGAGACATTCTATAAACAATTCAGCTGAGTCTCTTGAAAATTTATGGAAAGTTAGAATTTACTCGACTTTAAAATAAATATTAAAATATTTTATCATCTACGATAAATCAATTTTATACATTTAACGGAAACTATGTTCTTGACAATAATACAGATTCAAATGTTCCCTTAAACCTCATATATCAATACGCAGAATCAACCAGGATAACCATTATTTAAATAAGACTTAGGTCCGGCTTTCTACAATGTTCCTGAGTGGCAGTTTGTGTGATCTCACATAAGTATCCACGTCTGCAGAACATTTTTATATCTTAAATATAGAAATAGATTAAATATTTCTTATAATAATAAAAGAAAATAATTCCTACAAGGGTTGGCATTAAACATGTAGAAAATAAAAGAGAAAGTGTATATTCAAATTCAGTTAGAATTGTTCAAAGAATATATATGTGTATATATATATATATATATATATATATATATATATATATCTTACTTAAGCGAAACGGCAATGGCGCCATGTAGCGGTGCTCTCAGAGAAGTATTTAATTGATCCTCAAATAACTGTTTTCCGAGATGAGAAATACTCTAAATGTAAATGCATATGTATGTTCTATAGCGAACATGACATTGCGGTTAAAGTCGGTTCATTTCTTAAACAACTCTTACGTAATAAGGAAACAAACAACAAAAATATGTTTACAATATTGAAACTAGACCAGGACAAGACCTAATTCCAGAAATATTAAACTATGATTGAGCTGCTCACGCAAACCTTGCAGCGAAAATTGTTGTGTTCTCTTCCTAGATAATTACTTATATTTTGTTTCCTTTCAATCATGACTGAAAATAACGTTACATTTCATTTTCATTTTCTCATCTTTTTAACTTATATTAACTTTAATTTTTTTCTTGAACGATGAAATACTTCAAGTATAAACTGAAATAAATTCAAATGAAATAAGGCATTGGATATTAATTAAAAAGTACACCAAGTAAATAATTAATCATCAAATCAAAGATTTCTTCCATTGCGTGCTAAACGTACTCGAAATCACTTGATCAAAGTCTATTTTCCTGAATTTCATGGGGTAGAAAGTTAAATGTTCGTATAATTATACTTAGTATATAAAACAAAAGAACTGAACTTTCCAATTCTAGATATGACCATTTGGTGGAGTGTTGACAAAAAAGTCACAACTTTTTTTTTGTTTTGAACCTATATAGTTTCAAATTAAAACTGATAAAATGATAAAGGAAGAAACATAATGAAAAATTTCAAAAGTTTTCTTAAATAATATTAATAAAAACCAACATTTAAAATCGTTTTCTTGCCTTCACGTATTTTAGAACCTGAACGAAAATTACGAATATACTTGAAGGCACCTACATCTACTGAAACATATCAGCATCGTATACATCCAAAATATAATATAATTTAGATTGTGGCATGGAACATACCGTGCGAGTTCAACTCACATTCGCCGCTTGTTCTCGAAGTGTTGATACGTTTAAGGAATTTGGAGCAAATGACAGGAACAAGTGACATAAATGGGAAATGCCTTATAAGAAAAATATCGAGAAACAATTACATTAAACGTGGTTGATAATTTTGTCACATCGACGATGCTACGGAACCTGAATGTGTACGCTGTCAAGGCTAGAATAAGTTATTAATGCTCTCAGCGGTAACTAAAAACTAAAAGAAGACGGTCGAATCTTTAAATATATGCGTATATATTATGATGGATGACGTTTCGATAAAACATAATGGAGGACCGGATATAAGGGGAAGGGGAGAAGGAAGCATTTGTCAGTTAATGCGAGGACCTTCGGTCGGGCCTGACATCGCGATGTCGGCCGCAACGATATTTTATTTAAGTTAAACATTTAATCAAAACTTGCCTTTCCTCCTTGCTTTACTCGATAAATGAAAATGAATTCAAAGTAATGACTATTTATACTATTTAGACTATTTTACATTGCAACATGCCTGAAATAATACTGAATTATCGAAAGAATGAAATCAAAATAAACGCTGCATGAAGGTATCATTTATTTTAAAACCGAATATGGATGTACGGTGTGTTTTAAATTGTAAGGCGCTTGATCATATGCTCAATTTAGTAAAGAAAAATATATAAATTGTTCAGGAAGATATAATTTATTTTGAAGAAACTATGGAACGAAAGACCACGTAGACAACGTTAAGAGGACTGCGAAAATCAATACTAGAAAAAGCAATATCAGAAAAAAATGAGACAAAAAAAATATTTAGAGACGTATATTTCATCGTAAAGAGGACGATGAATGGGTTGCCTGTTCTATTAAGAGAAAATATCGTATTGTGAGATTTAAGAGGAAATCTCGATATTTTCGTAACAAATAAAGAAAAATTAACCCTTCAGAAAGAAAGCGTTAATTTTGAAAGATGCAGTGAAATAGATGAAGTTAAGTAATGTATCGCCACATGTAAACATTCGGAGACATCTTTTGGTTTTAAATAAATAAAAGGAATTTCTAGCTTAATACGTCTGCAATAAAAAGTGAAAAAGATATTCGGTAAACAAAATGGTTTAAAACGTGGTACAAAATTATGTAAAATTTATTGGTTAAATATTTAATGTCGCAATTATCGTGGCCCTAATAAAAAAATAATATAAATATAAGTTATTTTATTGTAAAATATACAGGATACCTCTTAATGTATTATTGAACTATATATGGTATTTACAAAAAAGGATAAAATCAAGCCTTAAATAAAACCTTTCAAATTCGAGTTGAACTCGCATTGCGAGGGTTCAGTACATTTTTAGGCATTTATGAACTTTTATCCATAAAAAGTTCTAATAAATTATTAGCAAATATTAATTTTTATTAATATAATATAAAATGATATATACAAATATAAAATAATATATTATTACATGTTTCACAGGCGTAGAAATATAGTGAATATTTGAAAAGTTATAGGACCTAAGATAATCGCTATAGTTTTTCTGTAATAATCAGTTAAATTTTTCCAACACCGTATTTTTCCAAAAAATAGCCTTTAGGAAGAATCACGACATTAAAGAAAGGTGCACAGATAAAAAGAGCTAACAATTGTACTCATAAATATCTATAGCTGCCTCACTTAATAGCAAATGTTCTCCAAGCCGTTACATTAGTCGTAAAGAATAATGCGTGTTCGGAATGCATGAAACGTAAAACGTCGCAGATAGCGGATATCTAAACGCGAGATAAAAGTCCGTTTATACCTAGCTACTTTATGCCGCTGAGATCTTACCCTAACAAAAACGCCAATGACAAATGAACTCCTTTTTTACAGGGAACATCCTTCGCCATGTTTGATAAATAAAATAATTTTTACTGCAACCCAAACCGTCACAGCGAGCGGTCAGTCATGCGAATTTTTATAAACCATTTCCAGGCGGATTTTGGGTTTGTATGACGAAATCGACAAGTACAAATAGGTTTGGGTCAGCCATGTCGCACTCGGGTTTGGGAATCGTCACGCAAATACGTGTATGCCGTTGTTACGGCGATATCGATTTGCAGCAACGTGCGTAAGTTCCAGATGTATGTATGTATTCTGCACAAGGTTTCCCAACAGTTGTAAAAAGTTACTCGCTTTTACCGCAACATTCCACTGTGACAAATGGTAACGTTTTTATCATTATTAAAATGGCATTATATTTTTATTTTGCGTCTACCTTTTTTTTAATACAAGCTATTTAATAATATGTAAGTTAAATATATAATTTCTAGATGTCTAACCAACGTCGATGTGTACGCTGTTGCTGTTGTTAAATATGGTTACATATATATATATATATATATATATATATATATACATATATATATATATATATATATATATATATACACATATATATATATATATATATATATATATATATATATATTTATAAATGTACGGATAAATCCGAAAAATTTAATTCTAAGGGCAATTAATTTTTTTTTTAATATACTCTTATTCTGAAAAATAAGTTGATGACTATAAATTGATTTATGGAATAAAACAGAATAAGAAAAATTACAAAAAATATGAATCTTCTTAAAATTTTAAATATTTCACATCTAACTGATAGTAAAACTAAAAGTAAAACCAAACCAGTGATACGAGTATACATTGTCATTGATATGCGAAAAGAAAACACATATATTATCTCGAAAATATTTTACTGAGCCAAGTAGTCATGTAATTACAAACTATCTATACCAGTAAGAACTATGTAGAAGACATCTTATTTAAATAGCTGGCAAAGAAATACAACAATAATTTTATTTCAAAGAAGAAAAATGGGGCCTTTGCGAAGCCAAAATGACTAATTCCTACTTTTCTCGTTAATTTCATATAACATGCATTTGTATGCTCAAATTATGACCATCTTTTATATTCTATGAAAAGTTGTTCCTAAATGCTTTGTATGTTCTTTAAATACAAATTTAATGTCTATTTAAGAAATAATGTGTCAGTTTTTCACTCTGAACATAATCCTGGTTTATGTTTTAATATGGCCCCAATAAACATTTATTTTCGCTTTTATGCAGGTTGTTCTGGAGTACGTAAAATATTTGTGCTATTGAACTTACAAAGCCTAGACTGTATGGTAGCTCTACGTATCCCCCACCACGCTGCACTATCAGTGTATGAACACATGCTCTTTGCTTCAGTTTGCAGAAGAGAGGGAGTCTTATTAATTAGGGTACATTTATTTAGACTTTCCTCCATAAAATGAACTATCATGTGAGGAATTCGAAAAAATCCAATTTTTCATTCGAAGTTGGAAAAAAGGAGCTTGAACACATAGAGGGAGTTAAAAATGTTTAACATTGAAGAGTTCATATTGTTTATTTTGAACTATATATAATTAATAATGATAATATTTTTAATATTATTGAACAATTTTTTTTTTATATCGTAATGCTTACTCGTTTAATGAAAATATTCTATTTTTTTAGACTTTTAACACATATAATAATAAGACAAAAATATACTCCGAAACAATTTGGAGACTCACAGAAGAGTACCTAAATATTAATATTAACTCACAGAAGAGTACTTAAATATTAATATTAAGGAGTACCTAAATATTTTCTATGACATTCTAACCTATGATATTAACTATTCAGTAATTTTCGCTTGATATGTTCCTGACAAAAAAATCTTTTATTTCTTTATTTAAAATTTTAACCATATATGTATTAAATTGAAAAACCATGATGCTGTGTTAAATGGACTAGTAGACAGATATAACATATCATAAATACTGCCAAACAACAAATTTCAATCTGGTCAGTCAATTGGTTTTGGCACTAGACTGCCGAGCAAACAAATACACAAAAATATATATAAATTTTTTTATTTTGTGTATTTGACTTTTCTTTTATTTCTGTTACAATAAGATCGATTTCGAACAAATATACGAGTTTGAATTTTTTTAAAATTACATTTCCGTAACCATTACAACATTTTGAAGTATACAATTGTTAAATGGGTAAAGTCAAGTTTGAAGAAAACCTTGCTATTAGTATGAATCAGGAATTCCATGATCAGATATACCTATTTTCTTTTAATTGCCTTATAAATATACTGATCCTGAATATGTACCTACCCCTTAAAATCCTACGCTATTACATTATTAAAAGATTTTTCGGTACGTAAATAATACATAGTTTTCTAAAAAAATATTTCTAAAATGTATCGAATTGTTTATCAAGGTATCTCGTACATTATTATGGTACCCTAAGATGGTTTATATGATCGAGAAGAAACGTATTCATTCACACTTATGTTTCCTTTGAAAAGAAACCAAAATTTGCAAGGCCGGCAAAGTAGAAAAAAATACTTTTTTCACGACGTCAATGTGCAATCAGACTCATTTTCCCGATTTTTTATGTTTAAATCTACACGTAGTAGTATAAAAATTTTCAAAATATATTTTTATCACATCTTCAGGTGAGCTATTAATAAAAATCTTTGCTAATAGCCCACCTGAAGATGTTTTAATACAACGAAACCTAGGTCGTGGTAAAGAATTTGAAGAGAGTAGAAATAATACTACATCACGTAGTTTCATTTAATTGTGAATAAAGAATTTCCACAAAATTAACTCCAAATATATTCAATAAATAATGATATATTTCAAGCAAATTTGTTTTTAAATGTAACAGTGAATTATTCTCACCAAGTACTGACGATTACTGAATATGTTACTATTATTATAAGTATAATATTATTTATACTTTCTTAAATTCTTTACCATGACGTAGATTTCGTTGTATGAAACCACATCTTCAGGTGGGCAATTAGCAAAGATATTTGCTAATTGCCCACCTCAAGATGTAATAAAACGAAACCTAGGTCATGATAAAGAATTTAAATAAAGTAGAAATAATACTATATCACATAGTTTCATTTAAATGTGAAGAATTAATTTCTGGAAAATTAATGCCAATTATATTCATTAAGTAAAATAATTATTTTTCATTATGATTAATGAATAGACAAAAACAATATTATTAAACTTGACTCTTTAGTCAAGCAGCTTGTCTAACGAATGTCCGTATCACAGAATAAAAACAGACTAAGAATCTATTGGACCAAATCATAACATATAAATATATATATATATACATACAAACATATATATATATATATATATATATATATATATATATATATATATATATATATATATATATGTACGTCGAATTAAGAGATAAAACCTTATTAAGTGTTATACCATATTTATGATACGTATTTGTTTACTAGGCAAATGTACATAGCATTAATATTTTATACCAGTGTTTGAGAGACGCTGTATAACTACGTTTTTCCGAAATTGTTTCGGTGCTTTTCTTACTATGGAGGTACTTGTGATTGACAGGGACATAGGTCGCAGGGCTCAGAAGGGTGCGACATATGGTGATTGCATTATTCCGTTGCTTTTCCCTTGGGTAGGAATCGTGTTAAGGGTCCAAAATGACACGTACGTTATTAAATTTATCATTTTCTGTCTCACAATGTTATAGACGATTTACGAAAGATTTGGGGAATAGTTTTAAGGAGAAGATATCGTCTCAGTGATTTATTTATATAAAAAAATAACTAACAAGTTGATAGTTCTACTCCTTAAGACAATCTCTTTGGATAATTACTTCAAATCAATAAATACACAATCAATAAATACACAAACTTTTTATTAATGTTCATATTTAACTCGTTCTTGACTGCTGTCTGACCATCGTATAAAAGTTAAGTATGCATAAATACATATTTTGATAAATATTTATGACATTTAAAAGCTAGATATATACATTTAAAAGCTAAATATGAATAAATACATATTTTGATAAATACATATTCCCACTTAAAAACTTGCGATAATGTAATCTAGAAGTTTAAATATGAATATGAAAAGGTACACACCAAAATTACACGGGCATGTTCTGGATACCCCTAATCAGAGTAAATAAATTACATATACAAATAGAGTTAATAATATTGTTATAATTTTATACAGAGTTTATAATTCATAGAGTCATATATTGCACGACAAGTAATGATATAAATCAACTATTGCGTAGAGAATATACAACTTCACAGTACGGCGCTCTCGAGTGTGAATATTTAACAATATTGTCAGCAAATGTTTAAAACTTATAAGGCAGAATGCCTTGTTAAAGTGTTTAAACCATATTTACTTAATAGCTTGTATCCCTAATGACTTCTTACTGCTAGCGTGTTTCATATAATGGACGGATTTCTTAACCACTTTTACACAATCGCATATATAATTGCTGGTGAAAATTTCTATTAGTATACAATGCTTACTTAAAGAGATATCAAGAGCATTATTTGTCCTCGTCCTTCTAAAAATTCGTACAAAATTATAAATTTAAACCGAAAATAAAAATAACACGACCCTTTATTTTGTTTACGCCATAATCACATTGCTCCTTCATACAGAATTATATCAATCACATCGCTTTTCTCTGGTCATGGGTCAATACCTTGTGATATACATAGTAATGCTAAAATAACTACTGTGCCAGTAAATGCTAATTATATTTGATACACGTTCTCTAAATGAAAGCAATGACATTGTTTGGATAATCTCGAAAAATAATCGCAATTATATGCGACACGCATTGAAATATTTATGTCAAAAAGTTTGTATTCGTAATATAAAAAAAATTGTTATTAAAATTAATTTCTATCACAATCTCAAGTTCCAGGTCAATAAAAGAAAAGAAATAATACTAAATTCAATAATGACATGGTTCTTTAATAACCCTATCTCCTTTGCCATTGACATGTGTTAAAAAGATTGATTTATACAAAGAAAATAGCTAATACATTGCTAATTTTACTGATTAAGTTTTTCCGTAAATCGCTTCAAATTAATAATCAGAAATTCTGTGCACATCAGACATGTTGAATGTCACTGTGTTCATGATACATCAACTCTGATTCTACATCAGCAAACATCCCTCCCCTCCGACGCAACAGAACTAATAAGCGTAAGTTTCATAACGACGTTTACATAAGACCATTACCGGAGTATTCAATGGAAATTTCTTCAGGAAAATGTGAAAGAACGCTAACGATAATACTTCACGAGCAGTGGGGGTATCTATACGCCATGGTGGTGAACTTCACTTATTGAGGAGATTAAGAAAGGGCACTCTCAGAGAGGAGCGCTTAGGGTAACCATCGCACTACATTTAGCGGCCACAATATCACGCAAGATTCCCTCATAACAAGTTGATATAATCACGATGCGATACATTATAGAAGTAGTAACCTGCGTGCGCGGTACCCAGAACTCTTAGATATTTTAAAATCCTGTCCAAATTTCGAAGAATCTATGGATACTATATGGTATGTTTGTGTACATACATCGTGGTATACATTTGTAAGTTAGATATTCTTGACGAATTCTGTTCATCAATTCTTAAGTCCACGCTCTCGGTTCTTACTACACAAGTGATAATTAAATTCAAGTCCCTTAGAAGACATTCAACTGAAACATAGACGCAATTATTTATTTAATAAAACAAACCTTCAAACGTAAATTCCGAAAAATACAATTTAAATTTATTTAGTAATTATTTTATGAAATTCTCCAAAACAAAGAAATAAAAAAGAAGAACAAATAAGTTTCTGAAGAAAAATGGCGTCGAGAAAAATGTAGAAGCAAACTTTATCTGAACCCCTGGCCGAACTTAGTAAAAGCCTATTGCAAATACACAAACCGATCCATTATTTTTTGCATACTGCCTAACAAACTTACTGACACATTAAAATGAAAAATATATTCGATTCTAATTCTATCACTCGATAGGTCCTTCGTATACAATTTTTCGAAAATATACCTTACATTGATCACCTCAAAGCAATTTATGCGATTATACTGATTACTTTTAATAATATAAATAACTGAAGTCAATTTTTACAGAATAAAGCGCGTTCTAGACGTTGGTTAAAATATCTATTTAATTGCACTTCAATTTGCATAATGCTAATCGGCAATTTTTTAAATCGTTATAAAATGTCATATACATAGTTACTGTAAAAATAGGTAGCATATATCCTTAAATTAGAACATTAAGTGACCCCATTAACTGAAATAAAATCAGTTTACCTACTTTCAAGGCGTAAGTTAAACTACACTTGACGTTAAGTTTATTTAATATTCATATATTTAATATTTAATATTTTAATATTACGATTTAACGCTGTAACATTGGGATGTATTAAAAGTGAAGAGAGACTCGAAAAAGGTGGTATTGGTATGCGATTGACGGTTGAAAATATAGCCTGTGCTAATTTTTTTTAGAACGAAATTGTGTACGAACGGAAAAATTATTAAATAGAGAGTGAAAATAGCAGAAAATAAAGTAAAAAAAAAAAAATTTAAAAAAAAATTTAAAAAATGCCCGTGTACAGCACTTAACGGGTATTTGACCTTCAGGTCTTATGATTTAACCCAGTCTGGGAAAAATCCGCCACTTCAAGTCGTCAGCCAGCGAAGAGGCAATAGCGAAGAGGCAATTTTTAACATGAATCATACTTATGAAAACTATGATATCGACTCATGTGTATATAGTTTACTATTTTTTTTTTAAAACAATATTAGTTGAGATCTCACTTTGATCAAAGAGAGGCATGAGGCATTATTCATCGATTACAGCGAGTATTTATTTCAGTTTTTAAATGAGTTAACACTCCTTATCAAAACAAACTTCACATTTATATATTCTTTTTAATAACGAACAAACAAATTGAATAAATGAATTATCAGTTTTGTATTCATTCCTTTTGAAAATCATGACCAAAAACTTATGTAAATAAATATTTCCACATGGACGATTTAAAAATTAATTAAGAGTAACACCTATATAACAATCACTTTACATAGTCAAGATGATCTCCATTTTTCACTTCATCCCAATTATCCCACAAAATTAACCAACCGATCCCAAATGATTCAGTAATGTGCTGTCTTCCGATTAAAGATAATAATTACAAATGTTGGTCAGAAATATGTATAATAAAATTTATTAAAAGACTAAATTATCTTTTCATAATGAAACAATTGATCATTACCCAAATTTCCGACACAATTTTTGTTCATTTTCTTGAGTTAAATACGAAAATGCAAACATGCAATACAGCGAGTTTGTGATGTCGGTTGTCACTTCAAGTGTCAGCCACGAAAAATCACTGAAGTTTTGCAAGTTTGACAGCAAGTTTAATTGCAACAGGGAGTGACTTGTCATTCGACGAGAGACTAATAAACCAGCTGCGCTACCAAGAGGGACCATTTTCACAGCGGAGTATAAAACCTTAATAATCTCGCTAGCAGAAACCGAAAATTACTAGTCTGCAACAAGAATATTAAAAGAACTTTAATTTACTCATCAATTGGACTACAATTTTAGGGTAGGTCCCTAAAACTTAATAAAATGGTTTATTGAATTTTAGGTAAAACTTATTAGAATTTTCTTCATGTTCATTTTCTTTTTCTAAAATTAACTAAATTTCTTAACCCATTAAGTTTACTCCACTATAAACTACATTTGAAAATACAAGTACGTGGAACCGCAGCAACTTAAAAACGGTGAAACGAAAAATAGTACATTTATAACAAATTAGCAGTTTTATAATATAATTCTACACTATCTGGCTATATTATTTCCAGCATTAATGCAAAACATAGTTTTTTCCAATCCAACGAAATCAGAAAACAGCTATTTTTTGCATTGATGTTCTTTTCTTACTTTTTCAAATTCTTAGAAGTGCATGCATTAATCAAGTAACGAGAATGATAATAAAGTTAACATTATGCATATTATATGTCAAGTTTAAGGCGCTGAAAACACCAGTTTGAGCTTACTTAAAAATATTTTTAGCAAAAGCTACTACATTATCTAAAATATCTTTTATATCAGAAAAAAAATCCAAAAACATCTCGCAATATAAATTTTAAACCAAATTAATTTATAACACTTTATGAATAGATTTAAAAAGACTAACTGTTCACGTCTTATTTAAAATCTTGGTTGATTTTTATTTTTATTGAAGTAAATAGAATTCCAATAAAATAATAACACATTATTTCTCTCGAATACCAAAATGCGTTTTGGCAATGTCTGTTACTACTCTTTTACTCGCATGTAAACAGACAGTGTGCGCTGAGGTGCGGTGCTAGTCGGACTTATGTCGCTTGTTTTCCCACTCGTTCAAAAAGCAATATAATTAAATCAATTCTAATCATAGATTTCGATCTGTGTTTTAATATCATAGAAATAAGTTTAGTTTATTTAAAATATTGACTTTGTTAAAATAAGCTTTCCGTATGCGCAAATGTTGCATTAAAGACGAAATAAATTAGTAAATACATAATTGAATAGATAGCATAAAGCTGTAGATACAGATGAATATATTCATGAATGATAAGATAAAAGAATAGATAGCATAGAGCTGTAAATACAGATAAATAGATACATGAATGAATAGATAGCATAGAGCTGTAGATACAGATAAATAGATACATAAACGAATAGATAGCATAGAGCTGTAGAAACAAATGAATAGATACATAAATTAATAGACAGAATAGCGCTGTCAATACAGATGAATAGATACATGAATGATAAGATAAAAGAATAGATAACATAGAGCTGTAAATACAGATAAATAGATACGTAAATGAATAGATAGCATGGAGCTGTATATACAGATAAATAGATACATAAATGAATAGACAGCATAAAGCTGTAGATACAAATAAATAGATACATGAAAGATAAGATAAAATAATAGATCGCATAGCGTTGTAAATACAGATAAATATATACATAAATGAATAGACAGCATAGAGCTGTAGATATAGCTAAATATATACATAAATGAATAGATAGCATAGAGCTGTAGATGTATATGAATAGGTACATAAATTAATAGACAGCATGGATCCGTAGATATAGATGAATAGATACATAAATGAATAGATAGAGCTGTAGATCATAAAATGAATAGATATCGTTATTTCTAGTGTTTTATTTTAATAGTTGTAAAGGGTCATCTAAAAAAAAGTCATAAGGCTGCTTTACTCTTGTCTATCCTTGATGGAAGTCGGTAGGAACACAATAAGTCTTATGTTCTCTAGTATGTTTGAACTAAAAATAACAGGTAATTAAACCAATGTTTTACAACTAAAATAGTTTCTACGGGCAACCTCGAATAAAGTTATCGCATAAGACAATTATAGGCCTAAGTGTACGAACTTGCACATACACTGTTTCCGAGAAAAACGGTTTTAACAGACGGACGGACGGACAGATGGAAAATCAAGTGAATACCATAGTGTTTCCCTTTTATTTTTCATTCTGAGGGTCGGAGCAGTAGACATAAATATTTAGACCTAAACAAGGAATTTAGTAAATTTAAGTTGGGAAGTATTAGTTCTTACTTTAATATAAAATACTTATATTCCAAAAGCAAACCTTCGTTCGTTTATATAATAAAACGCAAAATGCTAATATCTGCTCTATGCACAAGTCACTTATAAACAACTCTACGAATTTCGATGCAATTTGTTCCTTCATAACCCATAAATATAGTCACGTGCTTAAGATGATTACTCAACTCTTCCATTATGTAAATATTTAAATAATTAATAGTAAAAATGGTAATTATTATATGTAATAATCACTTTTTTATTGGTAATCTTTCAGATAATCGGTTTTGGTTTTTAAAGTGATTTTAAAATTCTTCATTTTATGGTGGTATTTATTTTGATTCAGTAAAAGTTTTTTAAGTCAATAATGCATTTGGATTTATACATTAGTAACAATAATATTATCTCCTGGTTTCACTATCGTTGAAATAGAAGAAATATGCAATATACAAGCACTTTTCCAGGGCAAATAGCGGACAAATGGGCTGGTTATATCATGATGTCATAAGAGCCTTTAAAGATTTACAAAAAAGTTTAGATAAGCTATATTAGAAGAGATATTTCCTTTAAGACTATTTATATTTACTAATGTTTCCTTGATTAAAGTGGTATATAGAATATACCTCAGTTTTAGCTGGCTAAGTATTACATTAACAAGTGCAGAAACCTGTAATAAACAAAAACCTACAGTCGATAGCTAACAAAAAAGACTCCAGTTGTATTTCAAACCATTAAAAATACGATATTTAGTTAGAATTAACTAATCTTTTTCATTAGTTCTCACCTGTTTTCTAATAAATACTTTCATAGGACACTGTTTCTACATATAAGTACTAAACATTTCTCTTCATTTCCATTTTATTCAGCTTTTTTTATATAATTTCTTTCAGAAACTGCTCGCATTTAATAAATTTTACAAAGTTTCGTCATCCAATTTAGAGGGTAATGTATAACATCAAAATTTTCTTCAAATCATTAGTTACGTGTCTCCAATATGTCCAACATACGAGGTGCAAATGTAATTTCCAAGAATATAAGCTGCTGGATCTATTAACTAAAACTGGTTTCATAATTCTAACAATTAAGCGGGCTCTACAAAGTTTTCAGCGTCTACTAACAAGATTGTCAAAATTTCCCATTCAAGCACGCCATTCCGTAAAGTTGGACATTCTTCGCAGCGCATCTGATTTATTATATTCCGTCGTGGGACACGTTACTTCTCTTCGTAATTAAACTTGTGCAATGTTGTTAAATGTACTCGTGTTAGTTAGTTGCTTGATGGCAGGAAACCTTATTATAAATAAAATTATTTATTTTCGATATATCGATGACTCAACGAAATTTATTAACGCGATATCAACTTAAAGAGGAATGAATTAATTAATCATATAATGTAAATATATGTAATAAAACGCTTATCATTATGACGTAAAGGTTTATCAGTTTAAAATTTTCTTTTTATTATTTTTAATATTAAGTAGATTAAATATGTATCGACGATGTGAGAAAGGTTATTCAAAGATTTTTTTTGTTATGAGGGACGACATGGATATTTTTAGTAACTTACTTACTTTTAAAAATATTTTTGTACATATATTTAAGATTATTTCAAAACTAATTGCTATCATTATAAGATAAAAACAATAAAGGGCGTGCTATTTCAATATAGACTAATGCGGTCTAAGGCCAAACGATTTGCAGTAAACCTAAATAAAGTTAGTTGATTTTATTACGTGCTTCAGTGTTGTTATTATAAGCTTTAATCACTACTTTCTTTTACTTTTTTCTATTCTGCCTTGATTAGTACCAGGAGATAATTCTACGATTGTATTCTCATGGTTACATTATAAGAAAATACATTGCACACGGTTGATTTGAACTCACAGCTTATGGATGAAGCTAAATCGAGATCTTATTTTAGTGACCAATTTCTTCTTTTAGTCTGATATGTGCCTTATGTAATTACGATATGATTAATCTATACATTTGTATTTATATTGTCTGATATGCAATCTTCGTTATTTGTTTAATGAAAACTCCATACTTAATACGAATAATACTTTTTAAGGCTCAAAACATCTATTTTCCTTTAAAAAACTGATTTTGCGTGACGAAATGCGTTACCTCAAATTAAGGGCCATTTATTCATGCAATTTGAACATGTTGTTATTTTTGGACCGCAATATGCGAAAAATATAAGTACTCCTTAATAAATTTTTTCAATGTGTTTCTAATTCATCTTATTATCGCAAAATATCACAATGATAACTTGATTTATGTTGGTGTACCAAGTTCAGAGTCACACTACCGGATAATGCACCGTTTACCTGAATTGTCTTGCTGTTATTTTAATATTCCTAAACTCAAACGCTTGACGTATTATTTTAGCATATAGTGATATGAAATTTGATTATAATCTATCACAAATTTCAAGTTTGCATCAACAGTAATTTCTGTTTATACAGTTGACATTAAATATCACCAATTGGATATTTTATTTATTTACTCACTTGCTCATACACCCACTCATACATAAAAAAAAATCGGCAGATAACTTCCAGAAAGAGAAAAGCGAAGAAGTTCAAATTTGACCATTTTCTTTTGTCTAAGTACAGGCTGTCCAGTGGCCGATTTTAATTTTTTAAAAACCACGTTTTCCAAATGGCGGCCATCGAGTCTGACACACTCTTCGAGTCTAGCACGCATGTTTTCAAAAACGCGTTTGCAGAGCGACTGGGGTATCCTACTAACTTCGACTCGAATATTTTCTTTCAGTTGTGTCACAGTGCTCGGATTTGTAAACAACGGATTTTAAGTATCCCCATAAGAAAAAGTCACATGGGCTTAAATCGGGTGACCTAGGTGGCCACGGTACGGTACCGTTTCGGGATATGTTTTTTTCTGGAAATAACTGCCGCACTACATTCATGGACACATTAGCAGTGTGAGCTGTGTGAGCCCCGTACTGCTGGAACCATGTGTTTTGGTTGAAGGATGGACTATTCTGTAGTTCTACTCTGAAAAAGTCATTTAACATCTGGGCATATCTCTCCGAATTCACAGTTACAGTTTGGCCACGTTGATGTTCAAAGAAATAAGGCCCTATGATTGCAGATGCAGACATGGCACACCAGACTGTTACTTTAGGCTTATGTAAAGGCTCTTGATGCATTTGTCTTGGATTGTGGACATCCCAGTAACGAAATTTCTGCTTATTCACATATGCTCCAATGTGAAATTGAGCTTCGTCACTAAAGAATATTTTGCCCATCCGGGTAACAGTACGAAATCTCAACAACATCACCTCCGTGTAAGTTTTTCTTAATTCAAAGTCAGAATCGTGTAAATCTTGAACAATTTGAATTTTATATGGATGGAACTTTGAACTCAGTTGGAATTCAAGAATAGTTGTAGAATATCATTAGTCTGATTTATTATAACCATAAGTTTCTTCGACCTCAATTTCTTAATAATTACATTTCCACCGCTCCTATTCTGTTCTGTCTGATATCGGTGGTATACAATTTATATTTTTAAGCAATTTTATGGTAGTATTAAAGCATATTTTAAATTTATATCTATCTGTCTATTTGTCTACAGGTGCATGACGCAAAAGCTTCTAACGGACTTTGATGACGTGGTAAATCCTGGAAATAAATGAGATATAAGTATATGATCGTATCATTTTTAGTACGATATCAACAGGTCCAGAATTTATAAAATGTGAGACTACCCGAAAATTTCGTTGCCTAAAATTGCTGCAAAGAACGTGTCCTTTGAATTTCTTTATTGACTTTTTATTTTTGGCCACAAAGTCGATTGAAGACTTAATCCAATAATTCTAGAAAATATCAGAGTATTAATATTTTAACATGGTTTCGATTGGCTTTAAAAAATGGTTACAGTCGTATGCTAAATCATGCTGTCAAAGTCTGTCCACATGTAAATTTAGTCATTTAATGACAGGGAAAAGCAAGTTCTGAAAGAAAATATGTAAATAGAATACTAAATCCTTAATAAACTCGAAGCGTATACAAAGGGTGAAAATAGGACTTATTTGATTCCTGCCATACAGATAGTGATCATTACACTGAATCACTGTAGTCCTTTTTTTTTGTCCGCTTCATAAGACGGTTTTGTAGCGGTTTAAGCGGGTGCACCCTATCAGGGTGCACCCGCTTAAACATATATATATATATATATATATATATATATATATATATACACAGGCGCGCGCGCTAGTGTGAGTGTTTATTATATTGTTAATAAACGTTGTACGTTCCAGCCGTTGTATAAATCACCCGCTACGTGTATGTGTTCTTACCTAGATCTATCTATCCACGATATTCAGCCGCCTCGTAACATTACAAAAGTATCGGGTTAGAGATGGGTTCGTATTGTACTCGTACATGTACACTAAGGAGAAACTATATATTATAAAGAAGTTATTTTCGGTAAAACGTTCCGGTTTATCACAAATACTTAAATTTATTTGGCATATGCAAAACAATATCGTATTCCAATACACCCTTTTTACGGAAAAAATAAATGTCAAATTATGATACAACTATTTTCTCACAGTGTGGTGAAATATTTGAAACTGATTTAATGATGCTTAATGTCCGATGTAATGCTACGATGCTTTTTTTTCATTTATATATTGAAATATACACCTTTATTCTGTGACAAAACAGTCAGTTCATACTTTGATGCTGGACGGGTCGTTATTTCTTAAGGTGATGTGCCTCTCCCTCATAAATTTTCGTTGTTTTAACAGGTATTTTGGACAATTGAAAGTGTTAAAGACTGTTTCAAGACGGCAGTACTACTACGAAGGAAATAGTTTGACTGCTAGGAATGTAGATTTAACTAAACTGGTTCAATATTTTGGGAAAAAAAGTTAGAATCCACGAAGTATTTGCCGTTTCTTAAATCAATTCTCACCATATTCTATTCAAGTCACAATTTGCTACTCTTCCCGGCGCAACTAATTTATCATGTCCCGCGTTGCGTCATTATCCTTCGCAATTAAACTTCGTGTATTAGTTTCACAGTACCATGATCTTGTTTGCGAGTCGCTTGTTAAATATGTTATTAAGTTTGTAGAATCGTAGAAAATTAATTCTAATACAGAATATATATGTATTGTATATTCATAGCACAAAACTTGTTCCATTAGGTGGCACATTTTCCAGAGTTACTCTGAGATTATATGCGCTTTAGAGGGTAATAAACAGGCTGTGAGTGATCTTCATTCACAATTTGTTATGGTAAATTGCATATATTTTGTGGGTTATTCGTATTGTTATTTTCAAGCCCATACTTTTTACTCTTGAATGCATTACGAAATGAAATTTATAAAATTAATTTGAACCCTTTAGTCAACTTAGTCATACTCAATGATTATGAAAAAAATTTCAACAGATATGTGCTAAAACTTAAAATGCTTACGAACAAGTTTCTTAATATTCATGTTATAATTATGGTTATATTATTGAAGTTAATTAAATACAAATTGTATAATGCCTCTAAACAGTTTGAAGTTTTATTTTCTGCGAACGAAGTAAATACAATTTACTCCTCGTTTTGAAGTTGGTCTCTATTAGTAGCGATGCTTGTCAGGTTATATGTCAATTATCTTTACAATTAGAATTGCGGTCAAAGTTACATAATATTACAAAAAACCAGCGATTGTCAACTGCTTAATATCTGTTGGAATGGCTGACACGTGAAGTGACATGCGAAGTCCTTATTATTTATTATTTTACTACCGTTATAAAAGTGTTACGTCAAAATTTAGGAAAAAATTAAATGCCTGATTTGGAAAAAAAATGTATATTTTTTTCTTGGATTTATGAGTACCCTTATTTAATATTTGATTCTTCTTAATCCAAAAACAGGCATGTTGCCAAATTGACTAGAACAGTTTGTTCAGTTGTATGGATTGGCGCCCTCTTAAAATTTATTGCTAGCGGATAGCAAGTACACATGAAAAATTTAAGTGAAATCAATTTTAAATGGTACATACCCGTATTATAATATTAAATGATCAGAACCATTGACAAACATTTAGTTTTCAAAGTGATTAGGAGCAGAACTTTCGTTAGAAAATCTTCAAAATACTTAATAAAGCTTAAAAGTGTAGCGATCAAGCAGCATCAATTGAGATAATCTGGTATGTTGATAAACGTTCAGTAGAATAGCGGAATTCCAAACTGTTGCATAGATTTATATCATATGTGGCAAGTTTAAATAGTCTTTAATTGTTCTATTGCCAATTCGAGACTCGTTAAATTAAAAAAAAAGATCTTCAAAAAGATTTTTATGAAAATTAATTTAGTACAAGCGTATTTTTGAATAACATTTAAGTAAATTTCGTAATCTCAAAATTACATGCAATATATATAATTCAAAGGGACACATTTTTTACTTGTATAATGGATGTCTGCATTGTGTAAGTTCGGTTATGTTACTGCTGACGTCTTATTTATTAACCTCTCTATTCGCGCTCCTACACAATCTCATTCTCATAACAAACTTTGATTCTCAGTTGTCGACCGCATTCGTCGCCAATATCCTCTCCGCGTCTGTCTCGCATTTAATAAACCGCAACGTTATAAAACTGGAAAGCAGTGAAAGAAACTTAAACCGTTAGGCGACTTTGTAGTTTTGGCTCGAGTCAAAAGTCGGGGCCTGCTTTTAATTCATTTAATAAAGAAAATTCATATTCCAACTCACGCATTCTCCGCATGTTGCGTAGTTGTCAGAATGTTTTGATTCACGGTTGTATGCTACACATTTTTAACGTGTAAAAAATAGGTAATATATAAAAATAAGTGTTTATTGTGTTAGAAGTCATCAACAAATTACATAGAATTTCTTTGGGTAAACCCACACATAGAATATTATTCTAAAATTTTGTATCAGGGACGTTTCTGAGACAAGATAGAATTCAAAATATTATTTTTTTGAAATTTCACCTGTCCTAAAGTAATATACAGATTAAAATCTAAACTTCTTTTTCCTAATCGACTATTCTTCTTTACAAGATTTTTATTTTTTCAATTTATTTATTTGTTAAAGCCAAAATTACCGGACCTATAATAATTTAATAGGATTTTTTAGAAATATGTTTGTGGTTTTGGACATAAATAAAGGTTATTTTTTGTTCTAACTGAAAATATCTCCAGAGATTTGAACTTTAATTTTAAATGAATTGTCGAGACTATCACAGCAATTCAGCTTAAAGTTCAAGCAAAATACATTTTTATTTTTTATTTTTCCTATATATTTATTCTAATTAATAAACTCATAAGCATACCCAAGAATAGGTTTCCAAGCACACCGTCTTGCATAAATGTGTCCGAATTTCGGTGGTAATTTATTTATCGACTGAGTTCTGGAATCCGCGCATACAGGTCACATTTTCTCTAATATCGTATCGAAATTAAATTAACTTATTACAATGAAACTTTCGTACAGTTGTAGGCTCCAAGCATAGTTTGATGGTTACCTCATGCGTTTTCCATCGAAGGTTCTCTCTCTCTCACCTCGTTGTTATCGCGGCAAGTAAGCGCCTTCATCACTTCCAAACCAAGCAGTAATTATAGGCATTTGTCATAGCTTATTAAATAATAATTATTAGTTAAACAATTATTATTAATTATTTTCGTTGCGTGGGTTGAGACAGAAATTAATTTCTTCTCATTTATGAAAACGTATTTCTTGACATAAGTTTCCTTATAATTTCGTCGAATACCTAATTTGGTTACTTGAACTTAATTTCATTATAGATATGGCCAAATGTTTTTCATTCAGTTATATTCAATATTTAAAAGACAGCGATTAAGGAAACTAGCATTACTGGTCACAGTAATTATTAAGGTGAGATTTTAAAAATATTTCATGTAAATTTTATGTTTTCCAAGGACAGGATATATACAGGATCTATTTGCTTGTAATGAGTTATCAAGGTGCAATTTTACGATGACATAAAGTCTCATAAAGACTTGTCTTACATGTAAAACTATTTCGTGATTTTAAGTACGTGTTATACCTATGATTTGAATTTAAAATGTTATACGGATCTTCAAAAGCAACGAGGAGCAAACGTGATTTTTCTATCCCTTTAAATTTGGATGTGGTTAAAAATTTCAGAGAATTTTGAAATTTGCACCAAAGTGTTTGAACGCGTTTTTATAAAAGTAATTAGGAAATCCATCCATCAAATGATATACGCTTGCAGTTGAAAGTTTTTTGAAATACACACTGGGACGAAATCAACGTGATTTAACACTTCAACAATTTAGTGAAGCCTTTGAAGTTTTAACATTTGTTAAAAAGATTATCGAAATTTCGCACTCGAATACTGTTAAGTATATTTTCCCCGGAGCAGCTGAGTTATAACGTCTACAGTCGGGGGTTAAATCACTTTCTAATAATATTAAATTCTCTATAAAATCTGTAAAATATTTTTGAATTTTCTCGCAGTGCCCGTGCTACGGTCAGGTATACCGCGAACATGCTCGTACAAAATAGTTTATTTATCTATTTTATTATTCGTATCGTAACTTGTAGATAATATAAATCGTAAGTTTTGAATAAGAAATAAATTTAGTATCAGTTGTTTTCAACAAACATTTTCTAAAGAAAAATAAAGAAAATTTTTGTGTAAGAAGATACAGCAAGCAGTGTTAAGAAAACTAGGAAAAGTTAAGTACAATCGAATCTTGCTTTGGTTCAAATGCAAATAACATAACATTATAAAAATAAATCAATTACGTCCCGGAGTGACTGAGAAATGTTGAAGCGTGGTATACTCGCAATGCAATATTCTTATGTAAAATTAAAACAATTATTTTCCGAAAATTTTAGATTTAAACTGATTGTCAAAGTTATTAGACTAATTATGTTAACCGTATATTTCTGGCATCCATTCTAATTACACCACAACGTGTCCAATTGTTTAATTCTATAAATATTTTGGTATCTTTACATTTTATGACATAAAGTGTCAACGGGCCTTATTCATTCTTAGGCGTTGCCTTTTATAAACACTCCCAGACTCGAATCGGCACACGATTTTATTTTTGTTATTAAGTAAAATGTACTTTTATCAGTATATTTTTATTTGATATTTGTTTAAATACAGCACACTACACAAAAGATGCGTTGAATTAGGGGCAACAGTATTATACAATATCAATTATGATCGAAACAATTGTTCAGACATTGTTATCCAATCACAGTTTCGTGTGCCCGGCAGAGCGACCCGCAGCTCTGCGCTCTTTCTACTTCCCACAGTTCGTTCTAATGCCAGTATCCGCGCTACTATGTAGACTTTGCGATGATTGGGACAAGCTGCTCCACTCTGTCATTATTTTTGCTAGTTCGTCATTCCGATACAAGCTGCCCGTTTATAGAATATTTCTTAAGCGTCAATATAGAATGAATTAATGTTAACTTTGAATACCCTCATTCTAATTGATAACTGTTATTTAATTTGTGTATATTCGTATTATGATTATTTCCAACATTCTTATATTTCCATCTTAAAATATTTCTCTTATTTTGTATATCGTTATTGTTAATATTATTACTTTTATTCATCACGCACAAAAGTAATTAATGTTATTTTTGTATTCTTGTATTTTATTTATAATTATGTAAATTATTATTCACGTTACTCAACAATTGTTGCTATTTCATATTATTCAATAATTTTTATGAAAATTTTTAATATTCCTATTGTTATTCCTAATTTGGCAACATTATTTCGAATAGAAATAATATTACCATTGTTTTAATCAATCTATTAGTGTATCAATAATCAACATAGATTAGTGTTTGGATGCGGAAATGTTAAGAAGCTGGTCCACTCAGTATTAAACTCATACATTATTGTAAGGTCTTGTGTGTGTTTCTTCCCGTATGAAATAAATAAATAAATAATGTTTATATTGCATATGAAAGAACAAATAATTTTTCAAATGAGAGACACATGTAAGACTCAGCTTCATTTTAATTACTTTGTAATACTTAAGACCGACCGAAAAGAATTACAAAATCTTGTACTAACAAACCAACGTCATTTGTGACACCCACACTCCAAACCAGATCTACTCTCGCGTCTTATCTCACATTTAATACCACAAGAATACAACACTATCTTGCGCAAACTTGCGAGCACCGAGTGTAATTGGGACGCACTGGACGCTTTTCGACGAAGCCACCCAGTAAGAAAAGCACGCCGGCGCAACATTCGCTTCGCCCTGTCCGCGACCCGACCAATAATTGTTACCACCTGTTAGATGTTGATTAATTCCATTACGATAGAAAGAGGGAATATTTATCGAAGTACTAACTACATGCTTAATACGGCTTTTCCTACTCTGTGGGATAGAAGATGAGATCTTTGCTCACTTCCTCGTCTAGTCATATTAGTATTTCTGAATAGGCGTGTAATTACATTTTTTCTCGTGGAGAAATAAAATAGAATGTTACGTCGAATGTAATAATTATCATTTCTTGTTACAATATTTCTGTAAAGCAAAATTATTTAAATTTTCGTGAGAAACCTCGTTATATTGAAGTTTTTACCTGCTTTAGTAATTTGTTGCAACTAATTACAAAATTAAATTCCTGTTTTAGAAATAGTAGTGGCTGCCCTTGAATATAAAGGGAGTATTTTACAATACTAGCGTATAAATTATTTGGGTGTCCTCTATTCAATTACAAAGCGAGTAAACGCGCTTCATCACGGGTCAACATGAATTTTAAGTCTGAGTTCTGCACTTCCGATTTTGATTACTTATGCCTAACTAAAGAAAGAAAAAATATTTTTATCTAATAAAGTTTGCTTTTGTACTTACCAGAAGAAATTTAAAATTTTACGAAAAAGCTCTATTTTTTTATTTAAATTATATTTAAAAGCAAACAAATTTTGATTTATATATTCTTATTAACTTAAATTTTAAAAGACGGCATATATAAAATCCAAAAATACAAAAAAGAATACAAAAACAATTTTAAAATGAATAGTTTTGGTATTTCTTTTGTATTCATGTCGCTTTCTTTGGTTATTTATTTTAACATCGTTCTTGAGCAAATTCCACTGTTTTAGCCGTGAAGCTAATATTTCTGCTCTAAGTTTAGGTAGGTTTAAATCTCTTATTAAGTCATTAAACTCTTCTTAATTAATGGAATGTGGTTCAACAGACGGTGATTCGATCACAAAATCGCTGCCTTCGCTATTACTAGATATTTGTGATAGCGGTAGTGGCTGCTCTTATGCCTTCAGCTTTGGACTAAAAAGCACTGAAAAATTTTTACTATGGGGTACTGGAGCAGACGTTGATGGTAGATTTGGGTACTGAATCTTCTTGGCATTTTTGCCAGCACGATGCTTACGTGGATTAAATATATGAAAATAGCAATTATTGATGTGATCAGCCGACTCCCTCCATATTCTTGGTACTGCAAACTTCATACTTTTTTTTCTCTTCGGTACCAGGCTGGAAAAAAATGAACATCATTCATTAACGAATGACACATTTAATGCATGTGTTAAAAATATATATATAGGTATGTTTTCCTTGAAAATATGATGTGTTTTCTTACCTTCTAAAGTGTTTTTGCAGTTATTACATGGGAAATGAGGTGCCCATATTTTATCTTGACTTCGTATGGGTAAGTTAAAATAAGCTTCATAGGCTTCACAAAGTTTATATTTGATGTCAAACAAAATTGTTTGGCTCTCACTTTAATGAATTCGCAGCAAATATAGCAAAAAGAGTCCACGTCATTTTTACACTTTTTGAAGACATTTTTACGCCTCGCGACACATAAAATACGTTATTCCTTTGCAATGCTCATGCACACACTACCGTGTCAGTTTGCCACTTCCCGCTTCACACCCACAGCCCCCCTCATCCCTCTCTTGCATCTTAAATGCAATGGCTCCTCAAAAAATCTGCCAAAACACCGTATATTTATTTTTCATTATATAAAGGTACAAAAGTAAACTTTATTTATTATTTATGGAGTTTCTGCTTAATTTTCGATATATACAAACAGAAAATATTTACTAAATAACAGACTCAAAAAGAATTTTTTTTTTGTTGACCTGTGTATTATTAATACTCAGTGTTACGTTTCAATCGATTATGGCATGAACAACATATGTGGATATATATACATATATATATATATATATATATATATATATATATATATATATATAAGATCATTTGTACGTATGTCTTAAGAATGGTGGCTCGCTTTTCTTTTGTGGCAATCGAAACTTGATATGGATTTTATGATATTCTTCATTAATCCTAATTCTTAAAATGGTCTGCTCTCCACATAATTATGCAATAATAAAATGAAATCCACAGAAACTAGTGTGAAACTACCTTACTACCTTTGCCTGTACAATAACATGGATTTGCGTGGAATTCTCATAAATTTTTTGCCGTAAAGTAGCGAGTGATATGGTCTGTGACGATGTAGTTCTTAGTTTTTATTTGGCAAAGTTTAAAATTTAGTTAATGAGGTTAATGTCGGACTTTCTAAGGCAATTATTTGTTAATTGTTAGAATATTCATATTCTAATATTCTACATCATAAATTTTATTCACTGATATTTCGATGATGTGGGGAAACTTTTGCTACATTGCTAAAGAAATTTCAAAGACCTTGCATAATTCTAAAGAACACTTCAGAAATAAAATGGGTTTTGATAGTTCATAACATTACAATAATAAGTATATGAATGCACCCCGTTCAAAATGTAAACTAAATTTTTCTAATAATTGTGACGCGATGTGTACTGAAAACTATCTCTATGTTAAACGTGATACTAAAATTTATCTCTGTGTTAAATTTTTGTAATATTGTTGGCCGTATTTGCGGTGATCCGTTGTTCATCGTGACTAGAGGCGTTCACAATAAATTAATCGTCAGTCAAACGTCATAAGAAATAATCTCTGCGTCAGAGCTTTGTGCAAAATAAATATTCATTTAACACAAAAAGGTCCCCAACATAACTAAATAATAACTAAAAGCTGTAAGATGAAGGGAAATACAATATTTTTTTAGATGCAATATTAATTGTCTAACGATTCGTTATAATACTGACCTTCATTAATTCCATTAGGTCGGAGGAGGTGGATATTTGTCAAGGCAGTGTCGGATTAAATATATTACATATTTGGAAATATGTTATATATCTGTTATGCACGTAAAATGTTTCTGATAACCATGTTTCTTTGTTGTGACAGAGGTTAAAAAGGTGTTTGTAATATATTCGAACATGTATGGATGTAATATTAATGACATACTCTGTCGGTTATGATTAAATTTCACTATCGTGCTTTTAATATATGAAATATTATTTTGATAGCTAGTAAGGTTATTAAGTAATGAGTATAACAGAAAATTATAGGAAACATAATGGTATTTTTGGTTTTTAAATTAAGTAGATTACTCGGAAAGAATAAAGACTATAGAGTTAACTGCGATGTTAGATCTTTATATTGCAACCACCATTTTTTCATACTTGAAGGAAAATTTAAAAAATGCCAACGTTTTCATAGTTCGTATTTTTAGGCTGCTTTGTTGAAGTTCTTTGTGGAATTACAATTTTATATTGTTGACGGGAAAAAATAAGATCAGGCCAAGAGAAAAAATGAAGTGATGTTTTTAATCTGATACTTCGTTATGTTCATATCAGAAGAATTCTATTTCCTTGCCATGAAACAAAAAGTATTATTATGTATTTTGTCACTGAATTTATATGTTTAAATTAATTTTGAAAATAATTTATAAAATACGTTCTTTTTGCTTAGTCTATGCAAACACATCGAGTAAAAAAATTAGTTTGTTTGCTCACATTAATCTCTAGAATCAGGCGATCGCTTTCAAAAACGAACAAAACAGCAATATAAATATAACATTGCTTAAGTGTATACGACTAAGAGATACCGACTTATTTATCGATTGATCATCCCGAGTATTCCCATCGATGTACTCCCGAGCCTAACGACCGACGGCCTTTGCCAAACGGAGCGGAGGCGTTTATTGACTATAGGGGTAGAACAGCATAATAAAGGTAATTATATGCAAGTGAATCTGCGAAGAATGTTTACTTTTATAAAAATAAGACAATACTTAAAAAAACTAGCATTCGGTTTTATGTCTACAGATGAAAGCAAAAATAACATCTATTTTTTTAAAAAAATTCTGGTTTTTATCCATAAATATAGCACACTCTATGAGATTTAGAAAACATCGTTATGGTCATTAATAATAGAGAACATGTGTAGCAATGTCGTATATTGTTAATTACCGAACTGCCACTCTGGACATATTATGCGGTGTTTTATTAAGTTGAGACCCAATGTGACGACGAAGTAAAGCCAAATAAATAATTGTGGTAAATGTTATCTCGTAATTTGAAAATAAAGACCTAAATCTAACTTTACAGGTGTGTAAAATGTTGTATATAATCAGAAAGGACGAATAGAAAAGTTTTTTTATACGTTTCCTTTAAATTATCTTTATTTATTAATATTTCAATTGACACCAAATTTGCTATACGCGCTACTGCAGAAAGCTATTAAGAAATAAGTTCATCATGTGACATAATACTCTCAAAGTTACGTATTAATAGGAAAACATATAATGAAATCAACATTGTTTAAAACTTTATCAATTTGCGTTGCCTCAATAGTTTTCAAAGTTTGCTAACAACATTGTCAAAATTTCATACTAGACTATGCCGTAATGTTAAGTTTTAAATTCTCCACGAGCAATTGATTTAAAATTTATCTCGTTGCAGGATGTCTCATTTTCTGCTAATATTAAACTTTGGACGAAACGCGTTCAATTTTGATGAATGTACTCGTCTTTGTAAGTTGCCTGCTGCGGTAACAATTGTGAATGTTATGTTCATATAAAGTCTAAGTCCTATTCATAAAAAAAAGGACGAAAAAAATGATTCTCTGCTAATTCTTTTAAATTATCGTTATTTATTAATATTGAGTTTGTCACCAAAGTTGCCATAGGCGATACTGTAGAAAGTCGTTAAAAATCCGTCCATCATATGACATATTATGCTCACAGTTACGAATTAATACGAATCCACACAATGAGGGCTATATGGCTTAAAAATTTTAACAATTTAGCTACGTCTCCAAAGTTTGCAACATCAGTTAACAAGATTGTCAAAATTTGACACTAGAAACTCTAGTACTGTTTATTTGTAAATTCTCCATGGAGCAGTAGATTTACAACATACTCCCACTTTTGACTAATATTAAACTTGGAACAAAATTTGTACAATATTGTTGAATGAAATCGCCTTTGTAATTTGCCAACTGCGATTGGCAGTTCTCAGAACATGTTAGTTTAACTTCATGAATTAAAACATTTACCTATTTATATTGCAATTCGTTGATAGTATATTTGTAAATTTTTTTATAGGAAAAGTATTACAGAAAAATAGGAATAAATGTTTTTATGCTATGTCTATACTTGCGTGTATGTATATATGTATATATATATATATATATATATATATATACATATACATATATATATATATATATAAATCAATGCCACTTTTCGTTGTAATTTTATGACTCAAGAACGGGCTCACCTATCCAAACCAAATGTTTAGTCTTTGTTCGGACTATTTGGTAGATGGTTTATGTGAAGTTTGCACAAAATCGGTAGAGTGCTTCTTCATTTATCACATTTTTTGTAACAACTGAAGTCAATAAAAGGCGGATCATTTTGGAAATGAGGATTTTTCTGTCAAATTGAATATTTTTTCAGATGGCGATTGTGCTGTGAAATTGAAACTTTTTTCAGTGTTGACAGTAAAAGCATGTTGTTATGTCATTCATGCAGTCATTTCATTTTGGACGTGGTTCGATTAAAACAAATTGTCAGCGATAATTATTGCTTTGTGTTTATATTTTTTGTTCAAATGTACTATGAATTAAATTGTCAAACGCATTTACACAAACGGTAAGATTTGAACTGTTGAAGTGAATTACATGTATGCATGTGTGTTTCTTTATTTGAAAAAACATATTGTGTACCACTATTAATGTAGCAATTATTTTTTTAATTTGATTTATTCTTTTTTAATTGAAGGAAAAATGCCACGAGCAAGACGAGCAAATATAGGTCGCCGAACGCGTAATGTAAACGATGTGGCATTACTAAGCCGATCACAGACTGCAGATGAACCCACACAAGCTAATGCATCGCAGCGTGAACGTAATGCACGAAATAGATCTGTTGACCCTGTACCTGTACTGAATCTTGCAGGGCGATCACCAATACGCCGTGCTGTTTTGGCTGAAATGATGCGTGCTGCTTTTAATTACAATAGTCAGATTGATTATAGTGTGTACGGATACATTGGAATGATGGACGCAATATGTGATGCGGCCAACTTTATGATGGGGCCAATTTTCCAGGTGAAACGCCCGGCATGTGTTGTGCTACTGGCAAAATGAGATTGCCAGCATTAGAAACTCTACCCGAACCATTGTATTCATTAATTTTTGAGACATCTCAAAAGTCGAAGCACGTTTTGAGCCATATTCAACAATACAATTCGGCATTTCAAATGACTTCTTTTGGTGCTACTAAAATTATTACAGATAATTTTATGCCGACGTTTAAAGTAAATACTTCAACAGGATTGTCCCATGTTCATAACAATCAGAATCATAAAGTATTCGATAGTTTTAAAAATTATGATACAACATCTACCTAAAATTGCATACATGTTACAGATTCAGGGCCAGATTTATCATCAAGCTGGTTTGTTATTGCCATACCCCGACGCTGGTCAAAAATTTTTGCAAATTTATTTTATTGGTGATGAAAATCGTGAATTGGATCAACGTTGTGCAATTGTTTTGAATACAAGACGAAAAATTATTCGTGAGCTACAAAGATTTTTCCATCAGCATAACGCATTAGTTCAATTGTTCAAAATTGCTCTCGATCATATGCCATCTGACAATCACAAAATCGTAATAAGGGCTGATAGAACACCTTTTGGAGAGCATGAAAGGCAATTCAATGCACCGACAATTGATGAGGTTACAATTGTAATTCTTGGTGATCCGTTTCAATCCCGTGATTGTACTTCACCGCAGAAATGAGCAATTGCAACGTGTTTCGGAACTTCATCGTAGTTACGATGCATTACAATACCCAATATTGCATTGGAAAGGTGACGATGGCTACCATATCAATATACCAATGATTGATCCACGAACAAGTAAATAATTGACCTATTTTCAGTGTGTTAACATTTCATCATTTGTATAAATTTCTAAAGTCACATTTTGTACTTATTTTCCGGTCTACATTTACAGAAAAAAATTAGTGCCATGAATTTTTATTCGTATCAATTGACGGTTCGTCCACAAGAACAAAATTATATCTTGAGATGTGGTAAACTATATCAGTACACCGTTGATATGTATGCCAAAATAGAAACTGAACGTCTTAATTTTATTCGTTTTAACCAAGCAAAATTAAGATCGGAAGAATATATTCATTTGCAAGATGAGATAGAAAAAGATGATAATGTCAATGACATCGGACGTTTAACTATATTGCCATCTTCGTATATTGCTAGCCCACGGAATATGAACGAATATGCACAAGACGCAATGTTTTATGTACAAAGATACAGATCTGTTCATTACATTTACATGTAATCCGCAGTGGGATGACATCAAAAACAATTTATTTTAAGGACAGTCGACAACTGATCGTCATGACATTACAGCACGTGTTTTTCGGAAAAAATTTAAAGCACTTATGGATTTAATTGTGAAATTATGTGTATTTGGAGATGTGCTTGCCATATATACTCCATTGAATGGCGAAAAAGGGGATTGCCGCACGCACATATAATAATTTGGCTAGCTTTGACATAAAATAACTCCAGATCAAATCGATAACGTTATATCAGCTGAAATTCCTGATCTAACTGTTGATCCTGAGTTATTTCAAGTTGTCGTTAAAAACGTGATATATGGTCCGTGCGGTGAACTAAATATGAATTCGGCATGTATGATTGATGGAAAGTGTTCGAAACGGTACCCAAGGCAATTGACTTCAGACACAATAACGGGCAATGACGGATATCCGTTGTATCAACGTAGATCACCTAATGCTAATGGCAAAACAGCAACCATTAGAATGCGTATCCAGGACGTTGAAGTTGATAATCGTTGGGTGGTTCCGTATTGTCCATTATTATCGAAAATATTCAATGCTCATATAAATGTGGAGTATTGTAATTCAGTCAAATCCATTAAATATATTTGCAAGTATGTAAATAGAGGGAGAGATATGGCTGTTTTTGGTGTTGCTGGTGATAATAGAAATGATGAAATTACTCAGTATCAAATTGGGCGCTATATTAGTAGTAATGAAGCTGTCTGGAGGATTATGTCGTTTCCAATGCACGAAAGACATCCTGTGGTTGTTCACTTGGCTGTGCATCTTGAGAATGGTCAACGTGTTCATTTTAATGTAGCAAATGTATTGAAAAAAGCAGCACAACCACCAGCGACTACGTTGACAGCTTTTTTCAAATTTTGCGAAACTTATACTTTTGCGATAAATTTGTTATATTCTGAAGTGCCTCAGTATTACACATTGAATGTGTCTTCGAAAAAATTTCAAAGACGTAAACAAGGAACAGCAGTCCATGGGCATCCTGACATTTTCCAAATAGATGCAATTGGGAGAATATATACAGTACATCCAAACAATGGTGAGTGTTTTTATTTGAGATTGTTATTAGTTAACGTCAATGGCCCAAAATCATTTCAAGAATTGAGAACAGTCAACGGTCATTTGTGTCAAACATATTTGTGATTGGGATTCAACACTTCAAGATGCATCTACTTCAGCTCATCCACAACAAATACAAATGATATTTGCCATTATATAATCAACATGTATGCCATCAAATCCACTTGAATTATGGAACCAATATAAACATTATATGACAGAAGATATTTTAATTCGTATGCGTCATCATGCAAGAAATCCTGATTTGTTTGAAATGTACAACGAAGCCTTGGAAATGTACAACGAAGCTTTGATAATAATTGAAGATAAGATCTAACGATTGTAAATAAAGCATTAGTACAATTGGGTATGACCGCACCAAATCGTGAGATACATGGTTTGTTTGATCGTGAATTGTAACGTGAGCAGGAATTCAATTCTAATGATTTGCGTTTATTTGTACAATCGAATATAACCAAAATGAATATTCAGCAAAAACATATATATGACACAATCATGCATACCGTTTCTAATAACGCAGGTGGATTATATTTCTTGGATGCACCTGGTGGTACAGGCAACACGTTCGTTATATCATTGATTTTATTCGACTATTCGATCGGAACAGAAAATTGCATTGGCACTTGCATCTTCGGGAATTGACATTATTAGAAGGTGGTCGGACCGCACACTCTGCATTAAAATTGCCATTGAATGTACAGGTGATTGAAAGTCCAACTTGCAATATTTCGAAAAATTCTGCTATGGCAAAAGCTCTGCGATTAACGTCAATTATTTTACGGGATGAGTGTACAATGGCGAATAAAAAATCAATAGAAGCATTTAATAGAACAATGCAAGATTTACGTGGTAATCAACAGCTTTTGGTGCTTTGATATTACTGTCAGGGGATTTTCGACAAACATTGCCTGTCATTCCTCGATCAAATCCTGCTGATGAAATAAATGCCTCTTTGAAGTCATCAGTTCTTTGGAGATATGTACAAAAATTGACACTAAACATTAATATGCGTATTCACCTACAAAATGATCCAGCTGCCCATGAGTTTTCAAAACAATTGTTAGAAATTGGTAATAGCAAAATACAAATCGACAGTACCAACGGATTGGTCGCTGTACCGAACAATTTTTGTACAATTGCGCAATCGGTAGATGAATTGATTGAATGTGTTTTTTCCGACTATTCTTCAGAATTACAGAAATCATGATTGGTTGAGAGAACGCGCCATTTTAGCACCGAAGAACATTCATATCAAGGCATTAATTTTCAAATTCAAAAGAAACTGCTACATATAAATCAATTGACAGTGTTATGAATCAAGATGAGGCAATTAATTATCCAATTGAATTTTTAAATTCATTGGAACCGGCTGGTATGCCACCGCATTGCTTGAATCTGAAAGTTGGTTCTTTGATTATATTATTGCAAAATATTAATCCACCAAAACAGTGTAATGGCACCAGATTGGCAGTGAAAAAGTTATTGCCAAATTTGATTGAAGCTACGATCTTAACTGCTAAATCAAAAGGAGAAGTTTGTTTGATACCGCGTATCCCTATGATTCCAACTGATATGCCATTTGAATTCAAACGATTACAATATCCTGTGCGTTTATCATTTGCGATGTCCATCAACAAGGCCATCGTTTGTGGTGTGAATTGGGAGGAATCATGTTTTTCACATGGCCAACTTTATGTTGCCTGTTCCAGAGTCGGTACCCCCAGCCGTTTGTTTATTCATGCTCAAAATGGAAAAACAAAAAATATTGTTTATCCTAATATTTTGGATTAAGCTTTAAAATAGCTAGCAATTAATAATTTTTTTTTTGTTTGAATAAATGAATTTGATGTTCCAATTAATTTTTTTTAATATTTCACTTTATACGTAGCGAAGCACGTACCGGGCCGCTAGTATATATATATATACATATATATATATATATATATATATATATATATATATATATATATATATACATATATATATATATATATATATATACATATATATATATATATATATATATATCTATATATATATATATATATATATATATATATATATATATATATAGAGGGAGAGAGAGAGAGAGAGTATTATTTATTTGTTCCATGCATGGTATATATTCTTAGCATAAGCAAACCTAAATCATAAATTAAGTAAGTAATAAAAGATTATACAATAATTTATAGTTACAATATTTTATCTTGTTAGAAATGAATATTTACAAAAGGGAAAATAAATTACTAACTTATGGATCATTTTTGCAGCAACAGTTTTATTATCTTTCCCGCCAACTTCTTGGGAAACGGCTCCTGTACTAAAAGCAAGATTACATATATGATCGTAATACAAAAATGATTAGTGAATCCTATCAAGTGGTATTCGGCTTTTTTTACTGGCTTTGAATAAAAGCACAGAATAAAATTTATTTCAAAGTCGATTTCTAAAAATATTTTTTTGATGTTTTAGCTATGAAAAATCGAATTACTTGGATAAACAGGAAATTGTAACAAGTTGAAATACTGATGTCAGTAAAGAATATGTTAATAATACATACATATATTCTTCTTATTTTATAAGTGCGAATACAATAAGAACATACCTGTTAGCCAACATTTTTGCAATATTATTAGTTCATTTCCCACCATAGTTTGCAGTTTTTTTTTTTTATAATAGTAACTATATATTGCACATGTGTTAGATTTTTAAAATATTTTTTTTATATTATTCATTTTTTAAATTTTTTTACGTATTACATTTTTTACACTTTAGCTTATTAAGGTTAAATTAAAAATATCATGAAATATGTATGCAATTTCTTTATTAACAACATTTCTTATAGTATTGTTAAAAGCAGGATGCACTTATATTCACGCCCGTGGTATGAAGCATCTGCCCTAACGCTTTGTCGATGGTCATAGCAAGTAGACGCTGATTGGGAATTAAAAACATTTAATGTGGAAGAAACAGTTGCTGGGATCAATGGTGTGCAATAAATACACGTCCTCCGGCTGAGCATACCGTTGACATTTTCGCGTCCATTATATTTCACTACAATGATATTACTTTAAGTTGACTACAATTACACAATTTAGATGGGCTTAGTTTTCGCAATAAAATTATACACACTTTTAATCTAATCTTCCTGGAGCGAAAATTGTATTTAGAAATTCAATCGGTGATTGAATGAATTCATTTTGATTGACGAATCTGTTAACTGATGTATACTATATACTTTCACCATTAAACCTCTCCGATATACTAATATTTATTGCCGCAGCTTGGGTATTGCGTGGGGTTAAAATTACGCGGTGGCAGACCCAAGTGTTTTGATGAATTGTCATTAGGCCTATACTACTGCAGAAATCCGAAACAGATGCAACTATTCGACATAAGCAATCTGGCCGTATGATTTGTCACGCATTTTCTGGTTGTGTAGATTCACCTATTCTTATTAGCAAATCGGAAAATTCTTGCGTATCAATATTGCCTTCTCTTTGCGCTCTCATGTTTGTTGTGAGATGCATACGATTAGGGATATATAGGATTATTCCTAGGCCAAAGACTTAAGTTTTTCAGGCATGCATTTACCTCGTCAATCCTTATCCCTAGAGGCATCACCGGCAGCGGTTGTCGAAAATCGCCACAAAACAACATTGTTATGTCACCCATAGGTCGACTGCATTGGCTGACGTCCTGTAACGATATGTTAACGGCGTCAATAGCCTTATGATGTGATATATTGTATCTATCCCATGCAAATAGATTACAATTTCTTAAAACATTTGCCTTTTCACTATTTTGTGAAATATCACACATAGGGATTTCCATGTAATTTAATGTATAGGACATTTATACATTGACAGCATAGTTTTGAAACCGGCTACTAATGTTGCCGCTGTATCGGAATATTCCACAACTAAAGCTATTTTTCCATGGCTTCGAAGTTCGGCAAAAATAATTTTGGTAAAGTATGTTTTTCGGGCACCTTTTAGGGTGCCCGAAAAACATTAGTACCTACTCCAAACCTTCTCTGGTACTACGATATATACGTTCGAAAACTATCTTTTGGTCTACGGTGATATTCGGAATTCGGTCTCAAAGTATCGGCTAGTAATATCTAGTCATAGCTTGTCTCGACTATGAGTTCCCTGTTACTACATTCACTAGCTGTGTTTGTTTTGGACAAACTATAACTATGGATTAGGTATCCTGCAATTAACTCTACCTGTATCCTGAACGCCCTGATGCTTTCAAACGTGCTGCCTTTCATTGAAAGAATCTTTTGCCAATCGATCCTGGTATTTTTGCCACAATTGTGCAAGACCAACATTATAGAACATAACTGGCGCAAGTGACAAGGGCATCATTAATGCAGGTGTTGGCGAAAAAGTCGTCCCAATGCTGATCGTCATAGAGCAAACCACGATCTTCTTGCGACAATGGAATGTAGAATGTAAATCGAATGTAGAATATTGTATACCATTTACCATTGTTAAATCACTGAAGGACCTAGGCCTCCGCACATCATGTAATAGTATGCGCAAATGATAGCATTCAGCTAAATTCAGATAAACTGCATACATATGTTCGCGAATATATTGCTCTAAAACACACAAGAACGTCGCGTGGTCGTCAATTGAATTCTCCATATTCCTTATCGTTCGTGTAATAAGAAGCTATATCATTGTACAGGAGATTTTTTGTATAATCGCCCATTGTACATAGTTGAAAGTAAGCTACCAAAGTTGTCGGTCTTGGGTTCTTTAACGACTGCCTGACATTATAAGCATTAAAATAAACCCGCTGACCTTCTTCGACATGAACGTCGAGATGTACCATTGATGGATGGTGCTAGTGTATAGAAAATCTGAAGATACGCCATATAGCCTCGGAGGAAATAACTTAGGATCCAGTTTGAAGTCTGATGACTTCATAACAATTATTTATGATACCTAATATAGCTTGGTCACTTCCATTATTAATGTATTTAAAAATATACTTAATGCTTGAGACACTATTGCATATTTCAATACGACAAATAAATGTTTTTAATAGCACATACCAGCTCTCTGCTATCAAGGACAATCTCCTAGCCACGTTATCTTATTTTTGCTGTATGACCACCCTACTGAGGTTACCATCTGTGGGGGTACCATCTATTTGGGTTACGCATCTTTGTCTGTTATCTTCAATCATCGCTCGTGGATATATTTTAGTGCATCCACCATATTTCATGCATATTGAGTTTGTATTCCAAATACCGCAAGGACCGTGCACTATATGGTTTTTATAATATCTTGTAATTGTCGGTCTTCATCGGGATTTGGAAATTCAGTACAAATTAAACGGTCCACGCCATTAAATCTGCCCTTGTTGTATAACCATAAAAGTACATGAGCATGTAGTAAACCACGCTTCTGCCATCCAACACTATATATGTGATAATGATCTAGACTAAGCACCTCCTCTTTTGTTATCAAATCTAATAAAAGTTTAAGTTTTATGTGAAATACTCTTGATATTATATACTGTCGATAATATGGCACTTGTCTAGGTAACAGGTCAGAGATAATCTCGTCCTACTTTAGGTTGGTGGTAAAAGTGATAAATGCGATCGACCATGAACGACCATACTTTCTGACGTGGCGGGTCTTGACGTGTGCGACGATATAATTGTCTGCCTGGTTCATGCAACATCTCATGTTATTCTCAAGTTTCCGCAGACTTAGCGGTCGCATGACGCTCACGGTCAGTAGATCGATTTTCTCATTGTGAGTATATTTCATATGCGCGAAATACAACATAACATTCTTGATTTGCCATGACAATCTCACGCTGCAATCTCTGACGCTCGAGACTCTGCGTGACGCTCATCGTTAGAAGTCATCCGCACGTCTCGCTTTTTGATTGTCTCTGACAATCGAAACTCAGTGTTCTAATTACAATTTGAAGACTGCTGTAAATCACATTATTCACAACTTGCGCCTGATAGTGATACAGCTACACGAATATGCTCTAAACCCAACCGCACTCTGCGTTCATCATTACTTTGTAAGACGAGGTAATTAGTTTGACGCTCCCTTTCAGTAGCTAATCTAATTTCACACTCGTCGTAAGTCTCTTGTGAGAAGAAGGTTCATCCTCTTGAATACTGAAAAATCCCCGGTCTCTTTCTGCTGTAAGTTATTTACACATATAATTCAAAGTTCAATTATAAATCAATATCTAATCAAGACCGTAACGTATTTAATTTTCCAAATAAGTTCGTAAAATTCTTTTGATCAAATTTAATAATTATACCCTTATTATTAAATCACGGAAATGATGTTATTCCAGCTTTTCTTTTTAATATGGCAATGAAAAGATGTTCAATTGCAAGCTGAGGCAATAGTTTATTAAAATTTTTATTTTTCTGATGAAAATTAAATAAAAAGGAAATAATAATTGTTTAGAATAGCCGTGATATGTGTAAAAAGTTTTTTTTTTTTTTTAATTATATGGATAAATATCGACAACACATAGACTTAATTATCTCTTAGCGTAAAATTTGCAGATACCGTTAATAGGTGGAAATTGAACTCACGTCTTCAGCACGCCGTTCCAACTTGATAATAGCTTATACCCTCGAGCAACATATAGGATAATTTCAATTTAAACATTATAAGCTTAAGGTATTATAGATCCTGTATTTTCCGTAAATACGGTTTATTAAAATTCTGCACTAAAAATCAGTCACGATATGGAAATTGATTAGAAACTAATTATGAAATATAGTTATAAGTATCGTTTGAAGTAAAGTAAGATTTGAAGTAAAGTAAATATTGAAATAGACATTTTTGGTAATAGTGAAATCCATCGAAGTTATAATTAATAATTTGAAAATTGACCCAAATAAAAAGAACCTTAAATTTTTTTGAGTGAATTTAAAGTGATTACTAAAACCGTGAAAAATTAATAAATTTTATTAATATTATTAAATTGATAAGTATTTATAAACAATCAAGAGTATAGAGTATTTCTATTAAACTAGTTAAAAATATTAAACTATAGTTACAGACTTAATTTCTTTTGATAAATTAAAAAAAAATTAAGTTACTACCATTTTTTTAAGAAAATTTATCTTTTACTTACTAGTAAAAGATCAATTTTCTCGAAACAGTCTCTCCTATAACCCTTTTTGAAGTAATAGCTTGACTTCGTATAAAGCTTTATTAGGCAAGATGTACGAAACAGTGTGAAAGAATAAGATGAGAAGGTTTTAAATTACAGTACAGCTTCTCAGAACCATATGAAAGGAAGGGAGTATTCTCGAAATGTAACATTTCCAGAATAATCTATATGTAAATTTATAATTAAAGCTTAGGTAAACTTTAAATATCTTATGTAAACCTTGATCTCTTTAAATCTTTGACAATTTTCATATATCGATGGGCATTCTGGAGTTTCGTTCTCAGCTTGTGTTTTCTGTGAATGCTCGTAAACTTCTTTCGCTGACTAGTTAGATTCTATAGTTTTAATAAGAAAATTGTTATTGGGGATATTTACAAGTAAGAATTAGCGCAATATTCTTCGAGTGGATTCCTGCAGTGTGTTGTGGTTATAGATGTTCGGTTACAAAGGCAGAAGTGGAGTAGTAGAGAAACAGGTGATATATTGTAGGCATATCAATCGTAGTGTTTATCCAAGCGAGTAATCGCACATATATGTCACACGTCGCAGGTATACTGAACGATGTTTTATTTTATATGTTCGATGAATCTCTCATCAATATCAACAATAAATCAAGGTTTCAGGGTGTTATTTTTAGAGAAAAATAAGAAGTTACATAAAAGAGAAGAATTGTATTAGTTTATGCTGAGAATTATGTTCTCATTAGGTTGTTTTTATTATTTGTTCCTTTTTCTTGTTTCTATTTTATTTTTTATGTTAACGTAGGCTAGGCAGTCTATTCGTCTTATAAGAGACTTCCTTAATATTTTTAAAATAATTGTAAGAGCGGGAAAAACTTGCAATAGCCTAAATTAAGAGAACGAAGTAGTAAATAGGATAGAAATAAATATTTTGACATGCGTTCCCCAAAATAACTTCATGTACAAAGGATCTTGAAAGAATTTATTTAACTCCTCTTTATTTTTAATGCGAATATTTAAAAAAATTCACGGACTAGACTAAATACAAAATATATAGGCTAATATGATGTATTGCTACGCCAAGTTTCATTGTTTTACGTCACATACTTTTGAGTTTTATCTATTGCGATATCTATGGGTTAATATGTTTTTACTGTGCCACATTTCAAGTATCTACGTCAAGTAGTTTCCAAGAAATACGGCTATGGCGGATGTACTTACTCACATATTTACATATGTGACTGATCTTAAAAGGGTTCCGTCTCTCTTTTTAAGATATGAAAACCTATAAAGTTCAAGTAGAACTGCGAATTTACCATGAATATTTAGGTATTTATAAACAATCAAGACTATAAAGTATTTTTATTAAACTAGATAAAAATGTTAATGTTTCGCCATGATAATGTATTTAAAATGGTCTATAGTTTCCTGCAATACTTTAGTTAGTTTCAACCAAACCTGTTTTTCTCATGGTTTCTGGATCAGTTGGAAATAAAAAAGAGGTAGTGCTCTATTTTGGCAATTTTTTTGGATTATATTTGTATATTTGCAAATTAACAAAGGTCTATTCAAAATCAAGTTTCTACGTTGCACCGTTTCTAAGAAAATCAGTTGCAACAGGCAGACAGGTGCTTGAAATCTTCCCAAACCAATATACAAAATGAAAGTTAAAATAAGGAAGGATTGTAAAAACAAACACATAATGGTACTGGAGAGGAATGTTGTTTTCTGATATGAGAGGAGAATCTCATTGAGAGTACTAGACAGTCGACAGTGTGTGTACAAGTGAAGCACATATGCAAAAAGCTGGTGACATTCGAGAGGGAAGGAATTAATACATGAAAATATTTGAAAGATGTTTCAGAAAAACATATCATGCCTTTTACATACTTTTTTGGTTACGATTGTCTTTAATGTAGGATGATAATGATTTATCTCCCACCCACATGACGCAAAATTAATAATGATCATTAACTCCGTTAGTATAAAATATTGCAATGGCCAGCATGCAATCTTAACCTTAGCCCTATATAAGACAATTTGAGCAAATATAAGACAATTTAAAAATATATCTTTCAGATCGCATCCCACGATTACAAAATTGCATGAGCTAAACATGCAGTTATGGAAGAATGATATAATAAAACTTCCAAGACATTATGGATAGCCTTCCCAACCACTTGCAAAAATTAATCTGAGCTAGATGAATCAACACACAATGTTAAACTAGATATCTGCCTTTCCTGATGGGGTCTTCCTTGAGTTCATTCCAAACCTTGGCTCGCTGTCTTTTTTGAGGCTCATCAATTTTACATGGCATACTAGAAAGCCTCAGCAAATGAAGAAGACCTGAAGTTATCTTACTGCTGAAAAAAATGAGCCGATTTAAACAGCTACCGACCTATTTCGGTTTCTAGTGCATGGTGCAAGGTTGCAGAAAAAATGGTCGAACGAAGACTTCAAGAATTTCTGAAACAAAAAGATGCCTTTGGTAACTGTCAAGCAGGGTTCCGTTAATATAGATCCACTCTAGAACAGGTGGTGAAACTCACTTACATAGAAAAAAATAAACACTTGCTATACAAGTCGACTTTACGGCCGCATATGACAAAATTTGGCATCGTATGCTTGTACGCAAGCTTAAGAAACAGGGAGTAAACGGAAACATGTTGAAGTGGATAGAGGGCTTCCTCTCACAGCGCATCATCCGGTGCAGCCTTCTCTATGCCACCTCTACTTACAAACTGCTACGCCAAGGGTTGCGACAGGGAGCTGTGCTGAACTTTATCAACATCATGATAGACGACCTAAGGTTGACCATCGAAAGAGTTCCCTATTCTTTGCAGATGACGTTGTACTTTGGGCTACATATAGTGGCACCGGTGCTCTTTAGGAGGCCCTAAATAAAGCACTTCTTAACCTCAAAACATGGGCATACTTGAATAAAATGGAAGTAAGTGTGAGAAGACTGTTGCCCAGATTTCAACAATGTCGACAAAAAACACCCAATCAACCTGAGCTATAGAGGCTTGCCTCTTCGGCAAGTTTTTCTGTCGAAATATCTCGGAATTAACCTTGACACCAAGCTATCTTGGAGGTCTCACATTACTAACACAACTGAGGAGGCCAAAGGCATATGAATCTCTTGAAAAGGCTTTCGGCTACCAAGTGGAAAGTTACTCAGGACGTACTATCAACAGTGTATAAAACATATGTGCTTCCAGTCCTGGTCTCATTAGCAAGTAAGCCCAGTCTTGCCAAATATGTTATCGTTCAAAACAACGTCCTTAGACTAATAACTGGTGGGGTGATTTCAACCCCTATAACAGCAATATAACTCTAAATTGGTATTAAACCTCTGAATAGCCGCAGGGATAAATTCACTCTGAAGTTCTGGGAAAGACCGAAGCTATTATAGAATTAAAATAAATAAATATAAGCTAGGATAGAAATCACTGGAGTGGGTATAAAAAAGCAACCCGACGACTAAAAACCCAGAACTCACCTTTACTACATGCTGACTCTCTAATTGATAAGTACCAGCTCTCGGTGTTCAATGATCGCCATGCTCCTATACAATATTACACCACAGCTATACCAGCCCTTCCCTCCAAACATCTCGACCTGAAAAACATTAAACTAGAGAAAACAGGTACCATCCCTGAGGAATTCAAATCATCTGTTCTGGAGACCATCTACCTAAGATATCATTCGAGTGAATGGGTACGTACCTGCTTGAAATAAAAGAAGCTGCAGCAGGATGATTCTGTTGCCTGTTTGTAGTTTCACTGGCCGTGGGAAAACATGCCAGCAACTACGATGTTGAGGTTTGCGCAGTTCATGACGTTTCAAGCCAGCTCAGTAACCACGGACCGGAAAGCGGTCTATGACTCCCAGGCGCAATTTCTGCAGTCAGTAATAATGCTCCTACAGACTGTTTGCAAACTATTATGTGTCATGCGTAGCTAGCGGATCTTATCATGCATGGGTGGGTGGTGGCTTTGCAGTAGGTACCAAGTCACGTAGTAAACCCTGGAAATGAAAGTGCTTATAGCAGGGCTAGGTAGGGGGTTAAGTCAACCCAATCAGATATACCCATCATACGCCACATGGTAAAAAACCTAATTAACTCGTCGATCAACACTGCTTTCAAGACCCTAAAAGATTAAAAAATGCAAAAAGTGGGAGACCCTCTCCATGAAGGCACTAATTTCAATACAACTAAAAAGTGCATAGGCTGTTGCTTTTAGATTAACTACCGGTCACGACTACCTACAGGTTCATTTTCATAGATGATGAGATTTGCCCGCTATGCGATTGTACGCCAATAGACGGTGACGATCGTCGTACTTGCAAGACTTTAAAATGCCCAACTAGTGACATTGTCGGACGCTACTGGGAGACTCGGGGTCAAATGGTCGAAGTACCCCGGACGGACGATTGTTTGCAAATAAACTTATATATTTATTGCTTAACTTATAGTTTTTAAAAATGTTAATTTAAGGATAAATGCGTTTTAATTGTTTGTTTATTACAAAAATTAAAAATTATTAATAAAATCAGCATCATTCGTTCTGTAACAATTATTTTAAATAAAACTATACAAACTAGAAATATATTCATAACATTGGAAATACGCTAGGTGAGCGGTTAATTATCCCTTCACATTTACAACACAAAACAAGGAATATGTGAAGTTCAACGAGATGTTTTTTTTACCTTAGTAAAATTTTTGTAACTGTTGAGATTTTTTAATTAAAGCAATTAAGGCACATGTACAAGACACTTGAACCGTAGCGTGATCTTCTCTTTTAAAACAATAGTAGTGAACAAAATTGCGGCATTCGTTTGGAGTAAATTGTCTTTTTTAAATAATGTTTTTTTGATAAAATTATCACGAGCAAGCCCTGCTTTATATGTATTAATTCATTTAAAAAAATTGTGAAATGCGCAAATTTACCGAACTAAAGTCACATTAAAAATATTTTTTTTTAATACATGAATAGGCTGGAACCATTTAGTTAAGTGCATGAGTCAAACGGAACAAAGGAGAAGTGAAAGTGTGGGTTTGGAGAAGATAGATGTATTTTCCCCTGAAGTATTTCGTCGAACCATTCATGTATACGTAAACTAAGAAAAATTTTATTAAAAAAAAAAACAAATCAATTCAAATACATTAACATACATGTGACCAAAACAAATCAAAAGTACTTAAATTGATGCAAACTGTATAGCAAATTATATTAACGTTAATAAACTGCAAAATAATTAATCTGAGTTTCGTATATCTCGGATAAAATCACTGTAAGTGACCGTTTGAGATTTCTTTCAATACAAATTTCTCCTGTAAGTCTCTATCATATTATTCCTAAATACTACTTTACATTGGCAGCCCAAACTAGTGGAGGAAAAACCAAATTGGTGGAGAAAAGCCATTATTATGTTGGATTCTTGCGTTATTTATTTTTAACGACGAATATCGCAATTGAAATTGAACACGGGTTGTATAATTTATTTTCTTATAAACATATAGCTCTTGCAGTTGTAAATAATTGTAATATTCATCAAAATAAATCCAGCGCCTATTTTTATTGATTAACACCAATAGTTTTTCAGTTTTCCAAGTCTATTAAGTTTATGGACTTTATTATTAGATTAAATAGCAACAACTTCATCTTCGTGACTATTTTTGATTTCTAGAGATAAAAAAACATTGCAGATGTGGCAAATAATAAGTAAATTATCTGAATTAAATAGCGGCGTTGTTATGGGGTTAGCATCAACTATTGAAATAGAAGAAAGTAGTAAAATTAAAATTATGAATGAATGAATTAATTAATTAATTAAATTAATCATAAAATTCCTGATTCTGAAATTTGGCTTGCTAGTTCAGGAACAAAACAAAAGTAGTAATGACCTCAATTGCATCAATTGCACGGAACTAGCATTGAAATTAGGATTTAATCTGTGTCTAAGTCTACCTGCTTTCCATGCGTACACAGGTTCTGATTACACGGCTGCGTTTTACAACAGAGGAAAAGTAAGACCGTTGAAAATTTTTTCGAAGAACGAGACATACCAAAAATACTTTGTTTCATTAACTGAGGAAGCCGACATTTTTTTAGCGAAAAAATAGACGTTGTTCAAGAATTTACGGTGGCTATGTATCAAACATTATGGTATCAAACATTGTACTAAAGTAAATCACGCAAGATATCAAATTTTTTTGAAGAATTTTTCTGCAAAAGAAGATAGTGAGAAGTTCCTTAAAAAAGTCAGAAGTTTTGACTCAAATACCTTACCACTATGTTGGAAATCACTGAAGCAAAAAATGTTACGCACAATTTTTGTAAATTCAATGTGGTTACATGCAACTGATTCTAATTGTATAAAATAATGTCCTGAAAGTTGTGGTTGGATTTTCGATAGTCATTTGAAACCAAAAGGATTTGGTGGAGATCAAACGCCCTTAAAAATTTATGATATTTTGGAAATATCGGAGAATGCAAATGAAGAATCTTCTTCCGACTTAGAAGACGGCGATATAACTTCCGGAGATTTCGTTTCGGAATAATTTACAATTGTGACTTTGGCATTTAATGTCTTTTTTATGTAAATATTGTTTGATAATAAAGATTTATAATTTTCAAACTATACACGTGTTAGTAAAAAAAAATTTTTTTTTTATATTTTGAGAACGTTTTTTTATTACGCTTAATTTTTTTATTTCTCTTATTTATTTTATTATGCTTAAAAATGATCCTCTATAGCATACTATTTTTTTCCTTGTCTATACTACGAATAGGAAGCATGCGCACTCTCTTATATTCTACCGGCCAGTAGCGCGCAGCTGCTATACTACGCCCTCCTTTATCGCATGGTACAGTACGAGAAACGCTTCTCTGTCACACATATTCACATGCTCCAATTTTTGCAACTTCAAAGCTTAGCTACCGTAATCTATGAACAGATTTTCTTGAGCAACCTTATACTACTCTACTCACAATAAATTTACCTACATTTTGATATATAAATATCGTGGTAAGCAGATGAGCCCAATTACTAATATCAATTTACCTGTTTGCACGCGGCTACTAGGTAAAAGGGAACAGAAAAAGTTAGGCAACCGATCGACTGCATATAGCAGATGTTGTATACTTTCAATTAGACTATGAGTCATTTGGCAACCAAGACAGTCAAATTTGAAAAAATAATACTTTATTATAATTTTAATTATTCATAGCCATGAACATTTTTTTTATGGCAACCTTATTGATTCACGTTCACAAACATATTTTATTCATTAAAATATAATTTTCACTTGGTTATCAAATCGGTGAAGGTCGTTCTTACTTGGGATCCTCTACTAAAACCTTCAAAGTATAAACTTATATCAAAAAATATTATTATCTATATATGTTAAAGATTCATGCAGTATAATAATCACATTGAAGACTAATAAATAGGAAGCAAAATATTACACAAATTTGATTTAATGGTATGGTAATTTGATTTAGTTGACATTATTCATGTGTCTTTAATTGTAATGTAAATACTTGCAATCTTGATCACAAGCAAGTTAAGTTATGGGATAACCTTATTTAAATTTTCTGTAAATCCATCCTCTATTGATCAAATTCAACTTCACTCGATAAAATAATACATTCGAAATAATAAGTACACCCAAAGTAAAAAGCTTTCCACTACGTAACCGGAAATTTATTTTCTCAAGGTGTTTATAAATTATAGCAACAGTCTACACGAATCCTTACATATTTCATTACATACACCTTACCGCCAGGTAAAATACCTTACGCATAAGTAATAAAGGTGAAAATGGGTTGACAAGTGAGAAGAAAGAAATGCTGTTGCCACTCTCTCCTTGTATGCGAAAGCACATTCTCGGTCAAAGTCAATTATTATTGTGTTGCATCGCCGCACTCCATTGTCGAAGTTCGTGAGAGACTAGACAAAATGTTTGGCATCCAGTGGATAGATCGGTTTATACCTATACTTTTGCCTCCACATTCACCAGACATCACTCCATTTGACTTCTTCGTATGAGGATATATTAAAGACTTATTGTTTGAGAACGATTGTGACAGTAAATGTGCGCGCGCGTGTATGCGCGTGTTATCGCTGCTTTTGACAAATTTAAAAGTAACATTAATTAAGCCTCTCTTTATTTAATAATGTCCACGAACAAAGAAAAAAATGTGTGCATAAATATATTGAAAGCAGAGGGTGATGTTTGAAAAATGCTTGTCTCATTTAATTTGTTCTTTAATTTTTATAAACTTTACAACTTATTTTTACTTTAATTGATTGAGAAATCAGTGCAATTATAATTTGATATATCATCCGCGCATGCCCGTGGCAATCACAGGTGAGTGATTACTGATTTTGTTCTTAGGTTACTGGAAAATATGCACATACCCATAAGATGCAAGCATTCATACACATAATACCACTGTAAATATATTAATAATATTATATTACAAAATACTACCATTAAGTATAATGTGATGTATACTGCGGTATTTAAAATCACCAAGCGCCCTTAATTATGAAATCATAGTTGCAAACGTAACCCGTACATACTGTACACAGTTATACGCAATTTTCAAAACTCATACAAAGATAACACTCAACATAGGCATTGGCCACGATACTCTTTGATCTTGTTAAAAAAAAGGGCCATCAATACGACCATCTCGAGTGATGAGGCGAGTTACGTGGCGAATGGTGAGCGCTTCGCAACGCGAAACGGCGCGAGCGTAAAAAGCTTAGGCTATGTTCACAATAGAAATTTTATTATTTGTTAAAAATCTGACATGTCAATATTTTTCTGAGATATGTGCTGCTTTGCAACATCCTAGTGGAGCACAATTAATTTTTTTTAGATAAGGGTCACGGATACATGTATTGAATTTTTTCTATTGATTCTTTGATTGAATTTTGAATTGATACATTGCGGATTAAAATCGTGCACAAACTCGGGAAAACTTGGCGTCTTATTAAGAAATGTTCCGTTCCAAATACATAATAGAGGTATATTTTATATTTAAGTTCATTCTCTACAATTTCCTTGTCATAAAACTGTATTTAGTGGAGTGTCGCTACTAATTAACAAAGTTAAAAAAACTAAGTTAGTTAAATATATTTCGTTAACGTGCATACCATTTTTTTAGATGTAGGCAGGATTTAAACTAATTTATTTCTTAATGTCTTACAAAATATTTTAGTTTGTTAGTCACTAGCATCAACTATTATAAAAAAAATAACTCATTTTGTAAACACTCGTAAAATCCGTAGTAGATGTACTCCACGAGATTCTGAGTAAATAATTTTCTATAGTGCGAAAATTCCATTACGCTTAATTAGAAGCATTCTTATATAATAGATAAAAATAAATTGAAAGAAAAACACCCCCGATAGTATGAACATACCAAGAGAAACCCAGACGACCACATAGTGAAGTTTATCCTAAACTTTGTAATGATAACGCGGGGACGTGGAAACCCACAATCAGCCAAAAGTACCTCGCTTGAGACCAACTAATGAGAAAAACGACTGATCCCAGATAAATGAGAAAAACGATCCAGGAAAGTAGTAATTGTAGTCAAATTACTAGGTATAATATAATTTGTTTTTGGACATTATTTCGAAAATTTATTACGATCCTATCTGCAATACGTTTCCCTAATTTAAACTATCACTTGGGTGTCTTCAGATCTTGCAATTATTTTTAAAGTACCGAATTAGTAAACTGTACATCCTAAGTTAATATCTACAAGAAAATAAAAATGTTGAGTAACAATCGGCCAAATAATTTTATCTTCATACCGCCCCCATTGAATATCTTCAATTCCATTTCACTTCATTTTATGCTTGAAAAAAGTTACTTTTATGACTTGATTTATTACTGATATTATCAAGAGTCAACAAATATAAAACTTTTGAAATGTAATAACATTATGTATGAAAAGATCCGTAATATGTCACGGCAAACATTGAGACAATGGTAAATATAATTTTATTAAATCATATGATATCGTTCAATACACATCCGATGTGTGACATAAACTTCCATTGCTAGCTTGTGTAGAGAGACACTAACTTTAAAATGCTAACAATATATCTGCATTTACTTCTTTCCTCATCTGTTTCTCTCCCGTTTCTATCCTGTTTTTTTTCAAACTTTTCTTTCTCTTTCCTGTTTTGTAAACAAACTAATAACTAGACGACTCCTTGTAAAAATACATTCCGAGAACCTTATGCTAATTCATGTAATTCGTGAAAGATTTGCAGTAACAATTAAAATACCTTCGCAAATTATGTTTCAAACAAGTCCCACATTCTAATATAATAATAAATGCAAATTATATTGGCAAATAGAATAAAAATATTACGAACATTTTTGCCCACAGGTACTTTGATACTTGTTCACATGTCTAAATTAAAAAGAATGTGCACGTATTACCCTGCTTATCGTAGTGATTTTAATTTTCTTTTTTAAAACATTTCAAAACTAATAATTTTCTGTAAATTAGCTATTTATTAAATTTTATTTCACGGTCTTAGCCAATGCCACTAGCGAAAACCTGAGTACCATAAAACCATATAAAATTATTAATGAATAATCTTTACGTACATGCAATATTTTTGGTAACGGAGCTGTTTTCCAAGGAGTTGACAAGAATCAAAGCCAATCTGTTGCTGTGAAAACACATAAAATGAAAAATAAAATTGAATGAATTGTCATTCGATTTTATTTTTCATTTTATAAATAGGTTTTTGTAAGACGAGCAAAAATAATAGTTATGCTGTTATAGAGTCAATATGAAAAATAGCTAATATTATTGTATAACATTATATCATTGTTTAATTTAATATCATTTCAGCGTACTAAAATATACCTTTACAATCATGAATATTACCATAATTATTTAAAAATTCATAGCCAAGGAAAATTGTTCCCAGTTAATATGGGTACGAAGGAAACAGACGATTTCAAATTAGCATTATTGTGTTGTGGAAAAAAAATCTCGTCTACGTATATTAGATTTAATGATCATATCATGCTTGACACGCTTATTGAAGTCTCAATAGACGAAACTGATAAACATGATGTCTAAGAGTGACTTTTAAATACATCATAATTAAAGTATTTTATTTCTCTAAGCCCATGTAAGCTAAATATATTTATAATAAAAATATTTACTGCTATTTTTTTGTTATATTTGCTTTTTATTATTAAAACGTTATTATTCACAAACCGCATTAAAATTAAGTAAACATATTTATTCACAACGTAACATGATCATACTCCATTTACCCCTAATACCTAATAACATTGTACAGATTTCAAAGTTAAATATTATTAGAAATTGATGTACCACGCAACAAGTCATCTGCTCTATTAAAATATATCAGGTGACATTACACCCTCAAGTGTGAAACTGTAACAATATCACGAACACATGCTGGAAACGTGTAAGGCATTGCTAAATTAATAAACTGTTTAAACCATGTTAACTTCATTGTATGCATCCCTATTAACTCACAACTGTAGACGTACCCATATCATGTTATTTCTTATTGACTATTTACAACAACGTTCACAATAACTTTGGTGAACATTTTCCGAAACTACTAAATAACGCCAATTTAAAGCAGACTGTAGGAAAAACTTTTTTCTTCGTCGTTTTACATGATTGTTATAAAATATTAAATATATAATATTAAGTTTATTAGAATATTGAAGAGTTATAAGATAATATTTGTCACAACACAACTATAACAGGAAATTAACCACATAGGTTTTGGTCATTCCTAACTATGGAAATTATCAGCTCATTTCTTTATTCTATTTCAAATTGATAACGTATAAGAAAATGGTGATTCTAAAACAAAGAAAATTAAAAGTTTAATTGTAACAAATTTAATATAATCTACTTAATTTATCTTAATTATGTATTTGTATATATATATATATATATATATATATATATATATATATATATATATACATATGCATATGTCTTCATTTTTATATGTATGGGAAAACTATTGATCAATTCGCTTTAGCTTCTAATATAAAAACAATTAAATTTCCTAGCTTTCGTGACTAAAAGATCAATACTATTGTACCACATATAAGGAAAGTGTCCGGATAAACAACATGGACTGTCACAAATATTGTTTCCACGTACGTTCGAAGGAGCTTTGCAATACTTTTTCGACATCGATGAGAGTAACCAAACTCATTAAAGAGAACTTTCCTGTATATCAAATATATTGAGTATCTAGCTGTATTACACATTGACTGAATCTACCTCGGCAAACCTCCATCCTCTTCGACGTAATACAATTAATAGACATGAGTTTCGTATCTAGCCGTTACGCAATGCCATTCCCCAAATATTTAGTTGAAACTCCTTCATAAGTATCATTTATTAAAAATATATGGAGAAACGATATATTTATTCGGAGCGAAACCCGTGAAGATACCTTCCTGTCATGATAGCGGACTTTATTTATTGAACAGATAGAGAGAGACTGCCCCCGAAAGAGAACGTTCATGTAAACCGTCGAATACACATAAAACCTGTAACTTTACAAGTTATCAATCGGCTTCAAGATGGTTTAGAATATATGCGGTATATTATAGAAAAGTAGGCGTATGGCTTTGATAATTTATGCAAAATATGCTTGAATACGTACGTGATGACATAAGTTTATTAGAAATAATATATGCGCAAAGTTACAAATATATCTGTATTTATTGTGGTAGCCTTAACGATTTCCCTTCAAAAGTTCTTACACCTGCTCATGCGGTTCTTATAATTCCAGTAAATTTCATTTAAATTCCTTACAAAAATGTTGTGTGATGTTCTAACATACAAACTAACTGTCTTTGCTAACTGTCTTTTCGAAACAAAATGTTTCGAAAAGACAAATTAGAAAAAAATTTCAATGAATTTTAATTTAAATTAAAATATTGTCTCATTGAAATCCAATTTACTTTAGTGTTTTTGCGTACTGTTTTAATAGTGCAATGTACAAAATAATAAAAAATAATATCGACTTCTACTTAAGTACCTCCTGAATTGGACTTATTCCAGAATGCTCCTTATTCTGGATGTTGGATAAAATTACTATTTGCTTGTATTTAAATTTATGTAGAAAAAATCGCAAAAATGTTTACTTACTAATATATGCAGTATGAGATAGGTATTTACTGTTAAATTACGTAAAACTGACAATCACACGTTCGACCGTGGAAAGCTCAGCAAAGACATGAATCAGAGAACAAACTCACCTTATTAAATGAAGTCAATGCAGTCAGCCGACGTACGAGGCGAGCGACAAACTATACATGACCCAAGTTTAGACATTGTGTTTCATTGCTACAAGCTTGAGGTTTATTAAACGAAAGGCAAGACACGGGAAGGGTGTTGGCGGAAAGTGATTGACGGCTAAAAGTGTCGTCTAAGTTTGTTGTTCAAGCAGATTGTGCAGCAGCCGAACAGAGAGTACGTTAAACAAGACACGATTGGTAGCAAGCAGCAGGTTCGAATGATTCTCTAATTTATTAAATATTTATAATAGCTTTGAACTGTTAGCGGCAATTTGTTGACTCAGGTGATCTACAAATTTACATTTCTGTTAATTTCCCTTCATAACAACCTTAATGCGTATCTCACTCAATCAAATTAAGAGATTTATACTATTTATATCACAAAAAATTATTTACTTAAATTTACCACATATCATATTACATGATGCAATCATTTGGTATACGTTGATAATTGAAAATCGGAAATCTTAGCCTTTATAATCTTGTTACTAATGGTGGTTGAACGGCGTTCACCGCCGCATTTTCCAGAATGCCGTTTACCAAGGTACTTAAATTATTTCTAACTGAATTTAAAATTTCAAGAAAAAAATTTGAAAACCGATTCCCTGTCAATGATTCTTATTAACTGTAGCTGTTACATGCAGTTCACCAATATCGTTGAGCACAGGAATACAGGTTTATTATCGTCAAGAACCATGCACTTGCAAATATTTTCTTATCGAGAAATAAATATAAATCCCACATAATAGCACAAAATTTACATTTATCCTTTTAGGAAATCATGTTAATGAGTTTATATGAATAATTATTTTTTTAATAATCACACCCTGTTGAATTTATTAACTAGAATACTAAACAATTAATTTCCTTAAGTAATGTGAATTTTTACTTCATTTCCTCACAACTCATGACACTCTTTAAATTATAACAGCTGATTCGATGTTACACCATTTTCAAATTAAAAATTATATTTGAATATGACGTAAGAAGTTTCATAATTACTAAAAATATTCGTAAATGAAATATTTTATTGTTTCCCAAAATTTAAACCCATTACAATTTTTTTTATTTTCCTGTATTAATTGTGAGAAGGTTAACATGCAAAACACAACTATTACATCATCTAGCATGTTACCTTACATGCTGGCGATCCCGAGTAAAATTAAGTAAATGGCAGCCAAGAATATTCTGTGGCATTATATAAGTTTGAGAGCAATTTGAATTGTAAGGGAAAGTATCAACCCCCGAAGTAAAAGCCAGGTGTAAAATTAAATAATCTCATTAGCAGAAGATAAAATTGTAAATTTTCAATACATCTTTGATTATATTATATGAGCACAAATTAAATTTAATGCCTCGGTAATTTTATTTACTTGGTATCATGAATTGGCCAAAAGTTTAAACATGTTGAGATTTAAGGTATACTTGTTACAATTTTACACTTGCCATTTATATTTACTATTTATCACATAAATTAAATCATTCGAACCCGTTGCGTGTACCCCATGAAATAATGGATTCGGGAATATACGCACGTGCAACAAGATAATGTTTTGATCACGAAATCATAAACTTACATAAATAGCAAAATGGATAAACGTCATATTCTGCTCGGATGTTATTTTCTTAAGGAAATTTGTGACTAATTCGGGAAAACCTACCATCTTATTAAAAATGTATTTTCTTCAAATACATACTACAAGTATATTTTGTGTTTTGGTTCATTTCATACAAATTCCATAAATTTAAAATTTCACATAATAAGCAACTAACAAACGAGAGCACGACACTTTACAAGATATACATCAAGTTTTATTACGAAGGAAAATGACGTAAAGTGGGACATGATAAATCAGTTTCGCTGCGAACAGTAATAAACTTAATAAGGTTATATACTCTAATGCAAAATTGTGACATCCTTATTAGTAGACGCCGATTTTAGGAATCTTACCTGATTGGTAAATTTATTTAACCTATTTAAATAAATGTCCATCCTTGACCTTCATACCGGTTTTTCCGGCAAAATCTTTAAAGTCCAAGTAATCGTTTGCAATAATTTTTATAAAGGTCACTCATTTCACATATAAAATCCATGCTAGTCGTATTGCAAGTTATTTTGGGTAATTAAATAAGTCTCTACTGTGCAATAAATCAATTAAGATAAATTTTAATAAGTACGTTTAGCTCCGTTTACTCATAAATTGCATTTCGAGACTTTTATTTACATCCTATTTGCTACACGATTCTCGTGTGATAAGTTATTGCGAATATTTTTTCGCCCTTGCGATTTTTTTTTGAAAATACTAAATTAATTCATGGGAAAATTTATCTTAAAATTAGTAGCTTGTGTAAATTATGTCAACACAACAAAATAACATAAAAAGTTTTGAGTTACAAAGGCCTCTAAATCCGTATCAATTAATGTTGCAATTAGCCAAAGGGGTTTATTTTAGTATAAATTAATAACTTTTTTGACTGTATTTATTTCATTTTATTATTAAAAAAAATCACTGAAGATTTAATTTATGACTTACATTGTGGAAAATGAATGAATACGTATTTTATAGTAAAAATTTCGAAGCGAACTGACATCCATCTCTCTAAACACTCTAACATCCATCTCTCTAAACATGAAAAAAGACTATGATGTTTCAGAGCAAACATTGAAACTATGTTAAATACAATTTTATAGGACCATATGATATTGTTCGGCATATCTATGATGTACGACATAATATTCGATTATTAGCTTGTGTAGCCACTGAAGTCGAGATGCTGACAATATATCTGCTATTACCTCATTCTTGCACATGTTTTACTCCCCCTCCACACCCGTATTTTTAAACGAATTAGCGTCATGACGACTTGTTGCCTAAATTTATTTAGAGAGTATTCGCTAATTCGTGGTTTTAAAAGAACTTAAATATAAAAACCCGTGAAACTATGGATTTCACCTACTTAGCGGAATCATTTAATTCGCGCTTTTATCTGAGAAAAATTCAACACAGAAAAGTAAGAACAGCATGATTTAAGGTTTACAGATACGAACATAAAAATTAGTTGCAAAGTTGCAAGTATACGTAATATCCTGGAAGTGAATTATTCTCAAAACGTTACATTTAGAATGTACCCCGTAATAGAGGTGACATGGGGAGTGGCAAACTTGTGTTTATATACACTATTTAAAGTTAGCAAATAGCGAAATAACTTTTGTTACAAAGCTTTAAATTTACTGAATAGGAGACAGCAGGGGAATTATGGTCGGGAGCAACCAGTGGACAAGATTCGTAATGCAATTAAAGTCAATAAACAGTTCCTATTTGCAGCCTGCGACACAAATAGCGGTAATTATATTGATTAAGTGTACTTTGATCGTTTATGCGGTTCACTACGCGGTCTGCTATAGACTGTGCGCTGAAGTACATATGTAAATATGTATGTTCTATTGATAATATACCTTAAATTTACATATATAATACAGTTTAGTTTTCTACGTGTTAGTTACAATTGGAAACTAAAAACTGAGAATTTACAGAATACGGTATATCATATAAAGATGTCACAATATCAATAATAGTTTCTAATAGAACCGAACCGTGAAATGATTTAACATTGTTTCCTAGATTTATTTATTTAAACCTTCAACCCATTTCCCTGAATAACCACGAGGCAGTCACTTTTGAAGGACATAGTATTCAAGTAAACAAGCTCACCGGATTATATATAATTTTGTGTTAAATATGTTTTAATAGAATAAAATCCACAAACTGCCTAGGTAAGTGGGCTAATAGGTAAGTAGTAGTAGTAAATACACTCATTTCGTTAGATACTTAATTTTTATTTTGATGTGAAACATCTAATGGCGCATTTGGATGGAAGTTAAAACGTTCTGGTGGCAAGACGCATTTTGCCATTCAGCCCACTTAGTGTATTATCGGCTTTGTCCGACTTAGTTCAGTTAGCTTTGTGTCTTGCCATTTGGCCAATTTCGTGTCTTGTTGGCTCTTTCCGACTTAATTCTGAACAGCGTTGTTTCTCATTTACTAACGCTTACAACTCAACTCGTTTACATTGTTATATTACATTAAATTATCTTGAAACATTAAAAGCTTTTATTTTAAATAAACTATTAAATAATATTTTGTGCAACAGAATGTTTCGTAAAAATAAAATAAAATAAATTGTATTGTTAACAACTATCTGAATTTTTGTTTTTTTTTCACTTCCTTGAAACAAAAAGATTTCAAAATGAAAAATAAAAAAATATCGATGTTTCATATCTCCAAGGCATACAGTGACGGCTCACAAGTTTTTTTTATAAATATTCTTTGAAACACAATCTTTTTATTCCCCAAGATTTTTTGTTACGAACAAAATTTTATATCCTTGCTTTCTGGACCAAGATTTAAGAAGGCACATAGTAAATAGTAGGACAATGAACGATATATATTGTTACTAATTTTACTTTCACGTATATTCCAAAAAAAATTTTAAAAAAATTCAAGATCTCTTTGAGTAGCTAAACCAAAGACTATAAAAACATCTTTGAACAACACAAAGTAAGCAAAACTTCTGTTCATATAACTCAGATACGATAAATGGTAGGCACATTTAATGCCTAATGCATTTATTCTGAGGTACCTCTATCTAAAAATCTCAGACAAACTCGGGAAAACGTGTTATGTTATTGAATATAATAAGCAATCAACAAACAAGAGTGCGACACTGTTCAAGTACCAAGTATAATTGCGAAATGAAATAACGCAATGTGGGACGTGACAAATCCGTTAGGCTGCGGAGAGTGATACATTTAACAGCGAGATATACTCAAATGCAAAATTATGACAGCCTTGTTAGAAGACACCAAAAGCTTCGTGGATTTTACCTATCAGTTAAAGATATTAAAACAATTTAGTGTATGTTACATCAGCATTTATATTATTTTTCTCGATTTTGTGAATAATTTAACAGAAATTGTTAGTTTTATAGAATTTTTGATAAGATCTATTAGAGACCGAATAACCGCTTACACTATTTGTTATAAAAATACACTCACTCTTATAGATAATCCACGCTTATTGTGCTCAAAGATATTTGGGTAATTGAATAATTCTGCAACGTTAAATAATTCAATTACGCTCAATTTAAAGGATTAACTCATTGATAGATATTAAATAATTTATAGATTATATATTATACATTATATTTGGAAGTTTAAATACTTATAGATTCTATTTGGAATTTTTTTTCATCTCACCTGTTATTCTTTTAGACTAAACTATTATGGAATTTTTTTTCCATTCATGCCAATTTTCTTTTACAATTGGGAGGAAATCATTTACAAAATTAAAAAGCTATATAATCTATGTGAATATAACAAAATAAATTAAAAGAAGCGAAAGGATCACCTGATGAACTTAACCTAATATATGAATTTCATATTACATTAATAACTTCCTCAACTTTATTTCATTTCATCTTATTCTTGAATAAATATCACTGATAATTTGATTTGTTAATGATATTGTCGGATCTCCCGCTCTGCTCTTGCGTTTCTAAAAAATCAATTCAAAGAATATTGCGCTATTTCATAGTTGTAAAAAATCTCCAACGATATTAAAAAAATCACCTTTAAAGCTGTAGATTGTAGCTAGTCAGTTAAAGCAATAGAAGTACACGCTTTAATCTCTAGAATGCGCGTTGATATCTTGTTGCTTAATGTCGCTTAGGATCCTTGGCATCTGAGGTGACACGCGAGGTTTTGTTCTAGTGTTTGCACGATTGCGTACTCGTATTTAACACAGGGACATGAACATCATAAATATGATTAGACGTGAAACATCTGATTACATATAATATTTACAGATAAATGTTTACCGATTGTAACATTACATTCTGTTGCAAAGTTACGATTGTACATAAAATAAGTAGATGGGATTAGTCAAGAAACGCTACGTTTCCATAAAAATATCTCACCATTTTAATCAATTGATGATTCAAGAGGAGTTGGTAACGAGATTTGGTCTATTTCTAACTGCCTTTAAATTCTTTTTGTTTAGTTTTACTATGATCACCTTCACCTATATTTTGACTATTATGTTCAATATTGCTCTTATAAAATTTGCCTATTTCAGACAAATTATATTTTCTTAAAACATTTTCCCACACTTTACACTTACAACACTATTTCTACACCGATACTCACTACCAAATTTATATAATCTCTAACTAGGTTATCGATAATATGATTGAATTTAGTACCGGATATTACTGTACTTTATTTGGGCATAATATGATAATTTCGTATATTTTTTGGACACAGCGCCGTATTTGGTCTTATTGAATCCGTTATTAATGGGAAACTGCTCGTTTCTTCTCCATTCTTTATTTACAGTTCTCCAAAGTTAGGTTTTCAAAAATAGATTTATTGCGCAGATTTTTTTATTTGTTATTTTATCATATGTCTTGAAAATATTAACTTAATTCAATAACTTCAAATTACTAGAACTTACTTTAAATTGATTTTATAATGAAAGGTATTAAAATATGGGCAAAAATATTGGGCTCATGTTTTAATAACACCTTCAAATTGCATGAATAAATGGCCCTGGATTTGAGGTAACCCACTTCGTCACGTAAAATCAGTCCTGTTTTAGTAGCCTAGGTTCACATAGCAGTGAGGAATAGCTAGCTAGAAAACAAAATATGTAAATATAATCCTGTGTCAGAGAGATGTCAATTTATTTTTGCGCCGAATTTAAATGACTGGTGCGTGAGTTGGAGGCTGTTATTTCTGGTTGGTTGTTTTGGTATATTGTAATTGGGTGCTGATACGTGGACAGGTCTGCATCCTGTGCCACAAATAGCTGCATAATTGCCGCTTCTTGTCCGACTAATTCATTGTAGTTTAATTGTTTATGCGGTTCATTACGCGGCCTGTTAGAGACCGTATATTGTTATAAAGTGTTATAAACACGCTCGCCTGCACGGGCGCACGTGCCAATATACACACAAATAAATCCACATACACACAAACACATGCGCGCGCACGCGAACGTGCGCGTGTATGTGTGTGCACGCACACGCGCACGTATTATCAAAAATGCGTTTCATCTTCCTAGGAAGAAAGCAATCAACTAGCAAAGTTTGATATTTGCACGTAAGGTTTTTGCTGTGAAATCCGGCGACATGTCGCAGGAGTAAGCACATATTAGAAAACCATTTACGTTTTTCGTATGGTTTATTCTATGTTTTTAATTTCAAAATATAAACAAGTTTGAATAAAAAAGACATTTCAACAGCTGAAATAAAAATAACACTTGACAAATGTGTCGCGTATTGTATAAAGAAGTTTTAATCTGGAATAAATTATATTAATCCATTTACTCCTTAAGGGTGCCAAAATACGACAAGTCGAAATTGTTTTACGCTCGTACTGTGCAATAATTTAACATTGTTTCCTATGTCTATCTATTTACTCTTTTAACTGATTTTCAAGTGTAAGTGCTAGACAGCCAGTTTTGAGGAACATGGTATTCAAGTTAATAGGTTCTCCGGTGTATATATATATACACACACACACACACACACACACATATATATATATATATATATATATATATATATATATATATATATTTATGCATTAATCATGTTCAAGTAGAATGATATTTTTAGACTATTTTGGAAATTACGTTAATAATATTGCATATATTTTTATTTCGCATTTCGATTGATATTTCATTCGTATATTTAAAATAAGAAGAATTCATGTTCAACACTGACAAGATTATTATTCCAATTAGTAAATTTATATTTCATATTCAATATATGTGAAAAAAAAAATTAACTGTTTATGTGTAAATTGCCTATTAATTTTTTTTTTGATGGCCTTAATCAAGGCCATTAGCAACAAGTCGAAAATTAAATTAAGTTGAGACGCAGGGCAGGTCTGGGTCGGGGTACCGGTATCGTAGATTACGTCGGTTTGTTGGTATGAGATTGCGTAATTCGTACGTCGTGTATGTAGAGAACGGCAAGTCCGTGTTAAGTGTAAAAATATAATTGAAATACGAGTACACTATATACTTGCGCATATTATTTCAATTGCATGTGATTTTTTAATGTTTCAGAAAGTTTTTTTGAAAGAAAAATAGGCGATTTGAATATTAAAAAGTGGTACTCGTATTTAGTATGGAGCTTTCATTAAACAAATAACGAAGATTACGTATCAGAAAATATCAATACAAATGTTTAAATTAATCACATCATAATTACATAAGGCATAGTATACTACAAGCAGCAATTGATCACTGACCTAAGATCTCGATCCAGCTTCATTCGTAAGCTGTGAGTTCAAATCAACCAAATGCCTTTTATTATAATATAACCATGTGGGCACAATTGTAGAATTATCTTCTGGCACTAATCAAGGCAGAATAAAACAAAGTAAAAGGAAGTAGTAATTAAAGCTTATAATAACAACGATGAAGCACGTAATAAAATCAACTAACTTTATTTAGGTTTACTGCAAATCGTTTGACCTCAAACCGCATTAGTCTGTATTGAAATATCACGACCTTTATTGTTTTGATCTTATAATGAAAGCGATTACTTCGATTACAATTTTGCAATAATCTTAAGTACACAAACAAGTAAGTAAGTTACTAAAATATCCATATCGTCCCTCAAAACATAAAAAAAATATTTTATTAACTTTTCTCGCATCATTAAGAGATATTTAATATACTTACTGTTAAAAATAATAAAAAAGAAAATTTTAAACTGAAAAACCTCCATTCTATAATGATAATCGTTTTATTACATATATTTATATTATTTGATTATTTAATTCATTTCTCTTTAAGTTGATAACGCGTTAATAAACTTCGTTAAGTCTTCGATATATCGAAAATAAGTAATCTCAAACATAATAAGGTTTCCTGTCATCAAACAATTAACTGCCGCGAGCACATTTAACAACATTGTGCAAGTTTAATTACGAAGAGAAGTAACGTGTCCCGTGACGGGATATAATAAATCAGATGAGCTACGAAGAATGTTCAAGTTTACGGAATGGCGTGCTTGAGTTGGAAATTTTGACAATCTTGTTAGTAGATGTTGAAGACTTTCTAGAGCACGCTTAATTGTTAGAATTATGAAACCAGTTTTAGTTAATACATTCAGCAGCTTATATTCTTGGAAATTACATTTGTACCTTGTATTTTGAACATATTACACACATGTAAAGAAGATTTTTGTGTTATGCCGCATACTTTAAATTTGAAGACGACACTTTTTAAAACTTCTCTAACTACATATTAAGTACGAGCAGTTTGTTAAAGAAATTATGTAAAGGAATCTGAATAAAACGGTAATGAAGAAAAATGCTTCGCATTTACACGTAGAAATAGTGTTCTAACAAATTATTTATTAGAAAACAAGTAAAAATTAAGGAAGAATATTGCTTAATTAAAATAAAATTTAATATTTTTAACAGTTTGAAATAAAACTGGTATATTTCCTTTAGCTGTCGACTGGACGTTTTTATTTATTACAGATTGCTACACTTGTTAATATAAAACTACTGAGGTATGTTCTACATACCACTTTATTCAGAAATCCTTAGTAATTATAAATTGTCATAAAGAAAAAAATCTCTTCCAAGAGAGCTTAACTAAACTTGTTTGTAGATTTTTAAAGGCTCTTATTTTATTATGATATAACCAGCCCATTTGTCCGCCATTTGCCCTGGAAAAATTATTGTATATTTCTTCTACTTCAACGGTAGTGAAACCGGTGAGGTGATATTATAGTTACAAATATATAAATATGAATGCATTCTTGAATTAAAAAACATTTATTGAAACAAAATAAATAACACCATATAATGAAGAATTGCAAAATCACTTTAAAAATCAAACCGATTATTTGAAAGATCAACAATAAGAAAGGTGATCATTATTTATAATAATTACCTTTTTTACTATTAATCATTTAAATAATTCCATAATGGTAGAATTGAATAATCATCTTCAGCACGTGACTACATTTCTGGTTTATGAAGGAACAAATTGCATTGAAATTCGTACAGTTGTTTACAAGTGACTTGTGCATAGAGCAGTTATTAACATTTTGCGTTTTATTATATAAACGAACGAAGTTTTTTGCTTTTGGAATATAATTATTTTGTATTAAAGTAAGAACTACTATTTCCTAACTTAAATTTACTAAATTTCTTGTTTAGGTCTAGATATTTATGTCTGGGACTCCGACCCTCCTATAAAACGGGACCATTATGGTATTCACTTGGTTTTCTTTCTGTCCGTCCGTCCATCTGTTAACACCGTTTTTCTCGGAAACGACGTTTGTGTAAGTTCGTATACTGAGGCCTGTAATTATCATATACGATAATTTAATTAGAGGTTTCCTGTAGCCCATATAGGGCTACATGTAGCTATACAAATTTCAAGTTTTTCTCTTTCATGCAACAAAAATATTTTGTTATTTAAATTGCATGTTCTATCAAAATGTTATTAACTGACCTGCTCTCTTTAAGAATAATGTAAGGATCTTATAGCACAAGTAAAGGGAAAAACCCAAAAAGCAATTATTTCTGATGCCATGTACAATTATACATTTTTAAAATTAGTTTGTTTTTATGTTTGCGAAAGGGGCAGACAGTTCATTAAAGTTCCTAAATACGGACGGAACACTCATAGTTCGAGTTTTACTCATGATTGATAGATTTTTTTTACATTAAAAACTACATTTCCTAATCAAGAAATTAATTAACTAAATATCTGATTCATTTGAGATAACAATTTTTCTCATTAAATTTAGTTGCAGATTGTTTACTTTTGCTTTTGTCAAAGACTTTGGAAAGAATGACCTTGTTGACGCTTTTTATGAAGATTATAATTTTGTTTACACATAACTTCCAAAAATTAATTAATCGAAAAATGTTTTCTTCCTTTAATATCATTTCAAGTATTCATTTTAAGAGTAAGAACAACGGGTAAACAGGGTTAACA